>JAVGVS010000104.1:160000-760000 GCA_032718565.1 Distichodus sexfasciatus | reverse complement strand
CTGATGTTAATACAATGACCAGGGTGTAGATAATCTTTTCCACACTGTAGTAGGTGAACACATCAATCTCATTGTGTTTGGGTCATAAGCTCTTATAAGGTCAGTTAATACACACAACATGTATCATTGCAGATTCAAAGACAAGACGAGACTTATACAAAGACTATATTTTTTGAACTGGCTAAATGCAACCCGGCTGGACTCATATGCAGAAACAGGTAATCCTGCGTTACGTATATGACTCTAAATGTTATATATATGACTCAAAATGCCCTTTATAGGTGTTTATTTCAGCGTCTTCATAAAAATAAAAAAAACCATTGTATATGTCTAATAATGTGGCTCCAACAGAGTGGCCTTACATATAGTGTTTACCACATGTACATGGTGATGATTGGCAAAGTGTCAACATTTTTTGACCCTAAAGTCTAAATAGAGCAAGATCAGCACCCCATTCATTCTTCATCCATTCCCCTCCATCCATTGCAATTTCTGTTAAAAATGTTGTGCAGATTTACTACTTCTAAGGGAACCTATCTGTCTTTTTAAATTCATACATAATGAATGAAACCCTTAGTGCTTAATGATCGCTGTATATCTGCCAGTAAAGCAACTATACAGTAACCCAGGAACATACGTGGAGGTTTATACGGCCTTGACAGTTGAGTTTGAGATTGTCCACTTGATAACTCAATGCCAAAAATACTATAACATTTGTTTATTTAAATTCATTAATCCAATTTTAAAGCCACTTTCCAACTGTAAAGACAAATTCAACTGAAAAAAAGAAACAGTTTCTTTTTAGTCTGTGGCACGCACAAAGATTACATCTTCTTTTTATAAGTTGTTAGTTGACAAGTGAATAAAATGGATGCTTGGATCTTGTGAAAGGAAATAAACAAATGTACTGATCAACTTTATAAAGTAGCCTTTTGGTTCATGTTTTTCATCATTTACGAGTACAGTTTTCATCTGAATTAAATATTTGTTTCAATTTGAACATTTTGCCACTAGAATGAGATCAGTGAAGTTCCCTCTGTCACCCCATCACTATAAGACACTCAAATTTCCTGAGCCCTAGTGTTTTTTTTAATCCCTTGACCTTTTGGTCTCAGTCCCTAGTCAGAGTAGAGGATGAAGCCGGAGAAGGTGCTGTACTTGTTGCTGTTGCCGCCATGCGCCTTGCCTCCGTCTAGCTTAATGAAGATCTCATCTCCCGGGTCCAGGTGAAGAATTACTGAGTTTGAGGCGTAATCATAACTCTGGTCCTGGTCCTGGGCTATAGCACTCGCCCTGACCTATAGAGACAGAGAGAGAGATAGACAGAGAGGGATAGAGAATTATTAGAGATCCTTTGTCATTTGTAGATGTGATTTGAGAATACTAGCTCAATGTCTTCCTCTATCTCTGGATGATGGACAGAATGAGAAGTCAGGGAAAATGTCATTGAGAATGTAGAACACTGAGTGTGAAGGGCAGCTCCCCTGATCTCCTTAAGGTGAGTAACAATGCTGAGATAAGCAGTACAGATTGTGTGTGTGTCTGTGTGTGATTTTACACAGATGAGGTCACACTTTTATAAGATATTCATTATCATTTGAGAACAGCAGTTAGACCATACGGATTTAACTCATTTGACCTTTGTTTTTATTACACTGATTAAGACAAATAATTAACACCACCCATCTCTTTTGACCACTTCATGCATATTTTATTTTTTGTCATAGCTATATTTAATTTAGTTTTTTTTAAAAATAGTAATACTACCGTCCAATGTGTGTCTCATTGCAGTTTTCCATTATTTACTTTTGTGCTTTTATCATATGACAGGTGTTGTTACCGCCATGACAACATCCTCAAACAGCTTTCGGCATCAACAGAGCTATCTGTGGAATTTTTGCCCAGTGTCAGCTGTATGTGTGCGTGTGTATGTGTTTCAGTTAAACCAGAAAACCTGATGTTTTCAAAAAAAAAGCAAACAGTGTTAAATTATCAAAAATATTTCTTTTTTAGTGACAGTCTGATTAATAATTAATAATCTGAGAGAATAAGACAAAAAAAAATTGCATTCTCAAAAGAATAGTACTACTAGTGTATGTATGTGTGTGTTTGCACATGCATAAGGGCATTCGGGCCCCTGTCAAAGCCTTACTGCTTCACTGGGTGTGTGAGTGTGTGTGTGTGTGTGTGTATGTGACAGGCCATATGTGTTTGAGAAAGCTACTGATTAAGGATGACACAGTAGGAAAAGCCAGAAGAAAGGAGGAGTGTGCACACAGAAACACACACACACACACACACACCAGCAAACATAAATCCTGCTCTAGATCTATCCTAAGGAACAAACTCTTGGCTTTGTGAAATCTCATAACCACTCACATCAGTTAATGCTTTTTTAAGTTAACTTAATCTATCTGGCAGGCAGCGTGTGGGTACACTTCTGTTTTCTGTGTCGAATTTCTTCAAGTGGGTTGCAAAAAGAAAAAAGAAACTCTAGATAGATGTGACATGACTGTATGACTCTTACACATACTCATATTATTTAGTCTGTCATTCTGTCTTGCAGTTATGCACTAATCCAATAAATGAATTCATTCCCCCAAGTGCTGCCAGAAGTAAGCAAGACAGAACATATTTTTTAACTTCCCCTATATTCAACAAGACGCTTCAGATTAGAATGCTGTATAATGTGCCCTTGGTTCATCTAAATGAACTAATTCTGGCAAATACACATACTTGAAAAACAAATGTAAAAAATAGTGATATTAGCAGTACTCTCACCTGCCCATTCTTCAGAAGGTCTGCCCACATGCTGGTCCCATCTCCGCCCCTCATCAGGACATTGTAGGTGAAGAAGTATGTCCCTGGAATCTTGCACACAAACTTCCCCGTTGAGCCGTCGTAATTATTCCCGATATTGGTGACTACGTCGTCGAACCTCAGCACCTCGTAGCCTTCTTGGGGGCTCCGCAGCCCAGCATAGAAAGCTATGCGCGTGCCAGTGGTGTAGGTGGCTGTGCTGATGCCTGTTACGGCTCTCCCGGGCAACGGAAAGATGCCCGGCTGCTCTAACTCGTTCCTGTCCCCTGGTGGCCCCATGGGTCCAGGCGGACCCGGCTCTCCAGGTGGACCTGGGAGTCCAGGAGGTCCTGGCTTCCCTGGGCGTCCTGGCTTCCCTTGTGGCCCATGAGCATACGTGGGCAGTGGTGGGCCCATGCTGTGGTCGCTCAGGGCTTCAGCCTCCGCCTGGAGGTGAGTGACGGCCGTACCGATGCTCGTGCCAGCCCCCGCGGTGGTACCACCTCCTTTTTCCAGGTACGGGTCGCACACCATGCGGCAGGTGCCCAGCATCTCGTAGCGGCCATTGTCGTCAGTGCTGCCGCCTCCGACTGAGCTGACCAGGATGGGGATGAGGACCACAAGGATGAGGAGGAGCATGACGGCGGTGGCGGCCCCCAGCAGGGTCTTCCGTCCCAAACTGAGGCGGGAGAGGGGCTGGGCCGCCAGCGCGGAGCTGTCACCGTATGGCGGAATTGTGGAACCTGCTCCCTCCACTCGTCAACGCAGGTGAGGGCACTGGCCGGACGAACAGCAGAGGCTCCTTGGGATGCACGTGCTTATTTTTGGGTTTGTGTGTTTGTATGTGATATGTGTGTGTATCTGTAGCGTGTGTCGGAATGAGAGGCACACGAGGAGTAGCCCTCGCTTGGCAGGTGAGTGGTAGAGAGGAGCTTGGATGTGTGTGGGAGGAAGAAAGGGAAGAAAGAGAGGAGGAGGAGGAGGAGAAAGGGAAGGAGGGGAGAGAGAGAAAGAAGAGGATGATGTTCTTACTTTCTTTTGACATGACTCAGAGAAACCAGTGGGGGAGTGGGAGGAGAAAAGAAGGAGGGAGCAAGGAGAGGGGGAGAGTGAGGGAGAGAGAGAGCGAGGAAGAGAGCGAGAGAGAGAGACAGAGAGAGAAAGTAAGAGAGTGAAGCCAAGCCGACACTAAAGAAATCAGTTTGGTGTGCTTTGAGTGTTCAGTCTTGCAAAACATGATTTTGTTTTCCACTTGTTGAGCTGGCCAATATTGCGACATGGGGGTTAGAGGCTGGTGGACAGACGGAAAGACAATCAAATCACATTATGCTTCTTCTCTGTGCAGTAGTTTCTGTGATTTGGAAGTTGGAGATTTCAGCACGCAAACAATTAAAAAGATGAGATTGGGTGACGTAAGTAGGAAAGAAACTATAGGAGAAATCAGAGAAGAAAAAAAAATACATGCGTCCCATTAAATTACATATTAAATTAGTGCGGATTACCATCTGCCTCATCTTACTGCCTCAAGTTGGACACTTATCTAAAACCACATTGAGCAATACTTTGGCATCCTCTGCTCATGGCGTTCACATTCTGTCAGCCGTGTTTTGTGCCAGCCAGATTGTTGCAAGTGCTGTTGACCAGAGTGTTGGTGACTGCTCAGGATGGCAGAGTACAGCACTCTAATGCTACTATGCCAGATGGGTGTTAGTGTGCTTGCATTGCTGAGTCAATCTGTTAGAATTCTTATTTTTTGCCTTTCACATGCACAAATAGAGTAGTGCTGTGTGTGAACAGTTCTCACTTAAAATCATGAAACAGCAAACATTTTAAGAGTGCAGATTTGGTGTGGATCAAAGCATACCGTAAGCTGTTCACAAGTAACATGATTCTGATTCTGATTATGAAAATCTGAAGATAAAGACATGCTAAACACAGCTTTCGTTTGTATTGCCATTGCAAACTGCTACTGGAACTTGCTAATTCATTTAACTGGTGAAAGTTTGGGATAGATTTTCTCTGTCTTGGTCAGGCTGGCCCACACACATACAACAATATATACAGTATATATACATACCCATACATACAAGCAGCTTTCTACTCAGTTCTATGCGTTATGCACCATTACATAATCATGTCGCTATGTGTTAGCTGGTCTAGATTCTAGCTGTCAAAAACATTTGGATCTGAAGAGATTTTGCTCTGCAGAAAATTTGAGTGATACTGGTTTCACATGCTGCACGTGGCCACTAATGCCTTACTGCTATGTTTTAGCAAGCATTTGTTAGAAGGAGGATGGGTAATTTTGTTACAAATGACCTCTCTTCCTCCTTAACGGGGACCAACTGCTGTCTAGTGGTGCGTGAAGAAATGTCGCCTGGAAATTTAGGCTTGTGTGTTAGCATGCTCAGTAAAACAACATGTGTAACAGGCTCTTCACTGGAAAAGCTATTATCTTGATCTCTTTATGTCTCTTATTTAAAATAATGTTTTCTCAATATATATAAATAATATATGAAGTACAAAACCACTGAAATCGAATCTTTTTGTGAACCTAAAACAACAATATTGTGTAATTTTAAATGTATTTTTTCTGTTACATATTTTGGAATAATTCTTCAATTATCTTACCATTTAATTATATGTTTTGGCAAAATCAGCATCTCAAAAATAGTTTTCCATTACATAGGATCATGTTTTATACGTTTTTAACATCATGGAAGTATTAAGGATGACTGTGGACAAACAAAATTCACTGTATAGATTCAAACAAATTAATAAAAATTGCGCCAGACCAATATTAAAATGTGACATACAACAGTGCAAAAGTCATTACTTTTATAAGCATAATTGCAAACAAATTTAGAACAGTGCAAACATTTTGGAATATGCAATATTTTGTGTTTTTCACATGCCGGGAAACATGTAGGCGGCTTATACTCTTTTATAGTTTAATATTAATCTACCTCATCCAATCACAACCAATCACGATCAGTATTACAAAATCTATGTCGTCTCTCCCAACAGCTCCCCAAGTATGAATATTTTGTGACATTAATGGAAGGCAAGTCTTTTAATTGTTATTTTAGATGGCTGATTATGCTGTATTATTGTCATATTGTATTCCAAGTGTATATACAGATTCCTCTGCTCCTGCCGCAGTCCGTCTAAATGACGCGACCTTTTCAGATCGTGCCCCATCCTCCACTTTTAAACAGACCCTCTAGACTCGGTCCATCGCCGTAACAGCCCCAACCCCTTCTGTAATACTACACATTGTGACTCAACTTGTCCCTCTCTCAACTTAATTTATTTTATTATTTCTGTGTTGCGTCTCGCTGGGATGTTGAGAAGTGGCCGGAGTGGCGGAGCGCAGCCGCGGGTCACTGGACTGAAGAGGACGTTCGTCACTCGCCACGGGTGGGCCTAGCGATGGCCAGCATAGCTCTGAGCTGCGTCCGCTCTCTGCTGACTCAAACCGTAGCTGCCATGCCCTTGACCGTAGCCATAATGATGATGCGACGGAGGAATTTCGTCTGTCTTCCAATGGCTCTGCCAGTCCCCCCCTCTCCCCCCTCGCCTGCCCTCTCCGTCCCCGAGAGGGGAGAACAGCAAATGCCCAAAGCTGGGCGCAAGGCCGTGGTCATCTCAGTACGGCTGGAAAAATGAGTGAGGGTGAATCGCTAACTTGTAATTTGATTTTACTTGAAAGCAAACATAATGTAGGGATTAGAGCCAGGGCAGAGCCAGGAAGTGAACATAATAGAAGTGTTTTTGTGTAAAACACTAGAAAACAGAAAATAAACCCTTTTCAAAGTCTGTTTAATATTGTGTGACTGTGTTAAATTAGTGAGTGGTTGTATCTTATGAGTGTATCTGTATATGATTTGGGTGTGTGTGTATGTACCATGTTTTTATGCATTGTGGGAACCTTTTTGGGGCTTTTTGTCCCCTAAAATCACAGTTTTTCTTTGTATATGGCTTTTTGGGGACATTTGAGAGGTCTCCGTGATGAAAAATTACCTTAGAAAATGTGCATGTTTTATTTGAGAAACTAAAAGCGGTAAAAGATGTGCATTTGGTTACTGAGGTTAAGGTTAGGGTTAGGATTAGTTGTAGAATTACATATATCTAATCATTATGGAAGTCTATGGAATGTCCCCACAAAGAAAGTTTTACAAATTTGTGTGTGTGTGTGTGTGTGTGTACTGGATATAACTGGAAGAATAGCCAAGCAAAGCTGGTAACATCAGAATAAGCAGCTGTCTGCTCTTCTCAGCATCACAGAGTCGTGCTGACACCCAGAGCGCTGTGGGACTTAACTAGGTTACATCTTTAATATTGTTTAGTGTACTCATTTACAAATGATGTTTATTTTTAATGCTTTTGTCTTAATATTCAGGGTTTTTTTAAAAGCTGAATGATGTTGAATGGCTGTGTGTGATATCATGTTCACAGCATTTGTAAACAGATAAAATCTTTTGTGTCTGTTGATGGTTGTCAAACCTCCAGAATTCATATTTAAGCATGCAAGGGTTTGTCCTCCATTCATCATTCAGAACCCTGTATAGGAGACGATCTCTTTATTCAGCAGAACTGTGACTCCAAACTGAGAGGGAGGGAAGAAAGAAGATTTCATAAACATGACTGTGTGTTCATTACATTATTGTGAGCTTTGTGACAGAGTATTACACAGATAACCAAAACGCTCCAGCATCTCTGTCTTTCTTTCTGCCCCTCTTGTTTTATACTAAGTAATAGATTTACACTGTAAAGTCTTAATACTGTTAATACTTAATACTCTAAATCAAGTTAGATGGCTGTGTGAGAAATCATCAAACTCAGTCTAGACTCTTTTGCTTATGTTGATGATTCTCAGACTCCTTTGGCACTGAAGCAGGATGCATGTTTAAGGTACACATGCATGTTTAACACACCCACACATGCATGCATGCACACAAACTCATAAACTAGGGTATTACTCATCTCAAAAGTACAGGCAACACCATATCAAAGTACAAACACATACCACAATAACATTTGAGGCATAGCTGTCTTGAATCAGCACAAGACACTTATAAATCTAAATCTACAGTCCAACACTAAAGTTGGCCCACACTGTAATTCTCTCTTTTTTTACAGGACATTTATTTTAATGTATATACGGATTCATCTATAACCTCTAGATATCGACACTCTCTGAAAGTGTAGTGTCCTCCAAAAATAAATTAAAAAATATTATTTTCCTTTTCCTTAGGTTAAAACATGACTGCAGTAAAACTTCTAAAAGTATAACAAACAGTATAACAGTTCTGTTGTAAACTATTTTAGGGTGCTTGCATTTTGCGCAGTTTTAGTGAACAAAAAGACATTTTCATGGTAGATTCAGGGCCCTCCTACACTGGAATAACATTGAATTCACACACACAAAAGTAACCCAGTCACAATTTTGGCATCGACAATGAAATCTTAACCTGTTGCAGTGTGTGTGTGTGTCCACATATGCAATGTTGTTCCACCCACTCCCGAGAAAGATGTGTCAGAGCTGGTTTGTTCTGTGTGAACTGTTTGGAAGGGAACCCACACCACTCGTGCTGTATTGCTCAGTATCCAAACAGACAACGCTAGTGTTTCCGAGCAAATCGCATCTGTAAACATACTTGCTAAAAGTAGCCTGCTGGTCACACACAATGTAATCAGCGTTGAGCGAAGCTCCAGATTTGGCCGATACTTTCAAATCTGGGGTTTAATTTGGCCATCAGCTGCCTAGCACTTTTAAAAGACTGTAATCACAGGTTGAGAAATTACAACAGTGGACTATTTAACATATGAACACTAATTTCACATCACATTAGTTACGCTAACAGCTAGATCTACCAAATATAGCCCAATTTACCCAGGGCCCTGGCACTAATTGTGTGTTATAACCGGATGTTGCCTGTATTAGAGATAAAACCGTTCCTGATGAATATGGGTTCTGATTGTGACTGCAGTATGGAGAAAATCCAACATAGACTCCACATATACAATTTAATGTGTTAATGTGGAATGTGTGCAAAAAAATGAGGTTCTGTTTGCTTTAACACACACTTGAGGTAAAACATGCATATAAGTAAATGTTCACTCAAATCTCTCTCTACATGGTTTTTCTGAAACACACTTTTCAGTTTTAGCAGCACTGAATATTGAATCAAATTAAACAAATGATTATTTGAGAAAATTTGGGTGAGTTTAAGCGAGTGATTATTTGTCATTGTGTTTGCCACCGCAAACAGTCTGCCACAATGAAATGTGACCTCTGCATTTGACCCATCCATGCAGGAGCAGTGGGCAGCTTTTTGGCAGTTCCCAGGGAGCAGTGCTTGAGGATGGTACCATCCTCATGAGTACCTTAGTGGTACCTTTACTGGTTCAGAAATTGAATGGGCAGCCTTCTGATCATGGAGCCAACTCCCTAACCGCTACACTATCAACTGATTATGCTGATATATTGAGATATTTACAGATAATTCATCAGTTTGTTATTTCAGACATTATTGCTTAAAATACATTTTAGAATTTCATTGGCAGTAAATACATTCCGAGGGATCATAAAGTCCCCTACATTTTTCATTCATTCTTAACCACATTAGAGTTCCACTTTAAGCAAAATACAAGCCGTAACACCAAGAAATGGGATTTAAAGTGTTTTCCCCAGCAGTACAAGATGATCGTCTGTTCACTCCTCATACTGCCTCATCAGGTCCAAGCAGGAGCCAAACATCTCTCCTTATTTCACTTTCTGCTCTACATATGGTAGCAGAGTAGTGCAATAATATAGTACTGCAGTCCCCAGTAACACTGGAGTTGCCTTTATTCTCTACATTTAGAATGCAGAAAACAAAGAATAAGATGAGTGATTAGTTTAATTACCTAGAATAATACAATTGCTAAGATGCAGATGTGTTTGCTAATTTCAGAAGTCTAGGTCTGACAAAACAGGAAAATGGTGTATTTGTTTTTGGCATGCATTTTTCTGTTCTTTTTCTATCTACTGTCTTTCAGCTTTCTCTTGTTTCTGTCTCTCTGCTTCCCCATGTAAAATGGCTAATGCACCGACACCCCACAGCCTAAAGCTCACTCTGACTGACATCTGCTCCTTGACTGAAGATGGCAACATTACCTCCGGTCGTCTTGGAGGTCCTGACCTACAGTACAAGCTATTCAACTAGCTCTGCCTCCACTACATGAAGACGATCACTGTTGTGTTCTCTGTGACCTTCGATGAGTACTTGCATCACTACACGCTGCTGAAGGGGAACTACAGACACTGCAGGAGTGCAGGGAAAGGCCATGTGAGCACATGGTGTCTAAAAGACTTGCATTGTGGCCTTTATATAATGAAACTGCAGTATGATTGTAACAATAGTGCAGCAGAACTGCAGGACGATGCAGTGCAAACCAATAAAAGCTGCATGTCAGTACTGAAATCTGTATGGTAAGTTGTGGCATGGTACATGATTCTTAAACAGATGCTTATCTGTTTAAACTTGACGTAACTAAGATATATACTTCACAATGGCTGTCACATTTTTTTAATTTAGGCTTTGTGGAATATCATCTGTATTCTCAGTGATCACAGTTTATCTGTACAATGTAGTATTTGGGAAGGATCATAAGACAACTCATGGACAGCAGTTGATGCAATTACTTCACAAAACAGAGGGTCAAGAGAAACTATTCCGTTCATACATTAACAGAAGGTTGGTTTAACTAGTGTTTGTCTGATACAGTCCAGTATATTAGCTACAGGGCTAAATGGGTTTTGTCAGCTAGCATATTTTACCTAAAATTACTTGCTAACAAATACAAGACTAGTTATCTTGCTAGGTGCTGTCTTGCATAAGTTACCTTCAGGTGATTCAGGGGGCACCTAGTGTTTCGTAGAGCATAGCACTAAGCCCAGGGTTTAGGGCTGAGGTCCAGGGGTCTCCTTTTGTTTCATAAAGCATAGCACGAAGGTCTAGGGGACACCCAAGGTATAAGGCTGACACCCAGGTGACTTCTTGTGTTAGCTAGGGCATAGGGCTTAGGTCCATGGGTCTCCTAGTCTTTTATATAGCATAGCACTATCCTAGTGCTTCAGGGGGTAGAGGGCTAAGGTCCAGGGGACTCCTAAGGTTAAGGGCTGAGCTCTAGTAGATTCCTTAAGTTTCATAGGGCACATGTCTAAAGTTTAGGCTATTCCTAGTGTTTATGGCCGACATCCAGGGGCCTCCTAGGATTTCACAGGGCATAGACCTAGGGTACATTGGTCTCCTATGGTTTAGTGCTAGGGTTGAGGTTGTTCCTAAAGGTTTCATAGAGCATAGGGCTAAAATCAATGGGACTCCCAGGCTCTAGTGTTGAGGTCCAGAAGGCACCTGGAGGACACTCAGGGTTTAGGGGGGTCCTACTGTTACATAGAGCATAGCACTAAGGTCTAGGGCAGCGTATCTCAGTCCCAGTCCTCATGGACCACTGCTCTGCACAGATTTGACTTTCCTGACCCACAGCACAGCTGATGCTACTGATTAGCTAATTAGCAATGTAGGACCAATGTGCGACAGTGCAGGAAATACTGAATATGTGCAGAGTGATGGGCCGCGAGGACTGGGATTGAGAAACGCTGGTCTAGGGGACACCCAGGGTTTAAGGCTGAGGCCCAGGGGGCTCCTAGTGTTTTATAGGGCATTTAACCAATGTCCAGGGGTCTCCTAGTGCTTCATAGAGCATTGCACTAAGGTCTAGGGGAATCCCAGGGTCTATGGCTGAGGTTCATGGGGCTCCTTGTATTTTGGCCTAAGGTCCAAATGATTTATAGAGCTTAGGACTGAGGTCTAGTTGATTCCTAAAAGGTTCATGGGGATCTATGTGTTTCATAGGGCAAATGACTATGGTTCAGCACTAAGGTCTAGGTGACACCCAGGGTTTATGGGTAACATCCATGGTGATGCTAGTGCTTCATAGTGCATAGGGCTAAGGTCCAGGGGTCTCTTAGTGTTCTGTGGAAAATAGCATTAAGGTCTAGGGGAAACCCAGGGTATTGGGCTTAGATCAAGTGGGCTCCTAAATTTACGTAGGTAATAGGGCTAAGATCCAGAGGTCTCCTGGTGTGTCATAGAGCATAACACTAAGGTCTAGGGGACACCCAGGGTTTACCACTGAGGTCCTTGGACCACCTAGCATTTTATAGGCCATAGGGCTAAGATTTAGGGGACTCTGAGGGCTTAGGGCAGAGGTCTAGTAGTTTCCTTAAGTTTCATATGACACAGAACTAAATTTGAAGGGCCTCCAAGTGTTTATGGCTGAGGTCCGGGGGGGCTCCTAATGTTTCATATGGCATAGGGCTAAGGAACAGGGGTCATCTAGTGTTTCATAGAGTATAGCACTAAGGTCTAGAAGACACCCAGTGTTTAGATTTAAATTCCAGAGGGCTCCAAGTGTTTCACAGGGAATGGTGCTGAGTTCCTTGGGTCTCCTAGTGTTTCACAGGGCAAAGGGCTAAGCTCCAGTGTACTTTTAGGACTAAGTTCCAGTCGTTTCCTAGTGTTTTGTGAAGCACTGCACTAAGGTCTAGTGGACACCCAGGGTTTAGGGCTGAGGTACAGGGGGCTCTTAATATTTCATCATTCATATAGCTAATGTCCAGGGGACTTCTAAGGCTTAAGGCTGAGGTCCAGGCATCTCTATGTGCTTTGTGGAGCATAACACTAAGGTCCAGGTACTCATATTTTTCTTGTACCTATACACAGCTGGTGCTTCCATAACGCGTAGGGCATCAGGTGCTGGAGGGGGCACCAAAGAAAATTGACTAATGAAAAATCACCATGTTCATGACATATTTACGTACGTATTTCTGACATATTTATGAACTAAAATAATAGAAATAAGCAATACAGAACAAACATATTTGCTCGAGAAAAAGATAATTTATAGCCTTTGCGGCCCCCCTCTCCAAACGCTGTGGTGCCTCTTCCCCACATCTGCCAGTGGTCTGTTCTGTTCGATTATGCCTTTGTGTGTGTATATATATACACACACACACATATACCCAAATAGCTAGCACCAGCCCTGTACCTGTGTATCTAATTAAACTTAAGAACTAGATCATGTGTAATGATAAATGCTAGCTAGCATGCTATGAAAGCCATGACCTCATGACTTATAGTTCTTAATCAATGATTAATGTGCTATCATGATAGCATTTGTAAAGTTTTAGTTATGTTACATACTCTTGCATTGATTTCTGTTTAAGCCCACTGGTAGAAAGACTGGTAAGGATTTCAGGACTATCACACATGGCAAATTATAAATGGTTTAGTAGACTGTTAGGTAGTAATAAAATACTGTATGTACTGTATGTAGCAGTGTTACAGATTTTTCTTGATTGCTGACTTGTTTTGATTCTTCAGTGGCTGTAATGTTCCCTGAAACAGACACAAGGCCCTAAGTTTTTATGGTAAAAACAACAACAAGACGTATAGTCTATGTCTGTATTATGTTACAGGTTTGGTAAACAAAAAACTTCCCAAATAATGGTATGTTCCTAAACACTATACAAACTTTCAATTGGTGGTGATTTCATCTTTTATGTTGAAGGGTTAAATTACAAAATACAAGCAACGTATTTATTAGTTAATTTACCAATCAACTGTTTACTGATTCACAAATACAGAAAAAAGGTATGACGTTTAACAATGTTTTTCATGCAGTATAAGAACACATTATTGCACACTTTAAGAAAAAAATTATTGTTAGAAACCTTTGTTAACAATAATACTTAGCTATTGGTAAATGTTATGTTTAGAGGTTGTATAGAATGACCATTTTCCTTTTCATATTAGCAAATACATAGCAGCTGTAAAACATGTATGAAATATGTCATTTATATACTACTTGGTAGGCAAGCTTCCACAAATCTGAGAAGAAATGCAGCAATATTTTAAGACTATTTTCAAACAACCAAAGTGTGCGTAATTCTGCGATTACCAAATTCTGCCATCTAGTGGAAGTATACAATTAGAACGAATTTGAATAATAACGTTAATTATTAAACTACTAGAGTCAGTCCTTTTACTTTGAGATCAAAGGGCATTAACTACCTAAGTCTACACAAATACTATTTTAACCTTGTATCTAGAATTATTTTCATGAAAAAAAGATTAGGATGAATAACACCTTTATCATTTTCAAAGAAAATTACTACTTTAGATGATCAATCTTGAGTAATTCACTGTAAAACTTAATCAAAATTAAAATTAATTAGAAATTAAAAGCCTTTATATAAGAATCCCATGCTCTGAAGTACTGTCAAATATATTCAAAATAACACTACACTGCAGTATGGGAAAGATTGGCCATTTTCAATATGTAGGTCTTCGCTTCCATTTAAAAGTTTACAGGCCGTACATCATTTGTACTAAAGGTTATGACCCTGAACACTGTTCATAGAAGACACTGATAGGCGTTTGGTATCTCTGCTCGAGGTACATCTCTAGTGTTGCGAGAGGCAAGGTCCTGACATCATAGCCCAGTATGGCTTTCTTACGGTGAGGATTTATAGGAACAATCTCCTGTGTGCTGTTTGGATCATTCCTTCCAATGGCTGCAAATGTTGGAAACATGTTTGCTACGCCTTTTGGAAGGCTCTGGTTATAGTTTGGGCAGCAGTATGCTGACCACAAGTACTCAGGGATGTCCACTCTTCCCTCGTCCTTGAGCCATCTCTCTATCACGTATGGCATCACCCCGGTCACCATGTAGGCCTCCCCAAGGCAGTACGCATTGAGTCTTGTGGCCACCTGTTTCTCCAGGTTGGCCCAGGGGCCGTCGTTTGAGCCAGCCATCTGTGGGACCACGTTGGTGAGGGTGAAAGTGGAGGAACGATCAACCACGTCGCTGTGGTGCTGGCTCGGGTTTAAGTGCCCTCGTGTATACGTGGAGTTTGTGTAGTCCAGCTGAACTGCCTGACTCTCGACCACGTTCTGGTCCACTTCCTCCGGCGGGATTGGGAATGGGACCATGTTGCCGTCATGCTGGGAAGAGGCCAGCTGGAAAATAGAAACACAGGTTAAAGTAAGGGGAAGGTAACCAACCTGCAACTGGAATTCAGTCCAAACTGCACATGCCTTCTCCAAGATTCAAGAATTTTTATTAGTTACATACATAGTGAAACAAATACAACA
This sequence comes from Distichodus sexfasciatus, assembly GCA_032718565.1. Classification (NCBI taxonomy): domain Eukaryota; kingdom Metazoa; phylum Chordata; class Actinopteri; order Characiformes; family Distichodontidae; genus Distichodus; species Distichodus sexfasciatus. The sequence goes on along the minus strand of JAVGVS010000104.1, from coordinate 744,995 downwards.
TGTAATGAAATGCACACTGATTCTTCCTAATTTAAATTTAAACAGGACTAAACAAATTAAATTGAAGAAACAGTAAAAGAAACTCAACCTGTAAAATAAAAATATGCAAAAAATGTTCCTAAAATAGACATCAAGTAAAGTCAAAGTAAACTTTATTGTCATCTCTGCTATACACTCATCAAAAAGTCATGAAAATACTCCAAGCTTTGCATACATAGGTATAAATTACAGGAGGGTGGGGATTATAACCTGTTATTCAAAACTTACCAATGCAATCCCAGTAAATAATCATGTCTAGGTGATGTTTGACTTAGAGTTACACTCTTAATTAATTAAAACACCTAAGATATGGCTATTCTACTGTATTACAGATACATTTGGGCCAGATTTTCAAATCAAGAAATTTAGCTGGGTCAGGCAGTTTCAGCAGGGAATGACAAATTCTAAAAATGAATTCACTGAAAAACAAGGAATGTTTCTAATATGAACATCAAAGATTATATTATCGTGTGTCTAATCTGAACATCAAGCCACAACAATATTTCTCTTATTTCAGGTCAATATTTGTGTAAGAAGCATGACAAAGAACGAAACAGAAACACACATTATGCTTACGGTAAGTGTCTGTCACATAAGAGAAATTTGAGTCGTGTCATCTTAATAAATAAGCATACTCAGAAGGTTCAGTGGGTTAGATAATGGCCTATGGAAACAAGTGCACACAGTGATGTTGTTCTGTGTGGTGAGTTAAGTTCCGCATTATATTAGGCTCACTTCCTCCTCAGCGTGTTTCAGCACACAGTCCATACCGTTCACTGCTGTGTGAGAGAGATTTTGTTTTTAATAATGTAGTGAGGATTTATGTCACTACTTGTATGTTTATAAAGCATCGTTTTTAATTAAGGAAAGGATCTTTGTTCAAAACAGAAAAATGTACTCCTGAGTCATTACTCACTGATGAATGTGAGGAGGGAACACATTTTACTTTTTCCAAGAAAAAAATTAATGAGGCTATAAAATATACTGCTTTTACGTAGAATATACAGATTTTTTAGGACATGGCTACATTCATGTGATGATACTTAAATTTGATATTTTGGACAATCCTAATGTATATTTTTAATCTCCCTTAGTTTCCCTTTTGTTTACAGAGGACAATTGTGCAATTGTAGTTTGTTTCATTTTTAACTTTGTAACCAAGATCAGTCCACAAGAGTCCCAATGACGTAGTGTGTAAAGGAGTCACTAACTATCAACTCAGTTAATCTGAACTTGAATTAATATTCAAGTTAATTTCACTTGTCAAATTGCACTTTTTTATTGTTATTAGCACTTATTATTCATAAACTTTTTTAAAGATATAATTTCATAATAATAACAACATCTTTTGGGTGCAATTTAAGTGCAGAATTCAGAACCACTGCTTTGGAGAACCCATATTTAAAATAGAGCTGCACAACAATAGAAAATAATGGACAGTGAGATAGATTTTTCTGTGATATATATTGCAGTGAAAAAAACAAATGATTTGAATAGCTATACAAAACAGAATTTTGAACAGGACATGTCACTACAACTTTTAATTTGGTAGTAACACAAACTGAAATGTCTTTTGTAAACTCCATCTGACGGTCACAATGTCCATCAGATCACACACTGCACTGCACTTTATGGATACTAATAACAGTAATAATGTTAAGGATTTTGGTGGAGGGTGGTGTAATGTTTGTTCTATATATTTTATTAATGTTTGTGGCTAGCAATTGCTCAAAATAACTGATTTGCTTTACATTTTCATACATTAATTTAAGCAAGTAAATAAAAATTATGGATTTGAATTATATAATATAATTTATTTAAAACTAACTTCACAGTCTAAGAAACAAACCAGGTTGCCTTCGTTACATGATATGCTTGTATAACCATGTAGGTCGAATCTTAAAAAAAAAAAAAATACAAAGTTGACCAACTTAATGTGAACCATCCTTTTTTAACTTAACTCTTAAAATGGAGCAAATACTGTCAGGCTTCCTATAGATAACCGAAGTAAAATAAGAAACTGTGCCAGTATTGTGTATCAAGCAGTGTAACCTCTGTATTTACAACTGGGTAATTCATCAAGTGCCACACAACGCTCGTGGTTTCATTTGCCTTAATGGGCACTGCCCGCTGTGCCGTCCGTTGCACTTGCACACAGCGATAGCGAAGCTTGAAAGATATTCAGTATTGTGCAATCCTCATTTCTATGAGTGTGTACATATGCTGTAAACTGGGCTCACCTGAGGCTCGTACATCCACACGCCTTTGGGTCTCTTTCCTTGAGGCGGGGTGAATTTGTAGGCAGAAAAACTGGGCGTTCGACGTTCGCGGCTGTACAGCGTGGCGAAGTGATATCGGTTCTCATAGCGCTGGCAGATAGGAGTCCCGGCGATGCCTTTGGGCGGCCAAGCCCGGTAAAAATAGTTCAAACACGGCGAGAAATCGCCAACATCCCCGTCACAGACATCCGCCAGTGCGCTTAGAAGCAGCAGAGCAGCCGCGGTGGAAAATCTCATTTTTAACATTACAAGCTTGAGGTAACTGGTAAGTCTGCGGCTCGTGTCCCCTCTGTTATACGGCGTTATATGACTCGTGATCCGCGTGAAGTGAAGTTGGGAAACCGGGGCAGCTGTGTTCCTCTATTTGCTGTGTCCTATCCGGGAAACTGCCACCATAAACACAAAAACACTGTTTTCGTTTTCGATTAAACAGTCACACCACTCATGTCTATACATGTCAGAGCGGCGAGCGCGATTTACACAAAGTAGGCTACGTTTCTCGAGTTACGAAACATTAAGAAAAAGCGGGAAGAAAAAGCAACTCATTTTACGTAATTATGTTGACTACGGGAATAAAGTAAACATACGTCTTACACACACACACACACACACACACACGCACACACACACACACGCACACACACACACACTTCTTAAAGAATGTGACCATTATGGGGCCTGAAATTTTAAAGGGAGAAGTTCAGCTTAAATTATTGTTCAATTGTTCTTTGTCCCCATAATGACATTAACCTTTCCAACTTTTGTAACACAATGTAACTTTTCTGTAAAACACATAATTTCCTGAAGATGTGCGGTCCTCACATACAAAAATGTACTCACAAAGCCACAAAATTTAACAATTCTCAATGGGAGGGTTATGGGTGGTTTTAGGGAACATTTAGGTTCTCAGAAATACAACGCACGTCCTCACAGAAGTTATTAGGCCTTTTAGAAAATTGTCCTGTAACTGAGCATAGCTTTTTTATGATGTCCCAAAAATGAGACTTTTCTGTCTTTTGACAGTGATGTTCTCACATCCACATAGTTTCTCAAAGCCGACGAAGCCGACGTCCCCTCATCTATCCCCTGGGAGGCGCCGTTGCACTGCAGGGCGGGTGGTGGGATGGGACAGAAGAGAGAGGCAGAAGAGAGAGCACAGAAAAGTGATCACAAGACAGACAGATTGAAACTAAAGGTAAGCTAAAGAAGTTTCCTTACATTCTGATTCACCAACAGAACGTTTCTATATCTGTCTAAAATAAGACAATGTCTATATTTGTTTAAAATAAAACAATGTTTTAGTTCTGCTTTATTATGTATTCTTTGTAACAGGCGTATTCATGTTTCCATTTGTTCCATTATTGAGACAATGAATTATGCATGGAAATAACAGGTAAATTTTACTAAAACTTTTTTTTAAGCCCACCACCAAGTTTTTTTTTTTTTTACTAAAACTTAAAGAAAACGTGTGACCTTTAGACTCTCTCATACATTGTGATGAACGGCTGTTGAATCAAATGAGAAATATGTTTCTGTGTTTTAGATCTCATCTTATTTTAGATGTGATTTGCTATAATAGCAAATTTCTGTTGTAACCCTATTTTACATAAAGACCATTATGTAAGAAGGATCACTATGAGATAATTGCTTATTATGCAACCTTTGTTAACTACCACTAACAGTCCCCTCTGCCTAAAAGAACATTTTCTGGGCAAAGTTCAAGATATTGGCAAGCTGTGTGTGTTCTCAAAGGCTGGCCTTTTACTTATTCCTATGCTGTAAACTTTGTTAAAATTGGTTTTGCTGCTTGTTTCCCTTATATATTTACATTTTTGCACCTTGAATCTTTTCAGACCGAGGAACCATGGGTGATGTAAAAGATCTGGGTCTTTGCATGGCCTCAACACTCCTCTTTACTTTTTGTCTTTCCACAACTCTGGCTGGTAAGGTCCTCGTTTTCCCTGTGGATGGCAGCCACTGGGTAAATATGAATCTAATGATTGAGCAACTCCATGCCAAAGGCCATGAGATCACTGTGGTGCGAACATCCACCAGCTGGTATGTTAAAGAACAGTCACCATACTACAAATCCATCACAGTAACCATCCCTGGGGGATTCAACATTGAGAAACAAGACTTCATGGTTACCTTCCTAAGTAAGATGCTGGAGATTCAGCGAGGAGGAAGTTCTCCTATAACATTCATAAGGTTCTACTGGGAAATGTTGACAGCATTGTCTGATATTCACCAGCAAGGAAGTCAGCTGGTAGTGGAGATGTTTGAGAACAACACTCTGATGGATACAATTAAAAACACACACTACAATGTAGTTCTGATTGACCCTGGAATTCCTGCAGGAGTTCTGGTGGCCCACAAACTGGGATTACCAACTGTTTACAATGTGCGATGGATCACTAGTGGAGAGGGGCACTTTGTTGTTGCTCCTTCTCCAATTTCATACGTCCCAGCGCCGGGCTGTGTCATCACGAACAACATGACATTCTTTGAGAGGGTAAAGAATGCTCTACACTACATATTGAATATATGCATTGATCAGTTCATTGTAAGTCCGCACTACAGTGCTTTGATGACACGTTATTTTAGGCCAGATGCCACCTTCTACCATCTTCTCCAAGGTGCAGACCTCTGGCTAATGAGGGTCGATTTTGTCTTCGAGTTCCCTCGTCCAACCATGCCCAACATTGTCTACATTGGTGGATTCCAGTGCAAACCGGCAAAACCACTACCAGTACATCTAGAAAAGTTTGTGGAGGGGTCAGGGGAGAATGGGATCATTGTTATGTCCCTAGGATCAATGATAAAGGGACTCCCCATTGAAATCACATCTGAAATTGCTGCCGCTTTTGCACAGCTTCCTCAGCGGGTGATCTGGAGGCATCTGGGTGAGCGACCCAAAAATCTTGGCAACAACACCTTGCTGGTTGAATGGCTGCCCCAAAATGACCTGCTGGGCCATCCCAAAACTCGTTTGTTTGTTGCCCATGGTGGAGCTAATGGTGTGTATGAGTCTATCTACCATGGTGTACCAGTGCTGGGCCTCCCACTACTGTTTGACCAGTTTGAGAACATGCTACGTCTTGAAGTGCGTGGAGCAGCTAAAGTTCTTGATGTCACCAAACTGAAAAGTCAGACATTTTTAAAAGGGCTGCAGGAAGTTCTGCATCAGCCATCATACAAAGACAACATGCAACGACTCTCTACACTACACAGAGACAGGCCGATGCATCCTCTGCACAGTGCCATCTACTGGATAGAATTTGTGATGCGCCATAATGGAGCTGCTCATTTACGCACCGACTCCTATAAAATGCCATGGTACGCATACCACTCACTCGACGTAATTGGGTTTCTCTCGGCTCTAACGGTGATAGTACTGATTACTGTTGTATTAGCAACACGCACTTTCTGCGATTGGGTGTGCAACAGACGAAAATATAAATTGGAATGAGGAGAACCTGTTACAGAAGAAAGGTTATGTGAAAGACTGTCAGCTGCAGGTTGATTTAGCACTTACATTCATAAACTTTAATATGCTGCATTATGTTAAATTGATGTACAATATATAGTCAGTTTTGGGAAAACACGGACTAAAGAAAATCATAATTAAAGAAATCACAGTATTATTTGTGGAAACTGACCAGTTTCATAATATTTGTAATTATTTAAATGCTATACAAATTTGTAATGCATTTACTCAAAGAGTTTGAATCTTTATGGAGAGTAAAAATTTACATTCATTATAGCCAACTCACAAACCATCAACTTTATTATTCATCTCTGAATACTATCTATTTCATCTCTGAATACTATCCATCGCATTATAATAATTTTATTTATAAAAGCACATATTCCTGATACAATATTATAATAAAAGTGTATCTGTGTTTCTTATACTTGCTTTGTCAAAATAAGTTACATGAATATACAGTATGTTAGTTTTATACTTTATGATTATGAAGTTTTCAAACAAATGAAGTGAAAATGCAATTAAAGTGATCCTATGTTATGATTTTATGTTAAGAAGCATCTAACAATTTAGTATTAGTTTTATTCAATTATGTTTGTATGAATTATATATTTGTAAGTCATACTCCTTCATCTGGAAGTTTCACAGTACAACCTACTAGTTTTCATCTCTTGTCCAGACGATGTCAATAAAGAATGAACATAGCAATAAAAAACTCACTTGGTTCAGACTTTGTCATCACTGTTAGAATGTGCATGCTTTGCGTGTGGTGAAACACAGAGTTTGATAATGTGTGTCATAATGCAACCACACATCTTTCAAAACCCCGCATGTAACCCCAATGTAATGTGGTAACTCGGAGTCCACCTGCACTTGTGAGCTTCAGTTTGAGTTTTGCCCAGAGACTGTCATAAAATCCCTAGCATAATGGTGATGGTTTTACAAATCAGTCACTGTTAACAATGAAGGGGCTACATTAAAGGCAGATGAAACTCTTTTCAACATGAATCACTTCCTCTGAAACACAATGATAGTCTTTCTATTTTTTCCATTACTTTCTATTTTTTCCATGACTCACACACAAGCACAGATGCACACATACAGTCTGTCTCCATGACATATCAATGCCTGCACGCAGACACCTGCGCGCACACACATTATTTATCTGCATGTTTTCCTGACCTAAATTAAAACAATTGAATAATAAAGACAGACAACAAGACTGTCCTATGAATCTCCCTTGTGTTAATTTTAACACATTGACCGTGTTAACATTTTTGACACTGTGAAAGTGTCAGGAAAGGTGACATAAAGATGTGTAAACATGTATATTAACACGTGCGGTCCTTGGTTACACATATTGTGTTGAATGCTGTGAACAAATGCACATGCTGTGTATTTTAAAACTACACATAACTATGTGTAAAATATCTTTTTCCCAACACAATTTTACTAAACATTAACACAAAATGTGTAAATTTAAGTGCTACACATGATTTGTGTCATTTTTCTACGCATTCGTTCTAAGAGCGTATCAGTCCAACAGAGTTTCACTAATGACGCAGGATGTGGTTTTAGCACTAATACTGTCACATATCTAGTGTAACTGGAACTGATGATTACAAAATAAGAATCTGCCAAATACTACAACTACTTCCCATACACACAACATAATCTAAAAATGATGAACATCGCTATTTCTAAATAAGGAAAATGTCAAGAATTTGATGGCTAATTAAAATATTATTAAAACAAATAATCTAAACTTCGCCACTAACTACGGCACATAAGATTTGAAAGCAGTGTTGATAGTGTTAATTGACATTTACATTTGTACAGCTGCACCTACTAGTCTAATGTAAGTTAAACATTTAGTTTTATGTTTTTGAACACATTTACTTACATGTGTATGTTTCAATAAGGAATAGATTTAGTGTTGCACCGAGCTTTGAGTAAATAAAAGAAAAAGTGATGCAACTGATTTTCATTCAAATAATTTGTACTATTGACATTAATTTTAATTTCTATATACCCAACTTGTTTTTAATTATGAGAGCAGAAAAAATAAGAGTTTTGCCACTAGACTGTAATGAACGGAACTGTCCAACACGCACGCGCACACACACGTGCAAACAAACGCACACTTTCTTATCGTTCTGATTATTTCTCTCAGCGTGTGAGCGTGCGTGCGTGAGTGAAATGCAACAATTACATTAAACTATATTAATTATACCGAATTAAATACGTTCGTTTTATTTCTGAAGACAGGAAATCTCGCAAAGTAATATTAAATCAAGTTATATTAATAACACCGAAATAAAGAAAAATCTTAGTTGATGATTTTTTGCTACACTTGTTTTTATTTTAAAGTATATTTATCGAACATTCACCATTAACATACCTTAACATTCTGTAATACCGATACAATGTGTAGTAAAATGCACTAACTAATCGTTGCTTAGAATCAGCAGATTTAAAAAAGTAGTTACGTTGAACATATTAGATTACAAATTGAACCACACTTAAGTACAATATTTTACAATTACATCTACACGACTCATTACCTAAACCAATTTTATAATGAAATATAACTGACCTAAACAGCATCAAACGTGCAAAATAGTGATATCGTTCATTCATTCATTCATTATCCGAAGCCCTTAATCCTATTGGTAATATTGGGGTCGCGGGGACCGGAGCCTATCCCGGGAACTACGAGCGCAAAGCAGAGCCCAGTCCTGGGCAGGAGCCAACACACTGCAGGTGAACATTTTATGTGTTATAAAAAAGTGATTTGTCCAGCGTGCCGTACGGGCGTTTGTAGGTGTTGGTGGTTCTCAGTCCCTTACAGCCGACTTGCACAGGACTGCGTAGACTAGAACGGGGATGATGCTGACGGGGAAGAGTGTGAGGAAGACGACCAGCGCCGGCGGAGCGTCTGGGAGACTTTCGTCTGCTGGGTCACACGAGCCGAAATATTGCCGATGGACTTTCCCAAACAGATCCTGCACCACACGGTTCGGGTAATAACACTGCAAAAGTGCAGCTGCTTGCTCCAGACAGACTGCCAGATCGTTATAATGCCTGAAAGAGAGGGGGACGCACGCACACACGCACGCGCACACACACACACACACACACACAAACTTGTACAACTATCTTTGTGGGAACATTTCATAGACTCCCATAATGACTAGATGTATATAATTTTACACCTACACCTGACCCTTACCCTAACCTTAACCTCAGCAACCAAAAGCATATCTTTTACCTCTTTTAGTTTCTCAAATAAAACGTACATTTTCTATAAAGTCATTTCTCCTCATGGGGACCTCTCAAATGTCCCCACAAAGCCCAACAAATGAATAAATGTGTTTTTAGGGGACAAAACGGCCCAAAAAAGGTCCCCACAATGCATAAAAACATGGTACACACACACACACACTTCTGTTATCCAGAAGCTGACAAAAATGTTTGTCACCAAACTGAAAACAAGAAAAGCTCTTTTCACACGTTCTTTACTTCTGCAGGAATGCGCTCTGTCTGAAACCAAGTTTCCTCCTATTTTGCTTTCTTCCTTCCCTTTGTCTAAATTAAGCAAGTTACTAACAGACTGTCAGAAGTCGCAAAGGCTTCTGTGTTACTCATTTTGAAAGGCCTAATAATAAGACAGAAGTTTCACCCCTGTTGCTGAAACTGAAGCAAATTAAAAATAACTTCATATACAAAATATACACTACCCTGGAAGCTAATAGTTAAAGCTTTATAATGAGACATTTTTAAAAAATTCAAATATATAAATCAATGGTCAGTATTTCATAATTTATTTGTTTGTTTGTTTATCATATTGTGAATGTGATCTAGATCTATGTTTTCCTGTGGAAACTTTTCATATATTGTATTCCATAAATTCAAACCAAATTAAATAAACATTTCTTTGTTGTTTACCTTAAACAGAAAATGACAGCATACAACCTGCACTCTTTTGCTGAAAATCTATTATTTAATTTGAAACAGTTCAGAACAATTAGGGAATAGGGTTCACTGTAATACTGTATTTGGTACATGCTGACATCTCTATTATTATTATTATTATTATTATTATTATTATTATTATTATTATTATTATTATTATTATTATTGTTGTTGTTGTTGTTGGTTAAGTTGTTATTATTAGTATTAGTATTAGTATTATTAGCTAGTTGTATTCCCCATTGCTACCACTTCCTGTCCTGTAAGGTTGCACTGTCCATATGTCTCTGTGTGTACTGAGTGTAATTCCTGAGCTTCGTCATTTGACTCTCTGTATATTGTGGTAAGATAAATAAAGTTCACTTTTGGACTTTGGACAGAATAAGTTCTTTCTTACATCTTATTGATAAAGTTAGACTTAGACACCATTATAATAGGCCAGCAGACATATTCAAAGCACTTTCATCTGATGCTGCTACACTAAAGATTTGTAACATAAATGCACATATGCAGACTTCATTTTAAAATGGATTCAATTTTTGTAAGATATAATTAGAAGAACTGCTGTTTTACCTGAGTACCATCTCCCAGTCACACTAATTATTCCCTTCCCACTCTTATCATGCTACTATGAATATCTCCATCCAGCAGAAAGCTCTGTCCAAACTCAGTCAATATTTGCTCTGGTTACAGTTACTGAAGTACGCTTTCTGCCCTGATCCTGAAAGCTTCTGCAGGAGAGAATGAAACAAAAACTTGAGCAAACTGTCTGAGCACATTTCCATAATTTCTTTACAGTATCCCTAGTATTCTAAACTGCAATATTTTATTTCCCATCACTTTTTCCATGCTTCTTTGTAACTCACCTCTTCTCTTTTAAACATTTAATTTTATTATATTGAACTCCTGTTAGTGTGCTGTCAAAAAATATAATTTGTTTGTTAATTGACAAATCTTGCAAATTATATAACAAAATGCAAAAGATTTTATTTAAAAACCAAACTAAAATACTTAATAAATAACTTTAATGAAGTTGGGATAATAATAACTTTATGTAAGAAAGGTAAAAACTCACTATCCAACCTATAAAAGTGGTTATTTTATGAACAACCTCAGACAAGGTGATACAACTTTTTTTACACACATAGCCTCTCTCACACACACACACACACACACACACACACACACACACACACACACACACACACACACACATACACACACACCCATCTACTCCTGATCTTCATATGCATTGTTGTCATTGTAATAGAGCTACTTGAAAAAGAGATTTATACTAATTAAACTATACATATACAGAATAAATATATTGGCTTGAAAGCATGATGGAAGCAGTTTCTTCACCAGCTGTGTAAGCAAAATTCTTTTTTTGAATCTGCAGGAGGTGAAGCAGTAACATCAATATTGAATATCAACTGTTTCACTCCTGTATGCCAGAGGCATTTTGGCTTTTAACAGCTGATGAAGATCTTTCTCTGTTCGGGTTGTGCTCCAAGACCAGAATCTTTATTAAACTTAAATTCATGTTCAGATCAATGCCACTGGAACCTTGTGAGCCTCTTGCTGTGCGAAAGGAATCTTTGGGGTTTTTTTTTTTTTTTTTGTTCAGCTGTAATGCAATGCTAACAGCCTGATCTATGTGCAAAACATTTTACAGTATTAGGACAAGAACAGCATCATCAGATTCTAATGATAAGACTATTACCATATTCAATATTTATTTTATTACATTTATGGAACAGTGTTATCAGATAGAACACAGAATTATTCTGCAGGTGTTACTTTCTTAAAAGACATGTTACAGCCACATGTTAGAAAGTGTGTAAGGCCAGAGTCAATTTCATTATTTTAAACTATAAATTATTTTAACAGACCTGAACATTTCCCCCCTTAAATAAAAGAAAGCTAATTCACCTGCAAATCCAACATGGCTTCCTTCTGTGGCTTGACCTGAAACAACAAAACACTTTAAAGTTAAACACAATTTATAGTAAACTATTACCTGGAAAGGCAGGTTGGATGATGGTTTTATAATGTGTTTTAGAATGTAATATTTAATTTCAAAGAATGTTACTCCCAGCAGTAGCACTAGCATCGTGTGAGGAGATGTAGCAGCAGCATTGTGTAGGTCTGTTAATGTCCAGAAGTTTATGTGTGATCAAAGAGAGGCCAGGAGGAGAAATAAAAGTGTGTGTGTGTGTGTGTGTGTGTTTGTAAAGGCGTGCGTGACTGAGATGGGAAGAAATGGACCACTTTTTCCTTCAGGTAATGATGGACAGACATTTGGGCTCGAGAGAACAAGTCGGTGAGATTGTTTGTTTTCAGGTGAGGTGTGTTTGGGTGGTGTAGATAGAGCTGGAAGTGATTTTGATAAGAATTTTAAGAATTTTATTATACAAAATAATTAGGTAAAATTCATTTAGTATACAAAATGAATCTAGTTAAGTACATGAAGTTTGTGGGTGTCACATTGATTCAAAGATTTTACATAAATGTGAAATCATGCTATTTAATTTAAAAAGATTTTGCTCTCTGCTATTGTAAAAGTAAGATAGGAAAAACATAAGATATAAACATATTTGACTTTCATTCATTTCAACCAGTTTCATCTCTAAAATGCAATTTCTATATTGGTTAAATGATTAAATAATAGCTTTTCTGTTTTATTTCAAGGAAAAGTGTTTAAAGTAAAATAATGTTTGATGTACTAGTATTAAATATTTCTTCTGTGTTGGGTAGTATTACAGTACTATGGAAATAGATTGCTATTGACCCAATGTAACAAATACACAATTATATTAAATGATCACAGTAAATGTTCAAATGGATGTTGCAAGATGCCAGCATTACTTAACTATGTGTTTACATGTGTGAATTTCCTTGCTTTCTGCCCATTTACTGCCTACAAGCATTTAAATATATATATATATATATATATATATATATATATATATATATATATATATATATATATATATATATATATATGTAAAAAAGGGTCATTTTTTGCCTTTTCTTCCCCTTTAGCTTCTTTGGTGCTCTGAAAATTGATGTATTAGCTTTGTTTCTGCCTGTAAAACCCTTTATTTTAATAAAAAGTATACACACTTTCAGTCAGGTTTCAGAACAGCAGGGTGGAAATAATCTAATTTCAAATACTCAATAATGCTATATTTACTCATAGATTTTTAAAGACGGTACTTTTATGAGTATTTTTTCAAGTGTAATTTTACCATTGAGTACAATTTACACCATGTAATCTGCTTGGCCATTTATAAAATCAAAAGCCTGCCATTGAGTAATGCTTCAATAATTTGAATTAATATTCAAACTTTCATTCAGCATCTTTGCAGCCAATAAGGTTGTGCAATCGAATCATGCAATTAATCTATGACGTAAGCAAAGAATAAACTCCTCGGCAAGTAGTGGTAACAGGTGTCTGGAGGTACTAAGCACAGTGGAGTACAAAACTAATTTATAGACTTGCAAGATTTGGAGACAAGAAGCCAAATGGAGACAGAAGATGTCAACACTGTCAACTATGAAATGATGGAGAAAAAGACTTAGACGAAAGCCCGCTGCTTCCGTTGTTCGTGGTGGCTGGGAAAAAGAACTTTTCTATGACAAGTTCAAAACATTTTGCCATTGTTTTTAACAAACAAAATCCCTGCTTTATATCTACATTTATTTACAAAACAAATTGCCTTTCTATACCTTTTGTTCATCTGAGAAATGTGCTTGAACGTAGATATTTTATACTGGTGAATTTAATTTAATGCCTGCTATTGACGCATGCACAAAACATCCATCAGTTAAAAAGCAATTAATAATTTGAGTAGTTTGAGAAGAAAGGGATTGTACTTTTTACTCACATTTTTTAACACCAGTACTTTTACTTGTACTGAGTACATTTAACCAATGTAACAGTACTTGTACTTTGAGTATAAATTACATTTTTCCACCTCTGCAGAAATGAAAAGTGTCATAAATATAAGTACTGGTTCTGGGACCAAAGGCAATCATAATATTAATTTAATTTAATAACAATAAACAAATAATGAGCCAACTAAATTAAGAGATAGAATATGCAACCTTTAGCTGTAATAAAATGCATTCTTATATGAGGTAAAACAACATATTTTCACTATTAAGAAAATGGAAAACAAACATACACATGCATATAGAGGAAAACTAGATTACAGTGCTCCATGTAAGACTACAGAGTAATAGTCAATTATAATACTATAATAACCATATGTTGGCATGTGCAATGTCACATTCTGACTATAAGACAATAAGAGATTATTGAATCTTAAATCTAAAAAATTTAATCTAAAATTAAAATGTGATGTCTGTGTGTTTTTTTTTCATACTTGCTGGGATGTACATCATGCCCTCAGGTCAACATGAGCCACAAACCTCCTAACCACAGTTTGATCAAAACAAAATAGAGAGTGTGGCAGAGTGAGCAAAAGGCTGATAAAGGTGTTTGTGTGTGTGAGGAGAGAGAGAGAGAACTCACCTACAGGCACCCTTTGAGTTTTGGCTACCGCACAAACACACACGACTGAGAAAGTCAAAAGGAAAACTAACCTCACTCACCACATGCCTACTTATAAACCACTCTCACATCTCAGAGAGAGAGGAGGGAGACAGAGATAAAGAGCAATAATCACACTATTATAGATCTGAACAGATTTGATATCTGTTCAGACAAACGCAAAAACACAAAGATACGGAATCTGCAGAAACAAAAGTAACTCAAAGGATTCAGTTGACGCGTAATGACACACCCCAGATTAAGAGGGAAGCTTCTCCTATGCCAAACTCCCCAGCATGACCTCGCAGCATCATCCCTCCCAAGGTTTCTGCAGCAACCACAGGCTCACTGTCACATACTCTGACCTGTTCACAGAGAAAAACCAGTAATGCATCTTTATGCTGACCTGGAGGACCAGCCCAGTATCAGAAAGCCAACTTGTAAACAGCTGCACTGCACACGGAGAGAGCCTCCACCATGTCTGCAAACCAATAAAGAATTATACTGTGAATATTAAATACCAAATAACATAATATTAGATATTTATTATAATATGGAAATGGCATCACCTGAAATAAGAGTGCTACAAATGCTGTAATGTGACTGCAAATGAAGAATACATGTTGAGCAGGAGTCAAAAATACTACTACAGGGTCATATGAATCTTTGCTATGATGTGATGCTGTCTTTCTGCCGAATTTTACTGTATGAGTATCTGATGTTGTTAATCATAATTCTACTAGTAAGTGATATAAAGTTGAAGATTAACTATAAAAAGTCTGGTAAAGCATTGTCTGATTGTCTGGTGTATCCTGGTTCGATAAGAGCATAAATTATGCTGATGTACAGAATCCTTCAATATAAAAAAAAGCACACAAAACATATAATTTCTTACCTCATCTGGTAGGGCATATGGCGGCCTGGTGCTAGGATATTCATCTAAAGCCCAAGAACCTCTAGGTTCATATCTGGGTATCCTCCCTCCAGAATTGGGCCTTTGATCAAAGCCCTCAACCTTAAGTTGTTGTCCCCAGAATTAGGTGTAATGAGAGGAGCCTAGATAAAATAACTAATTATGAAAAGTAAATATTTTCCATGAAAGGAGACTCTTCAACTGTTTAACTATATTAGCCTTGCTTGATATTAGCGTGGTAATACTATATACTTTAAGGGAAAAAAACATATATTTAGTTTAAAAAAAGATGTTAATGTAATTTTATCAGAGGAGAAAATGAAGGAATACAATCGGTTAACCACACAATATCAAAGCATCTGTGCCTGTTGTTGTGACCTACTAATGGTGCAAAGATACAGTGTAGCGAGGCTCCAGAACCTTTGAGAAGTGCAACTGGTGCTGCTAGAGAAGAGATGGAACTGACTCGCATCTGTAAGCAAGACAGAGCAGGTCACTAAGACAAAGACATCCTCAGCAAAATAAGCTGGCTGTGTACATCCATTTATAGACAAGGAAAAGTGTAAAATTTACATTTACACTGATAAGTTCTACGTTAGCACTTGGTTAGATGTCTATCTTTGTGTGATCTGTCTACAGAAATGAAACTCTACTGATTCCATTCCTAGCACCAACCACGTCATGAAGTTGATCCTGATAAGTGGATGCTGCATTTTCTGCAGACATTAGATTTTCTTATGAGGCCTTCTGATCTTTTTTCAAATGCCATTGCACTCCCCCAGCCTCATTTCAAAGGTTCTTCATATCGTCAACCGCGAGGCTTGATGTCTTATCCAGGCAGACTGACTGCAAAAGTAAGCTCTTTGAGTTCACTTTTTCCAGTGCAATGTTGGGCAATGGCATTCATCGTCAAACAACACAACATCATAAGTGTGTTAATCATATCACAAATTCTCTGACTTTCCATTTCAAATTAACTCAGTTCAGTTATGGAACGGCCCAATTCTGTATGTCTTCCCCAAATACGTAATTTGCTAGGCATTGGCCCCATATTGGGAACATCGCCATTCACGTCCCGGACTAGTAAAACGTGGCGCTGAGCAAGGTACCATCCCCAGACAGTGCTCCCCAGGCTCTGCCAAAAAAAGCTGACTGCTTGTGGTGCACTGTGCTGTGCTGTGCGCTCTCACGGCAAAATAATCACCACCTAAATTCACTTAAAAATGTAGAAAATCATTGCATTCTGAAAACTGACCCAAAACTATGAAATCACCGTGAAAAATCATTACAGCTTCAGTCATCACAAAGATATATTAGTGTTAAGCAAACTTGTCTATGAAAACTCCAGTGTTAAAGAGACATTGAACACCACAGACGCCAAGGTGCAGTACTAACTGTGTTAGCTTCTCTGCGAGCAGAATGTTTAGATCATTGTTTCTTGAAGATTGATTTAAAATGTAAAAAGACTTCATGATGACACTGTTTTTGCATAATGACAGCAATAAAAATAAATCTGACAGGTACTGAGCACTCATCACACAACCTCCCTCGGATGCCAACTCAGAAAAGATGAAACAAACACCCTTTCTGAAAAAAACAGTTTGTCAGTGTTAAATTTGCCTGTGGTCAGGGGTGTTTTGATGCTGGAGTAGCCTGGTGCTAGGCTGGTAACACCACCACAGAGATGGATAGGGTGAGAAAACTGCATTCCTCTACTGTCAAATATAGGGCCGTGGGATCAGGACAAGACAGCCAAAACATAGAACACACACGCTCACAAAACCACGGTATTGGCTACCACCAAAACTCCACTATTACTGTACAGACAACACAGAGGTGAGTCAAGCCAGTTTATATATATTTGTAAATTATATATATATATATATATATATATATATATATATATATATATATATATATATATGTAGATAGATATATACATTATATAATATAAATATGCACATATAAAATTATGTAAATATACAGTACTGTGCAAAGTTTTAGGCAGGGAAAATGCTGTAAACAAAGAATGTTTTCAAAAAGGAAGTACAATTCATTTATTTTCATCAATCAACAAAATGTGGGTGAATGAACAAAGAGAAATCTAAATCAAATCAATATTTGGTG
Source organism: Distichodus sexfasciatus (assembly GCA_032718565.1). Classification (NCBI taxonomy): domain Eukaryota; kingdom Metazoa; phylum Chordata; class Actinopteri; order Characiformes; family Distichodontidae; genus Distichodus; species Distichodus sexfasciatus. The sequence goes on along the minus strand of JAVGVS010000104.1, from coordinate 727,620 downwards.
TGACCACCCTTTGCTTTCAAAAACAGTTAATTTCAATTCTTCTAGGTACACTTGCACACAGTTTTTGAAGGAACTCGGCTGGTAGGTTATTCCAAACATCTTGGAGAACTAACCACAGATCTATAATCCTATAATCCTACAAAATAATATAATGACTACAAAATAATATAATGACTATAATCCTACAAAACTCCTGGATTTTGTGCAAGTAACGGCAAGAATTGATGCTGGTTTGAAGGCAAAGGTAGTAAATACCAAATATTGATTTTTGATTTGATTTAGATTTTTCTTTTGTTCGCTCACTTTGCATTTTGTAAATTGATAAAAATAAACAATCATTATTTATATTTCTGAAAGCATTCTTTGTTTACAGCATTTTTTCACACCTGCCTAAAACTTTTGCACAGTACTGTATACAGTATATGGCGCTATATGCGCTCAATGTGTTGATAAGTGTTCTTGTATATACATACACACTACATATATATATATATATATCCTTATATAAGAATATATAACAACTACACACACACACATATACATATATATATAATGTGTATGTAGATGCAAGAACACTTATATATATGTATATGTGTGTGTGTGTAGTTTTTATATATTCTTATACAAGGAAAAACAAGAATTTAGCTTTGCACTGATGCAAAAACTTTTAGTTCATTAACATTACCCTGTTTAGCCTATTCATCTGCAATAACTTGCACAATATTCTGCAGAGGCAGTAGTCATTTCAAAAGCAACATTCTTTGCTGGGGTGCAGCCTTAAACATAAAACAGCTGTAAACTGAAATTAGTCACTCTCACTGCTTAACTAAAGAGACCTATAGCTAATGTGAAGTAAATTGTTTACTTATGTACTGTACAAGACAAAATATCTATTTATTTGCAATTAAATTCTTAGGGCAGAATAAACATGGTAATTCAACCAGTTCCACACTGGAATTCTTATGCAGTCATAAAATGTGCTAATATCAAGTAAAATAGGCTTATACTAATTATCTAGGTCAATCAAATGTTAAATCAAATGTCCGTTTTGTATTTCATATTTAAGAATATAGTGCATATCACATTTTACATATTGACCCATTCATTTGTACGGGTTTAATGTTTGGCAGTTGTGAAAAATTGCATGAAAGGTACTTCAACAATAATTTGATGTTAATTCAATCATCATTAAATAAACAGTTGTTCCTGTTTCAGCTTTTATGTATTAACACTTTCTAGAGATAAAACTTCCAATGTTCAAGTATTCACTTTCACATATCCGTAGCAGTTAAAAAAAACTTTGCTTTTAATTTAGAGCACCAATTCTTTTTTTAAACATAGGACCCACGTTACAGTACGTGTTTAATTAAGCAGTTGTATGTATGGCTGTATCAATGGAGAATAAACTTAGTGTAATATCTGCAAGTCTCTCTGTTCTAGGAAAGCAGAGCCTCACTGATGAGCGTGAGATGACACTGATCTCTCTGAAAAAGATTAGATCTATATAAAATAACATATAAGATAATAGCAGTACGTCTATTTACATTGCTTAATTACTGACCGTAGATACTTAGCTTTGCACTTTTCTTTTTCCATTTACTATTACCTAACTATTAGATTTATTTACATAGCATAGTCTTCTCGCTATTATAGTAGTTACATAATGGCATATTGAATATCTACCGCATTCTACATTCTATGTGTGCTGCATAGAGAAACGCAAAATATATAAATAAAAAAATCGAAAGAAGAAAGAAAAGAAACTTCATCCTAGACTTTCGTCACATATAAATTTAAGCTGCATACAATGTAACAGCCTCATGCTCTCTCAACGTCTACAGTTTCCGGCCTGAATGGAAATGTCTTAGTTTTTTATCTGTACCGAAGTCGAAATCTTCAGGTCCTGCATGTCTGTGTGTGTCTTTACCAGTGTTGGGAGTAACGTATTACAAAAGTAACGAGTTACAGTAAAGGATTACTTTTTTGCTGTAACGTAGTAATGTAAGACACTACTTATCAATTTTCAGTAATATTTTACTCGGTACATGTTCAGTAACGCGTGCGTTACAAAGCACTTTTAAACACAAATGTATTTGTTTAAAAACAGCACGACCGCGAGACCCCATATTAATTATCTGTGATTAAAAAAAATGCGCGAGAGTTGTATTTGCTGTTGGTGGTTAGTTGAGCCCCTTACAAGGTGCATCACATAAGGCTTGCTTCTCCGGTGAGATGGCAGTCAGTACTTTTGAGAGGTGGACGTTTGCGCATTACTTTGAATTCGTCAGGGACAAAAGAATGTTTTAGTCAAGTGCAATCTTTGCCCAAACCCTAAAGAACTATCGACGTCGAGAAATAGCACTAGCAATTTGAAAAAACACCTCGAGCGCTGCCATGTAAACACTCAGCTGACTGAGAAGAGAAAGAAATTCAGTTTCACACGGTCTGCCATCATGCCACTTGAACCTCGAGAATGATCTGCAATATTTTTTCTCATAGTAGAATGTCAAGTTATATCTTCACAATTAATTTGATGAAAGTAACTGAACAGTTACAGAAGTCATGTAACGATTACAATTCAGAGACAATAATATTGTAAGGTAGCAGATTACATTTAAATACCAGTAACAAGTAATGTATAGTGTATTACACTTTGCAAGTAACTTGCACAACACTGGTCTTTACCTTACACAGGTTCTCGCCGTCACAGTTCTCCTGTCCATAAGACACACTGGCTGAATGAATGCAATCCAGACTGGAGCGTTTTGCTTTGTCGCGTTATTTTTGCCCAAATGAATGAGTCTGGGGTGTGAAACTGATTTTAAGGTGCTTTGGCACGCAACGCTGACTGATAGCAGGAGTCAACGTTCATCCCCCGGACTCTCACATCAACGAGCGGCGGCTGTTGGCACGCGATGGGTCGCTCTATGACTCAAATATCATGCCAAGGGTCGAGAAAAACCTCCAATTTATTGCGATTTTCGTGCAACTGTGAACCGCAAAACTGACTCTTATTTTGTAGGTTGCCATGGTGCGCGTCTGGGTGGCACTACACGGCTTCAGGTAGCCGAAATATTCAAAATTATAATAACCACTTATTTCCCTCTATAGATACCACCGCTGTCAAATCAGTTTCTTTTTTCTTTGAAAAGGTACTACATATTCGTTAATTTGTATACAGAAAAATATTTATATAGCGCTTTTCATAGAAATGAATCACGAGTAGAAGTGCTTTACAAGAATAATTCACGACAAACGTAAAAAAAAACAAAAAACAAAAAAAACAGGAAATAAAATGAGATAAAACGACCAAGTCACCTATTTAAATGACAGATATGTCTTAACAGACATGTCTTCAACAGCCATCTAAAGACATATCTGTCTAAACAGATGTGTCTTTACATGGCAGTTAAAGCTATATCTGTTTAGACAGATATGACACTTATTTAAAGCTTATCTGTCACTTTTTTATTATATAACAGACAAGCCACCTATTTAAAATGTGTAATTCAGGTTTACCACATGATAACATGCTTAAAATGTAGACCCAGTGTCTCAACATTTACATAAATGCCCGTCTAAACAAGTACTGTATGTCTATGATACTTTAAAAACCTCACTAAAGAGGCAAACCTAATGGTGCAAGCAGAGCGCTCCACAGTTTATGTCCTAAGACTTTGGTCACTACAAGTTTTAATGTGGATGCATGGAACAGATAGAAAATTTAGCAGGTAAAGGTGGAGGTTATTAACTTCACTAACTGCAGCCATTGCATATTTTTCTGTTTTAGCTATTCATATTTGCCTACAGTATCACAAAAATGCCACCTTATTAATCATTCATCATTTGTCATCATTTAGTATTCTGCATTGTGTGAAAGCAGAATAACAGATTTGTTGTCAGTCTGCATTGTGTAGACTAAAGCTGTCCTTATTAAAGTTGCATGTCTCTAAGTGGTTCTGGCTATGATATTCAGAACAGTTGTTCCCAAATGACCTGTGTTAGTGGCCTAAACACAACTGCAAATGATTCTGACAGATTTAGTGATTGTTAGATTAGATAAAGTTAAAGAAAAAAAAATCAAGAAAAAACATCTAATCTAATCACACTGCACGGTGACATCCATTTCCCTCCCTTAGACAGTTTTGCAAGTTTTGCAGCAGTAGCAGAAAAACGCAGCACGTGAGTGGCATGCTAGACAGAGAACTTAAGCGTAAGAACAGAACAGTGTTGTTTAAACAGGAAACATGACCATCTCTGTTTGAGATTGATCATGGTCAAGTTGTCATTTAAGGAGCCTAGCATCACGGAAATGTATAGGTTTACATAACAAATCAGACTTATCACAAAGAATGGTTGAAGTGTCCACAAGTTTTTCTTATCTTCAAAATTAGATAATTCATAAATTTATCAAATAATTCATGTAGCAAAGAATGTTTTGTTTTATAAAATAAGTAATCAGAACTCAAAGCTATCTGATTTTATTTTTGCTTTTCTTTGACTAACTACAGGACATTGCATCAATATCTTACACAATCTATTGATGGTGAAAATACCTTCAGAGTGTCTGAATGTGTTTGTAGGGTGAAAACCCAGTTAGCTCTCACTTTGACAGAAACCAAATTTACAAGACTCCTTAGTTTGAAATGCATGGACCTGAGAAATCTGTGGAAACACACTCATCATATGTCAAGAACTGTCCTTCATTCATTGACCAAGATGTCCACCATAGTAACTCATAATGAGCATATTAAGTTAATTAAAGGGCATATAGCATATGAATTAGCCGGATTTAAACAGAACCTTTATACTTATATCAATAGGTAAAGTGCCTATTTGACACAATTTCCTCTATTTCTAGTCTTTATCTTGTGGTCTCAGCTTGACTCTCTCTCTCTCTCTCTCTCCCTCTCTCTCTCTCTCTTTCACTTACTCTCTCTCTCAATACCCATCAATACCCATTCCAGAGCACATTCAATATGTAATGTATGTACTGTAATGGGGAAAAGGTGATAACCCCGCCAGAGGATAAATAAATACAGATTTTTAGAACTAAAGAAGCCTTTCTGATGAGAGGTAAAAACATCTCCCAGAACCTTAAAAGAAGTCCATTTGTCTTTGTTTCAGACTGTCAAGATTACCATGTCCTGGACAAATGAAAACCTACACTAACATACATATTAGCTCAAGGACCATATTTCTCAAACTATTGGATTTCATGCCAATTTTTGTTGCGTAGACTTCCAAATGATTATTGAAAAATTGTTTGCAGTATTTACTTGCAATGCGGCATGGTGGCGCAGTGGTTAGCGCTGCCACCTCACAGCGAGAAGGTCCTGAGTTCAAACCCCGGGGACAGCTGTAGGGCCTTTCGGTGTGGAGTTTGCATGCTCTCTCCGTGTTTGCATGGGTTTCGTCCGGGTGCTCTGGTTTTCTCCCACAGTCCAAAGGCATGTGCTATAGGTTAATTGGTAACTCTAAATTGGCCCCCTAAGGTGTGAATGTGAGTGTGTATGCCCTGCGGTGTGTTGGCGCCTATCAAGGGTTCGTCTAGCCTTAAGTAAGTTCCCAGGATAGGCCTAATCCCCCCCCATCACCCCAAATGGGATTCATCGATTTGGAAAATGCATGAATGAATATTAACATTAAGATCATCAATCTAATGGCATTATCTCTCTCTCTCTCTTAGCGATGGCTAACAGCACCAATGACATCTCCTTTGATGACAACTTCACAGGTAATTGCCAAATATGTGACATTTTACCCTTTTTGCCTTTTACTCGATAAGGGCCCTTTTTGCAAGAGCCCTCTTATCAATCTCTGTTTTATAACTGTATGCTTACACTTTTAATTCGATCACACACACTCATGCCCAGAGTTCAAATTACGCCTCTTCAATCCGACCTTCCGAGGCCAAGTCTTTTGCAGTTAATGACTAGCTAATGCACTTACACATAAGGCTCCCACATCACATAACAGCTTAACACTAAACGCATTAGGGTTCAATTTATTAAAAAATGTGAATGAAAACAAAAGGTGTTAAAAATGTGCATGATCGATTATTCCTTTAACATATTATAAGATTACACTGACTGTCTGAGTGGTAAAAGGTTTCTCTCTGCAAAACAGATGGGACGACTACTTCCCTGGACTACTTTCTAAACTACAGTGAAGATTACAATTCCACAACCTGGCAACCACTCTGTGTGCCTGATAAGAGTCAGGAAGTCACAGCAACAGCAGTCCAAGTGACACTTTTCCCCCCTGTCTTCTTCCTGGGCGTGATTGGGAATGGGCTGGTCATCGCCACATTCGCCAAATACCGTCGCCTCCGCCTTCGTTGCATGACTGACGTGTTCCTGCTCTATCTGGCACTGTCCGACTTGCTGGTGCTGCTTACATTACCGCTGCAGACCAGCGAGGTCATCAGAGGTGGGTGGGTGTTCGGAAGCAACCTGTGCAAACTGAACCACGGCATGTATGCCATCAACACCTACAGCGGCCTGCTACTTCTAGCGTGCATTAGCATTGACCGCTATTTGGTTGTGGTGAGAGCCAGGGCTGCGCAGCGGCTACGTCCTAGCATGCTACTCTACAGCAAGCTGTCAGCGGTGGCTGTGGCGCTTACCTCCATCCTCCTCAGCCTGCCAGAGCTCTTGTTCTCAGCTGTTCACGCAGAGGCAGGAGAAGAGGAGGGAAGGTGTAGGATGTACATATGGACTGACAATGACAGTGGGTGGGTGAAGAAGTTTGCTTATGTTGCAAAAATCACAGGGTTCTGTGTGCCTTGCGTGGCCATGCTGGTGTGTTATGGCGCCATCGGCTACGTGCTGATACAGGGTCGGGGGAAGTGTTGGCGCAGGCAGAGGACACTGCGCCTCATGGGCGCTCTGGTCCTCTTGTTCCTGTTGTTCCGGCTACCCTACACCCTGGTGCTGTTCTTTAGAGTGACTGCAAATGTGCTAACCTGTGAGGTTTGGGGCGGTAGTCATTTGGGCGAAGTCGTGACTCGTAGTCTGGCATACGTCCATTGTTGCCTTAACCCTGTGCTCTACGCCCTGGTAGGAGTGAAATTCAGGAACGACGTGCTGAGGTTGCTGCAGGACTGTGGCTGCATGTGTGCCTGTCTGTCACATCTGACGCCTCAGTTAGAAAACGGAAGCTCTGTGACTCCCTCCTCTCCTGCCCCTACCCCTCTCTCACCCCTGCCCACTGGTTATAAAACAACTAGCCCTGAACTACAGGCCATTGCTAAAGAGTCCTGTCCTCCCAATGTGTTTACTTACTCTACAACATATGTGAGTTGGGGACAACACTGACTTAGTAAAAACGGGATTATTTCAAATTTTACCAGCAGTGTAGCATTCATTATTTGCCTTATGTGAGCAACTAGTTGTGGGCTGTATCTGGAAGAACACTTATGTCTACTGTGGTCACTTATATCTGTGGTCACACTCTTTATGAAACCTGTTTTTGCCTTTTGTGTCTATGTATATTTATTGTAAAAAGTTAATAGAATAGTGCAAAGTGCATTTAAGAAGAGTTTGGTAAGATCTCCTAAAATCAAATCCATCCTTACAAGACACATTTTATGTATGTTTTGAAAAGCTGCATTAAATCCTGCATAAATTAATTCCATAAATGCTGTATATTTATATTATGGTGAAACTAATTATAAATGTATTACGCATTGGGCACATTTTTTTGACTCTTAATGGTGGTAGTGTAGAGAAACCAGAATGCAGATCGTAGGACATCCTGTTCATTGTCATCTATCCATTTCTTTTTCTAAGCACTGGAAGCTTATAACTCAGTTTTAGCTGTTCATTGTTGTTTGTAGGCTATTACTGCACTGGTGAATTGTGTTTGTTTTGCAACCAATAAAATATTCTTATAAACAGTATATTTTGTTGTGAAAATGTCTTTGAGATTCAAGACTCCTATTTTTCTCATAGACACTTGTACAAGTGCTACATGTAGTGAAATACGACCCGTTAGTTCCTAGGACTGCGAAATTGAAAATAGAAATAAGAAATTAACAGCTCATTAAATGATAGAAATCTAAAGGACTAAATCTAAGGAATAAAAATATGTTTGTTTAATAGGGATTTATTCTATCACCAGTGACCATACATGTCCATTTTCTCATAAAGCTATATATGTACAGTAGTGTGCCTTTTTTATGGTGAAATAGACAGACACAAGCCTTAACTGGCAGGATTGAGGAAGACAGAAAGAAGTCAGCCTGTAATGTTACGAACATTAAGTACATACTCCTCAGAAGTGTCTGCTTATTGCAACATCTACAAACCAACATTTTATGCCCCAACAAACTGGAGTTAAATAAGGTCTTTAAGGCAAGGCACGGACCAATCCTGGGCAGGTGGCAACACACTGCAGGGCACACACACTCAATGTGTGATAATAATAAAAATTTATATAGCAATATACAATGTATCCAAATAGTATGCAGAATTCTCTATATAAATATAGCTTTATTCAAAAACAGCCCTTTACATTGAGTGACATTGTGTATAACCACCATATTTTTTTACAATAAACCGCACCCTTGCTAGGAAGGTACATCACCTCAGTAAACCAGTCAGGTGACATTTTAGTGTTATTTAAAGAAACAAGATGAACTGATGCACGGCACGGTGGCGCAGTGGTTAGCGCTGCCACCTCACAGCGAGAAGGTCTTGGGTTGGAACCCTGGGGATGGCTAGGGATAGGCTCTGATCCCCCAGTGACCCTGATTGGGATTCAGCGGTTCAGAAAAGAAATGAATGAATGGCTGAAGATGAACTGATACGATTTAGTGATAAGGATTTTAATATCAGGTTATTAGTTCTTTCTAAAACATACTGCCGCTGATCATTGTTGAAGGACGAATTATGTCCACTTGGACAACAATCCATAGGTGTTGAAATTGTGTATTATTAAGTAAATCCTAAAAGAAAAGGCTGACTAACAACATGCTAATTTCTTGATCAAATCATTTTCCAGAGTAAGACATAAAGATCTAATCTACAATGTAATTCATGTTAATTAAATCATTCATGCAACCTTTATTTCCAAGACTTCATCCCTAAATGTAACATATGAAGTGACAGGAGTTTTTTTAATAAATATAATGAAATATCATTAGTATAATTTAAACTTTTTCAACCAGAGTATTTGGCACTAACCCACTAACCATTCAAAATTGCTTAATTTATTTATGTACTATTATTTACTCTCACTTGTTATATATTTTACTGTTTTTTAAAAACAGTATCAGTTCATATTGTTTCTTATATTGAATAATTATGAAAATTATAAAAACCGCAGGGTTGGCGCAGTGGTTAGTGCTGCCGCCTCACAGCGCGAAGGTTCTGGGTTCAAATCTTGGGGACGGCCGTAGGGTCTTTCAGTGTGGAGTTTGCATGCTCTTGCCGTGTTTGCGTGGGTTTTCTCTGGGTGCCCCACATTCATCTCACAGTCCAAAGGCATGCAAGATAGGCTAATTGGTGACTCTAAATTGACCCTGTAAGGTGTGAATATGTGTGTGCTATGTGAGTCTGTGTCCTCTGCAGTGCTGGCGCCTGCCCAGGGTTGTTCCCTGCATTGTGCCCGTAAGTTTCCAGGTTAGGCTCCGGTCCCCCTGCGACCCCAGTTTGGATTAAACAGTTTGGATACTGAATGAATGAATGAATAAAAAAAATTCCACCTGACAGACTAAATGACTTGATGTTTCCTGGAAAGGGTGTGGTTTCATGTAAGAAATGTGGCAGTTAGGCTGTTGCAATTCAGTGAACTGACATGACAGGACATGCAATCCTTTTTATATTATTTGGGAGAGCATGAAGAACTCGACAGTGAACATGTAAGAAACGAAAGGTACTTTTTTGCATTGTCAGAAACTTGACATCTCCAGTCATAAGAGGTTATTCATTCGCTGCAGATGCTGATTCTGACTGAGTTTTTTTTAGTTCTGTTCAGTTCTGTAGAACATACACTGCCCTCCACGCCAAATAATAATTTTCATTTTGATTACATAATAATGGCAATATATACATGTCAAAGTCAGACATGCCCCTTTGCCAGCTGTGATGTCTGGTTACTGGTTTAAACTTGGCCCAGGTTTTTAAAACCTGTATCACACCCACTGTGAAGCATTGAGGTGGCAGTGTGATGGTCTGGGGCTGTTTTGGAGCAGGAAAAGTTGGTGACCTGTATCATGTCCAAGGAATATTGAACCAGCATAGATACCACAGCATTTTGCAACGACATGCTGTTCCTTCTGGTCAGCGCCTTATTGGTCACAGCTTCACCTTCCAACAAGACAATGACCCCAAGCACACTTCCAAGCTGTGCAAATCCTCATGGAATGGCCTCCCCAATCACCCGACCTCAACCCAATTGAGCTACTATGGGAGGAACTGGACCGTGATGTCCATTAGAAGTGTCCAATCAGTGTGAATCATCTTTGGGCAATCCTTCAGGCGGCTTGGAATAATATAGCAAGTCAATGTTTGAAAAAACTGACAGCTCGGATGCCCAGATTATGCATTAAGCTGTAATAGCTGCTAATGGTGGATATTTTGATTGATCCAAAATTTAAGTCTTTTCTATGTATAAACAGTTTAATAAACTGTTTAATCACAAATTAAAAAGGATTCATGGCAATGCTGTCCAAACCCCACTTTTCTAGGGCGTTTCCAAACTTTTGGAGGGCAGTGTATATAAAAATGGAATATTCAACTTAGATAAAGTATTTAAAGTAGGCAAAATGATTTATCAAACAGGAATGTATTTCCTTGTTTCCTTTTGACTGTTTCTTTTCCCCACCCTCCAGCTGAAATATGATTGGCTGGAAATAGATATAAAACAACTGAGTTCCTTGTTCTCCTTTGTAGTAGTCAGGAGATGAATTGGAGGCTAAACAGGTGAGTTCCTTGTATTTCTTTTATTAATTTAAATGTTATTTTCATAATGATTTAGGATGTGGTATTTGTTTAACAAAAGAAATTAACTAAGATGGCAATTCCTACTGAGCAAAAAGTTAGGACACCCTATGCAGTTCCGTGCTTTGACCCGGCCATTCCAGAACTCTCCATTTCTTCCTAAGCCACTCCTTGTCAGATTTACTGAAAGGTTTTGGGTCATTGTCATGTTGCATGGTCCACACCCACTTCAGCTTCAGTTTCTGGACAGATGATTGTACATTGTAGTCAAGGATTCTGTGATGGTGAGCTGACCAGATCCTGCTGCAGAAAAGCAGTCCCAAAGATAGCCCCCTTGCTATCTGTGGTTTAGGCCAAACATTTTGTCCTTTACTGTGGCCACATAATTCAATTTTATATTTATGTCCAAAGCATGTTCTAAAAGTCCTGGTTGTGGCGTCCAGTCAACTGCAGTCTTGCTCTAATGTTTTTTTTGTCAGCAAGTGTTTCCTTCTTGCAAACCTCCCATGTAAATAAAACTTATACAGTGTCTCTTGAGATCTTTTTTATATCCCTTTCCAGACTCATAAGCATCAACAATTGCCATTCTGAAGGCTTCAAAGAGCTCTTTGGATCTCATCATGGTGAAGTCACTCATTTCAACAATCAAGAGCAAGGCAAATTAAATGTTTTAAATAAGACAGGTTACATCAAAAAAACTTACATGGTGCACCTGGGTGCAATTCTAGACATAATATGAATGAATTAATTTTTTGCTCAGTACAAATTGCCATTTTAGTTAATTTCATTTGTTAAATAAATTAATTAGTTTCTTGCTTTAGCGCAGAAGTTGACATTATATTGCCGTTATCTATAGATATAACCTGAGGGAAGACTTCATAGTGAAATGTTGATATTGCTTAATAAAAACTTAAATATTTAGTGGGGTGTGCTAGCTTTTTACCTGACTGTGTATGATCTATATTCTTAAAAAAGAAGAAACTAAATTATTTGTTTTGTGGTTCAATCCTGTAACCAAGTCTATTCTCTTCTTTTACAGAATAACTGGAATAATACTATACATAAATGTGTTTTTAAACATGTTATTAGAAACAATTAAGAAACATAAAAATATTTTTGACATTAATTGCAAATCAAAACTATCTAAATCCAGCCCTTTACTGTATCAGAATGGGATAGCAATTGAACCAAATCCTGACTTTAAGCTATCTACAACAGCTGAAATGTCATGCTGTATATTAGCATCAGATTTGGAAAAAAGTAATTTAATAGGTAGGGGCTGCTACTATGGAAATGGCCATGTCTTGACTGCTTATCATGTCTTGACTGATTTAAAAAAATATCCTGAGTTTTATGTATTTTTCTGTTCAAGAATGGGCGAACTGATTTACGTAGCAAAATCTGAAGAAAGCTGCAATGTGTACCCAGAGAGAGATCAGGGTTTCCTTAAGTTGCTTGGTGATACTAAATATCTCGGCAACGGTCTTCAAAACTGTATTGGAGACATTCGGGAACACAACACTGTATATTTCTTCACAAGAAAAAGGAAGAAAGGAAGAAGGAAGAAATCTTGTAAACTAGCAAAACCCAATTCAGACATGAAGAACCAAATGTCTAGCAATGAATATGTTATTTCTAAAGCCGGCACTCCTGGTGACAGTGGGATGCCAGTTTTTGCAAATGGGAAATTGGTTGCAATATATATCGGCAGTTTTTATAACAAAGTTGAATATGGCCGCTGTACTGCAGTTCCTTTAGATATATGTCCTTGGTCATAATATACTGTCTATATCTATATCTATATCTACATATATTTAAAATCTTTGATCCAATACTGAAGTCTGTCATGCCTCCATTTCACTGACTACTACCCAAGGAGGATCTTATCTGCTTCATACCTGCTTGAAGGTCAGTTTACTGTGTGGAAATGTTCACAGCTACATTAACAAAAAGAAAGTATGTTCCTGTAATTAAATTCTTAATAACAACTTAATGGTAACTTGGTTTTGTTGTTATTGTTGTTTCAGTTTTTGCATGATAAACATGAAATAAAATGCAATGTTGTCCACACAGGGGGGTCAAATGCTCGTCATGAGGTAAGTATTTAATTCAACAAAGAATAAATACAAAGAGGTTTTATATTTTGCAATTTCCATTAGGCTTTTTTTTTTCATGTCAAATTTTCAGAAGCCAATTTGAGCCATGCGACATTCCTGGCACTTGCTGAAGATCACACAGGCTGTTCCTACAACCATCCTTAAACACCAGCTGCTGACAACATCTAAAGCCATTAGAGGATGTTTCCAAAGTACTGTGAACTCCATCTATGGATATCTATGCAACTTTTGAAGTCACAATCTAGCCTGCTTCTCAAAACCTGCATGGTCAATGCCCCTCAAAGGTTGCAAAGCTGAATCTTCTGATACCATCACATCTCGATTAAACCTGGAGCAGATTATGTTAAAAAAAGTAGATAAGATTCTTCTTGATCTCTTAAACTCAACTATCTCTATCTTTTTTTGATTTCTTACAACCTACTATCCTTCTTTCATATTAAAAAAACCCTATTGGAAATACATAAAACAATTATATTAAATTCACACAATTATTTTTTGTTAAACAAACATGACTTATTTGTTAATTTAATTAATTTGTTAAATGGTAAATTGAGTAACTTACCCTTTGTTAAACGAAGATAAATTTGTTAAAATAAAGCTTTTTACATTTTCAATTAGTACATGTTAAAGCAACATAATTTTTTAAAATTGAAATCTACCCAACCTGCTTACACTATGAAGGTTAAATTATCTGGATAATTTATGCCTCTATTCCAGATTAAGTTATTTCTATCCACTGACCTCTGCAAATGTATTCTATATGTAAATATAATGTGCTGTTTTTTTGTACATCCTTCTATCTAAAGCATTTACCAAAAACATTCAAAGCAAATAAGGCATGAACATGTCTTAACAATTTAACTGTATTGTGGAAATACTTTCAACATATCCACAATCTTTTTTAGCCAAACATTTATAACTGACAGGCAAAAAATAGGGGAAAAAAAAGCAAATAAAACAATCACAGCAATAATGCAGCACCCAGGGCCAGGACAGCACAATAAACATTTACTACTGTTTTAAAAAGAGATACAAATCAGTTTGTGCCAAAGGACTCTCAAATATATGAAGATTATATTATGACTTACTTCCCCAGAAATGTCAAATCCTAAGAGAGGGAACAACAGTTCAAGTCACTTAGTGGATTTGCAAAGTCCAGCATGTAACATTGGTTTGTATTCCAATGTCCTTTGGTTAACAGCTTCATATCTTTTTGACATGTAGAGAAAAAACAAACCATTTTCACAGTATACAACTTGCAACTTGCAGCAGTCAGTCAAATGTCCTTGCTTTCTCACCACAACATTTTAGTATAGAACATGCAAAAAAAGTTGCATAGTGATTGTGCAGTAAAAATGCAGACCAATATCTGGAAACAGGTCCATGGAAACAACTCACTCATCAAGTCGGATTTTGAGAGCCTGGGCTTTATTACACTGTTAAAAAAAAAAAAAAGGTGAAAAAACATTACATTTACAGTAATTATCCATCAAGCTTTTCCAGGGAAAATTTGTTATTTTACAGTTTTTCCCCTCACTATTATGATCAAAAAACCTTAATTAAAAGAGCAATTCTAATATTTCAGCAGATAAAGAATGTTATTTGGCAGGTTTTTCGCTTATTATTATTTAAAAAAAAACATCTTTAAAAAAGGTAAAATGACTGGCAGCAATGGCTGCCAAACAAAAACTGTACATTTAAAGTAAAAGATTTCATTTTAATGATGGGCCCTTGAAGAGCTTCATATAAGGCCCGTATGGTTAGCCCATGTTAATCTCATATGGGGCCCACCTGGGAAACCCAACTGGGGCCCAGTCATTTTTTGTCTGCAGTTTCCATGGTGGCCCCACATGGGTTAGCCCAAATGGGCTCCATTTCAGTTTACCCACATGGGCTAATGATGAGCCCTTGATGGGTCTCCATAGGTCTATGAACCTATGACCCTGATTGTACCAGTAATACAATTAATTTCCTTTTTATTTTCATTTAAGTAAAATTCACAAAACATGATTTTGCTCAGTGTTTCCTCACTGTCACAGACAGAATTAGTTATTTTCCACCTCAAATGAGCCTGAAGCCCTTGTTGAGGGATTGCCTGTTGGGCCTATCTATTACCCCCTCAGTCCCTAGCACGAATGAGCCACTTGGAGACAGCCTTCTCAGCATCTTTACGGGTGATTTGGCTGGTCATGACGTTTTTCTTCAAGCCTCCTGCAAGGAACAAATATAACGGTCACTTACTTCATGTGACAACACAACTCTCAGCCAGGACTGTAAAGGCAACTACAGGTAGGTCTCAAAAAATGTTATATTGTGGAAAAGTTTGTTAATTTCAGTAATTCAATGTAAAACGTGAAACTCATACATTATATAGATTCATTAGACATTAAGTGAAATATTTCTAGCCATTCTTTGTGTTAATTTTGATGATTATGGCTTACAACTAAAGAAAACCTCAAAATCAATATCTCACAAAATTAGGATACTACAAGATCAGTAAAAAATTGATTTTTAATATAGAAATGTCAGCCTTCTGAAAAATATGATGATTAATGTAGTGACGGTTGATGTATATGCACTCATTACTTGGTCTGGCCTCTTTTTCCATACATTACTTCATCAATGTGGTGTGGCATAGAGGAAATCCACCTGTAGCACTACAGAGGTGTTATGGAAGCCTTGATAATGGCAACACAAAGCACATTTATCTATATTGCTCACTGAAGTAAACCACTCAACATGAAAGAACATCTAGAAGCATGGATGTCAGGACACTTTGGAAATTTCAGATCAAATTCACTGCTAGTCCCCCCAATAAAACTGAATTGAGCTGCACTACCCTTGACTTAACATACATACCAGTTTGGACATGAAGTTTGGGTTTGCCCGTTTTTCTTCCATGATTTCCACATCACTAACCGTCTTTAGGGAGAAACCCCCTGGTGTAGAAGACGGTGGAGCTAATGTTGCCACGCTGTTGTAGAAGCGTTTGTAGAATCCTCCCTTGGATTTTTGGGGTCTCTTTCATCTCCTTAAGGAGTGTTAAGATGCAAACAAACACGTTGTCCCTGATTTGTGTTCGAGGGGTTTCTGGTGACATGGTGACAGGTTGAAACACTGGGCCATTTATGGTTACCCAAAGGTGGTGGAGGTGAAGACCTGAGGGTGGATGGAGGTGTCTGCGTAGACCTGAGGGTGGGTGGAGGCAGTGGAGGTGTCTGCATAGATCTGAGGGTGGATGGAGGGGGTGGAGGTGATGACCTGAGAGTTGATGGAGATGTAGGCCTGATGGGGCTGCAAGACCGATTTTCATCATCCTCATCCTCACTGGACTAAATCACTCGCCTACAAATGTATAATATACAAGCACAATTAATTAGTTAAAGCATTTTAAAAACAGTTGGTTAAAAAATATACAATTTGGACAACAGGTGACACCATTATACATCAGTGCACATCTATCAGTCCTCCCAGGATTTCACAGGCTTTCTTGAGATTGTTGCGGCCTAAAATGCCTTTCCAAAAAGGTTTGAATTTGTGTAATAGTTGTGACCTCTACATTGCAAAATCTTGGAGGGTCCGATCTATATTATGACTACACTCTGGATACCAGAGAGACCCCTCACATGGATCCTTAACATCTGTTCCAACACCCCATGCCCCCTTCAGGCATGCACACATCCATTTGTATACATGTCTTTTCCTCCTTAAGCATGTGATTGTTACTTTTATTAAGTGATTACATTTAATATCATTTATTGGTTAATCATAAATCTGTTGTCTAGCTCCCTCATTTTGACAGCTTTGAGCCGAATACACTTAACAAAACTTGTGCTTCCCGTGTCATTGGGAAATTCAAAGTGTCAGCATCCATTTAGTATCTACCATTTCATAATTCACATAACCTCACCTCTTTTGCACTTCCCCTTTCCCACATTCTTTGCAGAATCGGACTCGGTTGATACATCTGTGTTCTGTTCATATTCGACTAATTTTGTATGGGCAATTTCATGCGTTGCTATGGGAGACAGACAAATGAGTGGCAATTAGTTGCATTCAGAGTAAATTTAAACAGAATCAACAGTGAACTCAGATAATATCGCGGAGATAATAAAAGCAGAGCAGCTGAAGGTTTAGTTAGTTAGAGGTTTCACAGCTGCTTTTATGAACATGAAATATTAAATACAGTACTGTGTAAAAGTCTTATTTCTTGGTATATTGCTATAGAAATGATACAGTAGGGTGTTGAGATGAAATCACCTAATTCGCCGACCACTGATCCAAGTCCATTCTCTTCCAAACAACGATACAACAGTATTGAGAAAAACGGAGGGAAAGCAACAGACAAAAATACACAAACGGCAAACGGAGACAGTCGAGTATACTGGTCTCAGCGCTTCAGCCCCGTGGAAATCAGAACATTAATGGATAGAAACCCTAGCTGCTAGCCGATAAAACTTTGCTGACATTCACATGGACTTTCAGTGTTTTTACTTTAACTGTAAATGCAACAAGTGCAAACATTCAAATGCTACGAACATGGTAAAAACGGAAAATTGAACGTTTGCAACTTTTTAACAGCTTGCTAACTATGCCTCTTCGACTGCCTTGCTAACAAATGCACAACCAAATCCTTCTAAACAATATCTTTGTCAACCACTCAAAATAAGCTCGAAATATGCTTGACACTGACTTAGTAAAACTTAGACTCGTCTGTTCAACCAGGTTTAATTACCAAAGCTAGCTTCACAGCTAGCGCTACCGCACTGGTTTACCTTCGCTAAAAGCTAGCTAGTTCCTGTCCTGTCGTGTTTTAATGATATCCGAGATCTACTTGCATTGAAATAATTTCAGACAGCGAATTTAGTTTTGATATCCTTTAAAATGAAATATTCCTTTCTGTTTAGTTCCCATTATACATTGAACTGCTACACCTGCTCGTTTGTATTGAAAGAGATTATTTTAATAATCCTGGGCTGAAAATGGGTCTCGCTCCGGCCCTGTTCCCACCTAAAAATGTTAGCAAGCTACTTAACAAATATTTCTTTGTACTTAGCAAGAAGGATAGTGAAAGATTTCTGCAATTTAACATTTAAATGAACAGAGTAAAAAATGTAAAGGCATTAATGAAGGTAAACGTAAAAACTATTGCAACAATATCAAATCTAAATGTCTAGATCCTTATTTTATTTCTATGGGATAAATTAGAATTTTAGAATATTTAGGAGTTTATTCTACATTTGATATTGTAATGTGAACCGCTTGTCCCTATTGGGGTTGCAAGGACCGGAGCCTATCCCGGAACTGCGGGAGCAAGACAGGGACCAACCCTAGGCAGGCACCAACACACCGCAGGACACACTAACAAACACACTCTCAGTCATACCTTATGGGGCATATGTAGAGTTACCAATCATCCTATAGTGCATGCCTTTGAACTGTGAGAGGAAACCTTTCTTTAAAGGTTTAACATTACCGATGCCAGTGTTTCATTTATCACACAATGAAATGTGCAGTTACAACTGAAATAAAAAACAAGATCCTACCAAGACAGGTCAAAACACAAAATCAAAGTCAAGTCTCCAATTCTTTATTATTATTCTAATCACTGGCAAGGGTCACCAGCACAGTGCTTCTGGCTGAAAAATGGATGTTCAATGGCCTTCTTCAATGTGATACGTGCACGCATGTCATACGTCAACATCTTCCGGAGCAGATCAAACAACTGGACATGATCCAAGCTCTTAGAATGCATGTATTCCTGAATGAAGAAGCAAAACAATAAAAGATGAACAGATAAACAGCGCCGCAGTAAAAATATTTCAAGACGCTGAGTGGCCATAAAACCTGTTGGCATTTAAATATGTGCAAAACCACACTAAGCACAATCAACAGCATAGTCGGCATTACAAGTGTTACTTACATGGAAGGGTTGGAATTTGGACATGACATACGGCCAAAGCGGGAGGTTCTTATTATTATAAATCTTCCTGAGGTGATCAACATACTGTTGCTTGCTATGGACAAAAACATAAAACCATAAGCCTCTTGTGTACCTTGCAGTAACAAGCATTCAATCTGGCACAGCTCTTAAGAATTGAAAATGATGAACAATGTTCATTTTCAGTCATTTTACCTTGTTTTCTGAAGCATACGTGTAGGTATGGGCCCAAGAACCCTCTCCATTATAATCAGATGTGACACATCATCAATGGCCTGCAAGGCAGTAGAATTTAACATGAATCCAGTGCTGGACAGATTTACTGGTTGAGGAGAATGTTTGTAGCTGACCTTAAACAGTGGGAAGCCCATATAGTATTCAAAAAGAATACATCCCAGGCTCCAGACATCACATGCCTCGTTCCACCCAAGACCTGCATAACATAAAAACAATCGATGGTGATCACACAAAAAGATCTGCAAACTGTGGCTGACTTTATATCTGAAAACACTTACCCAAAATGACCTCAGGTGCCCGGTAAGGCCGTGTTGACACTTGTACTGTGTTGTACTTGAGAGTGTTCATGACACTGCCGAAGTCCACCACTTTGACATCGAGACCCGTATGAGTCCTTGTAAACTGTTTCTGTAAAATTAAGGCATAAAAAAGAGAACCAGATCAAGACTGTTGTTTGGAACAAGCACTGGAGGCTGTAATTGTCCGTTTTACTCACAGATTTGTAGTCAAATTTCATGTCATCGTTCACAAACAGAATATTATTAGGTTTGAGATCGGTGTGTGCGATCTTATTCAGGTGAAGCACTACAATAAAACAAGAAGAGGTGCAATAAATCAATAAATGAACATAATATGTCCAAGAGACCACTTGCAGAAAATTAAAGTATGGCTGGACCTACAGTTCATGGCTCTGAAGATCTGGTCTCCCATGTGCCTAATCTGTTCCACAGTGAACGGTTTATTGCCATTTTGCTTCATGAAGCTATATGTGCTCATCCCAAGCAATTCGGACACTATGCAGAAATGGTTTTCATGAACAAACCAGCACACCATCCGCAGCAAGGCACTGAAAAGTATTTACATAAAGTTATTCTAGTGTACATTAAGAGCAAAAAAGCCAGATTTGTACTCCAAAACGACTTACAATTTATTTTCAGTGTCCAGAATGTTAATGAGGCCCAAAATTTTCACTTCTTTCATAGCAAAAGCCTTGACATTGGCATGAACATTTTTGATGATCTTCACAGCCACTCTCATACAGTCACTGCCAACATAACAATGCCTATGAGTCAAGCAGTTGAGAAATGAGTGGAAATCTAACTGCTGCTTGTGGGTCCAAGAGAAGCTTACTTTGAGAGGTCAATGCACTCCATCACTTTTCCAAAGGTTCCCTCTCCTAGGCTGCATACAATCTCATCTGTATAGGTGATAAAGTGCAGGCAGTTAACATGGTTAAAGGAGATGACCATTCTTATTCTATTATGTAATTATGAAATCCAAAGTCATACAGCATGTCCTTAAGACCTACAGTGGATGGTCAAAACTTTTCAAAACTGAAAATGTTTCACCATGTCATAGACTGTAGTATTGCGCTGGACAATGAACCCTCAGTAACTCACAGCTCCTCAATGACATTATACTAGTACTTCAATCACTTCTCTAGTAGAAGATGTCAAAAAATTTCAGCTTGTTAAAGCCCATGTATATATAATCCAAAAATACCGTTCAGGGACTGCTATAGACAAATTAAACATTTAAGTTTCATCACAGTTGGCTGTGCAGTGAGCATCCCATGAGGCCATGAGTATCACAACTGATAACTGGACATTTTCATTTTTATGTGAAATTTAACATAAATCAATTTCTTTGGAACGTATTGTTCTTCTAACCAGAAGTGATCTGTAGTTTATTGTTGACATGAGGTAACCTTAAACACAGTACCAACAATAATAATGATAATATTACAGAAAAGTTATTGTATCTTGTATCTCAGTATCGGTAGTTGTGTATCGCAAATGGATCAGAACTGAAAAACTGTTGATCAGCCCATTTCTGCACACAGCCTGGGACATGGTTAAAACTTACAAGCTGTTCACTAACTGTTTACTGTGGCTGGGGATACAGTGGTCTCGCTGTACAGTTCAAATACTACTAAATAAAGAATAGCAGGAAAGTAGAGAGAAATACATTTCTTTCCTACATCTTCCTTTTATCACACGTCCACGGTAAAACAGCAATGAACATTCCTTATCTTCATTCATAACCTTTTTCTTGGGAATACTTTTCTAGAAGAGAGAGGGATGTTAACATTGTCAGCAACAGCATCATCCTCGCCATCGTCTATTGAACACCAGTTAAAATCAAATTCAAATGTCCCATTCAATTTTGGATGAAGTGTGCACAGATTTTATTAGCTTGACGCAAAGTAAGAAAAGTTTAATTCCACTAACATGCTTCTCACATGGTACAGCTCACATACCTGTTGAGGCAGTAGTGCCTGATGGTGCTGGGCAGCGATGTTACTTCTCACTGGCACAGTGGCCACTTGGGGCTGGGATGTGACTGCAAAAAGAGGTGTAACCTTACTGTCTTCAATCACCTTCCTTTTCTTGGGAAGACATATCTGGAAGCAAAAGAATATTTATCAATATAATGTATGCTAACCTTTCATAAAACACCAGTCAGAGACAGGTCACACTTCACTATTCATGTGCCTCAATTTTACTGAATAAAGGTTTTACTTCACATTCTGCATAATGAATCACAAATCAGGAGTGATGGCTGTGCAGGTGTTTCCAGTGTCATGTGTCGTTTTCATTAATATTATATAAATCTGTAAGGTAATTTTCAATTAAGTCAGGTAGATGTTGTTATCTGATTCCTACCAGTCCTTTGTAAATTCTCTTGGATGTTTCATAGGACCACCAGAAGCCTAAGAATAATTCATACAACTTGATTTGCAATCTGACACTGAACAGTTCATGGAGAACATAACATAGCCACAAAACTGCACTGTTACCTGTCTATGTTGGATGCTGCATGTTGGAGCTTGAGATGGAACAGGCTGCAGATGCTGGTGGGACACCTTTTTCATGTGGCAGCTACACACACACAGGACATGCTGCTGCTCCTGCTGCTCTCTGAATTTCTGCTCTTTGCAGGTACACCTGTACATTTTGGGTATTTTCTGGACCCTCACCTGCTCCCTTTCAGGGGTCTCTTGAACATAACTGTGTGGTTTCACACAGGGTTCCTGCAATCTGCACTCTGTATGCTTTATTTTTCTGGTTCTCTTTTTGCTAAACAGATATAAAAAGCAGAGGTTTTAAGCACTTGAACCCACAGTACACTTTAGTTCATTTAATGAGTTCCCCAAAAATGATAGAAAATTTTCTAAATGAATGCTATTATTGCACAAGAACATTATGAACCAACGCTGGCGATTCAATATAAACAAATAGAGTCTATTAGATGGATAAACACAGTATGCCTTTTAAATTTAGTGGTGTGCAGCTCAACACTGTGTAACTGAATCACGACTTGTCTCGTCTTAAACTGTGCAACCAGAACAGATTGTTAAGCAAAGTGTGAGAAATCATTTACAATGTGTGATGGCTTAAAGTGTACAGTCAACAACATGTATGCTGTTTGGACTACCTTGAGCCTTCTCCCTCAGGGTGACACCTTTCCAGTTTTGAGCTTTCTTTATAGCTACACATCTGATGCTCAGTGCTACATAACATCATCAGTTGATCTAACCTTTGCCTCTGTATAACCTTCACAGTCTGCCAAGTCAAACAGAAAGTTGAGAGTAAATCATAACAGAAATCTCTCCCAGGACATTCTTTAAACTGACCAGTGTGTAAAAGCAACCAATTACTATCATTTCAAGCTAACTTATTTATTATCCCATGACTTGTCATATGGTAGTATATGCACCTCTTGAGAGGTCCCTGGCTGTGGAGAAGGGACCTTTGTCACATGCAGCTCCTGGGAGGATGTGGACTGCTGCTGTGAGTTTAGGGCCTGTTGCTGCTGACAGTGGACACATGTTATTTGTATATGCATTGTAGTCATATGTTCAACAATGTAAAAATGTAACCATGCACCAGAATGGTGACATTCAGATGACAATCATATTCAGATATACTGTATATAGTGCTGTGCAAAAGCCTAGGCACGTGACAAAGTAAGAATGTTTTCAACAACTTAAATTCTAATAGTTTTAGATTGACAAGATGCAAAGGGAGTTAACTGAAAAAAGTCTAAATCAATCAATATTTGGTGTGACTCCCCTGGTACACTTATAATAGCGCTAATCTTGTCGTCATCATCATCAAGTGTGCTGGGGTTACATAAAGAGACAGAAGAACTTGGGGCAGCACACATCCACAGAATTATTGTTGTTAGTTCTCCAAGATGTTTGTAACTACAAACCTGCTGAGTTCCTTTAAAAACTGTGTGTAAGTGTACCTTGAATTAATGTTGTTTTGAAGCAAATAGTGGTCACATCAAGTTTTATTTCAGATGTCTTTTCTGTTCATTCTTTTTGCATTGTTAATTGATCAAATAAATCATTAACGATTCTATTTGTGAGAGCATTCTTAGGTAACAGCATTTTTACATCTGCCTAAACCTTTTGCGCAGTACTGTAAATGTCGGATCCAGCTCCTTTAACCGCCCCACGGATGCGCCACTCGTTTTCCCGGTTTACGTTTGCAACATTACTAGTCAACGTGTTATTACCTCTTGATGAGAAGTGTGATCCTCCATCTTCGCAATTGTGATAACTGGAAATGGAGAGTGCGTGTGTGAGATCGGCATATGGAAAACAGTGGAAATAAAGCCACTCAAATATCACCCTAAAGAAATTTCCAAAGTCATTAATTTGCAACTTCTACATACTGAATTTGTGCTGAACATACAATTAAGACTTCTGTAGGCCAACTAAAATTAAATGATCTAATAATACAAAAGGTTTGTCTGAGTCCTACCCAGGTCAATGTCAAAGATGATTATGCAAAACAGCATTGGTGATAACACTTACAGACAGTCGTATTCCTCATGTATCACACACAGTTGACACTGTAACATTATTAATGACTTAGGATAATTTATTGCAAGGTGACCTACATCTGAGTCTTTGGCGGCTAAAAGACGAGCAGTGATTTGAAGCTTTTTGAGAAACAAACGAGCTTCTGGTTCAGTATTTATGGCCAACTTGTGACGCATTTTCAATACGGGTTAGTCTTCACAATGTCCAACCCAGTGACGGGTTATACTTATATATTCGTAATAATAAAGACAGTAAAATTTCAATATTTTATCATACTAATACTTCTTGTTTCGTGTTTTTGCATTTTATAAATACATGAGTAAATTACACATATCTGTTTCTTAAAAGGAAAAGAGAAATGTGTAAAAAATATGGCTGTATATCTCAATATACTCAGGACTTTTGGGAGCTAAACTAATGTTATGATGTACGAGATACACAAACTACAGAAGGGGCAGAAATAGAACTTCGAGTTGAGTATTCACACTCGTCTTTCCTGTCGCTGAATTAACTGAATTACCAATGTAACTTACATTGTAGAGACAAAGTGTAGGAGAAAACTGAAATGTCGCTATACATTATTTTAAACGTGTATGGATATTTAAGTCAATAGGTGATATCATTTAGACGTCTTTACAACATCCCATAATAAGAAGTCAAAATAATACAAAATCTGTAGAGATGATGGAATACAGTCCACAAAAAGTAAATAAAATAATAATAATAATAATAATAATAATAATAATAATTATTATTATTATTATTAATATTATTATTATTATTATTAATAATAATAATAATAGTAGTAGTAATAATTATTGTTATTAATAATAATAATAATAATAATAATAATAATAATAATAATAATAATAATATACGATATATTATTATTATTATTATTAATAATATTAATATTATTATTATTATTATTATTGTGTGTATAAACATTGATTGGATGGCAGGATGTCATTTACATTGTAAACAACGTAATATGTATTTAAAATTCCATGAGCAGACGGCAAGCAGGTAATAATTATACCGTTGGTATTGAGCACTTTTTGCTGCACCGCAGACTGACTCAGAACGCAGATATTATTACCCTGCGCAGTTACGTCATAACGATGGTAACAACAATGCTTAATCACGACATAATATCGTTTATGATAATAATATGACGAGCTTCAGCAATCCCCTCATTTTTTCTCACAGCACTAATTGTGAAAAAGGCGGAGTTATTAGCTACTATTGGCAGGCATCTGCATCTGAGAACTGGTCGGTGAGGTAGCAGACACAGGTTCAATGGTTTGCTATTCTGTATGATGCTTTATTAAGTAAGTACTTTATTTATTTTACTTAACCATCTTCTGTAGTGTTAAATGGAGCACGGGCTTTTCCATCACCACAAATCAGGCAAAAGAATAAAGTTGTGATTTTCCATCGAAATGTCTACCAGATTTGCGTCTACTAAGTTTATACTAAGGCACATTTTTTGTATTTACACAGTTCTCTGACGGAAGATGGAGCATCGACATCAACAGGAATTTACTTGGAAATTTCCACTTCAAGTAGGCTACATGTGGCTCTTAATAAGTCATAAATGTTGAACTCAAAATGTATATCGTTAATTCAAGATGACATACCCATGACATCTGTTTAATTGTGGCATAAATCAGCCCTTTTGTCCTAACATTGTCTGTCTGTAGACACATGAGCTCATCAGCCTTTGTAAATTTTGTATGTTTTACTGTTTATTCCTATCTTGGCAGTTCTGTGAACCAATCTGCCCTGATGTGCCGATTGTGCCACCCAATGGCACGGCCTGGAATGAAACGCACAACTATGAGTATTTTATGGCAATTTAGCAACCTTTCCACTTTGTTCCTCCTAAACAGTAATAACACTACAGCAGCTTTGTCATTTCTGTGAAGCTCACTTCAGTTCCATCGTGGTCCTGTTTTTTATCCTAAAATATTTTTTCTTTAAATTGTATTTTTGGTTTAAGTAAGTATGTTGTTCACTTTTAAACTATGCTTCATGAAAACACTTCCCAGTTCTTTTGTGGCCCATATCAAATTGTTTTTTAAACAGGACTAACAAAATCTTTATTTCTTAGCTAATACATTGAACACTGCATTATTCATTTATATCTTTCTAATGAAGATTGCAGGTTTTGCGGGTTTATCGATTTTTAACTATCTTTGCTTTTCTGTTTTTCACTTTTAGTACATTGTACATTCCCCTTTTTTTGTGCCAAGTGCACCTGCATGTCTTCATTCTGCAAACCATCATCATGAACTTGTATATAGTAAGTAGTTCTTAAGGCATCAGATCGGGTTAGACCAGTTATTTAAATGTTTTGCGGTAACCTTTCTGTAGCAACTAATTTATGCAGGGCTCCTCCATTATCGTCCTCATTTTGTCTTTCCTCTGTTTGGAAGAAAACTAAAAGTGGGTTCGTGTTCTAACCCAAATGGGATTGGACCTGACTGTGTCCTGTCTTCTCTCATCAGCCCTGAAGCTCAGCCTCGAGTACCTCTTGTCATCAACCTTCAACAGCAGGTCGTGTTTAGCGCCCCCACCTGGCAATGGCAGGGTCCGCATTCTCAGCAGGTACGTGTCATTTAATTCATACTGACACATTGCATTTACAGTATATGGTAGTTCTAAACTAGTAAAAACAAGACAATTTATATTGACTTGTAGCATAGGCATAATCGGTTAATAATAAAAAATGTAGATTATGGGCTGGTTTCCTGAACATGGATTAAGCCTAGTCTTGGACTAAATTGCAGATACAATGGAGATTTACCTCTGAAACCCAAAGATAGTCTAGGCTTAGGCTTAATTGTTGCCTGGGAAACTGGCTCTATATGTTTTATATGTCTTTTACATAAGAGGCTAGGTATCAAAAGAAATCTAATGGCAAATTATATATTAAACATGAATATTGTCATTGGTAATGACAATAATAAACCTTATTAAACCTTATTAATAGACAATCTAATGAATGATCCCATAAATGGTAGTTTTGCACCAGAATGTTATTGTTCTATTAAAATAGTGGCAGTCTTAATACTGATGGTGATGCTAATATTGTAGAACATCACTCCCTTCAAGACTTGTTCTCTTGGAAAACGGAAAAGGATTGAGAGTCAGTATCCACTTTCCTTACAGTATGGAGCAAGAGGTTGGGAAATCATTTCATTTTCTGTCTATTCTGTGTCAAGTTGTAAGAAGACTTCAGTCTAATGAAGTACTATTCTAAATGTGTTTTCTGCTTAATGTAGTGGATTTTGCACATTTGATGAATTAACTGGATCTGAATTTAACTGGATCTGAATCATGCAGGCCTACATCGGATGCCACTGGTTATGATTCAGCGGCTTTAGCTGTCTTTGAACCTGCACCATTTGCCAGTGTTTAAAATTCCCACCCAGCAGTCAGAGGCCCTACCCCCTCAGCCACTGCTGCAGGTTATAATCCCCACCCACCAGCAGCCACCCTAACATGCAACAGCTGCCAGTGGTTAATTTTTCTGTCCACCAGCAACAGGCCCCACCCATGACACAGCTGCCATTGCTTAAGATTGCACCGCAGCAGCCCCTGCATTTTCAACAGGCCCTAGCTCTACAGCAGGGCTCCACCCTACAACAATAATATCCGCCTCCTCTACAGGTATGTATTGTGCGGCTTATAGTTATCGGGGTTACTAGGATCCTCATGAATTCTTCCCTGGAATGACTGTAATTGAAGAAAATTAAGATTTTGGAGAAGGTAGGAAAGGGCAATTATGATGATGCCAATAAAGGTGAAATAGTGAACACACACTCTGTCTCTGTTTCTTTTCCAGAAGCGTCCATTCAAGAAAGTGTCATTGAGTGAGAATGCAGAGGAGCTTCTACTTCTCTTGCAGCCAGGACTTGAGCTAAATAAAAAATGTACAAATGTTATTAGTTTCTTTGTGAGTCTAGTTGTGGGAAGACAATATTTAAGTTACTCCTTTAACTGGGTTTAGTGAATTAATGTGGAAGCACAATGTTGTATGTTTTCCCTCTTTTCAAAACAGCAAAGAAAATGCATTCAATATTCAGGAAATATACAAGCGTTTTATCTTTGTTTTATTGACCCTCTCACTTTCTCATTTAGATGGAGTTGTGTGCATTATAGGAGAAGGAGCTTTTGGAAAAGTAGTGGAGTGCATTGACCACAAGTAGGCTTTAAGCTATTATTTTGCTTTATGCTAACAGTTTTTCTCATCTTTCAATGTATGGCCTAATTGACATTTGTTGTCAGAAATGGTGTTAGAGTGGCTGTGAAGATCATTAAAGCCTCCAAAAAGAAACATATGCTAGCTCTGCATGAAGTAAGCATGCTGAAGACTATCAACTCTTTGGATCCTGAAAAGAAATTGTGAGTTTTGGATGTTTGGATTAGAAACCTAGTTTGACTGCTTTTTTCAGAGTTCATAAGGATTTCTGATGCCATGATGTATCATTTAAATAAATCCTTTCAGTGCCTTCGTGAAGATGCTAGAATGGTTTAACCTAGCGACCATGTCTGCATTGTGTTTGAATTGCTTCAGGATCAACCGCATGATTTCCTGTACAAGAATGGTCGAAATACCTTTACTGTGAAACAGATCAGACACATGGCAGATCAGATCTTCAGAGCCATGAACCGTGAGGCACAGTTAGGGTTTAATCATGTTAAACGTATCTATGACGGTACATATGATGTTAAA
Source organism: Distichodus sexfasciatus (assembly GCA_032718565.1). Classification (NCBI taxonomy): domain Eukaryota; kingdom Metazoa; phylum Chordata; class Actinopteri; order Characiformes; family Distichodontidae; genus Distichodus; species Distichodus sexfasciatus. Next base: position 698,801 of record JAVGVS010000104.1, on the reverse strand, counting down.
GTTTATGGTGTTAATGTTTATAGCATGAATTATCAAAATAATTGAGTAAAATGCAGCTAAATCTTGAATTTAATTGTATAGTTAGCCTCTATAAATTAAATAAACTTACTCTACCAGAAACGATTCCACAAGGATACTTCAGAACCTTGATGTGAAAGTGGCAGACTTTGGCAACGCTGTGCACCTGAACAAAAACAACACAGGACTGGTGACAACACAACCTTACGGAGCACCCGAAGTCATCTTAGGTTGGTAATAGGCTTTTAACGTTACTATAGTCAGTATAGGATCGAATATCGATGGGTTTAAATATAAACACAATGCATTACCGCCTATATCTTCGGTGACAGCCTGCAGCTTCCTCCCTCCAATTCATTTTTTGTCTTTTTGTTTTTGGGTCTTGGATGAGGCAGGCGTGTGGCGATCTGGAGCCTGGGCTGTGTTCTTTTGGAATACCTATCTGGGATTTCCGATGTTCAGGTCAGAATAACATCCTTTACTGAGTAGAATTCCATATTAAATTCTTCCTGCACCACTGTCAGTTCTACTGTCTTGCAGGCTTTGAATAACAAAACACATCTGGACATAATGGAAAAGGTTCTAGGCCCCATACCTACACACATGCTGCAGAACAGAAGGTAAAAAAGGGAGTCCTCACACAAATATCATTAATAGGCATCTATAGGATGTAATTCATGTTGACTTAAACATTTGTTGCAGCAGAATGAACACAAAGACTAATCAAGTAAACATGAGATGCAGGTAAAACTGATGAGGCTGTAATAGCTTTGTTCATAGGAAAGAAAGATGGCGTTCTGGATGACATTCTCTCCTGTGATGACACAGCAGGCGGGGAGTATAATGTAACAACTGGCTAAAGCCTTACCAGTAAGAAATAATCAAAATGTTTTTTACATAGTTATGTATTCAGTTTTATCTAGCTTAAATTACAAATGTGTAAAAAATAAAACAGATAAGAAACGAGTTTCAATGATTAGGCAAAACTATAATAGCAGCATTTCATTTCTTTGTTTAGGAATACATTTTCTGTTACACTTCAGATCACATGCAGCTGTTTGACCTGCTCCAGAAAGATGCAGCATATGATGATCCGTAAAGCATATCACCCTGGAAGAGGCCGTCAAACATCCCTTTTTTAGATCACAATAATGTACCTTAAGAGATTTTATAAGGATGTAATTAAGTCAAGTCAAAGTCAAAGTGAACTTTAGTCATCTACTATAACCATGTATATAGAGAGAACAAGATATGAGGACAATAGGCTATACTATACAATTGTGGTCCTGGAATTATCTTTTTTCATTGAAGGTGCATATGATCTGGAGAGCTGGACAGCATCCCCCTCACTTCAGTTGAAACACACGCACAATCACAATAGAACAATACAGGAGTTAATTTTTTTGTTGCTTTTTATTTTTGAAAATTTTGCCAGTACAATCTGCAGCAGTTGAATATGAGAATTCTAAACAAAAGGGAAAAATAACAAATCTTTAAAGTTGTCTAGTTAACTATGAGAGGGGTTCAATAATGTAACAGCAGTCAAAGGAGAAAGCCACAACCAGAATATGATTTTACAGTCAGCCTTTCTGTAACATAGAAAGTATTCCTGGAACAGTTCCAACGTGGCATGGAACTGGGGCAGGGGGGCTTGCAGTGTATTTAGAAGTCTGATGGCTTGTGGGAAAAAGCTCTCATGTAGTCGTTCATGTGAGGGCTGTGAGTGGTCAAGTATAATACACTGGGCCTTCTTGATGCAGCATTTGTGGAAGATCTGCAGCAGCATGGGGAGAGACTCTCCGATGATGTTGCCAGCTGCTTTATCAATCTGCTTTAGGTGTTTGCTCTAGTGCTGCCAAACCAAACTGAGTTGCAGCTGGTTAGGACGCTCTCTATGGTGCCCCTGTAGAACACGGTGAGGATGGGAGGAAGGATATTGGCCTGTTTCAGGCATCTCAGGAAGTGTAGACGCTGCTGGGCCTTTTTGATGATTTTTGTGGTCCAGGTGAGTTGTGTCATCTGAGATGTGAACTCCCAGAAACTTGGTGTTCTTTAGTGTCTCCTGCAGCAAGCAGTGGATGCTGAGTATTATGTGGGTAGAAAGTCGATGATCATTTCTTTTAGTTTTGTCCATATTCAGTGATAGGTTGTTCTCTGCCAGACAGGCAGCTGCTTCAGACCTTATCTCTGTACATGCGACTTGTAAATCGTTACTGATGAGCCCCACCACGGTCATGTCGTCTGCGAACTTAATGATGTGGGTTGAGCTGTGCATGGCGTTGCAGTGATGGGTCACCAGTGTGAATAACAGTGGAATGAAAACGCAACACTGTGCTCTGTGTCTGATGGTCGAACTAAAGTCCATTAACAACAATGTAACATAAGTGTCTCTCTTGTCGTGGTGCAATAAAGAGGAGAGAAAGGACAATCGATATGGCATCCTCAGCCAAACTGTTAGGTCGATTATGCAAATTGTAGTGGGTCCAGTTAATGGGGGAGGCTGCTTTTTACTTGTGCCATGACGAGTCTCTCAAAGTGCTTCATGATGATGGGGTCAGAGCAATGGGGCGGTAGTCGTTCAGGCAGGGTGCTGAAGATTTCTTGATGATGATGGTGGTGGACTTGAAGCATGCTGGGTTGATCTGCAATGTGTTGAAGATGTCTGTGAAGACCTCGGCCAGCTGATCAGTGCAATCTCTGAGCACACAACCCGGAACGTTGTCTGGTCCAGCAGCCTTATGTGGGTTGATCTTGGTGAAAGTTCTCCTCACGTCAGCTGCAGGCAGAGAGATGATCTGTTTGGTGGTGGGAGGAGTGGCTTTTGTTCCATGCTCGTTGTTCAGCACATCAAACCATGCATAGAACTTGTTCAGCTCTTCTGGGAATGTGGCGTCCCCATCACTGCTGCTTAGTACAGGCTTATACAGAGTGACAGCCTGAATGCCTGAATATGTTGTGCTGTGGAAGCTTTGCTTGTCTTATAGTGTGAGAGAGGTTGGCCCTGACTGTTCTGAGCTTTGTTCCCCCACCTGAAAGCAACATCTCTGTCTGTGCCGTGCATGTACATTTGTTCAAACCCAGGGCTTTTCGGCTCTTATGGTGACGTTCTTGGTAACAGTAACATCGTCTATGCACTTGCTAATGAAGAAGGTCAAAGATTCAGTACACTCGTCCAAGTTCATGCACCCGTTGTAAGTAGCAGTGTCCAGTCTATGCACTTAAAACAGTCCTGAAGTGATGGTTTTCCTGGCAGGTCTTCAGCAGTGATGTGTATGTGAGCAGTAACATTAGTTAAACGTAAGAAGTTTAACTAAAAAATGATTTGCCTGTGTGGACTGTGGATGGCAAAAAACCTGACCAGCAACCCCTAGTTGCTCCAGGATGACAGACTGGTTATTAGGAAATGGAAGCTGTTCTGGATGTTGTGGGCATAACTGTAAGGTTTTTGGCTAATACTTTAGCTAGTAAAACTTGGGTTGCTGCTATATTATTATTATTATTATTATTATTATTATTATTATTATTATTATTATTATTACCATTATTATCATTATTAGTTTGAATAGTGAATGCATGTAACACCTTCATAATAACTTGACTGGAAAACATAAAGATCCTTAAAATGCAATATGTTAAACACTGCAAACATTTCTTAACATATATACAGACACACACAACTTGGTATAGTTGCTCCTATCAGAGCATTTAGATGTTGTAGTTGAAAAAGATTTAATAATCTTCTGCTGAGAACATCTGGTCTCATGCAGTGAACAAAAAGTGCCAGAATTACATATTTTACTGCTAAGTAGCCACCTTTACCATTTGCACATACTGGGATTCTTTCAGTCATATTTATGAGGTATTCACCTGGAATGAGCAGGTATGGTGTGCCAAGATATATTTTGTTAATTTCTTGCCTTTTTAATGTGTTTGAGAGCATCAGTTGTATCCTAGTTGGCAAACAGTTCTATACCGTGAATAGCCTTATTTGACTACTGTTCTACTCCACATTATCACAAGAACCACACATCTAAGTAGACGGAAACGACAGTCCATCGTTACTTTAAAACATCAAGGTCAGTCAATCCAGAAAATTTCAAGAACTTTGAGTGCAGTCCAGTGCAGTGCATAGGTCAAACGCTATGATAAAACTGCCTATGATGAGGAAAGAAAGACCCAAGAGCTGCTGCAGAAGATACATTTATTAGTTACCAGCCTCAGAAACCAAACATTAACAGCACCTCAGATAAGAGCTCACATAATTGTTTCACAGTTAAAGAGATGTCATAACTAACAGACTACGTAGAAGATAGAACACCCACAAGAACAAAAATGTGCAATCAGATACATTAACGTTATCCTTAACATCAAGAAAACATCGCAATGTAATTACATCTATGTTATGCGCGTATGTTCAGCAGCAATATGAATATGGAAGCGTCTTGTGCATGACTTGCAAATGGATACCACGTGTGGTGTTAACGAACCAATACACTTTGTCCTGAATTATACAGCGTTTGACTGGGGAGTTTACATTTTGCCTTGGTGAATTACATTTTGTTGATTTATCTAGTTTTCATTAAAATACTTTCCCCGTTACTGTCGTAAAATGCAAATACTTTGTATACGGCGACTTTGTAAACTACATATCCCAGAATTCATTGTTCGCGGAGCGCTGTTCGCCATCCAATGGGCGGGCTTTGTGCTGTCACGTGATTATCAGACCACGGCAAACGGACACGAAAGTGCCTTTGAGGAAGCCTGCTGATTGCACTCCCACGCAATTATTATAATTACTTCTTTTTCGTCTGAGAGGTTTGGCATCGTGAGAGGTGCTCGTAAGCACTTCGGGTGAGTTTTTTTCTGCTCAGTAGAGCTAGTCAGCGGTGCAGATTGCTAACACTGTTAGCCGTATTGCTAAAGCAAACTTGGCAGATAGAGAAATGTAGGTAGCAGAATCTGTGCGGTTTTCAGCAGTATATCACTTTTCCTTTCTCTGCTTATATCTCTTGAGGTAATATTGGATCGTCCTTTCCGAAGGAGGCACAATACACTTTGGGCAGTGAATATGTTTGAACAAGAATGTTAATAGATAATATCGAGCAAAGGCTTCCAACGGAATGTGGTGCCTTCCTAGTGGTTTCAAACGCAGCGTAATGTTATATACTGCTACTAAGGGTACGGTTGGTTAATATGTATTCCGACTGGAAATGATTAGATGTTCATGCAAAAGTGCTTAAAATAGGCATTTATTAGTAAGTAAAGACAATTTGCACCAATAGGAACCTTTACCCCCAACCAAGTTTTTATTATGCAGTCATATTGGAAACCTCTAGACCAATTTCCTTTAGGAAACCTGGCAGGGAACTGTTGCATTTCTTGTCAGATGTGACCGCTTGATTTTGCCGTCTAGTGGGGTTGGGGAGATTGCATTCCATGGTCTTATGAAAGAATTCACCAAATCACAAATGGCAGTGAAAAGAATCCTGAATGAATTCTAGAATAGCCCACGACCTCACTGACTCTTTGATCCTTACATACCAGCTAGGTCCCTTCCTGATTTTATGTCATTGTGAGCACACTAGCCTACAGTACAGTACACATTGCACGCCAAGAGCAGTGGGCAACTTTGGCAGTGCCCGGGGTGCAATGATTGGGCATGGTACCTTGATCATGAGTACCTCAGTGGTACCTTTTCCAGTACTTGAACCGGCGACTTTCCAATCTCAGGGCCTAACCGTCAAGCTAGCAGTAGCCCCAAAATTGGCATTAACGTTAACAATAGCACTGTGTTAGCACGTACATCTACATAGTATAATAAATGCATAAAAATACCACCAGGTGTCTGTCAGACTATTTATGAGGTGGATCAGATGTTGCTGTGTGTGTGACATAGAAAGAGAATGAAGGACTAACTACAGCTGGGCAGTCAATTGAACCGAAAACCGATCTTTAGAACCTCTAACGGATATAATCTTGTCCATGATGATTATTTCAGTTATTTTTGAAATTCTGTAAAATTCAGGGGATTCCACCCCACCCAGTCTGCCACAGCATCTGTGTGTTTTCTTCAGTTATTTTCAAATCACGAAGGTACTCTTTCGTTAGAAAAAATATCTCGGCTGTAATAGCTGAGCATGTTTACAGTACAAACTTTGGCAAAAAAACAAACAAAAAACACAATACTTGCATCTTAATCATAATCCAGGTAAAATGTTCAGTTCTTCATGATATCACTGTATATTTTGAGACCATATCACCCAGCCCGTGGACTAACCCATTTACTTATTCTTTAGCTAATCTTTATCCTTTTCCTTTACCTCCTGTAGCTTGCTCGAGGAGTTCACGGCAGACAGCCGTCCATGATGTCAATGTTCAGCACGGGCATCCTGGTCCTCACTTCCCCGTTACACACTCTCCCTCTACGCATCGCGCCCGTCTTGAGTTCGGCAGCGCAGGTGGTGGAGCGCACCCTCTATGTGCACCTTCACCCTGGCCTCAACCTGGGCATGGGGGGTCATGCCCGACCAGTTTACATCCCCCCCAGTGTGGACCTGCCCTGCCTCATCTCCCGCCTATACAGCAACGCGGCTGACATCTGTGGCCACCTGGACGTCAGGGTGTTGCTCCCCAACTTCCGTGCCCAAACAGGAGGGGCTCAGCTTGGCCTTAACCCGACTTCCAACCCCTTTCCCACCCCACAGGCCCTTGCCCACTCGCCCGAGGTGGTATTGACCGATTACCACCTCCAGGACCCGGGCCAGTCCTCCCTAGTATCCCAGTGCCTCCAGAAATATACGGGCCACTGCTATGTTTGCTCGCCCAGACTCTCATCTGTCTTCCTGCATCCTGAAGTGGAGGGGACGAAAAGTGAAGATGAGGAAAAAGAAGTGGAAGGACGAACCCCAATGTCCCTAGAGACATACAGTGACGTAGTGGTTGGTGGAACCTTCGACCGCCTGCATGGCGCCCATAGGACCCTTTTGAATATTTGTTGCCTGCTGGCCAATAGGCGCTTGGTTATTGGGGTGTGTGATCAGGAACTCCTGAAAAGTAAGTTTATATGATAGACCTATGCGGTACCACCTCAAATAAATATCTCGATTGTGATTTAATGATTGTCTTTTTGCACACATAGTTCACTGACAAAGTTTGTTCTGTAAGTATGTGCAAGCTGGGATGTGTTTTCTAATGAAAGATTGCATGTCTTTAAAATATTTAAAGAAATATTTGTAGGTATAGTCGGAGACTGGATAAATCATATGGCAACACATGATTAATAAAAAAAAAGTAATCATTGTGCGCTGGATTATTAATGAGTTTCTGAATGTCAGTTTTGATTAATTGCCCAGCCCTAGATGATGCTGTTTTGTTCTTTTCCTCACTCTCTTTCAACTCTGTCAGTTTCTTTCTCCAACTTACTTTGGTCTTTCTTACTGTAGATAAGGTGTTGCGGGAGCTTATTGAACCGTATGGTCAGCGTGTAAAGAGGATGCAGGACTTTCTGAAGGATGTGAAGCCGTCGCTCCATTACGACGTCGTCCCCTTGTCAGACCCCTTCGGCCCATCCATTACTGACCCGCAGCTGCAGTGCATTGTGGTCAGTGAGGAGACGAAGAGGGGCGGAGAGGCCGTCAACAGGAAACGAATAGAGAATGTAAGTTTCTGAAATAGGCAGGATGTAGATTGTTAAGAGTGTCCAGCTGGGACCATTAATTAGTGTTTGTGTTTTTCTCCAGTTAAAATAGCTTGTTAATCTTAAGTAAAGTCCTCATTTTCCATAAAAAGGCTCTCTAGGAGTGTCAGACGAATTCCAAGTAACTTTTTGATGTAGTTTATGAATGAGAAGAAATGGTAGCTCTAATGCTTATATAACTCATAATGTGATCTATCCAGAATTAGATGTAGAACAGTTTCCCCTCATTTGGCAGTGTGTTGAAGAACTTTTTCCTTGTTACATCAACAGAAGAGTCCAGCTGTGGAAAATATAAATGTGTATATAACTACATTAGTTTGTACTGGCGAAGGGTGAAGGCAGATTGTAAAAGTTGTAATCAAAAGTCTATCCGTCTAGTGTGACAGCGTGCCTCACTCTAAATATTGTACTCAGCTCTCTTATTTAGGGGTGAATTATTAGTCATTCAGACACTTCAGGTTAGATGTCTGTAATGTTTTGTTTAGTTAAAATTCTACTTTTGTGACTTGATGCCATTTGGACTTTGAATTCTCTTGGGTAATTCTCAGAGGAGAGAACTTTTTATGTAACGCTATATAAAGTGTAATAAAGTGTATTTTGGAACTAAATATATGCTCACTGGTTTACCCTCACTGAAAGCATCAGCATAATATGTACAGTGTGTAGTATTTCTGGCTCTTCTGTATTCATTTGTACAAATTGTCTTTCTTGATATGATCTTTAGTGAACATAGTTAAGTTACATAATAGATCATATTTAATATTTTTTGTCATTAAGTGTATAGCAGTGAGTGTTTAAGACAGGCCGGATCCATCTGCAATAAAATGAGTGATCTCAGTGTTAGATAGTTAACAGGAATATATTAAGGAAGGTCTGTCATTGGTTTCTCTGGAGGGAGGAGGAACTGTTGATGCGGCAACTCAAATTTGGTGGAAAGTGAATGTGAGTGATTATTTGTCGTTGTGAACACAGCACAGCACACAGTGCACCACAATGAAATGTGACCTCTGCATTTGAGCCATCACTGAAGGAGCAGTGGGCATCGCCCGGCGATCAGTGCTTGGGGACAGTACCTTGCTCATAAGTACCTCAGTGATACCTTTAAAAGTCTTGGGATTTGAACTGGCAATCTTCTGATAAGTGACAAACACCCTAACTCTTATGCTATCAACTGTTGGTGTATTTATTGCAAATAAATCTTGATTGGGTTAGTAGTATCTCTGCATTTTCAATTACATTAATGTTATTTGGCAGATGCTCTTTTCCCTGAGCCACTTACATTTTCCTAATTACAGTCTTCCTGTAGAAATACAGGGTTAGGGCCTTAGATCTTGATCCTAGGCTCTGCACCTTCGAATTGGGTTTATTCATTTATTTCCCTCACCTCTGTGCCGTGCTATACAGGATTTGCCTGAGCTGGTGCTGTATGAGATTCCTCTGATTAAAGATGTCCATCACACAGACATAGAGGAGGAGAAGATCAGCTCATCCAGCCTCCGCTCACGACTACTGGGGACGCTCCTAATCCCCCCAACGGTATTCTTTAAAGTTACTCACACAGTCTTCTCTTAATTTACCTGAACATCCTTTCACCCACTCACTCACTGACTCACTCATTCATTTACTTGCTCACTCACACTGACACTTACAGGTTCACACTTGTTCATTTACATTTACTGACGCTCTTATCCACAGCAAAGTACATGAGAGCTTTGTGGTACACCAAGAGAAACTGAGATCATTTTCTTTCCCCGCACTTACTTTTTCATTGACTTTGAAAGCTTTCAAAGCCGCTTTCATAACTGATAGTGATGCTTGTTCATATTCATTATTTGTCTACTTATGAATTCACTTCTTTATTGTTAGGCTGTTTCTCATTCTATGCCTCCTTCAAATCGGAGTATCATTCATTCCTTTTTACTTTTAAGTAAACCCAAACATTTATTTCAGTATTATTTTCCAAACCTAGGAAAAAAAAACAAATAGTCATTTTCTGATCATCTATTTTGCACTCAAATGAAAAACAGAAAACAAGCATTCATGTTCCATTTTGGGTTTTTTATTTACATGCGGGTGATCAAATTATATATTATACCACTCTTTTTTTTCTCTTCTTTTACACACAAGAATGGATAGCTTTGTTTGGTTCCTTGTCAGTAAGAGGGTTGCTCTTTATCATCTGTGATTTTTATTTTTTCCCTCATTACTTAAATGAAAATGAGTAATCGAAGGTGACTCCTCATTTGTTGTTTTCATTATGGTCTTGTTTTTTATTTTGGGTTTAGTGTCCTCTGTAGAATCCTGTATTCTCTTTTACAAAAGCATAAGGTCACATTTAAGTCACTTATGTAATTTAGTCGTGTAAAAGTGTATCTTGTGTTTTTTTGCCAGCTGGAGGTTTTCAGAATTGTTTGGTTGTCATGAGGACACATTCAAATAATCTTCTTTGTTTGGATTGTTCGGAGTCTGTGTTCAGGAAAGTGAATATAATGTCAGTTTGTCTGTCTGGAAATTCTCAAGATTCTCAACAGTTCTTCAGTACGTTCAGTGTATAGAAAGAACTGTTCTTGAGCCCTGGTTATGTGGTGTACATGGTGACGTAACCACCTGTGACATTGTCTCCTCTACGGCAGCCCAGGCCTGATCTCCCTCAGGTCCCGTACGTGATTGGTCTGACGGGGGGAAGCGGCAGCGGGAAGAGCTCCATCGCTCAGAGGCTGGAAGGACTCGGAGCTGTGCGCATCGATGCCGACCGGCTCGGCCATGAGGTCTATGTGCCTGGCACTGCTGCCTTCTTTAGGATAGTGCAAGAGTTCGGATCAGGTGAGGGGGGAAATAAGTGGGAGACAGCCAAGGAAGCAACACATAGTATAATAAAGGGGCAATCTCAAGCTTCTTCAGAATCTTCAAAATGAACTTACTTTGCTTGCCTCCAACAGATTTTAAGTAAATGAAAAATAACGAACACAAATACAAGTAATGTCTCTTATTATATTGACTAAATAAATAATGAGCTAATGCTTATCAGTTAAAAATTCCATTATGGAGTTCTGTAGCATTAAGTAATGTTAATTATAGAATGCATGAAATGAGAATTATCTGCTGATGAGGAAGACAGAGTAGAGAAAAGCACAGGCAGTGTTGAGCAGGTCAAGACAAAATATTTTGCATGCCAAAGTTCCACTGCACGCTCTGAATTTTGGCACAAAACTAAGGCCATAACTGATATTTCTAATACAGCGTCAAGTCAAGCCAGCGTGAAAGCAGAGTTGAGCGAGGACGCAGCTTTTCGGGCGTAGTGCACATTTTAAGAAAAAGTCACTTCCCACCTTAAGTCAAATAGGGTGCGTGTGACGCTCCATGTGCACTACCTAGTGTGTAGAGAGCCTTTAAGCTACAACCCCGGCTGTTTCCTGAGATGTATACTACCGCATAGAAAAGTATGATAAGAGCGCCTTACCTACCATACTATTACTGCTGTAGTACGCATCTCGGAATACAGTCCACGTGCGAGCACTCATTCACTAAGTGAAGCAAACACAATTTAGTTTGTTAAAAATTTCTCACACCCTGCTTCCACAAAATAATGCCAAACATGTTAAGACAGAAGGTGTGGGCTGTATAAAATCCCACCCCAGACTTGCCAGGCCTAAGCGCTACCTTTCAGGCGTACAGTAAATGCGCCATCAAATATCAGCTGGAAATATTGGACAAATCTAAGCATCGGTCCGATGCCGCTGACTTAATAAGAAGCTGCTGATTAAGATATCATTGTGCATCCCTAGTAAATTTAGAAGTAGTAACAGGAGTCCATTAGACATTCCAGTCTAGATATTTAAGATCGTAGAACGAAGGCAAACTGGAATGTGTACTTGATTACTATTACTGTGGCTAATTTACATTGGCTAACGCTATTTCCAGTTGACTAGTGAGCTAATGCTAATTTGTGCTACTGCACTTATGGCAGTCACAAAATTACTTTAGGATAAAAGTGCCAATTAAAATTGATATTAACTAGCGGAAGTTAGCCTTACCTGGCAGGAATTAACACTTAAATGTCTCCACTAGGCATGGGCCAGTAACCACTATACCGGTATACCGCGGTTTAATAAAACCACCGTTTTAAAACTGCACTTAATTTCCATAACAGCACCTCTGTGGTATGAGCTGTTGTTTTAACACCTTGTCAATGCTGGAAAGTCAAGGTCTTCCCCTTGTGGTGTGAAGCGTAGATTAACATACACCCCACTCTCTCTCTGACTGATGCCAGCTGTGCGCAATGGCAGAAAGAGTTGACCTCCCCCATCGCTCACTTATTGCTAAATTCATATATTGCTGAAAAATTTATCGTTAAAAATGTAAGCTAGTCAGAACTGCACCAGACATCTCGGCTCTGCATTATGGGAAACTTCAAAGTTGAAGTGTAATATGCCATATGCTTACTAGAAGCTCCAAACAAACCAAGCTCCAGTCCATCTGTTCTTTTACCCTTAAGAGTGAGACCTTTATATCCATGTGCATCAACCGCAGAGCCTAATGACATGCTCAATATTATTTTCAGATATTTTGAATGAGGATAAGACCATAAACAGACGAGTCCTGGGGGGGAAAGTGTTTGGCAACAAGGTAATTTAAAATCTAGTCAGTTAAAATATCCTTTAATCTTGTTCTTATGATAACTTATGGTGTGTGTGTGTGTATGCATGTGTGTGTTCTCTACAGGAGCGGTTAAAAGCCTTGACTGATATAGTTTGGCCTGAGATCGCTCTCCTGGTTAAGGACAGAATACACCGGGCTAAAGAGGAAGGTCCGACAAAGTCTCTTTCTGTTTTATACTTACTGTGTCTGTGTTTTATACTTATATTCTCTCTTTCGGTCAGGTAAGCGTGTGTGTGTACTGGATGCAGCAGTCTTGCTGGAGGCCGGGTGGTCAGATATTGTGCATGAAGTTTGGGTGGCCATTATTCAAGAGGAGGAGGTAATATCTTCATTTGCACTTTCTGCACTGGAACTCATGATACAAGTTATTTTAGCATATAATTTTTTTTCATTTGTTGCATTGTTTTTTTGTTTGACCCTTCATATTTTTTGTCCAAGTGTGACTACAGTCAGACTGCAGAGTGAACTGTGCGAACTGCTCATATGTCCATATGTCGTTCTTATGGAGTTAAACACATGCCACAAAGTTATCTTGTATGGATTCATGATCAAAATGATGGAATTTTTTGGAGCAATGGTTGCTTGTTCTGTCCCGAGGAGCATGTGGAAGCGGATTCAGACCACCAGGGATTGAAGGACTTAAGTTTTGTGTGAATAGAAACATTAACTCAAATACTTATAAAGTCTGAAACTGCTCAGTTAATCCACTGACTAACTGCAATGCTGCCATCATGCATGACTGGGTGTTTGATTGAACTGGAGCGTTTTTGCGAGTGATGGCGTTCCACATGAGCGTCACATACACTTAGACATAGCATGTTTGTGGGCGGGGGAGTGAGCTGTCTGCTTTTAGAAGTCAGAGAAGCAAAACCCAAAAGTGACATACATGCTGTCTGTTTAATATTGTGATGATTTGTACTCGATGTTCACAATATATACTATGTCGCATGTGGAACAATACAAGATACATCGAATATATTAGATATATCATACACGCCTAATGCAGACTGAGCCAACATTGTGTCAGACTTGTATCAGATTTAGATGACATAATTAGTAGTCTAAATTTGGAATAAAAAAAGAGTCAGTGTGGTTTATACTGTTCACACTGTCATGAAAAAAAAACAGAACTGTCACAGAAAATCTGAATGAGGTCACTTTGGCCTAGCAATGTGAATGTAGCCTAGCATAGAAACATTTATGAATGCTATTGACTCTGTGCACAAGATGGCACCACTAACGTTCAAATACTGTGGTGGGCGGAGGTACTTCCGGTGTAAGCTATAAGTGAGTATACGTAAAATGTTAAGAATAAAGAACAAGCACATTACATATCAGTATCAAATTGGCAACCAAGATATTTTTATAAACATATTTTTATATGTCTGAGCCTTTCGTTTACACATAAACAGAGTTTTAGCCACATTAAACTGATCTTTTGTAAAAATATATTTTTTAGATTTTTCAACACGCTGTCAATTCTGTGGATCTGTGTAAATGGGTAAAACACAGTTGTCCTAAAACAATGACGTGTTTAGTTCTATTGTGCGTGTGTTAAATACCATGGCAACAGTAATAACAGTCAGGGTGACAACAATAGCGGGTAACAACACAGAGTTGTAGTGTGTTCTAAGATGTTCAACTTTGTTTGCTAGTTTAACCTTTCAAGCCCCAGGACAGAACTACAACATACAAACAACTGAACTGTCTTCCTGAACTGTCTACTCTGATGTTGAGGCTTCTCATGTTTCCTTAAAGATGTATGGCAGGTAGCACAGATGCTAACTCTCCCTGTCTGTAGATTGTTACTTGATACTGGGGATAACCACATATAAATACATATATAAACAGGTAAAATGTCATTCTTATTAAATTATTCAACATCAGACAGTAAAGACATATCAGCAAACCACTAAAATGAACAGTTTAGTAGGTATTTCTAACAGTCAATTTTTAGCCTATCTGGCATCAGTGCTATGGCTAGAGCTAGCTAACTACACCACGTAACCTACCTTCGTAATTGTTGATGAATGACGAAATATGCATTTTAAAAACCCTTTCCCTCTTGCTCTTGGTAGCCAAGGATGACGCTTAAATTATTCGATGTACATCGTTAATCTTGATCCATGGCAGGTATTGAGAGTTGCCAGAAGTGCCACCGCCCACCAATGAAAACTGTCAATCCTAGACACTACCCTATTCACAAAGACCTGTAACCAAGTGTTTTTCTTCTTCTCAGGCTGTAAGGCGTATTATGGAGCGTGATGGTGTGAGTAGAGACGATGCGCTGAGGAGACTGCAGAGCCAGTGGTCTAACGCCAGGCTGGTGGAACATGCCAACGTGGTGCTGTGCACACAGTGGGAGCCGGACGTTACTCAGAGACAAGTACGGGCACCTAAAAGCTCACACTCCTGAGTGTTGATTAGAGTTCAGTCTTAAAAATGGATTTTTTAAAGATGGTTAGCATGTCATTTATTTCTTAATCACCAAAGCGGTTTACATGTTGAGCATTGCATTGTCTTCTGCAGGTAGTAAAAGCCTGGAATCTTCTTCAAGATCGCATACAGCAGAAAGCAGAACTCTGTCCTCCCCGTCTTTAGTGGCTCAACCTCTGAGGGACTTTTAAGAGAAACTTGACCTTGATTTTGTCATTTTTTTAAAATATAGAATCCAGTTTAAGGACTTGACTGAAGTGGTCTCACCTTAAAAAGGTGAATGGGGATGGAGACCTGCACCTGATTTTAGGGTTTAATCCACCTGAGTGTATTAGAATCATTGATGTTATAATGAGTACTGAATGAGATTCTGGGCTAGAACACTACTCTGGAATTGCCAGAATCGTAGTTTGCCACAGAATAATTAGCAGACAATATAATAAATATATGTAAATGAAATGTGCAAGGTAGGAGAACGACAGATATGATCTCTTCAAGACATACAGGTATGTCTGCTTTGAAAATGGTCAAACTTTAGAAGAGTGAATACCCGCAACGCAAAACTTTATTTAAATGTCTTTTAGCATACAGTCTTATGCAAAAGTTTGGCCACCCCTTGATAAATAACATTTGTCATTTTTTAATTGAAAAGATGTAAACACAGTCTCTCTAGGAAATGGAAAAAATGCACAATGTTTCAGAAAACATTGATGCATAGTTACTTTTTATGTCATAAATTGAACAAAGATAAAAAATAAAAACATTATTGTGGCACTTTGCAAAAGTTTGGGCACCCTACATAATCTGTACTTAGTAACACCTCCTCTGGCAGATAGCACAGCTTGCAAACGCTTTTTATAGCCAGCTAAAAGTCTTTCAATTCTTGTACTTGGGATTTTCTCCCATTCTTCCTTGCAAAAAGCTTCTAGTTCTGTAATATTCTTTGTTCGTCTTGCATGCACAGCTCTTTTAAGATCTACCCACAAATTTTCAATGATGTTTAAATCAGGGGACTGTGATGGCCATTCCAAAACATTCGGCTTGCGTCTCTTGTAGTCCATGGTGGATTTCGAGGTATGTTTAGGATCATTGTCCTGTTATAGAAGCCATCCTCTTCTCAGCTTCAGCTTTTTTACAGATGGTGTGATGTTTGCTTCCAGAATTTGCTGGTATTTAGTGGAATCCATTCTTCCCTCCACCCGTGCAATGTTTCCTGTGCCGCTGGCTGCAACACAACCCCAAAGCATGATAGATCCACCCCCATGCTTAATAGTTGGCAAGGTGTTCTTTTCATGAAATGCTGTTCCTTTTTTTCCTCCAAACACGCCTTTGCTGATTGTGGCCAAAGAGTTCTATTTTAACTTCATCAGTCTACAGCACTTGTTTCCAAAACGCATCAGGCTTCTGTACATGTTCTGTAGCATACGTATTTTATGATGGGGACGCAGGTAAGGTTTTCTTCTGCTGACTCTTCCATGAAGGTCTTGTCTGTGCAATGATTTGTCTTTCCGACCAGCATACGAGCAGTTCTCTCCAAGAGTTTTCTTGATCTTCCAGATCTCATCTTGACCTCCACAGTTCCCCTGAACTGCCATCTCTTATTTACATTTCTCACTGTGGAAACAATACAAGATACAGTGCTTTGCTATCTTCTTGTAGCCTTCTCCTGCATTGTGGGCATCAATAACTTTAATTTTCAGAGTCTTACACAGCTGCTTAGAGGAACCCATGGTTGTTGAGTGTCCACAAGTGTGTGCACAAGGTTTGAGGAGTCAGAGTATTTGTAAAGCTTTGAAATTGGCACCAGCTGACATTGACAGCTGTTGCCATGCATCAAATCTAACAAGCTGATTATGGTCTGAAACCTCGTAAAAGGAATCTGAGACTTTGGAACTCTTAGGGTGCCCAAACTTTTGCACAGTGCCATAATCATGTTTTTATTTTTTATTTTTGTTCAATTTATGGCATAAAAAGTAACTATGCATCAGTGTTTGCTGAAAATATTGTGTATTTTTCCTAGAGAGACTGTGTTAACATCTTTTCAATTACAAAATCACCAAAATCTGTTATTTATCAAGGGGTGGCTAAACTGTATGTTTAATTCAGAAAACCCATAATATTCTTAACCCAAAATGTGCAGGGAGCTCCAAGAAATTTTATTAGTGTATGACTACAGAGAAGTGTTGTGAGTGATTATTTGCCATTGTGAACACAGCACAGTTAAGAATCAACAAACTATGAATTTGACCCCTCTGTGTAGGAGCATTGGGCAGGTTTGGCTACACCGAGGAGCAGTGTTTGTAAACAGTGCCTTGCTCAGTGGTACCTTGATTTGAACCTGCGACCCTCAGATCACATGGCCAACTGCCTAACCACTAGGCTACGCCTGTACCGAAGTAGCACATTTTTCAAATAACTTATTTTATCAGTGTAACAGTTTAAAAATAACTGAAACCAGTAACCATAAAAGTGGTAAATATCGGCACCAATAATCAGCCAGACCTATAATGGGTCGACTCTTAATTCAGTGTAAGTACTTGTATCTAAGTACTTTCACTGGCCCCTTAATTAGAAACATATACAATGTAAGTTGCTTTAAGTTTGAATTACAGGGCAACCATGCTCAGTTGTTAACCATTCATACTAGCTATGTGATATATATCTTCTAAATCTCTCTTATCAGTGGTTCAAATGTGTATGAAAACCCTAATACTGCTGTGCCTTATATATTTGCACCAGAACAACACAATACCATGCCAGTGTCACTGCTGGGTGAAGAATGAGCTTCTACAAAATAGCAGATCAACTGGACTTCTGTCGTCAGAAATTGATCAGTGTCAGTAGGGTAGAGTACAGCCAATAGATTGTGACAGAAGATGGATTACAGTTGTGATTGTTTAGATAAAAGGTACAGTTATAATGGAGGTGATTCTCAAACAGTGGTCAGTGAATGTGTGCAGTAGTTGTGCTTTTGGGGTTGAGGTTGCTATACTCCTGTCTTTGATCCATGATAGGAATGTTTATTTAAATTACTGTAATAGCTGGTTTGAATTGGATTATTTCTTTCTTTTTTAACTTCACATTTTAATTTTAGCATTTGATCTTACTTCAAAAGTGAGCCAGTTACCCCTTGTAACATTAATAATGGTTTGAGTTTCATTGATGGGGATATGAGAATTGCAGCGTTACTCTCCAGTTTCTGTTCATTATTGATTAATTTAGAGAAATTGTAAGAAAGAATTACAGAATTAAAGCTGAAATTGATCTGTTGTTGATTTAAAGCAATCTGTGTTTACAGTTTTCACATTAATTTAGAAATGCTTATTTGGAATCAGTTTACTTTTTGTATGTGTGTAAAGCATGTAAAAAACTATGTTTATAAAACTAATATAATGGGGTACACGATTCAGAAATTGAATTGATGCTCATTCTTGGGCTCACAATTTTCTTGAAAACTGATTTATAATTCATAAGCGCATCACAATTCAAGACATCGATGAATTTGTTTCCAGATTGATGTCTTGAGGTACTTTTCAAATTAGATTGTGGCAGATCAACCAAAAATAAATACATCACACAGAATCAAATGTAGATTAATAATGTAGTGCATGTGTACACATACTGACTGCATTTCCTTCACGCTCAGGTGAAGGAGGTCTATCTGGGCCGATTTTGACATTGTGCTATCTATAGGATTGGTGAGCTGAACTCGTGTCTGGGAGAAAGTAAACTAGTGCCATGACGTTAGTTGAAAATATTAATTGATTTTTCTAGAATGCATGAAACGATTTCCAATTGACAGAATGATGATTCAATCAATTCGTCAAAAGGATTTAACTTTATTAAATATCAATAATAGGAGTCCATAAAATCACAATTACATCGATATATGAAATATGTCTATAGAAGATAACATTCTCAGGGTAGTTATGATTTAAATATTGAGTATAAAAATCTAATGTGGCCAAAAAAGTCTGTTTACAACAGGCAATATAATATTAGCAAAGAAGCAAAACGCATTTTAGGGAAATGGATATGAACTGAGTTTAAAAATGCCCATCAGTGTCAGAAAGTTCTTCATATATATCTACTATGTCTACACAGTGGAATCCTATCCCAAGCCACATACTACTTTACTTTATTGGACGTTTATCCTATTGACATTTGTTTGGTAGCTTTTGGCTCCCAGCTAAGAATGTGAGCAAAGAACTGTTCTACTAAAAAACTAACACCCTGACTTTCTACATCACAATTTTGACAAGCGTATTACTACACTAGTAGTGTCTTTGTGCTTTTTAGCCTATGTTCTTTAAAAATGTCCCTGTCTTGTTTGCCACAGTCAGTTTGGCTGCACAGAGCGCCTCACCCAGGTGGTTGGAGGCACGGCACTTATATGTCCCAGAATCCTCTGGTCGCACATGAGCCAGGGTGAGGGTGCAGAGCCCGTTCTCCTTATATTCGATCCGCACTCGCTCAGTCTCCTCCAACGGCACATCATCCAGCAGCCATTCCACCTCTGGGTCAGGGTAGCCTGCAGGAAAAGTGGCTGTACCTTTACATTGACATTTATCAAGCGCTCTTATCCAACTTCCAATTACAGAGACTGTCTCACTGGAGTAACTTGATTTGGTTAAAAATGGACTTGCTTAGGGGTCTAACCTACGCAAGGAAGAGATGACAGTAGCTGTGGCGCAATTGCAGTTAGTGTTGTTTTGTAGTTGCTAGCAACTCTAGATTGAATTATTGTGTCTAATTTATCCTAATCTAGGCCATAATCCATTCAAATCAGAATGCATAAATTTCTGTGGATTGTCCAGAATATCAAATACTGAAATTTGGGTGGACTGCTCTGAGCATTGCATTTGCAAGTCAAGTGTATGTGTCTTTTCCGTACCTTGAATCATGCAGGCCAGGTGTACGGTTGCTCCACAAGGTTCTGTGAGATCACACAACGTTCGAGGGAAGCTGGGCTCACTCTTTAACTGCCGCTCTAGAGATGCAACTGCATGTTCTGCTTCCTTACTCAAACGGGCATCTAAAGTGGGGGATCAGATATGAATGCAAAGAAATGAACATTATAAATTTGATTTGTAGTTTATTACAATAAGAAGAGGAGATGGTTATAATTCTGTGTATAACCTGTGCTGTATGTAAAAGGAAATAGGGGAATGCAAATTTAGATTTATTTAGAAGAATGTTAAAAAATAAAATAAACTGTGTTTGTTGTGCAAGTTGTGTGCATAGATCTTTGGGCTTATTTTACCAGTGTTGGCGCTGGAAGGAGAATCTGACCCATCAGATCTGTGCGAGAGGTGAGTCATTCTATTCAGGGCCAACAGAGCTTTACCTGTTTTCTGTAATAGAAAAGAAAATGCTTATTCACGCAATTCAAACAATGCTAGTTTAGCTTGTTTTTCAACCTTGAATTTGGTATTGATTGCTTTATATTGTACTGCAACTTTAACTACAGCTACTGTATGTCAAAATATAAGTCAAGCCATCAAATTCAGTCATAACTTGGTATAGTTCTCTTTTCCCCCATATATAGTGTTTGTTCAACATTTGTTAATTCACAAGAGACAGCAGATGGTTGCATACATGCCAACGCTGTCTGGCCAAGAATCGCTTCATCTTGTCCTTGTTCAGAGCTTTTGTAACTTGTGGAGAACAAGGAGAAGCCATCCACTGATGCATCAAAGCCTGTTCACATGACATCCTGGACCTGTAATTGTCAAAAAGACAATAAGCTGCTCTCTCACTATATCCCTACTACGCAAAGAAAAAACTAGGCCCTGCCCAACATTGTATTGGCTGGTGAAAAGCTTAAACTGTCATATAAAGACCCTTTGATATGTGACAAGCATAAATTTCAAGGATGATTCAGGTGCAAAACTCAGTCAGGCTTTGTAACCTTGACTAGCTCGAGGCACATAAAGGTATAAAATATCCTTAAAACGACAATGAAAACTTCCATTTAAGTCATAATTTAAAAGCAGTATTACTCTGCCAAAGTAATACATAGTGAAAGCAACTTGGGAACACACCTTTTCTCTTTCTTCAACAGCTGACTGATAAAGTCTTTGGCTTCATCTGTAATGTCGTCAAACTCTGAGATAAACTCCCAGGATGCTGCAGTGACAAATGCTAGTGTCTCAGAATCGTCGTTTCCCTGAAATGGCGACTCTCCACTCAGTCTAAATTAAGAAGCAGTGATAAATAAATACAAAGGAAACGAGTATGGGGTAAATTGGGTGATGGCAGAACACCACCCTTGGGAAGATGACATTCACCAGGGCATTCAGCCCAAAGTTACTCAGTTCAGGCTGCTTTTATAATTAGGAAATGTACATTGCTCTGAATAAGAACGCCTGCAGAGTAGAGGTGTAACAATACATCAGTCTACACTGATACATCAATTCTATGATGAATGAACACATAGCATTGATCGAAAATGAAAACATCGATCAGCTGTCATATCATACATATTGTAGTGTCACTTTATTTTGAACAGGAATTCCATTTTTCTTAAACAAGAAAATTGTGTTTCATTTAAATGTCTGGTTGAGTTCGGGAATAAAAATGGAAAATGACATTTTACTTGTTTTTTTGGGATTTAATATGAATGAAACTGATTGACATATCAGCATATGACATTGCCTCATATTGATCTCTGGCTATCTATGATAGGATTTTGATTTGATTCAATCAGAAGAATCATGGAAGACTTTGTAATATCAGGAGACGTTGAACATTGACATTGAATCAATATCATATTGTGATGAAACTTATTTATGCCTCTATCACCTAGTGTCAACTGCAAGCAAGGTAAATGTACCAAGTACAAACCATTAACAATGATTTATAGCTAAATTAAGGACACAATATGGTAGCACTACTGATCATAGATGCTATTGTTAATAATGAAAGACCGCCTAAACAATTAGCACAAGTCTGTTGAAGCATGACTTTACAGATTATTTTAAATACTGACCAGTAGGGGGCATTAAAACTTAAATGTGTAGGGTCATGGTATTTAACAGGGCAACTTGCTTCTACTAATTACATCACCATCCAGTAAATTTGGACTATGGCCAGGCTTAGGGGAATAAATGGTGATAACAGCAAAGGCAGGACAGAACCAGGCTCCAACTCATGACGTCCTGGTTCATAACAAGTACCCTACCATAGTATTTCAGCACCCCATTTACAGTATTACGTCAAAGCTGCACACTAGATTTTGACTGTTAAATGTCCTATATACGTACAGGATATAGCAGATCACCCCGATGCTCCACATATCTGTTGACAAATCCACAGGCTCATAACTGATCACCTCAGGAGCCACAAACTCTGGCGTTCCATGCATCACCGTTATAGGCTTCCCAGGTTCTGTGGAAACCAATCACATGCCTGAGTTAGTAGTACTAGGGTGCAAAAACAAGAGTGGGAGGGGAATATGTCCATGGGAACAGAGCGAGATTTCCTTTTAAAGTGTGACTAATTTACCAGTCAGTTTTAAACACAGAAGATTGGCCAATTCCTGTTTATAGGACAAAGATCATATCAGCTAATGTGTGTTTTCTGCCACACAGCTGAAATAAATAATTTTGTAGGACAGTTCTCCCCCAAAGGGATGGTGGCAGCTTAATGGCTGAACGCTAAACTATAAACCAAGGGGGTGGGTTTAAACCTGACTGCTTATTTAACATTATCACCTCTGTGTCCCAGGGAGATGCTTTTTATTTATGGAACTTTCATGTGCACTGAAGAATGAGCGTATAGACCAAAGTCACATGGCAAATCCACAGACCAGCATCCTGGAGCTTCAAAGATGCAATTTCTGGAAATGCTAATGTGACTAAAATGGCTGCCACTAATAGGGACTTTAAGGCAAGTTTTATTTTTACCCAATGTTCTGGCCAAGCCGAAGTCGATGATCTTGATGAGGAGTCCAGTGGAATTGACACAGACAATGTTCTCAGGCTTTAAGTCAAGATGGACGATGTTTTTGCAGTGAACGTACTGAATCCCTTGAAGAATCTGTCTCATGTACTCCACACTGCTGGGCTCAGTGTGCTCAAAGTTGTCATCCACAATACGCTCGAACAGCTCCCCACCAGCGATGCTGTAGTACAGGCACAATGTAAATTTTAATTACTGATTTTTTTAAATTTAATATCTACTTTCTGGTCTCTAAATCTTTGGAGGTCAATGGAAATTGAAAGAAACAAATACTTTAAGAAGCCTTATTTAGCATTATAGCATAAAATAGGAAAAAATTGAACTATGATTATTTTTTGGCCTGTTTAATGTGAATAAAGGCAGTGTAATGTACTTTAATAATAACCTTTAGCATTTCTATTACACAAGCCCTTTAACAAGCAGTTTTATTACTGTTGTCAACAGAAATGTTTACTACTTTTATTATACTTAAGTGATAGTAAAGGTTTATTGTTTATTATTGGTAACACTATATTCAAAATGACAAGTGCTCAAAATAATGCTATAAAAATACTAGCACAAAACAGTTACAGTGACAAAGTACAATTACTCTCGTGCTATACACCAATAAACAAGGGGTCTCCACTGGTGTGGAGATATATAGGCAAAAACTCACTACTCCATGATCATGGCGATCTCTGAGCGTGTGTCATAAGCCCCCAGACACTGCACAAGTTTCGGGTGACGCAAGCTCCTCATCAGTTCAATCTCTTTTCGTGCAGCCTCTTTATCTTTAGACACGACGGCACGGTAGAATTTTCCAGCACAAACCCTGCCACTCTCCTTGTGGATCAGCTTGAATACCTGACCAAACTTGCCCCTGTGGGAAAGACGTGAGATTAGAATCGTTCTTATGTCCGAACTTGACTTCCCCCCCCACTTTAAAAACAGATTTAAAAATCTAGGTGATCATCATCTGCTAGTTTGATGCTAGTCAAAGTTTGAAAACATATCTTTAAAAAGTTGAATGGACCTAGATTTGCAGGAGAGTTTGTGTAGCAAATACAAGTTGTCAAGTCGATAAAAGCTTCTACTCACACTCCTAGTTTTTCATGGATGTTGTAGTGGTCTTTAACCTTGTGCGTGGAGTCAACTACACAATCGACAGGTGAGAGAATATCTTCTTGTGCGTCATCTAAAAAACACACACGCATTAGCTAGTGAACAAGTGATCAATTTTTTGACTAAACAAATTTATGAACTTATTGATCTCAACCTAGCAGTAATACTAATGCTTGGGGAAGAAAAGTGAATCTATATGATAGGTGACCAGTAAGTATAGGTCATGTTCATTATTTCTAATTTCATTCAAAACTCAGCATGGAGCTTAACACTACCTGTAGTTTCCATCTTGATAACGTCTGACTCCAAGCTGGGGTCGCTGATCCCGTTGGCGTTGCAAGCTCTCACACGGAAGCGATATTTCCCCTGGAGCTGAAGGCCTGAACACACACGATAGCTAGTGTTCTTACACTGAGCTGTAAGCTCAGTCCAGTTTCCAGACCCGGATGGTCCCAGAGTTTGCATTTCTACTATGTAGTCAGTGACTGTAGAGCCACCGTCGTAACTTGGGCCGCACCAAGAGAGCTCTAGAGAGGTGGGGGTCAGTCGGGACACGGTTGGACACGATGTGGGACGTTCGGGTCGATCTGTGGGAGAAAAGAAGCATCAGGGTAAAACAAAAATGGTCTTATGCCACATGAGTTTTACCCCTGATTTTCAGAGTGAGTTGGTTCAGGTCTGCAGATTTTGCTTCAATGGTGATTGACAGTTGATGAAGAAAACCGATCTTTGGTCTGGTAACCATTATCAACTGGGCAGTTGGTAGAGTAACGGTTAGGGAGTTGGCCCCATGATCAGGTCGCCAGTTCAAGTCCCAGATGGGTAAAGGTGCCTCTGAGGTACTCGTGAGAAAAATACCGTCCTCAGGCACTGCTCCCAAAGATGTGTAAAGTGTGGCCTTACAGTGTGGTGCACCCTAATCTACAGCTCACAAAAACATTTTGAATAATGTTATGTGGCATGGCACGTTGTTCTTGTTTTCCCCCCCTCTTTCTCTTTTGCACTTTGACCATTTCAGGGCGGTCCCATCAAAATGATCGACTGTACTACCCAAAGCTGAGCGTCGCTTTCGCCTTCCACCTTCCACCTTCCAACCAAAATAGGATGCTAGTAGTCAGGCCATGCGCAAAAAAGACTGTGTGTGTGTGTGTGTGTGCGTGGTTAGATTATTTGTGCTGGCATCACATGCTGTAGAGGATACTGTGCAACTCTTGCTTGTACATATATCACTTTGTTTTGTTTTTGTGAGGTTAGTTATACACATTCTATAATGGTTTATACATATTTTCCATTCCTCACTTCCTCCCTGTATGGTCACTCTGTATAGTCACTCTCACTCTGCTCTATCTATATGTTATCTGTTCTTTCGTTTGGTGTCGTCGTGATGCCCAACCTGTCCTTGAACATAACACACTTATTCTGTATATACATGTAATTGTAGATTTAAAGTCTTTTTTCTCTCATTTCTGTTCTCATGTTGATGCTGTGTCTTTCAATGTGTCCAGTTGCATACACCCCAACTTCCCTGTTATAGGAACTATGGGCTGTACTGTGTGACAGAACTCTCACCTTGAATACTAAGAAGGGTTGTGTGCTCAGCGATGCCGTGATGATTTCGCACATACAGGGTGTAGCTTCCTGTGTCCTCAGGAAGTACTTCAGAAATGGTCAAGATGCTTCTGTCAC
The DNA here is from genome assembly GCA_032718565.1 of Distichodus sexfasciatus. Lineage (NCBI taxonomy): Eukaryota > Metazoa > Chordata > Actinopteri > Characiformes > Distichodontidae > Distichodus > Distichodus sexfasciatus. The sequence goes on along the minus strand of JAVGVS010000104.1, from coordinate 673,243 downwards.
CGTCGCACTCTATGTGGACACGTCCTCCATCCACCACAAGCTGCGTTACGAGGAGATGGAGAGAGAGACCAATGGAAGGACGCAGTCAAGTACTAAAACCATGTAAGCATGTATAGTATCTAGAAAACAAAAAAGAAAAAAAACACTGAATTGGGAAAAAGCAGCTTGAAATCGTACCTTCTTTCTGTTATGGATCCAACAGGATGCTGTAGGTCCCGAACTGTTGAACGAGGCGTGCAGATGAGCTGTTTCTCCCAAATGCACATGCACCTTATCCAAGGTCTCTAGGAACTCTACAACAGAACCTGAGTTTAAAAGAAAGAAAAGTCACTACTTCACTGAGATCTTAAAACCTCTACATTGCAAATAATAAATGAGACAAAAAGATGTTTAACTGGGAAATGCATAATGTTTTACATATACAAAACTAGTGCCTTTAGCTAAAAAAAGTTTACAGATAAAACTGTAAAATGAGTCATGTAATCAAGTAGCAAAGGTTTTGCATTGACTAAACATTTGGTGCCAAAATCTCACCCAAATCACATTTATTTTACTAAAAGTCAATGAATTTTTAAAACTAGTATGCATCTTCAGTCACTCTAGCTCAGATACATTGTTCAAAACTATATAATAATAATGAAAGGCCCAAGATGATGAAATACAGGTTAAGGGTTAAAGGCAGTCAAAACTGATCATACTGTTAATAATGCTAAGTAAAACATTCAGCACAGCAGCAAAGGAAATTAAAACCATGCTAAGTCACACTTTTTACATCCTGCTAACCAAATATTTCTCACATGCATGAATTTAAAGTGAGCTTTTAATGAACGCTTTCATTTTGTAGCCTCAAAGCAAGAAAGCTTCCAGCACCACAAACAGATTTCTCATGTTGCCATCTTTACATTGCATATAGTGAAGATTTCCTGTTGCCCAATCTATTTTAAAACCACATTCATACAGTTTAAGTTGTAAGTTCATGTCCATTGCATGCATTTACATACCTGTGCCAGAGGCTCGAGTCTTGCGGGTGATTCCTGGAGTTGAGAACAAACAATCAAGTAAAAAGCACAAGACACGTACATATGGAAAGAGGGAGTTCTTAGTTGGTCACGTGACACGCAAGAAGGAGCTAGAGGCAGCAGCTGACCAATTTCTAAACACTAAAAGCTAATTGGCAGCTGTGTTTTTTTGGAATTCTCAATTCAGCCCTTAAAGAATCCCAGACAGTCCATGTTTTTGCTCTCACCTTTTGTTTGGACTAAGCAATTAGGACCTGGGAAAACCATGTCAGGTGTGTTGGGTGTGTCTGATATGGGCACAAAACATGGAACATGTATATGGTTAAGATTTGAATTGGCAGTGCTACGGTGGTGGGTGGGGTAAGTTCTAACCACAAATTGCTGTGATCTTATAAGGGTCTAATGTCTGTGTATTCTTGCTCTAGTTCCAAACCTTATCTAGTAATAATCATACACGTAAGTGAAAAAAAAGCTGTCTAATTAATGAAATATGATTCATCTTAGCTGGTTTTCTCATAAACATGCAAATGCTATAGGAAAAATTGTAATTTTCCATACATGACATGGATTTGAAAATAGCAGTAGCAATAGCAATATTAAAAAATACTTAATTGCATGAATGAAAACGGAAACCAACTAGTATCCACACAAAATCACAATATGAAGTCACATACAAGTTTAATTCTGAGTATATCAAGTAACAATATATATTACAGATTTTAGGTAAGTTCAGTGCTACTTTAACAGATTTGAATAAGTATTTTCTATCTGATTAGGATTAAGCAGTTTAGATAATGAAGGAATGTTCTACAGGTATTCATACCTTTTTCCCCATGATTTATAGTTTCTGTGCTCAACTTAGGCATCTCCAGCACATCTTCTGATCCCTGATCACTTGTCTGAGTTCCTGTTAGACAGATTTAAAAGAACTAATAAAGCATTTTATTCAGTATACACCCACTTGTAACTTTGTTAGTCTATCCTGTACTAAGGAGACCTACCTTATTACCTTATACTTTATACACACATTATAGGGCTTACAGTTACAGACTGTATCTTTTATCTTGTCATCTACGCCAGTTACCACATTGCCAGTTTCTGAGCACAGGACCCATCAGATATTTGGCACCACACACAGGGTAAGAACATATATGAACAAAATGAGTGATGGGTAAAAGCTTTTATCAAACTCACATGCTTGGAGAGTATTAATTATTTTATATTTCCGATTGATACGAAGTTGCTTAAAGAAGCCCATCACTGTTGATTTTAAGTTTGAGGACTGCTTTGACAATGATTGCAAACAAGCTATACCTTTTCATTCATTCATTCATTCATTCATTTATTCTCCAAACCGATTAATCACTACTGAGGTTGCTGGCTGAAACCTTGGTAAAACTTAATCGGAGTACTCATATCTATTGGGGCGTCCAAACTTTTGCATGTTGTTCCATTTTAATTTTTACTCTCAGTTGCACAAAACATAAAATACTGAAAAGAATTATCCACTTAACTCACTTAACTAATCACAGTAATAGACAGAAAAAAATAGAAAAAGTCCGCAAACGCTTGTATGCCACTGGGGTTTTTTGTTTTGTTTTGTTTTGTTTTCTACAAAAATGGCTTGGTAGTGTAAGGGCTGCCAAAATTTGTTACACTTCAGTTTTAATGCGTGGTTGTGAGTGGTCAACAAGCCCATAAATATCCAATCATGAATGTTTTTGTGGTCAAAACTGTGATGTAGGCCGTAAGAATAAAGAGTCCGGTGAAGGAGTGTTGTACAGTAGTTAAAACAAATACCTACGTAGGAAGAGAGAGAAACAGATTCGGGCCATCATAAAAGGTATACTGACAGCCTGCACTTGTGAAAATCTATTCGCAACACGATGTTGAGTGCTCAGCTAAAACTTGCTATAGTCTAATTTACTTGCAAAACAAAGCAGATCAGACTGAGGTTTACCTGTTGTCACATCTGCACTCTCGTTATCAGTCTGTTGTGGAACTGAGATCGCCCCGTTCTCCGTCCTGCTCTCTCTGCAGTCTGTGAGACTGCTCCGTCTTACTGCTGGTTTGAGCTCCAGGTAAACCGTCGACACGAACGTCTTCTTCTCACCGTCCCTGTCGCAGGCCATGTTCACTGATGGACTCAAGTTCTGCAGACTGGGCAGGACGTTTTGTGGGATATCCGGAGGCTGACCTCCCTCTCATGAGTTTTCTTCAGTTTGTTTCATCTTTTCTGTAACTCAAGGCCACTCGCTCCTCTCTGACAATCGTGCGAACTTCTCAGTTCTGTGACTCCGTCACCACCCCGTGGACCGCATTAGAGGAAATCCTGCTGTCAACTGTGTGTGTGTGTGTGTGTGTGTGTGTGTGTGTGTGTGTGAGAGAGAGAGAGAGAGAGATGCCAGTGTTCACCAGTGTGTTTTTTATCTGCGGTTTCATCAGGCACTTCTGTTGTCTGATGCTGACCCAGGTCTAGGAACAGACGCAACACATTTTAATAATGAAAATTTCACACATAACCGTTTCGATTTTCTTTACGATAAATGCTTTGGCGTGTAGTGTACTGCATGACAGGATCTATTTAAAACCAAACACACACCCTGTGCTCGGAACACTGGCATATAATAGCAAAATGTAGAGAATCCAGTCCGACCAGCTGCAGATCTACTTCCAATATCACTTTAAACCTGTGGTAAAAGTGTCATGTTTTGTTTGATGACTATCGCCTGGTATAACTGGTTCATGGAACTTTATTTTATATGTTTCACATGTTATGGCTGAAAGTGCAATACCCGTGGGAAAAATACAGTATGTTCTTAAATTCTTTCTGTTGACTCTTCTTGACTTTTCTGTGGCATGGATCTGACACTCCCATTGTGTAGGGGGATTTTTTGGACAAATGCCAAACATATTCAAGGAAAAGTACTTACCAATGGTGTTTAAGGGACGTGGTAATTGCGTACATATGCTATAGATGCATAGGATTAGAATCAGGAGCACACACACAAACTTCAGAGGAATTCCTAGTAAATTAAGTCGGAATGCATCAGGAAGGAGGAGGGAGGAAGAGTGATGTACTCATTGCTCACAGGCATTCCCAAAAACGAATTGTTTTGCATCCTGTTCCCATAAGCCTTAAAACATAACCACACTGCAGCCAAGCAAAGATTGACTGAACAGTATTGTAATCACAATAAATAAAATCTTGCACAACAAAAAAGCCTAACTGATAAGGCTCCCGCCCATTTTTAAATCAATTTAAATGATGTCTTTAATTTTTCAATGACTGATTATATTGACAGATTATGAAGTTCAGCAGTGTTTAACACATGAGTCAGAAGTCTGATTTTTGTTCCAGCTTTCACAACATTTTTACAGGTTATAGGTTTTACAGCTTCCAGTGTAAATAAGAAAAATCTTAATGAACATTCTGTGGGCTGCATCTCTCAACCTCCCCTGATCCTGTACTGGGACACAAAAACCTTTCAAATGATTACTTGATTACTGATTCATTGAATGTTGAAGAAACATTTATTGAAACACATTCTGAGACTAAGTTCTGAGACTAAGTTTTCTTACATGGACATTTCATTTGCAAGTAAAATGTCCATGAACATTGCACTTTTCTCTAGCTACTACCAAACGAAGCTCAAATAAATCACTGAGTAAACAGAAATGCTTTGAGCCAAAACGGAATACAGCAATTGGACTTGTTTTTGTGCTCTATGCTGGGAAGCTTCCTCCAAAAAGGAAAAGAGCAGAGAGGAAGATAAATATAAGCACACAGTAACAATATTTACAATGCAAATGAAGAAAAGCTTGAGATGATTTTCAAAGAAAATGTTTACTTTATTGCAAAATATGTGGTTTAGTTTTAGATTTTAACAAGTTGATATTTTGTATTTAAATATAGGAAAATCTCTGACTGTGAACCCTTAAACAAACAGTCTCAATGATGGTGCAAAAAAGGCAAAGAAACATACAGTAAGGAAAGAGGAGAAACTAGGATTGGCTTTTGGGATTAAAATTGAGTGCCTGCATCTTGCTTTTCTTCAGTTTTAGAATAATAACATTGACCTACATATACAATCATGTGAATATTTCAATATTTCATTCTTTAGTAAGAAATATCAAAATATCAATATTACATTTTCTTTCTGGTTATATCTATAGATAAAGGTGATATAATAGCATCTTCTGTTGCAAACAAAAGAAATTAACTTTCAAATTCCTGAGGAAAAAGTTAGGACGCCCTATGCTGTACTGGGAAGTATATCCCACTTTGGCTAAAATAACTTTTTTCTATAACCGTCTATCAATCTCATCAATTGGCAGAGATTTTTCCCCACTGTTCAATGCAAAATTCCTTAAGCTGTGTTATGTTTGGATGATGTCTTGCATGCCCGGCCCATTTCAAATCACCCAACAGCATCTCAATATGATTCAGTTTCGTGGTTTGACTTGGCCATTCCAGAACTCTCCATTTCTTCTTCCTAAGCCATTCCTTGGTAGATTTACTGGAATGTTTTCGGATACATTGCAGTCAAGCACCCTGTGATATGATGAATTCATAGTGGATTTTATGATGGTGAGCTGAAGGTCCTGCTGCAGCAAAGCAGCCCAAACTATGAGATTTCCACCCCTCTGTTTCACAGTGGATATGAGTTTTTTCTTGCTCAACAGTTGTCTTTGGTTTAGGCCAAAGATGCCATCCTTAATTTTATCCACATAATTAAATTTTAGATTCATCTGTCCAAAGCATGCTGTTCCAAAAGTCCTGGACTTGGTTGCAAACTGCAGTCTTGCCTTTTTTATGGCAAGGGTCTCTTTCTGATGGTATATACATCTACTGTGGTAAGAGCCTTCTGTATGTCCAATGATGACATTTTAGGATCTTTGAAGACTTCTTTCAGCGTCTTGCAGTCTGCTCTTTGGATGAACAGAGTGACCTGGCTATGTTAACAGTTATCTAATCTATCTATATGTATATACAGTGCTGTGGAAAAGTATTTGCCTCTGTCCTGATTTCTCATTTTTTTCATTTGTGTCACACTTAACTGTTTCAGATTGTCAAACAAATTTAAATATTAGACAAAAATAACCCAAGTAAACACAAAATGCCATTTTTAAGTGATTTTATTTATTAAGGAAAAAAACCCTCTCCAAACCTACATGGCCCTATGTGAAAAAGTAATTGCCCCCTAAACCTAATAACTGATTGTGCCAACCTTAGCAGCAACAACTGCAATTAAGCATTTGTGATAACTGGCAATGAGTCTTTCACGTCGCTGTGGAGGGATTTTGGCCCACTCTTCTTTGCAGAATTGTTTTAATTCAATCATATTGGAGGGTTTCCGAGCATGAACCGCCTTTTTAAGGTCATGCCACAGCATCTCAATTGGACTCAGGTCCGGACTTTGACTAGGCCACTCCAAAACCTTCATTTAATTTTTTTAGGCCATTCAGAGGTGGACTTGCTGGTGTGTTTTGGATCATTGTCCTGCTGCAGAACTCAAGTGCGCTTCAGCTTGAGGTCACGAACTGATGGCCGCACATTCTCCTTCAGGATTTTTTGGTAGAGAGGACAATTCATGGTTCCGTCAATCACAGCAAGTCATCCAGGTCCTGAAGCAGCAAAGCAGCCCCAGACCATGACACTACCACCACCATGTTTTACTGTTGGCATGATGTTCTTTTTCTGAAATCATCAAGATGTTTTTTGGCAAAAGTAAGACCAGCCTTTATGTTATTTTTGGTCAGCAGTGGTTTTCGTCTTGGAACTCTGCCATGCATGCCATTTTTGCCCAGTCTCTTTCTTATGGTTGAGTCATGAACACTGACCTTAACTGAGGTAGGTGAGGCCTGCAGTTTTTAGATGTTGTTCTGGGTTCTTTTTTGTCATGAACCGGATGAGTCGTCGCTGTGCTCTTGGGTTCATTTTTATAGGCCAGTCACTCCTAGGAAGGTTCATCAATGTTCCATGTTTTCTCCATTTGTGAATAATGGCCCTCACCGTGGTTCGCTGGAGGCCCAAAGCTTTAGAAATGGCTTTGTAACCTTTTCCAGAACGATAGATGTCAGTTACTTTGTTTCTTGTCTGTTCCTGAATTTCTTTAGATTGCAGCACGATGTCTTCCCTTTTTGGTATCTTTTGGGCTACTTTTTAAGTGATCTCTTGATTGAACAGGTCTGGCAGTAATCAGGCCTGGGTGTGGCTGGTGAAATTGCACTCAGCTTTCCAAAAAATGTGATTAACCACCTTTACTTTATGATTTTACAAGGGGGGCAATTACTTTTTCACATAGAGCCATGTAGGTTTGGATAGTTTTTTTCCATAATAAATAAAACTATCCCTTAAAAACTGCATTTTGTGTTTACTTGGGTTATCTTTGTCTAATATTTAAATTTGTTTGATTGTTTGAAACATTTAAGTGTGACAAACATGCAAAAAAATAAGAAATCAGGAAGGGGGCAAATACTTTTTCACAGCACTGTATATATACAGTACATATATATACAGTGCTGCTCTGCCCTTTCTTTTGTGTAAAGAGGAAATGTCTTAAACTGTTGTTGTCATGTTTGCAGTCTCTTCCGGTCTGGCTAATATTGTGAAAACAAGAATCAAGCCAAGAATCAACTGCTTTAGATCATAAGTTTCAGTACAATACTAATATACTGCAGTGTTCGCACTAGATCTGAAGGAATTTTGCCATTGAACAATACAGTAATACAAGTCACTGTTGACATTGGTGGACGGGGTAGATTTTCTGAAATGCTTCTATGTTTTGTGGATTGTAGATGTTGTATACAATATGTTGAGTATGGAAATTGTATTTGTATCTGAGACACCTCTGTATCTTCTGACTGGGCCTCAATTTGATTGTGTGTGTGTGGTGAAGTACAGTTTCATATGTTGTGATATTGTGGATATTGTGGAAACACGCATATTTAATGAATATATTAATATTTTGTAGCAAACGATCATATGTTGGTCTATTCCTGAAGTTCGGTATTCTGTAATGTAAGTCTGTATTATAGCAGCGGCATTTTATAGTTTGTGTTTAGATTTATGTATCTACAGAGACACGTAAAATCCCATGAATGCTGAAATGTTAATGTGAACATTTGGGTATGAATATTTTACATTTACACAAAGTCGCAGCAGTCTTAGGGTCGGAACTCGCAAGAAAAAAGCAGCTGCCAGACACGTTCCAACGAAGCTGCAGATCCCACTTTGTACACAAGAGAGCACTACTCACCCACAGAGAAAATGTATTGCTAACTCGGTACCATAAAATCGGTTACATCAAAATTTGTTACTCCAGGCCACTATTTAACGCAACACTGGTTAAATATTCCATTTCATTTTAACTACATATTTATTGTATTAATCTTGACAGAACACAACATGCAAAACATATCATTGGTATCCTCAGGCCATCCGTTTTCTGAACAAGGACATGCCTCTTTAAGTTCTGTTATACATACTACTAATACATCCCTCATATCATTACTATAACTCATACTGTAATTGTCCATGTTATTACATGCTGCTAATACATACCTCATATTGCTACGATAACTTAGGGTGACCAGATTTAAATTTGTGAAAAAGAGGACACTTAGCTTCATATAATTTTTCCTATATATATATATATATATATATATATATATATATATATATACACGTATATGGTTTTTATTTTTTTTACTTTTTATTTGGGTTTTGAAAATCGAGGTGACGAATGATACATAGATGTGACAGTTTCCGGATTAATTCATTTACTAACTATACTTTATATGTAATCATAATTCTTAATTTTATTATAACTTTAATAAAGCGATTATATATAACTTTGTTGGCCATGGGGGTGTTTTCATATAAGCGTGAATCAACCCCGTTTTAATTTTTGTTATTTAATATATGTACTTACTAATGAAATATTACTTGAACAATACCAGACTAAGAACAACTTTACCTTTCACTACTATGTTATTCTTGTACTTAACTATCATAAACAAATAACTTACTAGAAATCTTGAATATCTTTTCATAATCTAACCAGTATTGATTCGCTTTAACCATCAAAAGTCAAAGTCAAGAATTAAAGTCAAAGTCAACTTTATTGTATCCTGCACTAACTTATATACTGTACCAGATACATAGAGACGAGACAGCGTGGCTCCAGGTTATTTCAGTGCAAACAAACAAAAGAACAGTAGAGACAGAGAGAATAAATAGGCAGTGGCACGACTGGGCTTTTATGGAATAAACAATAAATAAGTAAAAATACTAAAATATACACATTAAACAATATGCATTTTAAACCAGACCAATATGCAATATACATTTGGGCTAGACAGGGAGAGACAGACATAGAAGCTAAAAGCCATGTTAAATTATGACTAATTGGCTTACACTGCACTGGAGACATGAAAATATCAAAACCATGATTTTATAGTGCAGAAGACATCACACTGTACTGTATCTTCATGTGAATATTTATGGTAAAAATAGGAATTTAGTTTTGTAATATTGCTTGGTGAACTGCTGGATCCTTGACTGAGTCGATTCTTCAGTTCTTAACCACCTTGAATCGAGAATCGGTTCTTTATAAAGCTTGACTCCAGCCCTGGGCAGCCGCACAAGTTTGCGTCGAATCTACTGAGCTTTACCAGTGGTTTGGGACATAGTCGCCTAAAGAGTTATTTGATTTAAACTGTCAAAAATGGCAATGAAGTGTAGAGTGTGTAATTCGCATGTAGAGATCCCGGACAATCGCAATGTCCAGGACATGTCCGGGGAAAGGACGTCTGGTCACCCTACGATAACTTATACTGTAATTGTCCATGTTATTACATGCTGCTAATACATACCTCATATTGCTACGATAACTTATGCTGTCCAAAGCTGCTATATAAGCCTCACTTGTGATAATCTTATACTAGTTGCCACATTTCATTGTCAATATCACCTGCTCTACTCTGTCTGTTATAGCTATAATGCTGCAGTTGCCTTGGCACTTAAAAAAATCATCTCATTGCACCTGTTCTGTCTTAGCACAATTTTGCAATCTCATGTTAAAACTTTTACTTTTACAATAACTTTATATTGCACATGTAACTATGTTCCTTATTGTATAATATATAGTTTTATTTTCTTCGTCCTGTTACCCCAACCTCCTTATTTAAGTCAGTCTTATGTTTGTAAGCTTGTATTGTGTCTATTTTGTCTTTCCCTTGTCTATTGCACAGTTAAAAGAGCGGATCAGGATACATTTCACTGCATGTTGTACCTGTATAACTTGCACGTGACAAATAAAGAATCTTGAATCTTGAATCTTGAATCTTGGTAGCTCTGTTTAAACAGAATATAAAATTGTATGTTATTGTTAGTAAGTGACAAATAGTTGCTATTAATGTAGTGACCTGTCTGGACGTTACAATTTGTAATCTGAACTTTTAATTTTGACATGCCTTGGCGCTGTGTATCCGGTGCGGGTTCGTTTTCTTTGCACGTTGTGTTCGGTGCTCTGGCAGTAATGTGTTGTCTCAGTTTTACAGGATCCACAAACTGCTGCTAATTCGCTTTAATGTGAAAGAAACCCAACACGACGATCATAAACGAGGCGGTACGTTATTATCTGTAGCTCTTTTATAACCCGTTTGCTGTCGAGCGTTGAGTGTAACGTTGTGATTACTTTGCCATGAATTGCGTGATGTAAAATATTGAAATAACTAATAGCATATTGTTTTTAATTCCAGTCATTTAGCAATGTGGTCCCAATGGACTGTGTTTATTTATCACTAATATGTCCAAACACTAATATATGTTTGTTGGTCTCAATAAAATACTTAATGGAGACACGTATATCTCAGAAAATAAAACCACGGTATTTAAATTTAACAGTATTTAACATTAACTACTGATGTACGGAAATTAAAGGTCTTAATTATAGATCGACCGATGCGTATTTTCCAGAAACTTAAACAAGACTTTTCCATAAAACTTGTTTATCTAAGTACTTACCAAGAAAACATATCGTTGTATTGGTTAAAATAAGTAGTTTTACAAGTATTTTAAGTTTGGTAAATAATGCAAATGTTAATAAAAAAAGCACAACCAAACACACGCTTTGGTGCAGTGTTGTCTAGCGGACAAAGTGTAGTCTTCTAACATGTATGGGATCTGTTTTGAATTTGCTCTTTAAGCTGTTATTCCACTAACCTGGGTGATCTTCACCTCTGTGTCATGAGCGTGTCTAAGGAGGAGGACCTGCTTTCTCGTGTGAAAGCGTTGGAGGAAGAGGTGGAGAGACTGCGGGCCCAAGTGAATGTGAGAAATGATGGAACACCTGATAAACAGAGTCCAGCGACTCCCAATTCTGTCCTCACTGAGACAACGAGTCAGCAGAACGGTGGGAGTAAGAAGAAGGGGAATGGAGGCGTCCATTGCAGCTACTCTGCTCCTCCACGGCGCCATGGCTCTGCGCCCTGGCCTACTTGGGCTACCCCAGCAGTACTGCAGGGCTTGCTGTGCAGGAGGTACAGATGTCACGGTGGAAGCTCGACTGGCAGGGGCCTTCTCAAGCCAGGCTGATCCAGGACAGGCAGAGCTCCAACTACCACCGCTGTGGCCGGACTGACAAGGGAGTCAGTGCCTTTTCTCAGGTAGACCAGGGTCCAAGGTCTGGTTTCTGACCATGATATTTGCATTAGTATTGTGTTACTTTCCAAAAGTGTTCATATAATATGGTACACCAAAAGTGGCAAAAGCTAGTATGTTAACAAAATGCATATTTTACCCAACTTTTAAAAAATACATATATGTTTTTTTCTCCAAACACTACTTTTCTTTTCCTAAATTGTGATTTGGAATGCCTTTTTTGGGTGAATAATAATAATAAGTATTCTCTATATACACTAGGTCATATCCATTGACCTGCGCTCTTCTCAGTTCATTGGTCTGGGTGTGAATCCTCCTGTTGATGTTGAAGCTCATGCCTCCCGCAGCCAGGCTGCCCTATGTGAATGTTGAACAGGGTCGCACTCCTGACATCAAGAGATTGCTAGCTGGGGCCAGTGCAGGATGGCTTCAGCGCTCGCTTGACTGTCAGTACAGAACCCTACCGCTACTACTTTCCCGGGGAGACCTGGATGTGGAGCTCATGGCAGCTGCAGCCAAGAGGTCAGTTGGCACATACTTTGTTTAGTGTTCTTATTGGATAGTTAGTACGGTACCTATAAAACTCTTGAATTGAAACAAATTGAAATGGTATCATAGCAATGTATGTAAACTGCAATTTTAGCAGGACTCACTCTTTTCCAAGATGTTAAAGTTGTCAGTGAAAAGAGAATTTTTCATGAAGACTGAAACAGTCATAGTTTTTGAATGCTGTGCAGATATGAGGGCACCCATGACTTCAGAAACCTTTGTAAGATGGACGTGGGTAGTGGAGTTCTGCAGTTCCAGAGGACCATTCTCTCTGCCAGCGTGCAGCCAGCTCAGCCCAGCCTCACTGACCACACTGATTCTTACCAACTCTACCATGTTTGAGGGTCAAGGTCTTGCCTTCACTCTACCAGGTCAGCAGATATCCTTTGTAATAACTTGGGCTGAAAACCTGAATAGAACAAAACCAATACCCTTAACCTTACCGTATTCAGCAATTCAGAATGGGTATCCTGAAGCTAAGCAGGTTTGGTGTTGGCCTGTATTTTTGACATTTTTGCTGATGGAGGCGTTGGGAGGGGAGTTGTAACAGAAGGTGCCATCCTAGGTCTGTGTTAATCCCAGTGCCCCAGTGTAGTGATGAGGGCATTGACATATGGCTTCCGTGACCTTTGCTGTAATGTTGGTAACTTCTGGTTGAGTTCAGGAATACAGTATTTTAGTTGCTTTTATGATGTGATAAATGGAAGTAAATGTTTTAAATCAGCATATGATATTGTCGCACATTGATCCTGAATTGAATAAAATCGATAAACTGTACTGTAGTAAACTTTGTGATTTTGGCAGACGTCACATCATTGCCCATTGAATTGATATCATAAATTGACAACTTGTTATTTGCAGTCCTAGTTCTGGTGCAGAATTGCTGCTGGAGTGTCATCCAGTTGTAGGTATACATAACTGGTTAAGACTGGGAAGCCCTGTAAAGAGCATTGGAGGTCTGTAAAGCTCAGAAGTGTAAAATACTAAAAAGTGCTAAAGCTTCTCTGTATTGTAGTACGGCAACTTCAGCGATCTTCTTACTTTTCTAAATCACGTCCATCTTTGATCTCTCCCCAGGTTCGCTGCATGATGGCTGTGCTGCTTATGATAGGTCAAAAGCTGGAGGCACCTGAGATCATTGATCAGCTGTTGGATGTTGAGAACAATCTGGCCTCAGTACGGGTGAAAGAACACTGATGCTGTAAGGAGTTTTCAGAAGAACTCTGTCCTAGATGTGTATTAACAGTCCAACAACACTGCTGTTTCATATGCCCTCATAACAGCACAATAATGTGTTTGCTGTGTTGAGAATGAGACATCTAAATATTATTTTGTTTTTGGTGAATGTGTTGGATGTGATGTGTAGCACAGAGCTACTGCTTCTATTTCCCTAAAAAATTTTCATTGCTTAACTCTGATAAGAAGTGGTTACTTTTACATAGCATTCCAGGATTCTGAAGCCTTGAGTCTCTTAATCTAGAGTCAGAGTAAACTTACCTGAACTATATTATTTATACAGTAAGATAAGACGTGTTTCCAGGTGCCTGAGCACAAGACATGTAGAACTAGTAGACTACAAATAGTTTTCTTCTTAGTCTTAATTTATAGTCTTAGATAAAAATGTAAATTACAAGACACTTTTAAATGGTATGATCACAAATAAAGTGCATCTTCCTTTTCCACCGCACTTTCGCTTTTTGAAATTTGTTTTTTAAATCTTTGATCTGCTGAATGAGCCTCACCTTAGTTTGCCTTTTGCTATTGCAGTATGGCAGTGGATTACCCACTAGTGCTGTACGACTGTCATTTTGAGGACCTGAGCTGGAACAATGAGGGTGAAGAGGAGAGCATTGTGCTGAATTCGCTCCACCAACACTGGACTCAAGCGGCAGTCAGGGCCCAGGTGTTCTGCATGGCATATCCAAGGCCTGCAGAGCTCAGATACAGGTGAGTACTTGCCGGAACCAGTGTGTTTAGAAACAAAATGTAAAAAAGTGATTATAAAAATTGTAATTTTAGTTGGTTAAGGGTAATGTGTGTATGTGTGCGTTTGTTTGTGTAACTCAGAAAAGTCATCTTCTTCCCTGCAATGCTGGCTCATGGAAGGGTCCAGACAGCGTAACTACCGTCCCCTGCTGGAGCGCCCACGCTGTGAGTCTGGAATCATGGAATCCAACATTTGTGTGAAGAGACTTGAAAGGAGGGAGAAAGCGGTGAGGCAGCTGTCTTCAGGGAAGAGTCAAGCAATGCACCGGAGCCCTTACTCAAGAGGCAACAACAAAGAAAAAGACAGTGTTATGAACAGTGAAAGTATCCTATGACTTTTGAAGTTTGCTTTAGAGAGACTCTGTGTATTATTTATCCAGATAACTTCCTCATTGATTTGGAATTAATTTATTTCCTCCAACCATTCAATACTTTCCAATAAATGTGGATATATAAGATCAGGATCCAAATGTGTATAAGTTTGGAATGTGTGCTGACATTTTTTAATGGGATAAACTGAGTTTTTGATGCTTGAAACACTGTAAGATCACAAGTGGTACCAGTGTAAGTTTAATAATTTATATATCTTTTAAGAACATGTTTTTTTTTTTTATATATATATTTTTGTTCTTATTTCTAAATCCCTTTGTTGATTTATTTGCAGGTGCCATCATTTTCAGTTTGATTAAAATCTTACTTGCTGTGTGCTGTGCACATAAAGGGGTAAACATCACATGAGCCAACATCTTTTAATCATTCAAACACAGTTAATTTATTATCTCACCACATGGTATAAATATACTATAATTTTAGACATATATTTTTTAATATGCCCTGTGGTGTGTTGGTGCCTTGTGCCCATAAGTTCCCGGGATAGCCTCTGCTCTCCCTGTGACCCCAGTTGCGGTTAAGCGCTTCAGATAATGAATGAAGAAATATTTTTAATAGAGAACAGGCTGGCGCTTTGAGACCTATGTTATGATTTTGCCCTTGCAGTCAATTCATCATTTCCTTGCTTAAAAAAAATTTAATATGTGCATCATTTCCTGTTAAATAATTTTTATATGGTGGTAAGAGGGAATTAGAGTTGAGGTTCTGGTGTAGCTTATATTTTCAGATATTTTCTAAAGCAGAGTTTCATATTAACAGTGGGTGTGGACTATTTTCGTATTCAGTAAATTAAGCACCACAAAGCTGTTGTGCTTAGGACCCCCAAATGGCTAGCACCGGTCCTAGCCAACTGTGTCGTTTCTAGTTACCTACACTAGGTTAAAGGAACGTTTCCCTCTGAAGACCCTAGTTAGTGCTCTAGTGTGCGGAATGGGACACACCTGTTTATGTCACGCCTGACGCGCTGTTTTATCACATGAGAGCTTTCATGGCTCTTTTCTCTCTCATTGTTGGTTGCTTTAATGCTTTGCTTCGCTCACAACTCGGAAAGTTCAGCGTTCAGAAAACGAGTTGTGTGGCTTTTTTCTTCCGACGGGTTCAGCCAGGTACGTTTCGATATAATGTCTTTATTTTATCACATGGACATTTGTGGGGTTGTTTGGAGTCGATGAACAATTTAAAGTAATAGCGTGATCAAACAGTTAGCCAAGGCGGCTATTAATGCTCGGATACAATTGAACGTTTAGTTTGCTTTTGAACCCTATATAACGTTTTGTTCCCAACAGAATTAAAGTATTTGACTTCTGGAACCGTGTCAGATCATAGACTCTAATCAACACCCTACAGTTCAGGACAGAAACATGTTTACTTATGTGAACACAACTTTTATAAAAGTAAATGACTGAAAATAGGGTGTGCAGAGAAGACCTGTTTTTTCAAAAACATTACTCACACGCTTAAAGCAGAAGTCATGGCTTAATCAGTTTATATTATATATATAAACATTCATATATTCAATATGTAATGTCTGAACATGTATTTATAAGTAAAAGACATTATAAAGTATTGTGTATGTGTTTTTTTAGTAACTTTGTTCCTTGCCCAATCTTGGGCCACCATTTCGAAGAAAAGCAGTTAGATCTTTTGTTAGATCTTTTGATCACTTAGTCTGAAGTTTTCTTCACAAGTAAAAACGAACTAAATGAAACTTCTAGTAGATTAGAAGAAGTGAAATAATCAGATGGGGGGAGGGGGGTAGTTAATGAAAAAAGGAATTAATATGTGTGTAGTAGTTAGCAAATGTCAGCTGCTTAGAAATAAAGATACTAAAATACTGTATATCATAGTTAAGATTTTAAAAAGGGATCAACAGAAGTCAGATTTTTAAAAATCTTTTAAAAACCCTAGTAATGAAATCTGTAAAAATTTTAGCGTATTGAAGCAGAAATGATCAATTGTTCCATAATTGTTGTGAGATCCGATTACCATAATACAATGTATACGAAGCACAGATACAGATAATCAAAACCATTAAATCTTGCTGAGGGTTTGTTGTTAGATAAAGAAGTTATGCTAATCTTCATTAAGTTACGTACTGTATAACCTTTTTTTTTTTTTTTTAGATCTATAGCACTGCTATTTAGCATTTAGATTGTATTTTATTTTTTGTTTGTTTACAGTCAGTGGAAAAAAAAATTACATTTAAGTTAAACAACAGCCTTTGTAATAACGATGATACTTGCATTCAAACTTTGCTGAGAAAGCATTTGAACATTTATTTGTTTTTTGTTTTTTTTTTCTTTTTCTGTTGAACATTTTGTTAACTCCGCACAAGATATGGCTCGTAGTGTGGCACCATGTCTCTGTGGGGCTTTTCTGGGTCAGAACTTAGGCAATCTGTCTCATTGACTTTTTGGTATGTATCCATCACTCATCTCCCACGTAATTTTATGTTTGTATTTTCAGGATACGAGGCCAGCTTTATATGTGTCTGTATCCTCTGAATAGTGAATAGTTGCTAGAAATTAAATGGAATCTAACTTACCACGCCAAGGTGGGTTTATGCATAAAAACAACACATCTGTAATATGTTTTTTTAAACCTTGTGTCATGATTGCAGTGAGGTTATGGCACTTGCAGTCATGTAAAAGTCTTACTGTGACCTGCTTATAAGTTTTTAGTATTTAAACTGAGGCAAGCAGGAAATAATGTCATTTTCCAGTAATGCGCAGCCATAAGCTCTCCCAAGTCAGTATTTAACTATGGCTGTTCCTTGTCCTATAACAATGATAAGACACTGGGCTGGTTTTTCTTATGTACCATAGAGAGTCTCCAGTTATGTAGTTACACACTTGGTTAGTGATTAAACAGTCTACTGTATTTAAACAGAATGGTATTGCAGCGACAATGAGAAGTCATGTACTTGCTCACATACAGTTGACATGCCAGGCTTTGATTAAATAGTGTGTGTGTGTATGTATATATATATATATATATATATATATATATATATATATATATATATATATATACATATATATATATATATATATATATATATAACAACAACAAATATGTGACTGTGGACGGTTTACCCATTTTATCAGTTAACCATCTCTTTGTCTGTACCAGATGCGGGAGACTGTATGGGTGTGTTTGTGCGTGTGTTTTGAAGTGTGTGAGTACTCTTATCTGCCTGATAGAGAATGGCAGCAGTAAGCTTTCCTATATAGACTCCTTCAGGAGAATCGGATCACTGCCACTCTTCTAATATGCGTTTATGTGTCTGTCTTTTTGATAGGTCTGTGTGTTTGTGTACATATTTCACATTACGTGTGCTTTATTACATTATTGAGAATGATTTCATAACTAGTATGATGTGTATATTGCTTATGATGTCATGAAAATGAGTGCTATAAGATCATCTACGTATTTATTAACAAAGAAGGAACACTGTGTGATCTAGCTCATGGGAAGTGCATAAACAAGACACACAGTCTAGTCTGGGTGAAGAAGGTACCTGCCCAGAAATCTGTCTTGATTAAGGTAACACACACACACACACACACACACTGTCTATCTCTCCAACTTTCACTCTCTTGTCTCAATACATTAATTCTTGAGGACATAAACAAGAGGTTGTGATGTATTCAGACTCTGTTGGCACTTGGTTTTAAAATGTATCTTCTGATCACAGTTCTAAGAACAAATAAACTCAACCACGAAGGCACTCTTTGATCTAATCACTTACTTCCTAATTTGTTTTGGGATGCATTTGACCATACGTTTCTACTGCAAACGCTAATGCCTCTTAATACATGCCCCACAAAGATGTACTGTATCTGGAAAATTCATTGACCCTGCAAAATGCGGTCCTAAAAATAACTGTCATTTTTAACAGCTGTATAAAGCCATACATGGTTTTTTTTTAATTAATTAAACTAAACCATGCAAACAAAATTGGCAACGCAGACTGACATAATAAAGGCCGCTGATACTGAATTCAGGGTTGTGCTGTATTACCACTGTACATAACACCCCACACACTGCCATACTACCAGTGGCACTGCTGTGTTGAGAATGACCCAGACTTAGATATCACCCCAGTTACAGGACCAATGACCAGAAAATGACCAGGATTTTGTGAATGTGTTCTCAAATAAATTATACACACACACACTCATATATATATATATATATATATATATATATATATATATATATATATATATATATATATATATATATATATATATATATATATATATATATATATAATTTTCTGTTATTATAACTATAAGCTATTTGTACTTAAGTAATTACCCAGTCACACTGTTTTTGTCTTGTCTCCCAGGCAGTAGTGTGTCCAGACCAGAAATCAGAATGTCCTGATGGTACCACTTGCTGTGAGCTGCCTGATGGAACCTGGGGCTGCTGCCTAATGCCTAATATGCGTAGCTGTAGCGGCTCGGGGTGTGTGTCTGTGCATGCTCTACAGTGTGACAAAGCCTTATAGAAGGCCAGCATTTTGTGTTGTGTGTATATTTACACGTCCATGTGTTTATCAGAATGTAGTTGATGAAGCTGTTAACGCCTAATATAGACTCTCAGTTTGTACTTCGCTCATCCAAGGGACTGTGTTTGTGTGTAGGCGGTGTGTTGTGAAGATAAAATGCACTGCTGTCCGGCGGGCACAAAATGTGACCTAGCTCACGCTGCATGTGTCTCACCCACCATTGGTTCCACTCCGCTCTGGGCTTCTGCTCATCAAGAGCTAAAGGAGACAAAAAAGCAGGTATGACACCATCAGGAAGACAGTTACAATCAATAGTCATGATTACTCTTATGTGTAAGGTTAATTATTAGTAAATAAGGGAAGAAGCTCCATAAGGCTACTGCAGACATTAGGTCCTAACAATTGCTCTGCTGTGGATTAAACTAGAGAGTGTAATTATGAAACTGCTTTTTTCACATAAAAAAAACATTATAATAACTGTATTAAATTCACTATTCTAAGCATCATGTTTTAAGGAGTCTTTATGATCACTTTATCAATTATCTCAGGGCTAAGCAGACCTTTTATATTCATAGAAAGCAGTGTGATTTAAATTACATTCAGTGGGCTTTGTATTCTTCCAGATGTGAGCGTGAAGGAGACATCAGAGAAAGTCTTGGACAGTAATGACGGTGAGTCCTGCTAAGCTGAACTTTACCGTCGACATGTGAACAATGATGATCTGCTGTGGTGAACCCTAATTGGAGATGTCAAAAGGAGAAGATGTATTTGATCTTTTGTAGAATGGTAGTTCTCAGAAACCACCGTCTTGTAAGCGGGCCTTTCTCTTTTGTAGATAAAATATTTATATCTAGGATTTATTTTAAATGTGCCTGAGATTCCCAGTTGGATTACAAGCTCACAGGCCTACTTTCCAACATATTGTCCTTAAAAGTTACTTTTTGCACTAAAATGCCTTTAAAACCTAAACAGCTCTCTGTGTGGAACAACTCTTAAAGCTAAACAATTTTAGGCTTTTAGCTGTGGTTCTCCTCTCAGCTCATTTTAGGTGCTACCATGTATTTTCAACTGCTACTCACAATTTCTTGTCTTGCTATTGACCTAAGCTTTGTGTGTGTTTGTGTGTCTGTCTGTCTGTCTGTGCGTTTGTGCGTGCATGCAGTGGACTGCCCAGACCATTTTTAGCACATGCCCAGATGGCACAACCTGCTGCCCACTCGGCAATGGAAGCTATGGATGCTGTCCCATGCCACAGGTAAACAGTTTGCGTTTGCATTCAGTCGTAACATTTGTTTTCAACCCTGTTTTTAGTCACAAGTTTGTTTGAACCTGCTGTAGGCCGTGTGTTGCTCCGATCATGAGCATTGTTGTCCAGAGGCCACGACCTGTGACCTTGTCCATGGTACCTGCATCTCAGTCAGTGAGGTCAAAGTTACTGAGATCTCACCTGTCCTCCACCCAAAGACCTCAGGTATATTGGCATTGCTTCCTTTAGCATTCTGAAGTTTTGATTGGGAGATGTGGGGAGGGAGGAATGGATGGAGGGATTGAGTATGAGACCTTCTTAATTAAAGAACATGTTGCACATCGTCTGTATGGGATTCTCAGTTGTAGAGTTGAGCAGTCCCAAGAGCTTTAATTGAAGGCAGGTGGACTTCTTATAGGTTCTTGAGGATCTTACACCTCTCAATGAAAAGCTTCTTCAGTTCTGATGAATCCAGTTGCCTTCAATTCAAGAACATCAGTTGCTTTACAATGCACAAACCTGTGTTTTAGCTTATTGAGCTGTATATGTGTTTTAATCTTCCAACTCCATGTAACAGGACAGAACATCCCATGTAATGACACTGTGGCATGTGAGGATGGCTCTACCTGCTGTAAGAAGATAAATGGGGATTGGGGTTGCTGTCCATTGCACTCAGGTATCCCAGAATAAGAGCCTGCTTTCTGTCAGTTTTGTCTTACAACAAAATCCAGACACCACACATTATTTGCTAGGGCTGGGCAATATGTCCACAAATTAATACAATTAAATAAACATTTTAAAAAGTATTAACTGAATCTTAAAAATAATTAAAATAATCACCATGGGCAAGATTACGTCAGAGTTTCTGAATGTTGGTTTTGATTATTTTATCATTGATCATTTATTTTATTACTATTTATATAACAATGTTATTGTTATATAATATTTTACAGATTTCATGTTTTAATTTAGTTGTACTTCATTTTTTATTTGCTAGGTTTCTGTCCATAGTTTTGATTTGTTTGTGTGTGTGTTTTAGGCAGTATGTTGTGAGGACCACATTCACTGCTGTCCCCATGCCACAGTTTGCGACCTTGAGGAAGGCACCTGTGATTCCCCCACTGACCCTTTGACCTCTTCTCTCTGGGTGGAGAAAGTAGATGCTTTCCAGAGAGTGCCGCAGCCCACTAACCAACAATGTGACGAGTCATCATCGTGTCCTGAGGGTTCAACCTGCTGTAAACAGGTGTCTGGAGACTGGGGATGCTGCCCACTTCCACAGGTATTCCGCACCGCTTTTACACATGCTACGTGGAAATATATGTTAGAATAATATTTCGTTCACCACATTGTAGCAGACATGCGTCAACAGGATTTCAAGATGTTTTAAATGAGCAATGTATGCAGTTTTGTCTCTGATCCTTTAAACACCCATTCTTCAGAGGCAATGCATTTCTTTTTGTGTTTTCCAATGCAACTGCCTGTAGATTCCAATAAGATTGCAAATATAAAGTGAAAGTGAGTGATTATTTGTCATTGGGAACATGCTACAGCACAATACACAGTGAACCACAATGAAATGCTGACCTCTGCATTTGACTCATCGGTGAAATAGCCGTGGGCAACTGATGGGCAGCGCCCAAGGGAAACTGATAGCAGGGACGTTTTCTGTCTCACTTGGAGTACCTCAGTGTTACCTTACTGACCCAGAGTTAAGACCGACGACCCTCCAATCACGGGATGAACTCCCTGACTGGAGCTGCTCTATTGTATTATTTTGTACTGTTACTCTTGCACTTAAATGGATGCTTCAGTTCCTTGCAGCCTGTTTTCATTTTAATATCCCAACTGCACTCTTTGGTATATTTCATGTTCCAAAAACATGTCTGTTCTGTTTGAGTTTTTCAAAAGCTTTCAATGTACATCTCCTCCTTTTAGGCTGTGTGTTGTGATGACCACCTGCACTGCTGTCCCCATGATGCCAGTGTATAGTGCACCAAGCTCAAACATGCTTGACGCTTTGAGTGATTTATAATTCTTTCTGATTTGACAGTGCCATGGGTGAAAAAGACACCTGCCGTGACTCTGCCACTTCAGACTCAGCACTGTGATGAGATGTCATTCTGCCCTGTGGGCACTACATGCTGCAGGCAGAAATCAGGGGACTGGGCCTGCTGTCCCCTGCCACAGGTACACACACGTAAAATCTTCATTTTATGTATAAACCATTCAATAATTGAATGAATTTATTAATACACTTTGCTAGAACTGGGTGATATGACCTCATGAGTAATTGAACATTTTCCCTCTGACGGTTAATGAACTTTTTTTATCTCAGCTTTAATACTTCAGCATGTTTACATGACAAGGTTTCTCCTGTAAGTATGGTTAGCTATTAAAACAGGATAGTTTTTCAGATGAAAAAAATGGGCAAGGTTACGTTGGTTAGAGGTTCTAAATGTTTGTTTCCATTATTATTTGATTAATGTTCTGGTCCTACTCTCTCTCTCCTTCTCTTTAGGCCGTTTGTTGTAATGACCATGAGCATTGCTGCCCTCAGGAGCTACAGTAGCGTGTTGCTGAGCAGTCCTTGCAGGCATCGCCATTACCCAGCATGCCTCTTTTCAGGAAGCAGGCTGCAATGAGCATGATTCGTCATGCTGATGATAACACTAATGTTATTGCTGAGACAGAAGCAGCAGTGGCACCAGAGCACACAATGTGATGCCCAGACAGTTGCCCTGGAGACAACACCTGCTGCTTTATGGCCAAACTGAACAAGTGGGGATGTTGCCCACTACCTCAGGTTAGACACAAACGCACAAGCAAGGTTTTCTTGCCAGAGACCGTTATGTTATGTGGTAATATAATACTGTGATGGTAAGTTTATAGGATCTGTTTGTGACGACTAACTAATTATAATGGATTGTTAAAGTAGTTGTCAAATAATTAGCTAATGGATTAGTTATTTAGTTTGTTTTTGGTTGTATAGTGGTTAGCAATAGTGGTTAGCAGTGCTCGCCTAGGAACCAAGAGGTGGTTAATTCGAATCCTACCTTCACCACTACCATCACTGAGTACCTAAACAAGGCCCTTAACCCCAAGTTGCTCTCAGGGAAACTGTCTCTGAAATTAGGTGAATGGAAGTCTCTCTAGAGCGTCTGCTAAATGCACTGCGTCTACTAAATGTAGCCTGTAAATTTTACACAGAAGTTGCTGCCTTTTCTCTTCCAACAAACAAAATTTAAATGAAACTGATCTTAACATTAATGATATCCATGCTTTGTGCCACTGTGAGCGTAGACTGGTACCAGTTTGATAATTCATCAAATCCCAAAACAGAGAATTGTCAGTTTAGTTATCTTGCTGTGGCTTTGCTAAACTAAATGTGATGAGGAAAGCTGGCAAAAGTTTTGTCTTGAAACCTTTTTGTGAGTAAGCTATGTGTTTTAACCTTACGAAAGTGGATCTTGGTCATGAGCAGGCAGAAATAGGAGAATGCAGTGCAGTTTCAGTTTTTAATCCAGAACGTAGCATACAAACATGCAAGACCCAATCCAAAAATAGGAACAAAGTCATAAGACAGTGTTTCTTAGCCTTAGCAAACGTACAGAAATGAGATTTGCAAAAGCGTGTGAATCTGATAAAGATCTGAGTATATATAGATTGGCATGGTGACTGTCAAAGTGCTGTATCTTCACACTTCGCTTAGGTTTTTAAGACATGATTAAAAATTAAATTAAACATGAAATGTTTTTGTCTAAAACTTAAAATATTAAAATAATATAAAATATTTAAGAGTATTAAACAGATTTTAATATTTTAAATATATAAATTTATTATATCTTTTATGCACATATATTTTTCTTTATCTATTTTAAAATGAACTAATTTGATTCAGTTTGAACTAATCAATTATTTTTAAAAAAGATTATATCAAAATAAACATCAGTTGCACATTAAGTCCTACTTTTAAAATGCCTTATGAAGTCTGACAAAATTGTCTATTTCTGATATGTCAAGACCCTTAACCCCACAGTTGCTTCAGGGAGACTGTCCTTGTTATTGGGAAATGGACATGGAAGTGGAAAGCCACTCTGGATAAGAATGTATGCTAAATGTTGTAAATGTAAATATAGACCTTCTCTTTCTTGCCATTCCCAGGCTGTGTGTTGTCAAGATGGTGATCACTGCTGCCCCAGCGGCTACACCTGCGATAAGACAAAAGCCACTTGCATTAAACTTCACCTGGAGGTTCCCTGGTTTACAAAGCAGGAGGCCAGAGTTTCTCAAGGGTTAGAGGTGATAGACGGTGTCAGTGACGTGAAGTGTGACCCTACCACAAGCTGTGCTTCTGGCTCCACCTGCTGCAAGTTAGCCTCAGGGCAGTGGGGATGTTGCCCGCTTGTCAAGGTGTGTGTTACACTGTGGTTTTCATGTGTGTGTGGTAGATGTTTCCTGCTAGATGTGGGGTGGTTTCCGGTATACTGCAGTTTGAAAAGGTCACACAGTTGAAACCACTAAAATTATCCGTCATACTGTTCCTGAGGTACTGTACGACACTTCAAAGACAAAAAGGGCAGGAAGGAAACGTAGAATAAAGCCTTGTTCACACTACAGTTTTAGAATTGATTTTATTATTGATTTCTGTTGCTGCTTGGGAACCTGTGTAGTACAGCGTTTCAACAACAGAAGAATTGCATTAAGTGACTCTGTTTGATTTTATTTAGATGTTAATTTCTGTTGTTTTATCTTAACATACATATTTACCTAATGTTTCATAAAAGAAAGTGGTAAAAAAGAAAATATATTGTATTAAATTTAAAAAAGTTTTTTTCCCCAGACATTGTTTTAATAGTGATCGCAATACCATTACCCTGTGATATTTTTGCTTAAGGTTATCTTACCATCAGAATCTCAAACTGGCCTATTTTCTTAAATGGCTTCCAAAGTCCAATTTTATTAGCAGTGTTTGTGTGTGTGCATGTGCATATAGCACTAAATGCTGCTCCCTGTGTGCAGGCGGTGTGTTGTGAGGACCGTGAGCACTGCTGCCCTCAGGGCTACACCTGTGACCTGAGCACTGGAACCTGCATTCACCCTTTCGCAGTCAATACAGTCGCACTCGCTCTCGAACCCTCACGCTCAGCGGAAGAGGTGATGTGTGATGCAACAAGCCGCTGCTCTGGGACCTGCTGTAAGATTTCAGACACTGATTGGGCCTGCTGTCCATTTAAACAGGTAATCTTGGTTCTATAAACAAGGCATCACAAAGCCCTATGCTTGATGTTTATTTACTAGGGGCAGAGGTTGTCAGGGATGGAATATAATATTACTGCCATAATTTTTGAATATACAATAAAAATAGTTCATATATTTGTGTTCTTTTTCTTTTAAAAGCAGAAAGGGTTCAGTCTTCATTTGATTTTTAGATAAGTGCCTTTGCAAATATTCTTCCACACATAACATCATTAAGAAAACGTTATCTACTAATTAAGACTTATGTTCTCACAGTCCTTAAAGTATTTTTGGTTAAATCTGTTAATATAGTGTGTTTCAAATGCATTAGAGTTTGGGATTTTTAGTGAAGAGTTAAATAATATTGTAATAATAATAATATTTTATTAATAGTTTATTTCTCATTTTTAAATCTTTCATTATTTTATGTCATTCACAGCTCTGCTAAGGTATAAATCTATAGTATCTAATTAATTTGTTTATGATTTGCCTGCATTTTACATTGTCCATTTCCTCATAGAATAAGGGCACAATATTTGAAGATAAATGTTAAATAAAACATACATTAATTTTTACTCCTTTGCCCTTCTCCCTCTTTCTCTCCCCTTAGGCGGTGTGTTGTAAAGACATGAAGCACTGTTGCCCTGAAGGCTACCTCTGTGACCCCAAGGCCAGAAGTTGCACTAAATCGCCTTCACTTACTTGGTGGGATAATTCTCTTTAGAGAAGCAGCAGCCCCAGTCTTCACTTTTCATGATCATTATGTTGAGTTTTAGGGATTTCCAAATCGTGAAACTGGACTATTGGAACTTTTGATTTAGCTTTTAGAACTTTTTTTTTCCTTATAGGGCTTAAAGTTAAAGTGCTTTTTTTGAAAAGAAACACAGTGAGCATATGAACAGTACTATGGACATTTCAGCTTATTTATAAAGTTGAAGCACTCCGAGTCCATGGTATTTTTCTTCATCTAGAGTGTAAAAAAGATTTTTTTATTGGTCCTCTACCGCTAGCTTTTTCCCGAATCCAAACACCAACAGTTTAAAACAATTAAGCAATTTGTTTTTTCCCTTCATATTGGACAATCAGGAAAATTACTTTGGCTTGCTTAAAAACAACAACAGAGACCAAGAAGTTGTAGGGGGGAATTTTTAGTGACTAAAGCAGTAATGAATGTATTGCATACTTCAAACCGCCACAATTTCATTACTTTGCTGCCCTGCAAGTTATCAGACTAATAAAGAGATTCACCTAGAAGAGCTAACATTGCCAGTTAAAACGGCAATTTTGTGGGGACCATTAGGTCATGTTGATTATCTTTTAGCTATAATTTGGTGAGGCATTAACAGTGGGTATGTCTTTATGACCAGACACATTACTGAGGTTGTAATCTATCTTGAGGGCTTTACTTTATGCATAATGTCTTTCAGTTTGGTTATGATTTTAGTATGAAAGATGCATTCACTGTCTGCTTTACTGGCCATTTTAATAAGAAAACCTGACTCTTAGTTGCTCCTGTTATCCCCCCCTCTGCCTTTTTGACCAGTCAGTTTCTGACCACATGAGAGGAGAGAGAATTATTTAAGTGGGGCTCATTCTCAACAAAGCAGCGATTCCGATGTAGTAGTGTTGTTGTGCTGCTATGAGTGTACACCACACACACACTTCAGAATAACTTCAAGGTTGAGATTGTTGCCTGTGGTCAGAATCTGACTGAAGGACTTCCACACGTGTACATGTAATCTCTAATTATACACCAAGGTGCAGCTCTATAACGCAGGAGTTCCTAATAAAGTGGATGTATACATTGTTAGTATCTTTTTTTACACTCATCCTGTCCTTTTATCATTCTACTCAGAAGTCTGCAACTGACATTTCTGATGGCGAGTCTGCTTTGCTTCTTGTCTTAATCACTGAAGGGACATGTGATTTGGCTGCATCAGCAGATAGCAGCATGTGGGGACATTAAATTACATTTTTAGTGCAATGTACTGTTTTGATTTAGACAACTGCTTTTTATATTTCAGCTGCCTAGAACATTTTACCCACATACACATCTCCTAAAAAGTAAAGCTGTGTCCTATGCATGAGAGATTTCTACTTTTTTTTTTTTTGTAACTTTTGAAGACCTGTAGTCGCCTGCTGAAGCAAATCACTGTACTCCCTTTAGGATTTCTTTTATTTAAGTAAAGAATATCAAGATTGTTTTCTTTTAAAAACTGACATTACATGACACATCATGTTCAGATCTTTCTTGTTTTAGAGAGTTTTCCTTTTCAGGTGATTTTACATAGTAGTTTAGCTGATTTTTGAATTTCTTTTGTGTTTTTTTCCCTTTGTTTGATTGATTTGAACAGAAAATGTGAAAATAAATCCTTTCAAACCATTTGTGCGATGACTCACTGATTACATTTGTGGCTGTTTTGGTAAACAAAGGCTCTGAGTGGTTGCTACGGTGCGTGTCACACACTGATTGGCGAGTGAGATGGAGGTATGTGAGTTATGTCTGCGAGGATGGATGGAATATCTCACAGTGGCTTTTACAAGTCCTTGGGGGAGGAAGAGACAACAGGCATCTGTTGCAGGAGAGATAAATTAAAAGAGTCTAAAAGTACAGTAAGAAAGTAAATGAGAGATCTTAAGTTAAAATTCACGTTTGTTAGCTCTAATGCTTCCAGTCTGGACATTGTTGGCCAATCAGGGCATCTGACACACATTTTCCCTGGTGGGCTGGGGGCCAAAATGAGATTAGGTTCCACTTAACGTGGGCGAACGTCTTGTTTTATACACCAGCTTACTCACATTCAGATGTGCCTTTAGGAGTGAATGAGGAGAGAGAGAGAGAGGGGGAAGCAGAGGTCCTGTTGTCCTGACAGCCAAGTTCACCTGATTTAAAAGAAGAACCAGAATTTTCTCATCAGAAGAGGAAAAATATTCAGATCAGAGGCCTGGACTTGACCTTAAAACCTCTTTTCTCTGGTATGTTCGTGGTATACCTGACAGACTTGGACTTTTCAAGACCAAAAGTGCGAAGAAATAACTTCATGTGAATGTACAACTGTACTTTGTGTAGTCTAGATTATGCATGTATGTGTTGTGTTTTTCGCAGGTGAGAGGTCAGAGCATGCAGATAAGGGAGAGAGAATCACAGATGCTTAATCTGAGAAGTTGTCCTAACAAAAGGCTTGTTGTCCAATACCAAATTTAAATCACTTTTCCTAATAGCATGCGGCTCTTATATTGTTATTGTATTGTTTGAGCAATGTTAAAGTGATTCCAAAATACAATTACATTATTGTAATTCTGTACAACCGCAGTTTTTTCATTATGCAGTGTAAACGTCAGCAAGATCAGAAAGAGGTTTTTTTTTTTTCCAGCTGGGTAAAATTTCCACCGACAGATGCATTCATGCATGCAGTTTTTGATGCCGTTGTGGAGTTGGGTAATCCACCATGTTTGCAGTAATTTGAGAAATATAAAGACTTATTCATAAGAGGAGGAGAGGACTTGAAGAGGTGAAAACAGACTGCCAGCGTCCTTGGTCGTGCTGGGGATGGACAGTGGGTGCGGGGTAGAGCGAAAGATAATCAGGAGAAGAAGAGTTAACTGCAGATTCAAAGAAAGGAGAGGGGGAAAAGAACCTGCGAGGGAACTGAGTGTGTGTGTGTTATGAAGAGAGAGTGACTGAAACAGCTGAGAGCTTTGCTGCGTTTGCCGAAATGTCTTTGTGCTATTAATAAACGCTGGGCCAGGCCGCCCCCACTGACCGCCCATTGACACGCGTGATATGGCAGTGCGGCGTAGTGAAGATACAACAAGAGGACGTGAATGAGAGAGAGAGCATTCCTCGCATCCTCACCATTGCTTACTAATGGATCATTATGCTACGTGAATGAAAACACGTATGTCTCATAAATTAAATGTTTGAATTGTTCCTTTTTGCCATTGTATATACGGTAGAAAGCGGACCTCCTGCGGGGGGATGGACATTTGTTTAACATTCATCTTACAGCTGTGTGGTCAGTGGTTGATTATTACACAGGAACCTTTCCAAATGGATAAAAGAATGGCTGTATTAAGATTAAAAGGACATTTTTTTGTGGAAAAAAATGGTAGAATGGATAACTTTCGTGCATTTATAATATGTATGAAATTTATAATAGTGACTATTACAAATAGTTTTGGTTATTTATATAATAAATAACCAATTATATAATTATTTATATATATTTTGGGTATACGTTATGTGAAGTGTATTTAGTTGAACGTGTAATTTTGGATTTCATGTTTAAAAATAAAAAATAAGTTGTTAAAAAACAGAATATACCTGCATGTGCTACTGAAAGGCTGAATCTCTCTCTCCCTTTCATTTTTCACTCTCTGTCAGGTCAGGGGAATGGCCATACCCACCATGTTCCCATCAACTGGTAGCAGTATTCCTGAGGCTCTTGGGGTATCAGCACTTTCTGAGGCTTTAAACTCCAGCACAGAAGAGGTTCAGGAGTCCATTGTGGAAACTTTGACTTTAACACAAGAAACAGAGGCTGTGAATGAGTCTTGGGGTAAGAGGCAGAAAAATGTCAGTCACGTTATAATCTACCTGACCAGAGAGTCGCTAAGAGTAGCAAAATGCAAAGTGGACATTCTGAAGCTTATATAGAAGACTGATACGTTGGGAAAAGAGGTGTGGTCAGTGAAGGGTGAAAGCTGAGTAAAAGAAGTGGCGGGGTTATGCTTAAACGGTATTAATATTTTATCTGTTATAGGTGAGCAATGTGTGAAGCTCCGCTCAACCAGTGTGAAACAACCTCAACTTAGCATCAGGTATACACACACACTTGCCTGATTGAATTATTTAACATATACAGCTTGTTAACGGACACTCTTATCCAGAGTGACTTCACTTTCCTAATTTCAGGGATAGTCTCCCTGTGAGACACTTGGGGTTAAGGGTCCTGATCAGGGATCCAATGATGGTAGTGCTGGAGGTAGGTCGCAAACCCATAACCCTTTGGTCTATAGGTGAGCATCTTAACCACTAGACCAACACCATCAATGTAGTGCAACCAAATACATTAGTTTGACTTAAAGATAATGGAGAATAATTAGCTTTAGCTTGTCATTTGCAGTTAGTGCTGGGCATTCACTGAAAATTCACTCAAAACCAGCATTAGAGCCTCTCACCAACCTAATCTTGCTTATATCAGTTAATTCAGTTAGCATTTTTCCCCAAATGTGTGTTTATGAACTGTCTAAATTGAAAATGATGTGTTCAGTCACCTGCCTGTGCCAGTTCCTTAAAAAATGATAGAAAATAAATTCCTTCATTAACCATAATCGATCTTAATCAAATTTTAAAATTAATGATATTAATATTAATATCCCTATTGTAAAGGGTGCTGTGCCCCTTTACCTGTGAATTTGCATTTAAATATCTTTTCCATTTAAAAAATTGTAACACACTTGTTTTTCCTTGGTAACACTAAGCTCAACAGAATCTTCAGGGATGATTAAGAGACAGATGTACTGCACAGTACACCAGAAAAGGCACAGAGATCAAAGGGAGAAACGTAAAAAGAGGGCAGGAGTAGGACAGTCTCGCCGGAGACACAGAGCAAGGAAGAAATCACTGAACACACAAGAAAACACAGCAACTTGTCTGGGCTTCCCTGCTCGGGAGAACCATCACACCCACATTTGCTCCACATCGAGATCCCAGAGTAGCGCTGACCTCTTTCCAAGGCCTGACTACTCATCTTTGACTACTCATCCTCGGCCCAGTAGTGTAGCAGGCCTCTGCCTTCACAAGGTCAAGGCAGTTTGCTGTTCAGACATTTACTCCAGCTACAGCCACTCGGGCTGCCAGGAGCTGGACTCTGGCGGTGAATCTGCCTACATTTATGCTGAGAGTATTAAAGGTGGTGAGTTCAGTTGGGGTTTATCACAAGACTGTGACTCCACCTGTCTCTCCACAGAAACTGCAAAAACTCTCAGCAATGCAACATCAGATCCTGTGTCTCTTTGGTACGGCGATTACGAAATGGATGGATTTGACTTGGAAACACTGTGTATGTATAGGGAGGAAAAGTCAAGCTGTGATTCGCTGGGCTGGAGCACAGCGTCTCTCTTGGGATCAGTTATTAACCGTGATTCAACATTTTTTTATACACACCAAGAGAGCAGTTTTGATTCCTGTAAGGTTGAGGCTTCTTTAGACTGTTCTCACAACTTTGCCAAGACACGGCGGAGCTCTGACTCATCAGACTCCTCCTGCTACACCGATGACCGTGACTCCGAGTCCTCATACTGCATCCTGGATCAACATAGTAGCTCTTACTTGGACAGCCCCCTCAAGTTTGGATGCCGTGATTCGATTGTCTGCCATTTTGAGGAAGACTGTGACTTGTACAATGCTTTGACTGAGAGTAGTGATGAGGCTTGTTTTGGCGGAGAAGACAAGCAAAGCCCATCAGACCCCTCCTGCTTTAAGGATTGCTCAGAGCAAAATCTGAGCAAATTGAGGGGTGTCGTGACTCAGGAGGACCGAGGCAACTTCTCCCTGGTCTTCCGTGAGATCGTGAAGGAGGCCACACAGGACAGAGATGGAGAGAAAGTAAACATCAGCGAGGGCTTTCTGTTCCACCCCCAAAAGGTATTGCATTGCAACTTGAAGTATTGCCGTTTGAAACATTTATAGTTTTATAAGCCTATTAATATAACCAGTTCTCTCATAAATTCATCCAAATCAGTAATTCTCAGTGCTATCTTAAGTTTTTACAGGCAAAGAACTCCGAATATCGGGAGGGCCGGGAATATTCCATCCTCCGCCACATACAGAATGGGTCATATGGAGATGTGTTTAGTGTCCGGGACAAAGGAACTGGATTTACTTGTGCTGCCAAAAGGGTAAAACCATTTTAGCTTCCCAAATGAAGCCTTCTTTTTTAAATCTATTACTATTTTTTGTGCAGATATTATATGTAAAATAATACCAGAAGAGACATACATTTGGACACATCTTGTGATCTATTACATAATGTGTTATGTGGGAAATGTATTGAAGGATTTTTTTTATGTTTAAACTTTACTGTTTACTTGATCACTTTGCCCGCAAAGCAGCAATGATGAAACAGTCCCTCTTGTGGTAAAGAATAAGTATTGCAAATCAGCATCAGAAATGATGATTAACAGGAATTATGATGTTCCTAGGATCTAAAGATTAAGTCTAACTTTTAGATCAATTACATAATGACCTAAATCACTATTAACTGCCAAATTAGCTAAGAAAGTGCTTATGTGAGAAAACTTTTGATTGGTACTGCTTCCACAAAAACTTTTTGTGTTTTGTACCTGAACTATCAAATTTGGGGATAACCTGAATAAATGTGATTTATCTTTTTTCTTTTTGCTGAAGGTTGCCAAAAAAATAGCAATCAGCAGAAAAAATGCTCTCTTGTTATTCAGAATAAGCAGTCATTCCTGTTTGGCTGGAATTATTCAAATATTTTCTGTGTCTGACGTTTACAGGATACAGAAATGCAAAGTTCCACATTGCTCACAAATTAGTAGGGCTGGGTATCATTGCTGATTTCCTGAATCGATTCGATTCCGATTCACAAGGTCATGATCCGATTCAATTCTCGATTCGATTCGATTCAATATCGATTTATTTAGAGATTTCTTTGCGTCAATACTAGTTTTGCTTGGTTATAAAATAACTTGTTTTAAAACCGAAGTGTTGCCAAACATCGGCCATTAGGCCAGACGGTGATTTGAGCAGAGCAGCTTCAGCCATGGCTCTATTTGGTTTCGGTTTCGCCGGTCTCACGTTTTTATAGCTCTCCTTGCGCGGTCGCAAAAAGTAGTGCATAGCCGCAGGAAAAGACCGATCCGCGAATTTTTAAATCGATATCGTATTTTTCGAACGAGAATCGATATTGATCGGTGAATCGATTTTTTAACCCAGCCATACAAATTAGTCCACCTCTATAAACAAGAGAGTATTCAGGACTAAAGCTTATCTGATAATTAATCAATACAACTTATTACAGTAGGACCACCTGATTAAACAGATAGGTGTAGTGATGAAGTGATCAGTCATTATAGTTTTTAATTCATATCTTCTCTCCAGATTCCCCTGTGTAGTTTTAGCTGGGAGGAGGTGGGGACGTGGAGCCGACTGAATTTCCACCCGTGTGCTCCAGCTGTACGGGGCTGTAAGAGAGGGACTCAACGTTGTCCTCTTCATGGACCTCAAAACAGGTCATTCTGCATCTGTGATTGTGCGTTATATATAAATAAATATAATATAAATATAAATATATAATTATCTTTTATCTTTTATTGATATCTACAAGGGAAGTAAAGCTATTTTGACTATGCATGAATTTGAAATGTCTCACTTGCTTTAGGTTCTTTAGCTCAGCTGTTAAAAGAAAGAGGAAGCCTCTCAGAAGACCTCGCACTTTATTACCATTGTCAGGTTTTGCAGGCCCTGGAACACTTGCACAGCAGACGAGTCATACATCTGGATGTAAAAGGTAAATAATAAACTAATACGTTCTTGTATGCTAATGTTGAATGATCAACTTAACAGCCATCTGTTTCAAGAAGCTGTTTGATGGTTGTAAGCTTTCATTACTTGCTTCTTTGGTATTGTTGACCAGTAAAACGTAACATAGAAAATAAATTAAAGCAAAACTAAGGCACTGAATTTGTGTCACTCACACATCCAGATTAAACCAAAAAATTATTAAAAGCCAGAACTAAATTGTTTGTTCTGAAATAGTTAGAGAAAACTTTTTACTGCTGTTAATGTCATCAACATTGTCATAATCATTGGATTATTATTATTATTATTATTATTATTTTACTACTCTTTACGCAAGTTGTATCCAGGTGTTTACAACAAATAAGATTAAAAAGCAGGCAGCCCACTTTCAACAAGTGTTTGTGCTGTATCATATGATCTTCAAAAAGCTGACATCGGCAGCACCTGGGGAGCGGTGCTTGGGGATGATACCTTGCTCATGAGTATCTCAGTGGTACTTTTACCAGTCCAGGATTCGAACCTGTAACCCTCTGATCATGGGGCGAATGCCTTAACCGTTATACTACCAACTGTCCTAAGCATACAGCACTGTATAACACATATTCTTTGTGTGTGTGGCGTGTGTGTAGTGGGCAATGTTTTGCTTTCAAAGGATGGGACGGAGAGTTTTCTGTGTGATTTTGGATTATCCGAAAGGTTGGACCAGACCGGATACAGCACCAAGACATTTAGAGGTGAAAACAAGTAAAACATTAGTGATAAATCACACAAAATGCATGTGAGTAACAAAAAATAATATGTACAGTATGTGTGTGTGTGTGTTTCAGGTACTGGTCTGCGTGGGACAGAAAGTCACATGTCCCCAGAGGTGGCTCGGGGGGACCGGTGCTCTGACAGAGCAGACGTGTGGAGCAGTTGTTGCATGTTACTGCACATGCTCAGTGGACACCAGCCCTGGACACGATATTACACACATCCACTCTGTCTGAAGGTACAGTGTGCTCTAGTATGAGACTTGTGATACTCCTAATACCTATACTGTATATGACACTCTTATTCAGAGCTGTCAGTTATTAATGACACAAAGAGTCTGGAGCAACTTAGGGTTAACAA
This sequence comes from Distichodus sexfasciatus, assembly GCA_032718565.1. Taxonomy (NCBI): domain Eukaryota; kingdom Metazoa; phylum Chordata; class Actinopteri; order Characiformes; family Distichodontidae; genus Distichodus; species Distichodus sexfasciatus. Next base: position 637,969 of record JAVGVS010000104.1, on the reverse strand, counting down.
TGGCAGCACTGGGGCCCTACTTAATCACTTTAGAAAATCGTAAAAAAAAAAAAAAAAATGCTATTTTGAAAACTACGATTTTCTCTTGTGCAGATTGTGAGTGAGCCGGCTCCTCTATGGGAGATTCCTGCTGACTGTGACCCCTTGACCTGTGATGTTATTAGAGGAGGACTAGTGAAGGATCCAGAAGGGAGAGACTCAGCAAGAGACCTGCTGGAGAAAACAACCCGAGCTCTTAGAGCAGGTTAATGGTGTAAAGATTTACTTCAGCTCATTTATGGACATTATTAATTTTGATAAATATTATAATATACAGTAGAAGCGCTGTGTGTCAGTGCAGATGTGTAGTATATGGTAAATGCTCACAATCACTTTTGTAAAAATTCTGGTCACTTTTTTGATGTTTGCCTATTGCATAGGATTTTCAATGTGAATCTGATTATAAAATGAAAAGTGGTCTATTGAAACAATTAAGGAATGAGAGTTGCTATATTTGTTAAACATCTAGTGGGTGGTTCGTCTGATTTGGAGTCACCAGCCACACAAGCTCTGTTGATCCTCGCTGGTACACCTGCGGCCCAGAATAGTACACCAATGAGAATCCAAGAAATCTATCCTCTAATCTCCTCAACAAGCCTGAAGACACCACCTCCGATTAGCACCACCTTCTGTGAGAGAGAACTCTCAGCTCCCACAATCCAGTGGGTTAGTACATGGCGGGAAAGAGCCAAGGATGAGGATGGGACAGATTCAGAAGCCAGGGGCTCTGATGAGGAGAGCGAGTGGGAGTCTGAAGGAGAGATTTACAAGGTGAAAAATGAGGGTAGGAGAGATTGGGTGGAGAGGTTCTGGAGAACAAAGGAAGGCCCTGAAATAAGAAGTAACAAACTGCAGAGACCTTTAAAAGACGAGACAGAAACCAAAAGACAAAGAGAACATGATGAAGATATTTACACTGAAGCAAAAAATACGCTTCAGGTGCAAGGCGTCCAGCAAGAAAATGGAAGAGAAAGACCAGACAGGGCTAATTTAGAATGGAGGAATGGCAATGATGGATTAGATCACTCATCTGGAATCCAAGAGGAAGAAGGGCAGCTGAGAACTCTAAAGGGTGAGGAAGAAGGAGTGAGTGATGAAGATGATGTTGAGGAAGAGGACCAGAGTGATCTGGAGAGTTTGAGGGAGCTGGGCAGTGACTGGACTGCAGAAGAGTGGGAGCCATTCCAGAGGCTTCAGTTGATCTTTGGAACAATCCCACAATGCCATACTTACACTGGGAGTGAGGATGACTACTCTGAGACAGAAGAAGAGTCAGTCACATCAATATCTCAGTGTGAGTGTCTTATAACAACAAAGACCACCTTGATTTGCTTTAGATGTTTGTTTTGTTTGATGGAAGAACATTGTAAGTTTACTACAGTAGTGTTAATGAAGCATTTACTCAGATTAAATAAATGAATATTTCTGAAATTCGCTACAACTCTACACTAGCGCTTGCATAATTAAGTCACATAAATTTTCTTCTTAAATCACGCTCATGCACAACATTTTTAGGGCCATTGTGGTGCTTTTCATAGTAAACAGACAGATAGAACCATATTTGTATATGGACCTGTTTACTCTCTAATAAAGTTTGTTAAGAAAACTTTCTTATTTAAACCCCTGTAGTAGAGCATCTTGAACATTTGTTGTGGTGGTATTAACTTTGACTTTTTAAAACACTTTTCTTTCTGCAGGCAAAAAGAATATTGATTTACCTCAATTAAACTCAAAGTTAACACTCACTTGCCATCGTAGCACATGTTCATCTGAACCTGAGCTGCCTGACAAGGTATATATACGGAAACACAATGCAGAGTCAAGAACGTTCATACATTGTAATGATCACTGAAACCAAACACTAAGACACTAATTTCCATGCTTCATCTTTTTACAGGATTCTGATTGGTCAGATGATGTGAGCTCAGGCGTTTTCTCCTCTTACAGTAGCCATACTGATGACCAGAGCTTCAACGTGGACTGGTCAGTTTCCACAACTCAGCCACCATCTTGCTGTTTTGAAGGTAAGTTCATTGGTAGCTCACAGTTGGCGGCGTAACGGTATGGTGTTCGCCCCGTGATCCGAAAGTCGCAGGTTCGAATCCAGGGCTGGTAAAGGTACCACTGAGATACTCATGAGCAAGTTTCTGTCTGTGAGCAAGTTTCTGTCTGTAAGCACTGCTCCCCGGGTGCTTGTTAGCTGCCTACTGCTCCTTCATGGATGGGATAAATGCAGAGGTCACATTTCATTGTGGTGCACTGTGTGCTGTGGTGTGTTCACAATGACAGATAATCACTCACTTTCACATAAGTTGCATATACTGTATGCATGTTAAATTTGTGAGTGTAGTTAAATTTTATTTTGTGTGTAGGTCTTGGTGTCGACATTTGGATAGAGGATATGAGCGGGGAAACTCTCAGAATCAGAGAGAGGTTAAAGGTGAAGCTGGGATATGTGGCTGTAGGAATAAGTGCACAGGTGAGAGATCTCATTAGATAATCCATGCCAAATTCTGTTTATCAAAGTATGTTTACTGCTAATGTGTGTATATGGTCAGCCAAGACCATGTTGTCTAATCCTTAAGTTGTTCGTGTTGAAATGATACCCAATTTACATGGGATGTCTTAGTGATCAGAGAACTGCTAATGTTGATCACTTGCATACACCTGAAAATATTTTAGAAATAAGCAGATATTTAGTGGTTATAGCTGAAGATGTGAATGTGTCTCCAAACAAAGATATCCGCAAAGACGTTTAGCCTGGCCACCCTGGATGGGAAGCTGGTATCCCAAGACATGGAGGTTCTGGAGTCAGGCATGTGGCTACAGTGTGTGCATGCCCCTGATGGCAGCACCTGCTGGGACTGGAGGATCAGAGACGGCAAATTAGAGACACAAGAAAATGATGGACTGGAATCAGATACCTGCTCTACACTAGCAGTGTGAAAACACCAATACAACATTCCCTTCTGTTTTTCTTTCCCAGACGTTCTTGAATGTCAACCATCATTTTTGTGAAATATGGAATGGAATCACTGGCAAAATGTGCTACTAGAGCTTCTAGTTCAGCTTTTTTGTTCAGTTACTTTTTCTACCTAGTACGGAAGATCAGGATAAGCTCAGTGAGTGTTAAATGTGCAAAGCAGTATTTTGTCAAGTTCTCAAGGAATTTTGATGTATAGTTATTGTATCTAAATAATGAGTTTATTCTTCATGGTACTGTATCTACTGAAGAATGAAAGAATAAAACTGAGAAACAATCTTAGAGTGGTCTTGCTCATGGACCTAATTGCTGGAAGTAATTAGACGAATAGTTTTAGTAATATGAATAGTTTTCTGTTTTGAAAATGACATTACTTTCTAAAATAAATTTAGGATAGGGACAGATTTGTAACCACAACCCCTTGCCAATATTCCACCACCCCGTGAACGTTCATAAACACACTGCGGTTTAAAAGTATTGAATCAAGTGATTTTTAATCCCCACTGCAACTCTAAAATGTGCTTTTTAGTCAAGTTGTGAAGTTTTCAAGGATCTGTGAGGTACTTTCATACGATATAGTTTACGTCACTGGGTCTAGTGCTGAATGTAAGCATTTAATTGTGCAGAGATGTAAGAAAAACGTAGGTCTGCGTGTGTTCGTTTCTCCAAACTACTAAAGTAAACTAAGGCGTGTACATTTCAGTGACAACATCGGAAGCGATCACTTCCTCCTTTTCTTATCCAACAGGATCCGTTTCCTTCACTCCGATTGGACCGTATAATTTAGTGGGCGGGGTTTAGTGTTCGTTCTATGATTTGATTGCGCAGTCTGTGCACAGGAGCTTATGAACACGGCGTGACGAGCACTGGATGACGCCATCTTTGACGTGAAAGAGGTGCGCTCACGGTGACAGAACTCTCCAGAAGATCCGTTTGTCAGGTGAACTTTGTTTTAACTGAAAAATACTCCATATACGTACTGACATAATGTCAGTTATGCTTGCCGTCACTGTAATTATATACGTTATGTTCATTATACGTTTTTGCGGTATTTTAATAACTTAATGCACTCTGTGGCCTCACTGGACCGAAAGTTAGCTTCTACCGCAGGCACTTCAAGCTGGCGTTAGCTGGGCTGTGTCGCAAATCGCGCACTAGCACACTAAAAGTTCGACACAGTAGTACTAGATTATGCTTTGACATACTCGACAGTAAGCCGTAGTATGTAGTTTGGGACACAGCCTGTGTTTGCCTAGCTGTCAGCTCCCATTTAGCTTGCAGTGAGAATTATGGCCCGTAAAGGTGGTAACATCTGACAGGAACATACTGACACAGCAGTCGGTTTCATTTTCTGTCAAGAGATAATGATTTAAATAATTTACATGAAGTTTTACCCTTTCTTTATGGAAGTTAGCAAGCTAACTGGTTAACTTTAAGTTAAACAAGTATAACGTCTGTCTACCCGGCTATAGTAGTCAGGTATAATTTTAAGATATGTAACCTCAAGTTATTGTCACCTTTTTAAAGCAAAGTTCATGTAAGTAGAACTAAAATAACGAGAAATAGCGAGCTGGAGTGATGAGTTTTTCAAGCATGATGTTAAGATAGGGAGACCAGACGTCCTCTTTTTCACAAACTTAAATCTGGTTACCCAAGTTAAGAAGATTCTAGATTCTGTGTCCCACATAGTTTTACCAATACATCATATAGTAAATGTACCTTGATATGTTCCTAAAACTGTGCAAATCAACATAAAAATGAGCAAAATGAGTTTAAGAAACATTACAATAATTTAAATCTAAAAAAATATATATAGATGATATCGCAAAATGTTTCCTTAATAGGAATATATATTAAAAACAGTAGGAACAAAGAGGGAATAGAGACGCTATATTGCACAGTATAATGAGAAATTGACGATATTCATTGCTATTTATTTAGCATCATTTACTTTTTGTCCCCACAGAATGTATACAGTCCTTTTTTGATCAGTAATATTCCTCCATTAACCCCTCTCTCTCTCTCTGTCTCTCTCTCATTCTTTCTCTTTACTACTCTCTCTTTCTCTCTCCTCTCATTTCTGTTCAGAGTTGGAAGTATGGGGAATGTCTTTGCGAATCTCTTTAAGAGTCTCTTTGGGAAGAAGGAGATGAGGATTCTGATGGTTGGTCTGGACGCTGCTGGCAAAACCACCATCCTCTACAAACTAAAACTGGGAGAGATTGTCACTACCATTCCCACAATTGGTAAACACTTCTTGTCTTTCAGCCTTCCAGTCTGTTTGTCAAACGTGTTAACCTGGCCAGTTTGCTCTTCTCTTACAGTCTTTCTCCCTTTCTTGCTGTAGTTTGAACTAACACCGACTGATCTTGGTCAAATTCTATAGCTTTACTTCTCTCAAAGACACACTCATTCTACTGCCCCCTTTTTATCATTTGTCTTTGTCTTTGTTTTTTTTGTACAGTGTACAGAGAACCATTGTTTTCTCCTTGGCCTTATCTAGGGTGTGTGCGTGTATGTGTGTGGAGCCGGAGGTAGAATGCAAAACTGTGTGTAAGAAGGTGGAGGGTGTGTTTGTTAAAATAAAACATTCAAATATTTGTAATCCATACATCTTAAGTAGCTTATAAAGTTACCAGTTTTATTTAACAAGGTGTATTTAACAGTTGTGTGTGTGGGTCTGTGCGCATGATCAATCTTCTCAGGTTTTAATGTTGAGACGGTAGAATACAAGAACATCAGTTTTACAGTCTGGGATGTCGGCGGTCAGGACAAAATCAGGCCACTATGGAGACACTATTTCCAGAACACACAAGGTAGGAAAGCAAAATGCATACAACAGACTTCGGCCTCATGTTTGCGTGCCTTATTTTGCAAAGTGTTTCCTCCTTCCTGATTTTTCAGTATGTGACCTGCACTGTCAATATTTTAAGAGCTTTCTGGACTTGGTACACAATAAATATCTGTTAATGTGAGGTGATTGCCATGAAAATATGTGGTCTTCAGTTATGTGCACTTTTTACTTGGAGAAACCAAATTATTGTCATTCCAAGGTCAGATATTTTACCATGTTAAATTGTTGGCAATACAAGTTGATGACCATTAGAAGTTTGACAGGTGTCAAAATGGTGTAAATTTTGTGTTGTTAAGAGATCAAACAGGAAGCGTTTTTGTTTGCTTATACTAGACCAGGGGTTTGCAACCTTCAGCATCAAAGGAGCCATTTTGGCCCTTTTCCTACCTCATACAATTTATGTGTAGCCACGAAACCAATTTGACCCATAAAAATGTAGATAACAAAGCATACTTGGTTTTATGGTTTAAAAGAACTACTTCGTTGCATTTAAGAATTAATACAGGTGACCAGTGACGCATATTTACACCGACAACACATGTTAATGTTACAAGATCACATTGATCTCCAAAATAAGAGGCATCTCATTATATAAAAATTACAACAAAATTAAATATAATAGCTATTATTTATTAACATTTTTTAAAGCTACAGGGAGCCACCCATTGAGCCATGGCAGATGGATGAAAGAGCCGCATGAGGCTCTAGAGCCACAGGTTGCAGACCCCTGTACTAGACATTTTTATGGCACTTTAAAAAGACCTTGTCCTGCACTTATGGCTTCATCTAAAATTGTAATGAGTGATATGCAGATTGAAGTATGCATAAACAATTACAATTTTAGATGGAGCTCTGTATATTGTAGCACTGCATGACTGTTCTTACAAACTTGTAACAGTAAAGCACAAGTTGTCATTTTAAGCAAACTATGATCATCTGCTGCATCATTCTTTTAATATTGTATCATGGTCAAGAACAGTGAGAGATTTGAGATTAAAACATGCATCTCTCTCTCTTTCTTTCTCTTTCCCTCTCTTTCCTTTTCCTTCTCAGGTCTGATCTTTGTTGTGGACAGTAATGATAGAGAGAGAATAAACGAAGCCAGGGAGGAGCTGACGAGGATGCTTGCTGAAGATGAACTACGAGATGCTGTCCTTCTTGTTTTTGCAAATAAACAGGTGAGGATTACAGAGAGGAAACTCATTTGCACACACCTGTACCATGCAGCTTACTTATCACAGTTACTTTTTGATATTTTTTACAAGAACTGGACATGAATTTGAACATGTTTGACCTATACAAATACTCTAATTTGAGACATTTTCTAGTTACAGCTCTGTGGTTTTCCTTGCAGGACCTGCCCAACGCAATGAATGCAGCCGAAATAACAGATAAGCTGGGGCTTCACGCACTGCGTCACCGCAACTGGTACATTCAGGCCACGTGTGCTACAAGCGGAGACGGCCTCTACGAGGGTCTAGACTGGCTCTCCAACCAACTTAAAAACCAGAAATGAGCCCTTATATGAGCCTTTAAGTGTGTGTGTTTGTGTGTGTGTGTGAGTGAGAGAGGGGCACACAAACCTAAGTTGTTAGCCTAAACCTTGACTGATTTAAACACATTTCCATTTCCCCCACACATTGTTTTACTACGGGTTTAGGCTAGGTGTGGGTGTGTGTCGAGTCGATCATTCTCTATGATTCTGTGTTTACTCAAAGTATGCATGTAAACAAGAATGTTGTGTGTCTGGGGCAGGTTCCAGTGGATTGTCCAACCTGCCTGTTATATTACCCCTGGTCAGTATTGACTCGGTTGACCAGGCCATATGTAAACCAGGACTCCTAGATCAGGGTTCCCCAGCCCTGCTCTACATGTATGAAGGTTTTTTTTCTGAATGCTTGAATCAGGGATAACCCTGGCGTGCCTTTTACACACCGCTCCTCACAAATCACCAATCAAACCTGTTAACTGTCTCTCCCCCCTCAGACAGTCTCTTCTACAATGAATTCTCTAGTGAACGTGATTTTCACACAGCAGAGTCAGAAGGAACGTTCATAGCATGGTCTGTTCTAGGCAATAACTTTATGTTGCGCACCAGTGGTTTCATGGGCAAGCTGAAGCGGGGCTATTAGCACATTAAAGGAGGAGGAATTTTGCCCTTGTGTGCAGATGAAAATGGCATTGTAACCTGTATCAGGTTGGGAAGATTGTTTTCCATCCTTGATTATTCTCTGCATTGAAAATCCAGCTTTTGTTGTTCCTCTTTGTAATTTGGAGATTTTATTTCCGAACTTGTAACAGTGGAGGGAGAGATGTCTGAGTTAAGCATGCAGCTTTTCACTGTACACTACCTTCCCCCAGAGACCACAGTCTCAATCACAATTGCAGGCCGTTTTACATTCCTCTCCCCTGCATACATATGTTGGATTTCATTTGAATTAAAAGTTCTTAAATGTCCTTTGTTTCCCTGTTCATTATCAACTCAAAGGTTAGAGATGTGGTATCGTGGCCTCAGTAGCATAATGACAATAAAATCTAGTCAGAGGTGCCACATGAAAACGGAGGCCAGAGGCCCCAGACCAGTTGGGGCCCCCAATGACTGACAAACTGTAAACTACAACTGTGGCAATGTGCAAAGTTTCACAATACAAGAGACCTGACCTCTCTAAATGGGCCCCACCTCAATCCAATCACTCCTCTTGCAAGTGGTGCGCATGATTATGTCCAATGACAATACAAAATATATTTTTGAACATAGTATGTAATGCCATCACCGTTCTGTTAAAAAAATCATATATTGTCTAATGACGGTATATTATTTTTAACATAATGGTGATGAGCACTGGTTGGATGGTTCAACTGTGAATTGTTGCCAAGGGCCCCAACTAAGTGTGGCTAGTTATAGAATTCTATTTCTAAATTAGTGTCTGTATCCATGATAACACTTGAATGCATTTTGTTTATGGCCATGTAAAAAAAGGCAAATCAGTAAAACATTTTCACACAAATATTTTCTTATGTTTGTATGACATGCAGAAATGAATAATAAAACCCGTAAAGTATACACACTTAGTATTAGCTCAGATGAGTTACAGAAATGTGTTTAATGATTATCTGCAGCTGGTTTCAGGTATGAATTAAGATCGTTTCCTTGTTTCTGTTATGACTGTAATGTAGTAACAAACATGCAGACCTGCAAAGCTGGAAATATTTTCTCAATAGTGTGCCGAGTTTTACTCTAACGTGAGTAAGAATTAGTAAATAAATTTCCTTCCAAACAGGCCATAGTAACTTCGTAACAGCATGCCAAACACAACCCGCAAGCACCCTACTGTTCCAATATTTGGTATTTATTAATCATGTTTGCATGCAGTCTAAAAGGTAAATAAATGACTGTTATTTTCAATAGTTCACAAGAACTGGAAAAATTGTAACCAAGTCTGTATTGCACCTTGGAATGTGTGCTTTCGCGAATGAATCTGAAGTCAAATAAAATGCTTCATAAGCTTAACAGTGAAATAATTGTTGTTGTTTTTTAATTTATTTTTTATTTAGGTGTTGAGAAATACAGTGTTATTAAGGACTGTTTTGTAAAATATTATGATCGGTTATTACAAGGAAATTTGAACGAGTACAAAAACAGGACATTCTGACAAACGAGTAGGTGGTAATCTCTACGTGCGTTTTGACGTCGCCGCTTTATGACCACGCCCCGTCCGTGGCCCCGCCCCCGCGTACGAGTAGCAGTTCAAGCAAAACCGGCGTCGCAGTCAAATAACAAACAGGATATTGCTCATGTTAACAGGACGCGTTGAGCTCTCACAGGTATGTTGACTCTTACAGTGTAAATGGCAGCCTTTCATTAGAACTCATATTCGTGACGTGTCCAAACACTTTTTAGACGAGATTTACATTACATTAATTATCTGGATTACAAATGGATAAAGCGACCTAAAATGGTTTGAAGGAGCTGCGAGTCAGTAGACACCTGGTACAGGTGCAGTGTGGCGGGGATTTACGCAGAGTACTGCGACTGTTACGAGAGTTAGACACATACACGAAGTTTTCACGTCTCTTCTTAAAGGAAAAGAATTTTCCAGCGGCTTTCTGGGACCGCGTATAATTTTAGAAGGTAAAACATCCTTACAAGTTACTTCTGCAGAATGTGTCAGTTAATTATAGTTTCGAGAGAGTTTACCGTTCAAAAGATAATTGTCATTTTTTGGAAAATGCATGTAACGTTTGGGAAGTTATTTCAGAGATATGTCTCACCTCAAAGTTTAGACAGGGATTATAATGTTTTTCATGTTTTTTGTAGGGGGTGATGTCTCCTTTCATGGGTTTTGTAGTTGGTGTTGTATCCCTTTGTTGGTCATGTAGAGGGTTATGTCCCCTTTTGTCGTTTATGTAGGGGGGTTATGTCCCCTCTGTGGGTTATATAGGGAGTTATGTTCACCTTTTGTGGGTAATGCAGAGGTTATGTTGGTTAATGTGACACCCAGAGTGTTAAATAAGGGTTATTTCCATTTTCATGGATCCTGGGCATGTTTAACTTTAGGGGTTATATTCATGGGTTATGGGATTTGTAGGTTGACATGACTTATTATATAGGTAGCATTTACATAGACTTTCATAGGTCATGTAAAGGTTATGTCTAAATTTGCAGGTTATGTACGTGTTGCAAATGTTTTCGTGGTTACGTTTGTTATGTCTTAGGCGGTTAGACTTTTTATGTCTCATTTTACGGGTTATATCTACTACTTTAGGGACTATTTGCTGTCCTATGGGTCATTTTGAGGTATGTTTCGTCAGGTTATATTCCCTAGTGTGGGTTATATGTATAAGGGTTTTGTAGTTATGTCCACCACGTTAGGGGTTAGAGGTTATGGGTTATACAGAGGTTATCTTTTTACCTTTTTTGACTTTGTTGGGCATAAATCTCACCTTAAGGGTATTTCTCCTTTCACCTCTGAAGCCTTTGTGTACGGGTTAAGTTGGGGACATGTTTTATATTAAAGGTTATGCAAAGGTTATGTTGCCTTTAAGGGTGTAGGAGATACTGTATGTCCAGCATTTAAAGGTTATGTAAGGGTTACGGCCCCTTTCCCAGGGAACACACACACGTAAACAATCCCCACATTCATGTGCCGATGGTGGTTTGTATTACCTGAGCAGGACATGTAACTCTTTGTTATTTGCTCTAGGTAGGCCAGTATCAGTCTGGTTTCAGAACAATGGGGTTGTGAGGTTTTCTGTTTGTGAGAATATGACATCATCGTTGTCTTACTCTGCACAAGTTTCCCGCCTACGTGAAGAAGAGAATGACTATGCGGGCCAAACACAGGCACAGTCATACACACCGTGCATGTTTAAACTCGCAGTCAGACAGCAATCCTATACCTTTATCAGTCCCGTTAATAATCACACACCTTCTGTTTGGAGTCAGTCAGATCTGGCTTTAAGTCCTTTCTCCTTTTTCTCTCAGTTTGTGATCAACATACAGTATGTCTGACTGCATGAGTGTTTGTGAGTAAGTTTGAGACTTGTTGATGTGTATTTGGCAGGGTGCCAGTTTCCTGGTGTCGTCCAGTCACCTGGCCTGATTGGTCTGTCTGGTTGCCTTTGTGATTTTCCACACCATAATGGTTGAGATTAAAAACAAAAGCTCTAACAAGGTGTGACGCTGACACGCTCTGCTGTTGTTCTTGGCCGAGAATCAAGGTTTTCTTGTTTTTAATTTTACTTCCAGATTGAAGTTATATTTAGACGTCCAACTTTGGTTGAACTTACCAGGAAGTTTTGAAATATTACGATAGCTGAAGTTTAGTGTCACGTCTTTCTTGATTTCTTTTGTCATATTGATCATGCTTTCAGTTTTCCCAATTTTTAAGCCCTACTAACTGCAACATTTCTTTCACCCTTTCTGTCTCCCATCTCTCAGCGTGTAGAATGATGCAGGTGGGCCATCGCTGGGCGGAGGTTTTTGGAGAGGTGGTAGGTGAAGTCAGACCTAGAGAGGACAGCTCTAAAGTGAAGACTTTTCTGGCCCCTCTCGGTCCCTCCACACCACGCTCAGTACCTGTCACAATCAGAAACAATTACAGGTACCTTTTCCATAAATGTTTACATTTTATGGACCAAAACAACTCATCATTCATGCAGGTTCCAATTGAAATAACTTGTATAGAATCACTTTGCAAGTGCAAGAAAAAGGGCACAAATTCAGTGTGTAAACACACATTAATCAATTTTATGCATATTCATTTTTTCAAGTGTAAATTAACATTCAAGTATTGAATATTTGTCTGTATTCTTATACAAAAAATGTTAATATTAAAAACGTGTCCCTGTTTTATATATTTTTCTAAGCACTTATAGAGAAATCAGGCCGTCATCTATGCCATCCATACCAAATCCGTTCCCTGAGCTCTGCAGTCCCTCCCATTCCCCGGTCCGCATTGGCTCTCTGGTGGGAAATGAGACAACGTCTGATGATGACACACATGTGAGTGGGACCTGGACCTTATGCAGTATTTCTCCACCCTCAGCCCAAAAGCTCTGCACAGATTTAGTTTTTTTCCAAGCACAACTCACCTGATCAGGACTGCAGTGTGCTGGTGCAGGAAAAAACCAAATCTGTGCAGAGCATTGGGCTGCAAGGGCCAGGGTTAACACTGCTAATGAATGTGTTTCATATCTGTTTTTTTTAAGTTTACAAGTCCAAATGCCATTGTCTAGCAGGTGCATTTAGAGACATTTGTTTTTATTATGTTGTTTTGATGTTTGGTTCCTGGTACAAAAGTCAGTACAGGAGTCAGAACCATAACATTAACTGACAGAAGTAAAACAAAAGTGTTACGTCTTATCATAAAGCTCATCTATATCTTATCATCTAGGGCTATACAATATAACATTTCAGGATCGTCCTCGTGACGTGTACGTGTGCAATAATCACAGGATTTGCATTAAAGAAAGGCAAATTGTATCAAATACATCATCCTACAGCCTTTCACTGCTTGATACAAAAGGAAAACTCGCCGGGTTTAGAATGATGTCTTCAAATCATTGAATATGAAACCCAGGTTGGAATGTTTTAATAGAACTGAACAATAAGAGCATGGTTAAGTTGGTGAGAAATCAGTATATTTTGGTTAACATAATGGTAATCTCCATACTGCGTGTATTCTGAAGGCCTTCCTTAAAAATAAGAACGTCCTGAATACTAGGTTGAAAATGCTATTTTTATGATTAATTTAGCAGAATAATGTCTCAGATTTAAAAATCCAGTTTTTGTTTACTCCAGTATGATGATCTGACATCTTGTTGCATGCATGCCACATATGATTGTGATTACGTGCATTGTTGGGAATGTAACCTGTTGTGATCGTTGTGTAACTTGAGGCTCAAGGGCCCATGTGCTTGAACAGTGTAATTATCTGATTGGTTTTGGGTTCAACTTGAGTGGCATGAGTGGCGGTTGCCCACGGCAACAAAAAGTCAGCGCTCACAACAGGGTGACTGCCAAATCAGCCTATGGGCAAAACAACACGTTCTGAACACGCACACACACACAATGTATTTTCTTTCACTTGTCACTCTCTCCACCTAATCACTCAAGTGCGTGCTAAAAAATAAAGAATTGAACTAAAACTTTGAGGAAACTGTGTTAAATACATCACCTGTCCCGACTGTCTTCAGAAGAGAAAGTGTAGTTAGGCTGTTAAGCTATAACACAGTGCATAAATGAGTGCTTTGACCTCTTTCACCTGTAAACGTGGCAGCTCAGAAATTCTTGCTCGTCTGGTCTCTCTCTCTGTCCTTCTTTCTTTCTGTCTCTCTGAAACTGAAACACATATCACACATCAATCTAAAATTGTAATAATTAGAGTCACAAAATATATTTGAAAACAACCCGAGAAATATGATGGCTAAAAGTATTTTTTTCTTTTACCACTTTGTCCCTCCTGTCAGTTTTGTCATTCGTCTTATTACACAATTGGCTACAAAAAGAGACATTTTTTAAAATCATAAATCCTTGAGTGAGAAGGAGAATGTTGGCTAAAGAGCATTCGGCAGGCATCTGTGTGAGTCATGGTGTTAACATGAGTGTTGACTGATTTTTGACTGCTGTATGTGTTTTGTTATTTGTGTGCTTATGTAGGTGGTGAAGGTGTTTGATGAGGACACGCACAGTCGCTCAGTGCTGGTCTCCTCCCAGACAACAGTGCGTGATGTGTGTCACATGCTGGTCCAAGCAGCTCACTGCACAGATGAACAGAACTGGGCCTTGATCGAGCAGCATACCTCATTGGGGCTTGGTGAGAATGCCGAGACTTTCTTTCCCTTTGCACGCCCCTGAAACTTTGATTCCGAAATGTTTCGCTGCATTTTCAGCACTTCCTTTATAAAACAGTACAATCAGTCAGATACATGAATCACAGTGTCTGTCTAGTGAGTTCACCACATTGTGGTTGTCATTTTGTTAAATCGTTATCACACTTTGTTGTGTATTCACCAAATCATAATGGAACATGGAATATAATTGAACAAGAATTAATCCTTGATAAAGACAACTTTCGATTGGCAAAGCCAACATATTGTTTATAATTTGCCATCTTAACTATTATTACTAGAGATGTACAAAAGGAGAATTATTGTTGTCCGATATTTGATAAATGAAGAAGGCAGAGTCGAGCGCGAGCCAGTTGAGTGCGTAGGGACAAGATATTTTGCTTGGTAAAGTTCCACTGCGCGCTCAGAATTTTGGCATAAAAATAGCATCATAACGCTGACATTTCTAACATAGCACCAAGTCATGTGGTCTTGAAAGCAAAGTCCAGTGAGGGCGCAGTATTTTGAGCGTAGTGTGCAACAGTAAGTAATTTTCTGCTGTATGTAGTGTACCAAGTCAAATGGGGGCACGTGACACTCTGCTAAGCTACAGAGAGCCATTAAGCTACAACCCCGACTATTTCCTGAGATGCATACTATCACACAGAAAAGTATGATAAGAGTGTCTTACCTACCATACTATTAAGTGCAGTATTGCACGAACTCATAATCGGCGTGTGAGGCAAACAGAATTTTGGCACAAAATAACGCCATACGTTTTAAGACAGAAGGCGTGGACTGTATAAAATCCCACCTCGGACTTTGGACATGTCTGGCATAAGCGCCACCGTTGGGCTGTTCAATAAATGTGTCATAAAATATCAGCGGAAAATATCGGGCAAATCTTAGCATCAGTCCAATGCCGATGACTCAGAAAAAGCAATTATTGTCCGATTCTGATGTAATTCCGATATTATTGTGCATCCCTAATTATTACCCTTTAAAATAATCTTAATTAAATTAAAATTATGTAGGTTTACACAGAATAGACTTCACAAAGTTGCCACATGATGAATAAAAGTGTATCTTGGTGTGTGCCTTCACAGAGCGCTGCCTTGAAGACCATGAGGTTGTGCTGCAGGTTCAATCATCCTGGCCCCAAGATGGTGACACCAAACTCCGCTTCCGTAAAAACTACGCCAAGTACGAGTTCTTCAAAAAACCAGCGGTACGCTACGAGAAGTGACATTTGCCTTATGGCACTTATTGTAGTTTTTATATTTGACTGGATTTACTCAAAATAGAGTTTCGATCATTTCAGGCTGGAAGTCGGTTATAATTATGAGTTTATGTTGTTATTATTCCCAGCCAATCACTGCTAGAATCTCTCAATTACACAGAACATTAACAGGTTTGTCACGTCTGAGTTCTTGTCAGTGTGAGGATCGGCCACATTCCTGTCATGGTCTAAACCAGATAACACACAAAACCACACGACAATACAACACTTGATTTGAAAGACATTTTTGAACATATTTGTAACGTTGTTGTTTTTCTTTCCTCCTATAGCAATATTTCCCAGAAAGCATGATCTCTGACAGTTCTGATGGCCAGACAGGAACAACGTCGGCCCAACTGGTACAGGTCTGTGTTTGGGCAGAAAATGGATTCAGTCGAACAGCCTGTCTCAGTACTCTCACTCTCTCTTTCTCAAACTGTGTGTAGAGCATGCTGAAATATGGGTCATGTCCAGAAATTCAGGGCTACCTACATGTAAGAGACACAGGAAAGAAGTCTTGGAAGAAACTTTACTTCATTTTGAGAAGATCTGGACTCTACTGTTCCACCAAGGGCTCATCTAAGGTGCACACAGAAAAACACATGCTCACTCTGTCTCTCTCTGGTAAAATTTAGTAAGGCGATGTGCCTGAGTGTCTTGAGTAACGTGTGTGTATGTGTGTGGGTGTAGGAGCCTCGGCATCTGCAGTGTGTCTCTGATTTGGACGATGTCGGTGTGTTTACGGTGTCTAATGGTCGCAAGCTTTACAACTCTCCTAAAGTTCACACCTTCTGCCTCATGGTAAATGCACATGACCAGCAACATTGTACCAGCCATAGTGGGCTCCCAATCACAGAGTAGAATTCTCCTGAGCTTCCCACCCACTAAAATACTGGCTGAAAACCGAGACTTTTTTAAATGCTTGTCATTTGTAATGACTGATTTTAAATGTGTAATGTGAGTATGTATGTGTCTCAGTCTAGGAATAGGTTTCGCTCTCAAGACCTGAAACTGTTGTGTGCCGAAAATGAACAGAGCAAAAACTGTTGGATTGCTGCCTTCAGATTATTTAAGGTACAGCCGACTCGCACATAACTACACGTAAGATAAAAACACACTCACCTTACAACACACTATTCTGCTGGGCCTGTTGTATTGGGGCAGAGGGTAGCGTAATGGTTAGGCCATGTGATCGGAAGGTTGTGGGTTCAAATCTCAGTAAAGGTACTCATGGGCATGGTACTGTCCCCAAGCCCTGCTCCTGGGTGCTGCCCTTGTTAGCTGCCCACTGCTCCTCCACAGATGGGTCAAATGCAGTGGTCACATTTTGTTGTGGTGCACTGTGTGCTGTGCTGTGGTGTGTTCACAATGACAAATAATCACTCACTTTCACTTTTTTATAAGTGTATCAAGGGATGTTACATTTGTAAATTCATTTCATTAAAAGTATATACTGTACAATTATGCGAAATACATTGTATTATATTCATTCACATGTGGGTGTCATATGTGTAATAATGATTGATTCATTTGATTTATCATAGCTTTTGAAGCCTCCCAAAGTGCGTACAATGAAAACAGAAGACATTAGAGAATCAAACCCACAATAAAATAAAAATTTTAAGAATCAACTGATGAAATACATATTGAAAGCAAAACAACAAAACAATGCTATAACTATAGACTTTGCCGTGTCCAGCTCCAGTTGCAGTGGTCTGTTAAGTATTATTGTAAGATAATTTTATGTTCTGAAACTACATGTACAGTAAATACAGATTGCTTCTGACCTGCAGTACGCTGTAAACCAGCCGTTACACAACATTTCATTATCTCTAGGACAGAGCTGTACAGCATCTGAACTCTGATTGGTTAGTTTCAAAAAGAACTTATAATCATGCAGATACTTACAAAAGCTGTGTTAAAAGCTTACTCAACTCTTCCTGTCTGACATGCATCTTCTGTTTATGACCTGTATAATCTTATGCTCTATTACACAGCGAAAAGGCCCCTTCCACTTTAACATACATAGTTATCCCATAATATGCACATGTACAGCTACTTGTTTATAACCTTAATGTCTATTTTTAGCAATGTATTTTTACCTTGTAATGTTTCACTACAGTACATTTCACTACATCTTGTACTTGTATAACTATGTGTATACAAAGTTCATTTTGCTGTGCTGCTGTGTGTTTGTTTTGCAGTATGGCAAGCAGCTGCAGTGTAATTACCTTCTAGCGCAAACCAGTCCCAGACTGGAGATTCCGGCCCGAAAAGACACCAAGGTACGCGCGCACACACAAACAAAGAGGCTTCACAACTTCACAGCCAAAATAGCTGTTATTCTCCCTAGATTTGCTCATGCTGACTACTTGGCCATGTTTTCTCTGTTTTTCACACTCCCCTCTCCATTCGTCTGTTTTATGTTTCTCTCCCTGGTTGCTGCAGGAAGGCGAGGAGTCGATGGTGCCGATGGATTTCTCGGGCAAGAGTGGCGGCCGAGTCATCCTCAACCCACGAGAGGCTCAGAGTGCAGAGCTGGAAGAGGGCTACAACTGGAGGGTGCGTGCGTATGTGTGTGTGTGTATCAGTGCTGCAGTGACTGCACCTGAACCCTAGACTCTAATATATATTTTTTTAGTTTCAAAAGATTTTTTTAGAAAGAAAAAAAGAGTTTTTTTTTTAAAGAAAATGTTTAATTTCAGCATGCTTTGTTATTGAGGTGTGTGTGTGTGTGTGTTTTCAGAAGAGAGAGGCGCTGCGCTACAGTTTACCAAACACTGGTCAGGGATCACGACCTACATGTGAGTTTTATTAAAAAGCGTTAAATTAGTTTAGAGTCCTGAGCTCGTCTGTATTAAGTATATACTTGTGTGTTTGTGTGTGTGTGTGTTTGTAGCTGTGCATCTGACTCAGCCTTGGTTTCATGGAGCTGTTTCCCGTGCTGAAGCCCAGAGGCTGATGGAGGAGCAAGGTCTGGTTGATGGGTAAGAATGACTTTTCACCCTTTTCTCTGGATCACAAACAGAATGTTACAGCAGCCCCTTCAGCATTACAGTACAGTAGTGTGTGTGTGTGTGTTTGTGTGTGTGCTTAAATATATACGCACATACTGCAGTACTGTATTATACTGTTGCACACTATCTGTGTGTGTGTGTGTGTGTAATATTGGAGTACAGTTATGTTTGTGATGCTAAAGACTTTCTGTGTGTGTCTCTGTGTCTTTAGGATGTTTTTGATTCGTGACAGTCAACAGCATACTCAGTGCTTTGTATTGTCTCTGTGTCATAAGCTAAAGGCCAAACACTACCTGCTTATTCCCGTGAGTACTGTTTGTGTGGCTGAGTGTGTGTGTTTATTAGGAACCCCAACCTTATAGTTCCATCTTCACCAACAAGGTGGAGACTATGTGTGTCTGGGAGGTGGACCTCGAGTAGAGTTTAACACTTTGTATACCAAGACACATTATGTTAGGGAGCGTTATGTTTTTGTTCAAGCTAAATTATTGGTGGGGATTTTTCAGCAGTCTCTAGATATGTGGGAACACATCCCCATCGCCCACACGCAATTCTATGCCGTTGGTGTCATCATGTCCAGTTACTGTTAGCTTCTTCTTGCTGACACACTCCAATGTCAGTGTCAGTGTGGGGAATGAGCCAAAACCTAAACAATAGCAGCTCAGCTGAGATCCTGTAGTCAGAAATGTGGAGACTGAAATGTTGAAATGACAACATATTATAGTCTGTATTTGTACTAGAGATGCATGATAATATTGGAATCACATCGAAATCGGTCGAATTTTCATTCGGACCGATGTTTAGATTTGGCCGCAGATATTTTATGACGCATTTATTGTATGTCGGAAGGTAGCGCTTGTGCAAAGCATGTCCAAAGTCTGAGGTGGGATTTTATATGGTCCACGCTTTCTGACTTAAAATATATGGCATCATTTTTTGCCAAAATTCTGTGCACGCAGTGGAATGTTTGCGAGCAAAATCTCTTATCTTTATGTGCTCAAGTTACGTACTACCGCACTTAATAGTATCATAGGTAAGGTGCTCTTATCATACTTTTCAATGTGGTAGTATACATACCTGAAAATAGCCGTCATTGCTTAACGGCTCTCTGCGCGCTAGGTAGTGCACATTAGACTTGGTACACTACATAGAGCAGGAAGTGACTTTTTCTTAAAATGTGCACTACGCTCGAAATGCTCCGCCCTCGCTTGACTTGGCTTTCATGCTCGCTTAACTTGGCTCTGTGTTAGAAATGTCAGAATTATGGTGCTGAAATTTTTTCCAAATTCTGAGCGCACGGTGGAACTTTGGCGAGCAAAATATTTGTCTTTCCTGCTCGACATTAAAAACATCTGATATCGCCATCAGCCAATAATTCCCTTATCGTGCATTTCTAATTTGTACACTTTAATTGCGCAAATAACATGAAGCTTGTTTTGTTTGTGCTATTTTAAAGCACATTTCACATTTCTCTTTCTCATTCGCTATCTCTCTCACTCTCTGCAGTGTATAGAAGGAGGCAGACAGTATTACACGATGGACGATGGTGTGACCCTCTTCACCGACTTGCTGCAGTTAGTGGAGTTCCACCAGATTAATCGCGGTATTCTCCCCGTGTGCCTCAAACACCCCTGCATACGCATTGCCCTCTGACCTCTGACCTTTCACTTATATAAATATGTGCACTCTACACATAGATAATGAAGACTCCAACACTAAACCTCCACACCTCTGCTGAGCTCTAGTTTCCATCTTCAACCACTAGATGCTGCTCTAAAGGCATAAATGGCTTAATGAGCTGGCACAGGGCAGGTGGAGGGTTTTTTTGCACAAATTTGCACAATGTTTTGGATACCAGAGAAGAGCATCCATTGTAATGTATGTATTTATGAATGAGATTATAACTGTTTATTACAACTGTAGACTGGATTTACATTTTGATGCTTGTATTTTGTACAAATGTTGCTCTCCTAAACTGCAGGCAGATATTTAAATAGTTTCACCAATATTATTTAATTTTATTCCTGTTGTTATGTTTTTGAATAAACAATAATATGTACAACCATTAAATGTGTTATTGGAAACTCCTCCCTCAACTAGTTACATAAAGTATGTACATTTACAGTATAAATGAAGTATGGGGCAGTAGTTGGTAACAGTTAGGACATTCACCCTGTGATCGGAAGGTCACTGGTTCGAATCCCAGAATAAAGGTAAAGGTATCACTTGGGTACTCATGAGCAAGGTACAAGGTACATACAGGGATAAATATTGAAGTCTGTTATCGACATCCTCAGACCTACTCACCACATGTCAGTTTCTGACCACAACAGCAAATAAAATGTTCAACCTTGCTGCAAGTGCTGCTACAGGAGGACGTTTTTTCAGTGCTGGTTTGAGAGGGTCATAAATATCCAGCCACAGAACATTTCTGTGGTCATAAACTGACCATTAATGACACACTGGACATGATAAGATCACCAACCAGATGGAGCTACAAGGTGGTTCTTATTAAATGAATGGACATGTAGATTTTATACATAACATAAATATAGTCAGTTGGTGCAACCTGTGGTCAAAAAAGATGAAGAAGTACAGAATGATGATTAACACACACAGGGGCACTTGGTTCTATGATCGGAAGGACGCTGGTTCAAGTCCTGGACCAGTAAAAGTGCCACAGAGGTACTCATGAGCCAGGTAGTGTTCCCAGGCTCTGCTCCCCAGATGTTGTCAAAAAGCTGCCCACTGCTCCTTCACGGAGAGGTCAAATGCAAAGGTCACATTTCATTGTGGTGCACTGTGTGCTGTGCTGTGTTCACAGTGACAATCACTCGCTATACAGTGAAACAGATTTACTGTAGTCCCTTTAGTGTTTTTTAATTGGTATGACTTTCTAAAAGTCGGAAGTGTGTGTATACAGTATATTGTATACATACATGTTATATACAGTGATGTGCAAAAAGTCTTCAGTCACCTCTCATTTCTTTATTTTAGCTAGGAGACATTATGTAACATGATTTTCTGTGTATACTGTATCTACTGTATATAATATATACAATTCAAGCTTTAATCTATCAATTATGCGTGTAGTAACTGAATTAATTAGCATCAACTATCATCCTCCACATTTTTCTCTACTTGTCATGAGTGGGCTGATAAAATTCTCAGCTAATCAAGTTCTTCACTTAGTTGAGTATAAATGGGATTTTAAGTGGCCAGTGTAAAGTTTGTCACTTCCTTCCTCCTGTGATCTCGTTACTGACCATGACAGAATGTGTTGGGTCGCTGTAATGCTGCATTGAGAGGCATCCAATCAGTGGACTGGTGAATGTCCCTGATGTTCGGCTGTGTTTAATCACATCATTCCAGCCTGCTTTGGTGTCTGTGCTGAATAGAAATTTACGTCACAGAGCGAAGTGTGGCTAAACTGTAGTTTCCCTGCAGGTTGTTGATTTCACTGACAGCTACTCAGACGTTTTCCTTCCGCAGTCATTTCTCTATTGTTAGTCGCTGTTGTTAACCTCAGTCGACCCACACAGCAAACTGACTCAGCTGACATTTTTTTCCCTACTGTTTCTTTTATATTTCAAGCTATTGTACATTTTCTATGGTACATCATTGTGCTGTTGTTCTGTATTGAATTTATTAATTTATTTTACATCATTTGACTTTCTAAGCTTGTTGCCGGTTTAAAAAGTAGGATGCAGGATATTACTTTGAAATGTTATTCATATGTTTAAAGTTTTCTTAAAATTGGCTTAAGTTCATTTAATCATAATGTTATTTAAGTTCATTTAATCATAATGTTATTTTGTGCTTTTTTAAAATCATTGTAGCTTTGTCTTTTGTCGTTTTAACTTAACACTGACCTCTAACCCTGCATGTCTTTTATTATCCAGGAAAAGAGATCAAATATAACACACTTTAGATACCTCAATTATTTTTGATACTTAAATATTTTTAAATGTTAATATTTTGGGAGTATTTATTACCATAAAGCATAATTTCAACAATGTATTTTGTATATGTGTATATGTATATGTGTTAATATTTTGGGACACCTAGTTTCATATTACACAAAATTATAAGAATACTATACACTATACACTTTGGCTTTACGCTGTAATTGTAGGCTGTCATTTCCCAGTCTTCAGTTGTCCGATCACCATGGTGACATTGCCATGGAGACACTCCTCTTCAACTGTCAATTGTCCAGGTCTTTTTTTGTAAGATGAAATGTAAAGGGATCAGGTGATTCCATCAGTGATATATTAGAATTGAAGTGGGTCATTTGTACTCCTCAATGTGTCTAAGCATGATGAATAAGGACTTTGATGGTCTCTCTACCCAAAGGTGATCATATGGCATACATTCAATGAAAGGTAATGGTTTTATTATTAGCTGGTTAGACATTTTATAAAAATTGACAATACCGAGAAGCACGATCTATTTTTATTTTGTCCTGAACAGTGTTCTGTACTTCAGCCCATAGCAACGTTACTCATCCGGTCACTCTTCCTCATTACATATTTATGAAAGATGATTTATTAAAGACTAAATAACATACGCATGACCACGCCATTATCAGACACACAAATACATGTTAGTATAGTAGTACTACTGTACATGAATCGCATCATCTTTATAAGCCAGGTTTCATAAAATGTAAACATTAAATTATTAAACTAAAGACACCAGAAAGAGAATAAATATTATAAAGCTGGTTTATTGATTATTAAACATGTGGTAAATTAGTATGAAACAGCCAAAAATATTTATTTTCTTAGTGATATTTTATTAAATCCATGAGGATGTTTAATATGTGACTTTTTACAAGTACACCCAATAAACCACCTGACTGTCTAGTAGTTTGTGTTAGTAGGTGGGTGTGCCACGGCTAGTACAGGACATACACTTACACAGATACACACAGCCATATATAGCACACACAAAAGCATTCCTGAAGGCTATTGCACATGTCCAACCACTAAATGGAAGTGGATATGGATGCTTCATGTTGGATGTTGCACCATAGCACAATACTGCACCTACAGATTTTTCTGTCTGTGACCGAGAGCAATTTCCAGCCAGGTGTGTCTAGGAACTGATATGATCTAGTGTGTTCTCCTCTCTGAAGGTCGTGTTTAACTGCTTTCCTTGCTCGGTCTTCCAGGCGAAACATCAGCCGACTCAGAGAACACGCTGTGTGGGTAATTCATGACCTGGCTGCAGATCGAGTTTCAAGGTAAAGTGCTGTGACAAAATGTCTGTCCATCGTCCACCTGGTCAAGCAACATCTCCTGAATCAGACTGTGTACCTTAAGCTTCAGAATTTTTATTTTTATTTTAAGGTCTTTGTTTTGTTTAGACAAGCTATGATTAATGTGATTATTTGTCAGTGTCCCCAAATTAGTATGAATGTTCATATGATGTCTTCTATAAGGATATCTACACTTTTTAGAGTGCAGCTAAAGACTGTAACCCATCTGTGGTCATGTTCAAACTGGCAGTCCTCTACCATATTGATCACATGGTCATTTACTGACCACAGGAGCCCAGTGGAGCTGCTATTATTTAGGTTTTGGCTCATTCTCATTCAAGCACTGACATGGTAGTATGTGTTGTGCAGCAAGTGGATAAAACACAGCAGTGTTGCTGGATTTTTTCTACAAATCAGTATCACCGCTAGGTTTCTGAGAGTGATCAAGACAATAAATATCCGGCCACAAAGGTTTATGTTGGTTAAAACCGACCAACATGAAAGTCTCGTAGAAGTCTAATACACACTGAAGAAATTATCTGTAGTATCTAATTGTATTGTACTGTAGAGTTACTAATGTTTGGTAAAAGTATTAAAACACTCCATTTATTTTATACAAATTGGTTACATTTTCATCTTTTAGGACGATGGACTCAACCACCAAAAGTCACTTGAATTGATCCATATCTGAATTTCTATTCCACTTTTTACCCTCATCATTCAATTTCTTAACCAGGACCAAAATGTATCCCTTCATGTATGCCATTCTCCCCGCTTATACATGGCCTGCCAGTCTCGCTAATCTGCTGCAATGTTCCTATTACCCACCCCCCCTCTCCCCCTTTTTCCCAGCGATTGGTTTACTCCATGTATCACTCTGCCTTAGGCTGTGTGTGTGTGTGAATTGGGCCACTGTACCTTTAAGAAGGGAGGGGGAGGTTTGTGGCGCTTGCATGAATATCAGATGAGGTCTGACTGTGCCATGCGGAGCTAAAGCCCTGCACCAGCATGTGTTTGACGCGCTGACACACACACACACACACACACTCACACTCACATACACACGCTCACCCACACACACACCACGCTGACCAGCAGACGACTGGCGCTCACCGTATTCCTCGGAGGGACGGATCTAAGAGACAGATGGAGGAAGAGAGAGTGAAGAGGAGAGAGAGGATGAGGATGGAGAGGAGAGGGGAGATGAAAGGAGAAGGGACGGCATAAGGCAGAGGAGAGAAAGAGAGAGAGCTGAGTGATCGGATAAAAGAAAAGAGAGTGGCATAAGCAGGTATGTATGCAGTCTGGTGCTAATGTTACATGATGCTGAGCTCCTGACGGGTTTCTTTCACAGTGATCTGGGACCTGGAACAGTCACATGGAGAACTGCCAAACTGATCTCATATCAGAATGAAAGGGCAACTTCTTTCATTGCCGTAAGGTTTGCTTTGGTGAGTGTTTTGGGGAGACTGCGTGTGTGTGTGTGCGCGCACGCGCGCGTGTGAAGGACCGCATGGCTCTAAATGAATCCCGCCTAGGCGCTTTCGCCGTGGACCGTATCAACTCTGGGTTTCTTTCACTCCCAGAGATGGAAACCTAATTACATTTAAATAGATTCAGTATTCATGAGCTATTACATGCATAGAGATGGAGATGCAGTTGGAGATGGACTGATCTTGTACTTGTGGGTTTGTAGAAGAAGGAATATGATGGTTGAAATGGATTTAATGCACACTAATGGAACCTTGAGTGTGATCTGTATGCAAGCAATAAACATGCGTATAAGGATGAGAGAGAAGGAGCGGGAAAAGAGAGAGAGAGTGGGGAGAGAATAACAGTGCTGGCAGTAATTGCTCTGCAGACAAACATCAAAGAGGTGATGGAGAGATATTTGGGGAGAAGCAATAGCGAGGAGAGCAGAGTGCTGTTAGAGATGAGAGGACAGAACTAGAGCAGGAGAGAGGAAGGAGAGGCAAAGAGACAGAATAATGAGAAAATAGGCTCTCTCTTTGATAGTATGAAAGGCTGGTTTGGGTTCGGAGAGAGGAAGTATCACACCGGGGAAGTTGGACTTGGAGGCTGCAGGTTTTAATGACCTTCTCTGATCTTGGTGCTGTGAACCTGATCGTGATGCTTAACTTCCCCAGACGGATCATGGGGTACATCTACTACATCTTTCCTCCCCTTCCATTAGGGGCAGCAGAGCGGAAGTGGGGAAACAGGGGCGATGTGAGGAAAGGGAGCTGGAGAGCGGAGGATTGATAAGAGGATGGTGAGAAAGAGACTGAATCGTACTGATGGAACTGACAACTGATTTTGAGAGGGTGAGAGAGGAGAGAGTCAGAGAGAATAGTGGACAATGAGAGAGAGAGAGAGATAAAGATGGATTGAGAGCATGAGAGAAGACAAAGAGAGTTTGATTCAACATATGCAGCTGGGCTACAGTATAAAAATGTGTCAGCTTTGAAGAGCGTGAGGTGTCAAGGACACAAGCAGGTTCCCTCTCATTACGGATGTAATTGCAGTAAAATCATCAAAAGCCAAAACCCATTTAAAATGTAAATTGGGATGGCGAGTGCGAGAGAGAATAAATGCCCTGTTTGTGGCATGATGCTTTAGTTCCACACAAATACTCATTTGCTGTTCCTAGCAGTCTTGGGTGTTGGTTCGCCAGGATTTTACATAAGACCACACCTATGGATGTTTGTCCACTTAATTGGACATTGTACATGAAAGTTGTCACTGCTCCATAACATATTTATATTTACAGCATTTAGCAGACACTCTAGATGTTAAGAGTCTTGGTCAGGGACGCAATGATGGTAGTGTTGGTGGTCGGACTCGAACCCACAACGTCTTGGTCTCGAGGTGAACATCCTAACCACCAGACCACCACATAACTTGCTAATGCATATACTTTTAGCAGAGGACATGCGGGTTATGAAGTGATTGGTTAATCCTCTGCTGCCCCTTCACAACCTTAGCTAATGTGTGGTGATTGTATTGTGCCTAGAAATGTATTATAAAAATGATTGCACATACGTAAAAGGGGGAGTTATGTGTGATTGTAAATTATTTTACCAGTAGCCAACTTTACAAAAATCTCTCAAAAAGCACATGATGGCTGAAAGATTTGGCCAAAAATCCCTTTAACATGTCCCTATATGTTCATATAACAAGTTCAATGATGTTGCTTGTTTTGGTCACAGACCTGTTGTCTTGTCTCTGCAAATCTACCATTTCAGCTTACGTCAGTGAAGAGTCACAAAAACCTTCAGTTCAAGCTACTAATTTTATAGAAACCACTAAACCCCTTGCTGTGCAAAAGTAACATTGGTTTTCACTGTTGATCCAGCATGGCTTCATCCATGACCATCTATGAGCTCTGTGTTTCTCAGAGAAATAAGTTATGTCAGTTGCCCCATTAGCTTTGACTAATGATTTGGCACATTAGTGTTTATGAGAGAGTATTATTTAGTATCACTGGCACAAGTTTCAGGCTCCTTTCAACACTCCATCCAGATGTTTGGAAATGATGACAGGTTTAGTTACCAGTTCCCCTCTCCCATCTTTTTAATTGAGTGATTTTTTTGTCATTGTGAACACAGCACAGCAGGACACACAGTGCACCACATCTAATTGTGACCTCTGCATTTGACCTATTCTTGAAAAAGAAATGGGCAGCTCTGACAGTGCCCGGGGAGAAGTGCTTGGGGATGGTGTCGTAGTGGGGTGAAAAGTGGGACTGACTTAACAGAGGGTGTTGAGTTCAAGCATGCTTTCACACTGGGACACTATTAGTGTTAGACATCTGTCATGCTGTTTTCTCGCATCAAAGGTTAGGGTTAGGGTTAGAAGGAGAATACTACAAATGATGTTTGAGAAAGAGAGAGAGAGAGAGAGCGCTAGTGAAAGTGAGAAGCATGAAAAAAACGTATTAGATCCCCCAAATATGTTTTTATTTTACTCCCTCTCTCTCTCTCTCTCTCTCTCTCTCTCGCATACAAACACACACTCACAGTCATATCTTGCTATCTTTGTGAAGTACTTCCATTGACTCCAGTAGTGATGGGATGTAAATAATACTACTGCTAAACGTAACTCTAACAATAACTTCAGTAACCAAAAGCAAATATTTTCAGTCTTTTAAATAAATGCTGGAAAATAATTTTTCCCATATGAAAGTGAGTGATTATTGTCCCAGTGCACAACAACGAAAAGTGACCTCTGCATTTGATCCATCAATGAAGGAGCAGGGGACAGCCGACACATGCAGCACCATGGGAAGCAGTGCTTGGGGACGGTACCTTGCTCATGAGTACCTCATGAGTAACTTTACCGGTCCGGGATTAAAACCGCCGACCTTCCAATCACAAGGAGAACGCACTAAACGTTACGCTACCAACTGAGGACAAATATACAAATATCCTCATATAAACCACAAAAATCTGCCAAATCAAAAATTTTCTGCCTGTTGGGGAACAATCATTTTCTCACAAAGGTTCTCCTAGAGCCACCCCATGCCTTCCATCTGTAATGACTGACTATTCTGTGTTGGAAAATAATTGAATATCTGAGCAGAGTTGTTACTGCTTATAGTCATTTAACAACATGAAAATAGCAAATGCTAACTACTTTTTAGCCGTATAACATTCATTTTAACTTAATGCTGTCTCATATAAGAGCTCATGCAGAGGATCAAACGTGTCTAGGAGCCTGTTACTGAGAGAGAGAGAGAATCAGGAGCAGAACGAGTGCCAAGAGAGATGTGTTGGAAGAGACAGATAGAGGAGGAGAAGAGAGGAAGAGAGACAGGCTCGTTTTCATGCATCCCTACAGACCACTCGGATTAGCAAGACAGACAGACATGCAAACACACACACACACTCAGTCCAGAGCTGGTGGATTAATGTGGCAACACTCTTTGGTATCTTGTATAACAGCAAATTTTCCTCACCATAGTATGACTGAGTACAGTCAAAGTACAGCAGGGGCACAGTGCAGTTGTGTAGCATGTAGAACCACATACACACACGGGGCAGTTTCACGCGGGGTGTGTGTTTGTGTGAGTGTTGCAGCAGTCCTTTACACCTGCAGGAGGTAACACACACAAAGGAGGCGTCACACAAGAAGTGGCAATGTCACACATGCAGAGGCAGCTTCACACAGAGAGGTAGTAACACACACAGGGGCAGCAGCACACACATTGGGGCAGCGTCTCACACACACTCAGTGCTAGCTTAGGCAGCTTCACTTACAGATAGTCGCACACACAGCAACATCTCACACTGGATCAGATTTGCACATTTAGGGACAGCCTCATAGAAGCATTTCACACAGGGGCAACTTTGCACCATCAGGCGCAACATCTCACACAGGGGCAGCATCTCACACAGGGGCAACTTATCACGCTCACGGGCAGCACACCACACTGGATTTGCGCATTTAGGGACAGCTTCATACTCAGAAGAAGTGTCCCACAGGGACAACTCTGCAGCATCAGGTGCAACATCTCACAAAAGGGTAGCTTCTCACACAGGGCAACTTTGCAAAGTCTCACATAGGGGCAGGTTTGCACATCAGGTACAACGTCTCACACATGCAACATGTCACACAGGGGCTGCTTTGGACGTGCAGGGGCCACGTCTCACTCGGGCTATTGCACACAGGGGCCACAGATTTGCACACTCAAGCGCAGCATCCTACACAGAAGCAAATTTGCACATTGAGGAGCAGCATCCCACACAGGGGCAGATTTGTGCATCCAGTTACATCCTCATACTCAGAGAAAGCACTGCATGCTGGGACAGCTTTTTACACACAGGAACGTCTCACATGGGGGCAGCATTTCACATGGGGCCAGTTGTTCTTGTTAAGGACCAACACCTTACACAAGTGGCAATTTTGCACACTCAAGGACAGCATCAGATTTGTACATTTAGGGACAGCCTCACACTCAGAAGAAGCATGCCACAGGGGCTACTTTGCACCATCAGACACAACATCTCACACAGGGGCAGCTTTTTAAATGCAGGAGCCACATCTCACACAAGGGAAGCGTCTCTCGCAGGGGTAGCACTACACACAGGGACAGGTTTGCACCTGTAGGGGCAGCATTCCACAAAGAGGCAGATTGAGACATGCAGGGACAATCTCATACCCAGAGAAAGCCTAAATTGTGAATGTAACACGCAGAGGTAGCATCTCGCTCATGTACGAAGCATCACACACATGGCAGCGTCACACGTGCAGCATCTAAGCTGCACACAGGAGACAGTAGCGCAGGGCAATTTCACGTGCAGGGACTATGGAGCAAATGTAGAGGCAACCTGGAAGATGCTGAGACAGAATGCACACGTGGAGCAGCACACATAGAGGCAGCGCCTAAAATGACAGAAGGCATCAGTACACAGTATGAGGGACAAGAGCTGCTCAGCCAACTACACTGTTTAGCATTCTGCTCACTAGAGTCAAGCTTTATGCTAATACGGTACAAAGAATGGTGTGTTCTCTCTCTTTTTCTCTCTCCCTCTCTCTCTCTCTCTCTCTCTCTCTCTCTCCCTCTCCCTCTGTCTCACTCACTGTCTCTCTCTGACACTGAAAGTGTGGCAGCTGCATTTGACTTTGCGACTTTTTGACCTTCATCATTAATTACCTGTTTCATAACTTACAAGCAATCCATGCACACATACACACACACTCTTGCACATACTGAGCTAATTGAGCAGTGACTTTTATAAGCAGAGCAGTCAAGCGTTACTAATCTCATTTATCAGACGTTATGGTTATAAATATCATCATCGTCTCATCACCACATCTGACCTCTTCGTTTCCGCATCCTGCTCCTCTGCTACCTGCATATTTTTCTCTCTCTCTCCCTCTTTAAGACTCTGCTGCTTCAGTCAACAGCCTCATTTCTCTCTCCCTCCCCTCCTCTCTCTCTCTCTCTCTCTCTCTCTCAGTCAGACTCTTGATTGTTTTCCTCCTCAGCTTTCTGATGGCCTGTGTGTCTCTCCCCTTCCTCATGTCCTCTCTGGAGTGTATTCTGTGTGTTTTCCCCCATATCACACGCACATGATTAGTTGTGTGTGTGAGTGTGCCCAGCTCTCCACTCTGTTCCCACTGAATATTCCCTTTCATCGAGACTATTATCCGACACGACACGTTCCACTCCCACAAGGCTCCACGTTTTTGACTGTGAAGACAGCCGAGAGGAGAGAGAACTGAGCCCTCCCCTTTCTTTCACGCTCCCTCTGTTTCTCTCTCTCTCACTTTCTCATGCAGATTCTCCTTCTTATCTCTCTCTCTCTCTCTCTCTCTCTCTCTCTCTCTTTTTCTCTCTCTCTCTCTCTCTCTCTCACGTACACTCACTCTCCCATGCTCTCACTGCCTTAGTCTATCTCTTTCACGCATACTATGTCTCTCTCTCTCTCTCTCTCTCTCTCTCTCTCACCTCTACCCTGCATCTGTCTCTCTTTCTCTATTTCTCCCACTTTCTCTCTGTTTCTCACTGCATCTTTTGTCTTTTTTTCTCAGCTGTCTCCTGCTTCCTCAACTTTTTCATTCCCCTTTGCTGTCTTCCTCTCCCCCCTCCTTCCCTCCCTTGTTCCACCTCTTTCCTTCTCTGTCTCTTTCCTTCTCAATTCTACCTTTATCTCTCTCTCTGTGTCTCTCTCTCTCTCCCCACTGTGCAGCATGGATTATGGATTTTCATATCAGTGCTGACTTCCTCTTTCAAGGAGCCTGCAGCTTGTGATGAGAGCTGTACAGTACCATGTCTCTGCTTCTCCCTCGCTCTCTCTCTCTGTCTCTCTCCCTCTCTCCCTCCATCCCTCCCTCCCTCTCTCTCCATGCAGCTCAATTCAGTTCGCGCCCATTCAAAGCATTCTGTTGTGGGATTGCCAAAGCACCTTCAAAATGACACATAATCTCCCACATCCTTTATTTTCCTGTTCCGTAGGGCTGTGGTCTCTCTCTCTCTCTCTCTCTCTCTCTCTCTCTCTCTCCCTCTGTGTCTGTCTCCCTCTCTCTTTCTTCCTCTCTCTATTGCTCTCCTTCTCCATCTCATTCTGTCTCTCTGTTTCTCTATCTCTGCTAGAGAGAGATGTTATGAAGTCTCTGACTTTCTTTTTTTCAGCTTTGGATTGTCGGTGTATTTTTAAACACGTCTGTACACACACACACTCATACACAAACATATAAGGACATACACACCCCTACACAGCCTTCTTTTGAAGTCAGGCAGATGCTAGAATCTAAATCTGTAGAGACAGAGAGAGAGAGAGAGAGAGAGAGAGAGAGAGAGAGAGAAAGAGGGGAGGTCGTCTGTCAGTCCTACACTCCTCCATGTGCCTTTTCAATACATTCATTGCGTTACTTGAGTGAGTGAATATTTCATTAACATATCTATCATTCTTCAACTAATATAGTGCTCTAGTCTGGAGGCAGCTGAATGGTTAATGGGCCGCTGGAGGAAGTCGTCACCCTGCACTCATCCTGCCTCATTCTCTCTTTCTTAAGCGGAAAATGTCTAGAATCTGTTTATAGCTCTGCCCAAGCAGCTCAACACAATTAGACACCTGGATTTATTAACCAGTATGTGATGTGTCTATGCGTGTGTGCGCGCCTCTTATTAAGAAGCCAAAACTGTGCCATCTGGATTAGAATACGTCTGATATTGGATTTTCTCACTACTGCTTTTTACTTATTTGTGTCTCAATCAGAGGTAAATATATGACAGTAATTAGAAAAAGACATCCTATAAATAATAAGGAATAATTTCTAACAGATTCCAGCGGATGAAGACTCTTTACTATGTCTGTGTGTGTGCATGTGTGTCCCCGGGCACTTTATATTAGTGTCAGTGTCTGTCCAATCACATCCCCCAGTGGGTAGATTGTCACCAAGGTCAAAGGTTAAAGAGACTGTTTCTTCCTCACAGAAAGAGAGAGAGAGACTAATAGACGGATTGTGGGTAAGATGGATAGTCAGTAGTTTGGGGTCAAGTATGCTGTCTCTGAAAATACACACATCATAACCTCACACACACTCGCACGGCTGTGTCTTTTACAAACAAGGTCAGCTGGTTTAGTTACTAAATGAATCAGGAAAGTAGTTGCCGCTGCTGTGGCAGGTGTGAATGCAACAACATGCTTTGGATCCTGTTCAGCACTTATATCCTCTTCCTCTCTGGGGTGCTTGGAAACCAAAAACCCAAACCAAGTTTGTTTGTGTGTGTGTGTTTGAGTGTGTCCGTGCTCTGCCGCATTGCCATTGAAGTCAATTTGAATCTAATTAGCAATTTACCCTCCACCAGCTGTGTCATCATGATCAGTGGATGGCTACTGTAGGATTCAGTATCATTGTAATGCTTTTATAAGTAACTCATACTGAATGCACAAAGATGATAAATGTACAAAAATAGTGACTGATGATTGAATAACTGGGTGAAAATGAATAGGGGCCTGAGAGATATGTCTTGATAACTGTCTGCATTTCTTTTGATTTATATTTAGCTACAGTACATCAGAATGTGTGTCCTTTAAAAAGCAGGAACCCAAGATTAGCAGGTGGAATTTTTTAGTTAAGACAGTAAAATCCAAACACGATCCAGTGCTGTTTACTGTATTATATTGATTAATCTTCTGCAGTGTTTGGATTTTGATTGTCTACTTCTATATATTAGTGGGGTTCTGTGGACATTTATGGACATGTAATTTTGACACTAATCTAGTAAAAGTCTAGCCGCTGGTCTGGCCCTGAGTCAGCAGACATCCATAATTAAACCCCAGTAGCAATGATGAATCTCTTTTAAATTCACCTATTAATTAACCCAGCGCTCATAATCCCTCATTCTAGTCAAGAGGTGCCACTACCTCATCTTTCTCTCTCTCTCTCTCTTTTTCTATCCACACCCCGGCTCTTCCTCCATTTCAACAGGCCTCTCTGTGTACATAGTGTTCATGTGGATTTATAACGGTGAAGTCATTATCCAGCTCCGCTGTCTGGTTAAGTAATGGCCTTGTTGGTAGTGATGTCATAATTCAGAGGTGCTGGACCTCTACCAGATCTTCAAGGCTGCAGGGGAATTTCTTATTACACTGTAAAAACTACAGCTGACCCAGCCAGGCCCGTATTACATCCACCCTTCGTCTCTTCAGGCATCTCTCCATCAATCAGAACATAAATCCATACATTTGCATTTTTAAAGCAACACTCTCTTACTTTTATTTTACTGCGACCCTCAGCAAAATAAAAAGAGTATCAATTACACACACACACACATACATATAGAGAAGGTCTTGGGTTCGAACCCCAACTAGACGATAAAAGTGGTTCGATTAAGTCACCTGACTCAAGGCCACTCCTCAGAGCACTGGCTCATACTCCCATAGTCCCCTGCCTGTCCCAGCCTATAGTAAACACCATCACGCAGGTTGCTAAGGCTTCTGTGCTGTGTAGTTAATGTGGCAGTGACCACAGGAGCCTTGATTTATGTCTCTGACTTTCTGATTACAGCTGGTGGAATACTGCTGTAAACCCGCCATTCATGCCAGGAAGCTATTTTATGTTTTGCAATGAAAAATTCATCACCATTCATTTAGAACCATGCTAGCAGGCATGTTTTGTAATCTATTTTTCTATTTCATGGTAAGCTCACCTCATTCGCTTCCATTGTAACTGAGTTGGGAGGATATTTTTCTTCATAAACCTAAAACTGTCTTGAACTGCATAACTACTTTGCATTGTATGAAAAACTACAATGACAATAAGGAAACAGAAGCAAATCTATCAGAATACAGGCACATAAAGAATATTTCTGGGCGAGATGTGACACACGGGATAATACAAAGACCGGAAAAGTTTTCTTGGGGCGTGTCTTTAAGTTCACTGTGTGTTATAGTTTAAAATTCCAGTTGTGTTTCTGCATTGAAAGTATTCCTTAGTCTTGAGCTGTGATCAAACTCTGTCTGGGAAAGCGAAGCCCTCTATGAAATGTGGTAAAACTGTGAGAGTCACACATATACTCTCTCTCTCCCTCTCTCTCTCCCCCTCTCCGACACACACACACATAAAAGCAAGCAGCAGATTAGATGGGTGCTGATTCTGGCTTCCTGCACATTTATCACTCTCAGTCCCTGTCAGATATTTTAAGGTTCCTGTCTGAGGGGAGATTTAAGGATTTTACCAAAGAGGTAAAATCAAAGAAAAGTAAATAACGCAAGGCAACACTGACTGGTTGACTGAGGTAAAATAGCTGTGTGTGTTCATCATAGATTAAAATATCTGATGGTTGGTAGCTTAAAAAGTATGTTACTGCCTTCCCAGAAAGAACGAAATATATTCTAAAAAAGAATATTGAAAAATGCAGATTAATTGATATCACACATCTTCTTTCAAGTTAGAAGCATCGTTAATTTATAATGCAAACACAGCAGAGCTGAGAATAGATGCAGAACCCAATTTAAATTTTCAAAGGAATGGGATCTTTCTACAGTCGATGGGGCTGTTGAATTATGTGTTGTGCTGTAATTATAAGCATTATGGCAGTTATCAGGAATCTCTCAAACCTGAAGGTGTACAGTCTAGGAAGAACACATAGAGTGTATGAGTGTATCTGTCCATATCAGGCTAATGTTAAAAATAGAATGAAATATGCATATAAAAGTCAAATTGGTAATGTTGGGCAGTTGGTGGTGTAACAGTTAGGGAGCTCTGTGATCGGAAGGTTGTCGGGTCTAGCTGCAGACTGGTGAAGGTGCCACTGAAGTAGTCATGAGCAAGGTACCGTCTCCAAGCACTGCTCAATGGGTGCTGCCAGAAAGCTGCCCACTCCTCCTTCATGGATAGTTTTTGCGTGTTTAATAACAGTGGTTTACAGACGACCTGAAATCCATACCTAGGTATAATTTTAAAAAATCCTTAAAACTGAATGACTAGTTTAAGTTAAAAGTAATCAAGACTTGAATAAAAGTGCCACAATTCCTGATGTCAATTAATTGCTGGTATTAGTAAAGATTTAGTAAAGCCGAAAATATGAAATGCTTGACTTAAAATTAAGTACACTTATTTCTTTTTAAAATTTAATTAGTTCTCTGATTCCTTTTTTCAAACCAAATGCATGCAGACCGTGAAACAACTCACCATCATGCCACACAAAACAAATTCAGGGTTAAGAATTTTGCTTCTCCAGTTACACAAAAGCCTGCAGGGTATGATATTACTAATAAAAAATTGTGATGTTTGTGCAGTCAGAATTGTAGTGCAAAATGTAACAAACAAGGACTGTTGGAGATAGAAATTTGAATAAAAGCACATTACTTTCATTATAAATGTAGTCAGTTAGGGTACAGTGTGACGTTATGTACAGTAACAAAGCAACAAGCTACTCAAGTGCTGTACTTGCCAGCTTTATCAGTTAACTTTGGCTTCACATGTCACTCCTGATGAGTTTTTGTGCACTATTACATTAAATCCCCATTGGGCCAAAAGCACTAATGTAGTCTAAAAAGAGTGGTCAGTGCACCATTAGGCTATTTGTGTATTTTCATGAATAAATAGATCTTATTTACATTCTGTGCCAAAAGTGCATTGTCGGGAGACCTCTCTGACAGGGTTATTTGTTACTTGTGTTGTGCAGCATGGTGAATACAGGAGTTCCTGTTTGTTTAGTAGTGATGGGGCACTCGCCTCTAATTTGTATGTAAGAGCGGAGGTTTAAAAGCTGCTCTCAGGTCAGGCTTCTGCTGTGGAGATGTCTGGTCCAGCAGGAAAAGCATGTTAACATGCTCTCTCTCTCTCTCTCTCTCTCTCCCATTTCCCCCTTTCTTTCACACACACAGATAGGATGCAGTTAGTAATAACTGTGCGTGGGCATGTATATGTGTATGTGTGTGTGTGTATGAGAGAGAGAGAGAAGAATGAGACATTGCAGTTTCTTTGGAATGCTGACCTGGTTAGACAACAGCAAAACAGGACCAGCATCTAGGGCAGAACAAACGGGTTTCTAACTTTACAGGCTAGAGACAGATCAGGAACATGCTTTAGTAAAAATATAACATACAGTGTTAATGCTATAGCATATAAATAGAATGACCCAGAGTTCTACAGCACCGTTTTTTTAAGCAGCTGTCCTCTAACACAACATGTAAATCATCAACATCTGAGCATCAGTCCCTGTTGAGGTTGTTGACAGGTCATGTGAACTACAAAACACAGACAAAACTGACACAGGGAGCCGGACTTAGACACAGGCAGTAAAGGTGTAACGATATACCAGTCTTCATCGATACTTTGATTCAATGATCAATAAGCCCAAAGTATTAATCCGTGATGAAAATATTGATCAGACATCAAACGTATTGTAATTTCACTTTATATTGAACAGGAGGTCAATTTTTTTTATTAAAAGAGAAGATTGTTTTTCATATGTCTGGTTGAGCTCAGGAATAAAATTGTTATAATGATATTTTAGGTGCTTTTTGTGATTTGATATGAACGGAAGTGATTGTGTTTAATCAGCATCTGACATTGTCTCATATCGATTGCTGGCTCTCAAATTGAAATCGTATCATAGCAGACTAAGATATTGAATTGTTGTCTATTAAATTGACATACCTTATTGTCATGAAACTTACACCTCTAACAGACAGTACCAATAAGGATGTGTAACTAGCTCGCGGATTACACAAATGCAGAGATACAGGACAGGACTAACACAGACAGCCTTGACAAAGAGAGTCCTAAGACACATATTGCTCTTGCACACAGCACATACTCAGACACACTGGCAGTTGGTAGCGTAATGGTCCATGATCGGAGTGTCACCGGTTCAAATTCCGGACCGCTAAAGGTACCACTGAGGTGCACATGAGCAGGCTACTGTCCCCAAGCACTGCTGTCCGCCCACTGCCAAAAGCTGCCCCACTGTTCCTTCATGGATGGGTCAAATGTAGAGGTTACATTTTGTTGTGGTGCTATGTGTGCTGTATTGTGCTGTGTTTACATTGACAAATAATCACTAACTTAATATATAATAATATTGATGTGTGCATGGGTTTGTACATCTGAGAGAGAGAGAGACATTCCTATGTGTAATGTCAGTGGCTTGGTTGTAGTAGTTAGACAGACTCTCAAATTAATTCCTTTTTCCTGCTGCTGTTGCTGATGTGAGCCAGAGGGGGGCGAGAGACACTTTATCACTTCCCCAGATCTCTAGAGACTCCAGGAGAGTAGGTGTGTTTGGATATGGCTGTTTAAACGTGCGACTACTATTGTCCCTCAGCCTTTAGGTGTATTTCAGTGTAATCTTGTGTGCATGGAGAGTGTGTGTTGTGTTTGTCCACGTGTGTGAGAATGTTAAATAATGTATTATACTCTCTAGCGTGGCACAGACTGAGGCACAGTTGATATTCCATGTTATTAGAAGAGACAGGGAGAAAGACAGGGTATGGATTGATGAAGCGAGGGAGGGAGTGGAGAGAAGGAGAGAGAGAGAGAGAGTAGCTGATGGTGTCTAATGTAGCAGATGTGGATTATGATGTGCTGATGTTATTGACATGACGATGTCCTGCAGCCATATTGTTTTCTCCTTAACACCCACTCAATAGGTCTTGCTGGTCTTGCTCTCTTTATGAGAACACTGAGTCCCATAATTGGAGCAGTTGGTAGCGTAACTGTTAGGAATTCGCCCCGTGATTGCAATGTCGCCGGTTTAAGCCCAGACTGGTAAAGGTACTGAGGTACCCATGAGCAAGGTACCATCTCCAAGCACTGCTCCCCAGGGGCTGCATGTCAGCTGCACGCTGCACCATCACGATGGGTCAAATGTGTGCTGTGTTGTGGTGTGTTCACAATGACTTGATGAGATATAAATAATGTAAATAATCCTACAGCTACACCTAACCCTAACCTAACCACAGTAACCAAATGCAAACATTTTGCCTATTTTAGTACTTCACACAAAATCTATGACATTTTAATAATATTTTTGTAGGAAGTTATCCGCACATACACAAATGGCAAAAAAAGAGAAAAATTCTGAGGGTCCCTTTTCATTTAGGGGTGCTCACAACCACTTGAAAGTATACACATACACTCAAATACGCACATTATCAAACCCATGCAGAGTTCAGAATCAATGAATGTGCATCTATATTCTATAAAACAGGACTTAGAAGATACATATATACATGGACGCATACTCCATTTATAGACTGTGGGAACACACATTCTCACATGTACACACTCACACACACCATGCTGCTGGGAACATAGATGTTTCACAGATTTTATTGTGATGAGACAAATTCCAACATCCTCCTTCATATCTGCTTTTAATCTTCTCTGTCTATCCCCCTCCCTCTCTTTCGCTCTCTTGCTTGCTCTCTCTTTATCTCTATCATTCCAGTACAAACTAAAAATGATCAAAATCTCAGTGTTCCAAAGGTGCCACTGTTTATCTCAAGATGCCCTATTCTGTATGTGTGTGCGTAGGGTGTGTGCATGCATTCGTGTATGTCCTCAACACAGGTAAGTCCACATCATGCTGACAGCAAGGCAGCTCTCGCAGGCTCTGAGCACATGCTCTCAACATTTTACCAACTTCTGACCTTTGACTCTTTGACCGTTGTTCCCACAGTTCTTCCCAGGAGGGAGCGAGAGAACGAGAAAGCGAGTGAGAGAGGGAGGAAAGAGAAGAGAGGAGAGGAGAGGAGGAGTGTGGGGATGTTACGAGGGGAGCATGCAGATTACCAGCGGCAGTACCACACTTTGGGCAGCGCCCCGCGACGCTTCTCCAGCCCAGACATGGAGGCTTTGGCCAAACTGCACAAGAGCGATGCAGAGAGACAGCGTGGGGCCAAGTTCCCGCCCCAACACGCTGCCACGCTGGTCAGCACCAACTGCTCCCGACAACAGGTACGCTCTCACGTCTGTGTGTATCTGTTTATGTGTGTGGTCTCCAGCTCCTACGGCAACTTGTTAAAATTTATTTAAAGGTGAAATTTGTATATGAAATATTGAAACAAAGGTGTTTTCTGCTATGTTCTGATGTGTGTGGCCCAGCAACTACAGCAACATGCTGATCTTGATTTCAAGCGGAAATACAGGCTTTTTCATGTGTATATGTGTGTGAGTGTGTGCCTGTATTTGTGTATTGGTGTTTGTGGGCCAGCTGCTACTGTGACATGTTAAATTTGATTTAAAGGTGAAGATCTGAAAATACAGGCTTTGTGTGTGTATTGTTGTGTGTGGAGCCCGACTCACACAGCAACATGCTTAACTCGATTTAAAGGTAAAAGGTGAAATGTTGAAATAAAGGCTTCTTTATGTGAGTGTGTCTTAGTGTTCGTGCGTGTATTGGTGTGTGAGCCAGCTACTACAGCAACATGCTGAACTTGATTTCAAGCTAAAATACAGAGTTCTTCGTGTGTGTGTATATGTGTGTGTGTGTGTGCTTGTATGTGTGTATTGGTGTGTGTGGGCCAGCTGCTACTGTGTCATGTTAAATATGCTTTAAAGGTGAAGATACAGGCTTTTTGTATGTGTGTTGTGTGTGTGTTTAAGGACCTACATCGATATTCTGAAATTGATTTAAAGGCTAAATTTAAGGATGAAAACAAAGGAAAATTACTGGCTGTCTGTGTGTGTTCTTGATGCATTTACAGTTAGACTTGAGGTAGATGTTCTCCTCTATCCCCTTTTTTCATTTACCTCCCATCTCTCTCTCTCTCTCTCTCTCTCTCTCTCTTTCTCTCAGCCTCCTTCATTCATACCTCTCCCTCGCTGTCTTTCTTGCCCTTTAGTTCTTCTCTTATCTTGCCTGTATCCTCTGTCACTCTCTTCTCTTCTCATATACAGTATCTCTTGCTCTCTCTCTCTTCTTCTTCTTTAAGTCCATCCTTAGCAATTGTCATCCCCCTCTCCGTGTCAGTCTTACCGTCCTGCCCATTTGCTCTGCGTGTTTACCCTGCTGCAGTCGCCGTTAGTGACAGTGCTGGAATGGGGAGGAGAGACAGAGAAAGAGGGGGGAGAGAAAAGGGGAGAGAGAGAGTGAACGAGGCAATAAGGGAATGAGGAGGGGGGGACAGGTGGAGTCTGCCGTTTCCATGGCAACCGGGTGCCCATATAAGGAAACCACATGATATCACATAGCCGGCTGGCATGAAGCAAGAACCGCCAAGGAGGAGAGAGACGGAGAGAGGAGAAACGGAGAAAGAAAAACAGAGGAGGAGAGAACGTGAGTGTCTGCAAAGGCAGTGGAGATGGAGAGAGTGTGAAGGCTTGAGCAGCGGTGACCGCTGGAGAGAGAGAGAGAGAGAGAGAAAGGAGAGAGAGAGAGAGACGGTGGACTCTCAAGGCAGGGGATTTTCTGTGATCCGCAGTCCGTAAATGGAGAGACGGAAAGAGGGGGAGAGAGAGAGAGAGGAGGAGGAGAGAAGGGATGGACAGAGCGGCGTGAGGAGGGGTACATCGGCGCTGGAGCTAATTAATTAGCAATGGTATGATATGTTCATTAATCAATGAAGACATGAACAATTTAGATTGAACAAACAGAGACGGAGACAGAGAGATTGAGAAAGAGAGAGAGAGAGAGAGAGAGAGAGAGTGAGCGAGAAGGAGAGAGATTGTCTACCTGACTGGTTGGTGATTTGTTAGAGGCGGGGATTTCCAGTCATCTATAAGCAGGTGAGGAGGAATCAGATTTGAGGAGGTGTGTGTGTGTGGGTGTGTGTCAGTGTGCATGTGTGTGTGTGCTACAGCAAATATCTGTTCATATTCCATATTCTGTCTATTCCTATTTGAGATGCAATGAGATTCAGGTTGAGGTTGTATATTTCCCTGTTTTCGTAGTAACTGTGTGGGGAGACATGCAGGTGGGAAGCAGGTGTGGCCGCTGCATTTTGTGTGTGTGCGTTCAGTGTGTGTGTGTGTGTGTGCCTGAGGGACACTGAGGTATAGAGAGAGGGAGTAAACGGGAGAGGAAGTGAGGTTGGATTGGGTGGGCACTCCAGCCTGTTTGGCATGCACATCACGCCATGAATTCATTTCTCTACTCCTCTTCCACACACGCACACACAGTGCCCATCACTACAACTAAGATGTGTCTGATGTGCGCTTGCTTGAGTATGTGCACTTAAAGCAGCAGGTACATGCTGTGCTAGTTGTAGCTCTGAACCTTCTAACTCTCTATGGCAGGATTGACACTAAGCTTTTTCACACAGCATCTTTTTTCCCCGCCTGGGAGACTTCCATCTTTCCACAGGGAATATGGAAAAGTGTTGAGGCTATGAGTGCTTCTCCAATAAGGACTATTAGCTTTGTATTTGTATGTTAGCAGAAGGAGTTTTATATTAAAAGCAGAGTCATCTTGGTGTATCTTTACTAAACTGACTATTTGGATGTTTGAGCTTGCTTTTCAGAGATAGAGCTGG
Source organism: Distichodus sexfasciatus (assembly GCA_032718565.1). Lineage (NCBI taxonomy): Eukaryota > Metazoa > Chordata > Actinopteri > Characiformes > Distichodontidae > Distichodus > Distichodus sexfasciatus. Next base: position 595,769 of record JAVGVS010000104.1, on the reverse strand, counting down.
TATTTTAATGTTGTGATTTTTTTGCCATAATGCATTGTTGTATTACTTGGACACACACAGTTGCAACATTGTGAGATGATGAGAAATGTTTCTGTAGGTTCTGTAGGAGATACAGTACTGTGCAAAAGTTTTAGGCAGGTGTGAAAAAATTCTGTAAACAAAGAATGCTTTCAAAAATGGAAGTGTTAATCATTTATTTTCATCAATCAACAAAATGCAGTGAATGAACAAAAGAGAAATCTAAATCAAATCAATATTTGGTGTGACCACCCTTTGCCTTCAAAAGAGCATCAATTCTTCTAGGTACACTTGCACACAGTTTTTGAAGGAACTCGGCTGGTAGGTTGTTCCAGACATCTTGGAGAACTAACCACAGATCTATAATCCTATAATCCTACAAAATAATATAATGACTACAAAATAATATAATGACTATAATCCTACAAAATCCCTGACTTTGTGCAAGTGTACCTATAAGAATTGATGCTGGTTTGAAGGCAAAAGGTAGTAACACCAAATTTGATTTGATTTAGATTTTTCTTTTGTTCGCTCACTTTGCATTTTGTAAATTGATAAAAATAATTATTATCATTATTTATATTTCTGAAAGCATTCTTTGTTTACAGCATTTTTTCACACCTGCCTAAAACTTTTGCACAGTACTGTACGCTTCTGTAGTTTCTCAGCTTCAGCTCTGCCAATCTGATATGTTGCTGAGATCATGGAAAGTGTTAAGACTATACGCTTTCACATCAACATGTACATGTTTATATTGTTCTATGGGCAATGTAAAGCAGTATGCTAATTTAGAATGTGTAAAACATCTTAATTAAACATCACAGCTAAAGTATGTGCTAATTGTGAAAGATTCTAGCTTAGAGTAGTGTTGGGAGACTCGAGACCGGTCTTGAGACCAATTTTTAAAAGTCTCGGTCTTGTCTCGGTCCTGGCTGTATTTATACCTGGTCTTGTCATGGACTCGGACAGAGAGGACTCGGGATTTTATTTCGAGACCACCGAGACCACAACTTTGAGAATATTACTATTAAAACTTTGAGACCGATGCATTCATTTTGGGTTATTCATTATTAGTGTTTAATCATTCAAAATCCCTTTAATTTACAGAAACCACACAGTGGCAGTTAGTACCAGGGCAGTTAGTGGTGTAACGATAGGGTGTTCGCCCCGTGATCAGAAGGTCGCAGGTTCGAATCCAGGGCCGGTAAAGTTACCATTGAGGTACTCGTGAGCAAGGTGCTAGCTGCCTGCTGCTCCTTCACGGATGGGTTAAATGCAGAGGTCACATTTCGTTGTGCTGTGGTGTGTTCACAATAACAAATAATCACTCACTTTCACATACCATAAGAATCGCAAGACTTTGAATTGACTGGACATTATATTCATTCCTCGGAAAGTAAATCCGTGCACAAAAACAGAAGTAATTGCATAGAAAGGCATTAATAACACTATTTGCGACATAAACACGCGTTAGTGCTCGCGACTCTAGTATGGAACGCCATCATGTGCAAAAATGTAGTTCTCTACCAGAAAGGCCAAAAGCAGCATTTTATAGGCCAATATGAGTCCAAATCGGCTCAAAATTACTGTAACTTTAGCATTTCTTCAGTTTCAGTTGTTTAGAAAATATATTTTTTCCATCTTATAACGTGAGCGAGTAATCAATATAGAAATAAATAATGTATTTAAAATGTATTATTTTTTATCAAATAATTTTATTCTGTATCCAGATAGATACCAGATGGATAAAGAAGTGTTTCCACCTGGCACTAACCTTATTTATCATCACAGTACTGAACCATAGAATTTCTCTGCTAAATAAAAACTCTGCAAACCAATAAAACGGTGAGTTTGGCCTTGTTCTGCGATTGTGGTTTGTTGAGTTTAACATATGATGTGATCAGTTTGGATAACTGCTTCCAGTGAAGTGATTTCCTCATTATTGATATGTAAGAGAGAAATATTGAATAAACATGTTTAATATTGCTTAGACTTTGCATCTTCCACTTACTTGTCATGTGTAAAATGTGCATTGGTCCGGTTTCGGTCTCGACTCAGTCTCGCCCCGCCCTGGTCTCGGACTTGTCTCGGTCTCGGCACTTCAGAGTCTCGATCTCGTTTCGCTCTCAACACACTCTGGTCTTGGTTTTGTCTCGGTCTTGGTTTTGGTGGTCTTGATCCCAACTCTAGCTTAGAGGTAGTGAGTCTGGTTTTAAAAGTTGTCACCATTTTAACTGCGTAATGGTACAATATTTTGAGCTGTTGGTACATACATATGATTCCACAAACAGAAACCAGGCAGCATCTTGTAATTTGTTGCAAACACTATTGCTAGTTTTCAAATATAACAAGGGTCTGGCTGTAAGTGTGCAGATTCTAATATTATGGCGCAAATGTGGTGCTTGTGCTTGGATGATTCCCACACAGTATAAACACAGCTTTAAACACAAGTCCTCAATTTTAAAAAGTCCTCTTCACTGAACGTTTGACAACTTATCTGCTAGTATTCCTCAGATGTCCTGAGTAACTATTGAATGACTTAACAAAGCCATGCAATTTGTCAAGCAGTAAAGACACATAGCTTCCTTTCATTGCTGTTCCAGCTGTTACACTTTTCCACCAAAGCAGTCAAACAGTCATGATTTACTTAGTACCATGGATATAGTTTAGACATTAAAATCTAGAGAGACTGTATAGCTTGTGTTAGCTTTCCCACACCACTGCCCAAAGGCTAGGTTAGGTTTATGACACTCAGGAAGTACTGCCATCTTCAAACTGTCTTTTCATCAACCATAAGGTCTAGTAAAATGCCATAAATGTTCTACACTGCTTATTGTAATTCTGAATTTGTATTAACCCACATTTAGCCTTTCTTAGTGGTCAGTTTTGGACAATAGGATCATTCTATATACGGTTTAAAAGATACTTTTAAACAGTAGCTTTAAGCTATAACCACGCTACTGTTTTAATATAATGTTTATAGCTTTTTTGTAATGATGTAGCATTTAGTCATGCTTTATTGCTATTAGTAAAAAAAAAATAGCAACCAGAGCTGCAGCTACTGAAGTAGTTAAGTTAGTCATGTCACTAATTTTAGTTTGCTAATTGACATGTGTGTAAGCTCAGGAAAGCCTATAAAACTAGAAGTTCAACTGAGCTCCTGTGGCCACAAACCAAACTATGTGGCCATAGGACAATAGACAAAGCTGAAAGACTGAGCATGAGATCATATAGGTCATAGTCTGATTTTACACCTAAAGAGTGTATCTATATAGCATTTTTTGTAAATATAATGCCCAAAGAGTATATATAATTTAATATCTAGCTGTCAGCATCCTATCATTTTGCCAGCCTGTGTTGCCACAGTAACGGAAGCTGGCCAGCCAGATGCTCTACAGCCTGATATGGCTTTTAATGTGATGTCAAAGAAATAGATTAGTTTTTCTCTTTTAGCCGTGCTTGATGCAAATAATTACCAGCTGAATATTTCTGGTGTTAATGTATTTCACAGAATCCATACATTTAAGAGAAGATCTCTAAATAAGTTTTAAAATCATGCTCCACAGTTAAGCAACTGTATTGATTTTACCTCACGGTCAATAATTCATTCTAAAGGCACACTAAGTAATGTCACATATTGCTTGTTTAAAGCATATTAGTGCCATTTATTTGAATCCATTTTGCTGGTTATATCCATTTAGTCAGTTATTAAATGGTGGTCCAGAGATAAACTTTGGTTCTCTAATCATGGCATGGCTCTCTATTATGTGTTGCAATTAAATTTATTGTTCTTTCATCTAAAAGAGAGAATCAGATCCAACAAAACATCTTAGTCTTTTTTTCTTTCCTGAAAAGAGTTTATGAGCTTCTTGGATCCTAAAATCTTTCTGTAAATGTTAATAGATTTAAGGGTAAAGGGAATGACATCAAACACAGCATTTTAATGTATTCATGAAACTCTCTCTGCAGTATGTTGGTAAGCTGGAAATGATGAATTTGGATAGAAAAAAAGATCTATGAAGAAAGAAGAACTTAATTTCATGAAATATTGATTGTTTGCTGTGTCGTTGTTGAGCTCTGAACTTGTGTGGGTGAAATGACAAGTGAAGTCGAGGAATTAGTGAATGATTGAAGTGAGTAAGAAGTTAAATAGGTAAAATGAATTACAATATAGACAGCTGGTGGTTCAGGTTTGGTATGCTTTCATATAACAAGAGTTTAAATGAAGTTTTCATCTCAGTCATTTTGCTGAATCTCAGGAAATCTATTATCAGGGTTTTTTTCTAGCAGACATTTGGTTCCTATAGTGACTCTCTCACACACACACACACACACACAAACTATCTTTGTGGGGACATTCTATAGAGTGCCATAATGATTAGATGTATATCATTCTACAATCTAATCCTAACCCTAACCTTAACCTCAGTAACCAAATGCATATCTTTTACCTCTTTTAGGTTCTCAAATAAAACATGCAGATTTTCTATAAAGTCATTTCTCCTCGTGGGGACCTATCAAATGTCATCACAAAGCCCAAAAAAACTAATAAAAGTGATTTTAGGGGACAAAGCGGCCCAAAATGTTCCCCACAACGCATAAAAACATGGTACACACACAAACACACACATGCATTATGCTAGATAGCCACCAGGGAGCAGACACCCACACAGGATTCTCTCGTCCTACGGCCTTTAGCCCTGACCACTGGAGACATGCCAAAAATCTACACATTACAAACCTTAGCATACACACAGATAAAAAAGAGGAGACTGTGTGGTTGAGAGATAGACAGTGAGTGTGTGTTTGAAATAATTTTGCAATTGTGTGTATTGTCTAAGTTCCCTGTAATCAGCTCCCATGTTAAGGTCCAGCAGACAGCCATCCTCACCATCTGCCTGTCTTTATGTGAGTAAGAGTCAGCAGTGTGCGTGTGTGTGTGTATATGTGTGTGTGTGTTTTCTCCCCCTCTGCACTGGAGAGGGACCTGGTTAATTCCTCATGTCTTAATAATGAGCTCCAACAATATCTGACTCTCTTTCACTTTTTATTCTGTTTGTCCCAATATAAGCCCAGATGCATTTGCTCACTCTTTCTCTCCGTCTCTCCGTTACAAACTTGGTTACTCGAGAATTACTTGTGGACTGGTTACTTGAGAATTTAAATGAATGTGAATAGTTGACCAATCTCTCTTTTTCTCTTTATTCTCTCCCCTCCATCTCCTCATCTTTCACTCTCTCAGCAACCACATTACTGGAGTTTTAAGGTGAGTACTGCCATTCTGTGCTTGTGTCTGTGTGTTACTAGGTTTGCATGATAAATGTTTGTGTGTTCTTCTTTGTGTAAACATGTCTTCATTTTTGTTAGACTGGCATACTGCTCTAAAACATTGTACTACCACCCTATTTTAATATATAGTATTATAAATATACCAAAGTTCCTAATGTCTTTTGACAAGCTTACTTGAGCATGTATGACAGTGAGAGATATAATCAACAAACAAGAAACAACAAAAAACATTCTTGAACTTAGTTAAAGAAGCCTTCTTACAGCAGGACAGTTTATTCTGACTGATGCAAATGTCACTTAGTGTATGTAACTGAATTCAAATGATGCAGTGCCACTGAACATCACAGAGTGTGAGAGAGAGAGAGAGAGAGAGAGAGAGAGAGAGAGAGTGAGGGAGAGAGCGAGAGAGAGCACTATTGCATATGTGTATTGGAAAATTGCTCTGCTAGTTTTTGTTGCATCATCACATTCTGATGAGCTGGAGGGAGCAGAACAATTAATTTATCCAATGAATATACATGAATAATTCTGCACTGTGTCTGTGAGAGAGAAAAGAGAAAGAGCAAGAGAGGGGAGGAGATTAAGTCTGCTCTTGCTGAATTGCTAAATATGCAGTGTGAGTCCAGTGATGAAACACACACACACACAGATACACACTCCATTGTTAATTCATTGCTGTATAGAAGGTTTAATTGTCTTCATTTGAGGTGTAGTTGCTAGGTTACTTCATAGGAAGCTTAGTAAAGTCTATAATTTAAGTTGTACCCTGGAAACTGCTTTCTTACAGATCTGTAGTACTGTATATGAGGACACTGTTATATGTTTTTACTGCATATTCATGTTGGTTTGTGTTTCGAGTTTGTTTTTTAAAATGTATTTTAATTCATATATTTACATTTATATACCTTTTGAAGAACCACTAGTGTTTGCAGCGTCACTGAATTAACTCTGATTGGTAAAGGTGCCACTGAAGTCCCTTTTAGCAAAGTACCAAACCTCAAACTCCCCAAGCACCTACTGTTCCTACACTGATGGATTAATTGCAAGGTTACATTTTGTCTTGGTGCACTGTGAGCTGTGTCTGGTGTGTTCACAATGATGAATAGTCACTCACTTTTACTTGCGTGATGTTAATACATCTACTTGATGTTTAAATAATATGTGTAAAGAGTGGTGGAGCCGTTTGACTGATGTTGTTTTGAAAATTATCTATATGGATTTATGTTGCATTATGGTTGCGTGCATGATGCATATGATTATCTAACGGATGGTGGGCAGTCATTTATTTTTTGTAGATTACTAGAAGAGAGAAGGAGTTAGCATTTGTCTAGCACCCCTGGACATTGCTGTTTGCTTCCTCTTTGGAGACGCTTGAGAGATAATTTTCAGGTCACTTCATCCTCCAGTAGAGTGTTAAGAATAAATTCTCTCCTGCGCTCAGTAGGTCTTGACCTCTAGGCCACTGGGCCAACCTGACTCAAATGAGTGCGAGCAGTTTCTTTGGATTGCATCCCTTTTTTCATCTGATACTATTTCTGTTACCAGCATGTCCAGTGCATGGAGGCTAACTCAACTGAACCTAATTTCCACAACTGCTATAGCATTTTTAATCCATTTCCAGGCTTTGTGTTTCGAATGTGTAAAGCTGCCAATCCAGAGGGTGAAACCATCTTAAACTGGGCTGTAATCCCTTAGCCAGCTTGTCCAGCCTCAAACCAGAACAAACATACAGTCACCATCAAAATCTATACATATTTTTAGGAGGTCTTCAACAAATGAACTTCTCAGGTGTAGTAGTCTACATATGTTGGCTTTGTTACCAGAAGGTTCTGGATTCAATTCTTGGGGTGGTGGTGGTCTAGTGGTTAGGATGCTTGCCTCTGGACCAAGAGGTTGTGGGTTCAAATCTTACCTCCAGCGCTACCATCACTGGGTCCCTGAACAAGACCCTTAACCCCATATTTCCTGTTGATATATCATTACTGGTTTTTCTAATCCTCCAATCAAATTCACAAAAATGACTGAGTCTTTATCGGTCTTAAAAATTGTATAGCACTTAGTATCTACTCTAAACTCTAAATGACGTGTCCAGCTCTATTGAAGGCAATATTTCCTGAACCACTGGCCAATGGAGATTTGGCCATTTGTCACCTGTGTTCAAACTTGTCATATCATCCCAAGTTTGTTTTTCTCTTTCAAAGTTCAAGATGCATGTTCATGTTTTTTTTTGTCTCCAGTGGTTTCACTAGCTTCATGCTGCCAATTCCACTTGGATGGTTAGGTCTGAGTAGTCTGTTGCTAAGGTAACATCATTGCTATGCAGCCAATCCGTGAGCAGGCTGGAGCGGGTGTGTGGTGGAGCTCTGAACATATATCAGCTGTCTATTTTATTTCAGTGACATTGTCATCTAAACGTTAGTGTTGCTCCTCAAGATGGTGTGGAAGGTTGGCTGATAATTTCTGTCCAACATCCTTTCACTTATTTACATCACTGTTGTGTTTAGAGACAAATGTTGATCTCTTGGAAAGCCAGAATGCCGACCTGCTTTGGGTGCTACTGCAAAGAATGACAGTGAATCTTTCTCTCTCTCTTTCTGTAACCGATGTACAGTAACATAATCCCTGCAGCAGTAGAAATGTCTTCTCCAAGCTTGGGAACTTTCACCCTCTTCCCCAACAGACCAACATGTCTGACTCTATTGCTATAATGTATGATTTTTTTCCTTCCCTAGATGCACAACACATATAGACGCACATAGAATCAGACATACATACACATAAACACAAAATTCAGCTGAACACAGACACACGCAATCGCTCAGTCTCTGTTTCCAAGTCCCAGCTCTGGGGCTGGTTTCAGTCAGTAATTGAAGTCTTTTGTCTTGTTTTTTGCTATTTTGTAAAACAGGAGAGAGAGAGGCAGGAGGAGAGAGAGCGAGAGAGAGAATTATATGCGTGAGAGAGACCCACTTTGCAGAAGCCATTAGCTGGTCTGTCTGCAGCTCAGTAGCATTGATGTTAGCACTGTTCTCCTGTTCATTTTTAGCGCAGTTTGGTTTGTGTGGATTTTTTTTGAGCATTCTGCTGCTGGTTTTAGCAAACATTGATGAATATCAGCAGAGACAAGCGAACACGAATCCCAAATTATATCTCTCATTATCAGACAAGGTACCTTGGTAGACTTCCAGAATGTTAACACTGGAGTAACATGAATATAAACTTGCATTTGTTACATTTAGTGTGAGAGCACAACCTTATTAATTAACTACAATACAAAGTCACTTTTCACTGCTACCCATGTCCTATATGCTCTAAGTTGCTGATACTAGAATTGTGGCGTTTTTGACCTTGTACAACATTTATTGCTTTGCAACACTTATGAATGTTCTGTTGATACATAGTAATGTTAAACACCATGGACATTACATTACATACATACTGTGATTTCAGTTATTTTAGAAATAATGTAGTAATGTTCTTTACTGTTTGCATGACAAGCAAACTTGAGCACATTTAGAATTGTGTTAGCATGACACAAATTCAGTGACGTGACATGTATTACTCATTAGCTAATGCTAGTCTTGCCGCTCCAGTGCAAATTTGACCAAGTCAGGACTTCAGGCCTGTGTGACTTGTCTGAGTAAATAAACATCTCAGCTGACCAAATAATTTTGCATGGCTAATAACAAAGAGCTTACGGGTGTTACATATTTTGTATCATATTATCATCAATTGTGTGTTATTGTCATCAGCATTGAGTGTTGGTCTGCTAGTAGGCTACTTGCTGTGGTGGGGGTTAAGTGAAAGTGGGAAAGTGAGTGATTATTTGTAATTGTGATAACACCACAGCACAGCATATGGTGCACAACAATGAAATGTGACCTCTGCATTTCACTCATCCACTGGGGTCAGTACCTTGTTCAGGGGTACCTTCACCGGACCCGAAATTAAACCAACGACTCTCCAATTAGGGAAGCAACTTCCTAATCATTAGGCTTCCACCTTCAGCACTACCACTGTTGGGCCATTGAAAAAAGCTCCTGGCAGACTGTTCCTGTAATTAGAAAAACAAGCCTCTGGGTGTGCCTGCATGTGCCTGATAAATACAGTAAATCTATAATTGCGTTGTAGAATAGATTATTATTATTATACTCAGGTAAAATATGTTGAGGCAAAAAAGGAAAATCCTCAATACCCTGTTAACAAAATCTGACATTTTTTTTTAAAAAGCCATTAGTTCCCATTGTACAAAAAGGTTTTAGTTGCGATCCCTAACCAAAACTCGCCAGTTCATCAGTTTACTTTAAGTCTAGCTTATTAGGTTTAGGCTGTCCAGTTTTGTCCTTCTTTGTCTTACTAAAAAAAGAATTGTGAGCAAAAATGTTTGGTAAGGCATTATGTGCTAAGAATCTATTTAATAAAGCTCATTTAGAGAAACTCATTCGAAGCCTTGCAGTTCTCAGGATCAAGAGATGATAATGTAGAAGACAAAATTTTAAGCTAGAAATACACTTGAAGAAAAATTACATTAACACAAATGTGTAACCTCAAATTTAGTAAGGCAGTCAGAATGTGTTTTGTGCTTGTTTAGTTCAGCAAAGGAGGCTATGAAGGTAACTTTAGCTAACACTCTAATGCTAATGCTAACAATCAACATATGGTCCCAGGGGTCCTGATTCAACTTGGAATTTTCCGATTTTACGATGACGATAACGATACCAAACAATATTGTAAAAATGTTTTACGATTTGCATGGCAGGCACGTGTGCCAGCGTATGTGGTATGATACGTTGGGATACTGCCGGGATGTACTCATTTCCTTGTGAGATGCCTTACCCTCGCCAACGATCGACAGAATTCAGTTGTCTCGCATATTTAGGGGGCCATGCAGTGGAACACTGCGTAGAACCCTATTGGAATCGTGCTGATTTTTAGGGGGCCATGCAGTGGAACACTGCGTGGAACCCTATTGGAATCGTGCTGATTTTTTTTTCTGCCTTAAAACGCGTTGTGGAGAAAAAACTGTAAGACCTACAGCTTTGAAATTTGGCAGGTAGGTCCGGTACCCCACCCACTGCTCAGGCAAAAAGAATTGCACCAAAATAAGCTATTTTGCGTCTTTCCAAAAAAAATTGCATTTTGCCTAATAACTGTTGAAGCCTAGCTCCGATTCTCAAAAATCTTATATCATCTTATTCCTTGGGTCAAGACGAATTTTTTAGACCCTTGCATCTATTTCTGCCGTATTTCATTTTTCGCTAATTTGCATAATATGCAAAATCATCTTTTGCGAACTAGTCCCTGGATTTTTGTCCAATCTGCATGCAACTGGTATCATTTGAATCCCAAGACACTCTTCTTTAACTATTATCGAGCACATTTTTAATTTAGGTCTTCATTTGGCTGTAATATGCAAATAAATGTAGTGGGCTTGGCAATGCCACACACTGAGTGTCATAGAAATACGGCTCTGGGTGGGCTACAGCTTTGAAATTTGGCAGGTAGGTCTGGTACCCCTCCCACTACTCAGGCAAAAAAATTGCACCACTCTGCCAGTTGGTGGCGCTATAATAAGCTATTTTGCATTTTGCCTAATAAGTTTTGAACCGTAGCACCCTAGATAAAAGGATGAAATGTGTCATTTTTCAACGTCTGTCCACTTTGATTCGAAACTTATAAAGCTGCAAACTGCATGGCCCCCGTAATCACTGCTTGCAGTTATATTTTTCTGTGTTTTTGGTGTTTCTCGACTTTTCTATTCGATTTTTCTAATTCTTCCTTTAATTGTGATTCTAAAGTAAATGTATTTTACTACCAAGGACTTTTAACCTTTATTATGTGTTTGATAACAGGGTTACTCTGAGGATTCTCATGTGTGTATTCTTAGAGTAGGAGAACTATTCTTGGACGAGCGTAGCTTTTTAGCAAACACTGACAAAGATCAGGGCAGACAGCAGGAGGTTGGTCGTAGATCAGGGTAGCACTGCAGTGTTTCGTTTTTGCAGTTTAAAATCAGACACCAAAGTGTGTTCAGCGGTGCATCCAGGGCAAATCAACATCGGAAGACAATTTTTTGATGCAAATCACTTTGCTGTTGGTAAAATGAACGGGTGGAAAGCCGTCTCACTAAAATGACACCGCTGATAATGAAGTCACATATTTACGTGTTGTTAGACGCAGGGGCACACACGTGTGAATCAATGATCTCTGTCATGTTGACACTGTCTCCATAATTAGTGTATTAATCATTAGAACACAAAGTTAATTAGTCTTTTACACAGCCTGTTTGACACCATTATGCTGGTTTAACCTCTGTGTGTGTGTGTGTGTGTGTCTAAGTCAGTGGAATGGTATGTCAAGACTGCTTATGTTAATACACTTCACATCATACACACTCAGCAGCTGCAAACATCTGTCCTGTCAATCAGCCCTTCTCCCTGCTGAATGGTCAGAACTCTGGTCACTAAGAATGACCAGTCAGATCAACACAGGCAGTGTTGGCTTCGAGACTGACACACTCTCACCACTAGCAGACCCTACACATTCCACACACACTTTTAGACATCCGGATGATGGTAAGAATAGTCTTTATGAATAGCATCTTTTTTGTGTTTCTTCTACTGCTGTTTGCAGTGAATACTGGGCTTTGGTTTTTCCTGCATTTATCTTGTTGGCAGTGAGTTTTTTTGCGTAACTATTTGCAATTCCAAATGCATTTCTTGGAGCAGAGGGAATTCTGTAGGTTGTGTGAGTGTGTATGTGGCTGCTTGTTTGTATTGGTGTGAGAGCGAGATAGAGAGAGAGAGAAAGAGTGAAAGAGATCCTTCTTGTGTTAGCCTCATTAGTTCCAATTCACTACCTAACAGCAACAGAGACTCAGGGGAACTCCACACACATATTGACACACACACACACCCCCGCACACATACACACCCCAATTTTTCCCTAGACAGTCTTCCACCTTCCCGTCAGGCATGAGGGTGTTTCCTGCACATATGTTACTTACTACAATGCAGCTAATTAAAGACTCAAGCTGAACCTTTCAGAGGCATAATTGGTGAAAATCAGAATTGAAGTGAAAAGATGCGAAGGTTTTCTGCTACATTTGCTTCCACATTCTGCTTCATGCGAGTCACTGTGTGGAGGAGTGTGTTTGTTTGTGTTTTGGTGTACGTGTGAGAGCACAGTTTCGTTTTTAACCTGCACACCTTCCTTTCCATAAAATTGTCAACTATGCTTTTACCTTTTATCGACCCTCTCTGTTTCTTCCCCCACCTTTTTTCCCCTTCCCTCTCTCCCCATCTCTGTAGGCGCGGACCCCTCGGGCGGGGGGCGGGGGGCAGCACTCTCTGGGTGAGCAGGTAGGGGGACGGGGCTTCTACGCCTCGGCGGAGAACTTAGAGAGCATGGCAGACGCAGATCTCCCACTGGGCTTCAGCCGCACCAACCGCCTCAGACAGAGTCTCCCACTCACACACACGCCCAATCAGAACAAACTTGGGGCTCCAGGTACACACACAGCATACACATTACCACACTTCTAAACTCCCATCAGCCATAACATGATGACCACCAGCCTGATGTTGATTGGTCGTTTTAGTATTCCAAATTAAGCAGCAGCAGGTTGTGGTGAAGAAAGCAAAGCTGCTTAGCATGCTCTCCACTTAATCTAGGTCTCATGTGACATATAGCCAATCAGAGACTATTGTGGGTGGGACATTAAGTTGAAGCAGCGAGTCGAACAAACTGCACAGTGAGACAAGACAGCAGTGGAGCCACAGTAATGCTCCTTGTAATTACTTAATATCGGTGATAGTCAAAATTAAACACTAGTACCGATAATCAGCAATATTGCCTAATATTGGCCCCTGATAATTGACCCAGCCAATAATTAATCGACCCTTAGTTCTGACACATTTCTGTCAGAACCAGCACTAATATTTTCAGCAATTTCAGCTACTTTAGATCTTCTTTTGGAAAAGACAACACGGGCCAGCCTTTGCTTTCCACATTCATTAGTGAACTGTGGCTGCCCTTGACCTTGTCAGTGGTCCATCAGTTTTCCTTCCTTGGAGTGTCTATGTAGGTTCTCAGATATCCAGGACATGGTCATCTTGAGTTCTTATAATAAAGGCAACTGGGCTTCTTTTAGATTCCTGAAGACATTTCACCTTTCATCTGAAAGGTGTCTTCAGTTCTAAAAAGCTGATGGGAAGTTCCTGGTCTTTAATCTACCTTCGTTTCAAGTGCTCAAGACTTCCTTCTGTTCTTGGACCACTTTTGTTCGGTCCTAACCACTGCTGAGCAGAAACATCTCACAAGAGCTGCAGTTTAGAAGATATTCTGACCAAGCCGTCTAGCCATCACAATTTGGCCCTTGTCCAAGTGCTTAGATCTTTCTGCTCGCCCATTTTTATGCTTCCGACACATGAACTTCAAGGACAAAATGTTTACTTGCTGCCTAATATATCCCACTCACTGCCAGGTATCATTGTAACAAGATAATCACTATTATTAAGAGATGCATGATGATATCTGGATTATATCAGAATTGCTTTTTTTTAAGTCATCTGTATCAGGGCCATGCTTAGATTTGCCCAATATTTTCAGCAGATATTTTATGACGCATTTATTGTACATGAGAAGGATAGCGCTTGTGTCAGCCATGTCCAAAGTTCGAGGCCTGCATGCACAATGTTTTTAACTAACTAAATTGCTTGTTTGCCTCACTTAGCAAATATGAGTTGGCACATGGACTGGTTCCTGAGCCGCTCTTTCTGTGTGGTAGTATACTGTATATTTCAAGAAATTGAGTTGGGGTTGTGGCTTAATGGCTCTCTATCCACTAGGTAGTGCATATAGAGTGTCACACACTCCCTGTTTGACTTGGTACACCACACAGAGCGGGTAGTGATTCTTTCTTTAATGTTGTGCACTAGGCTCGAAATGCTCTCGATCGACTCTGCTTTCCCACTCGCTTGGCTTGGCAATGTATTAGAAATGTCAGAGTTATGGTGTTATTTTTGTGCCAAAATTCTGAGCATGTAGTGGAACTTTGGCAAGTAAAATATATGGTCTTTATGTACTCAACTCTGTCTGCACTCGTGCTCGACTCTATCTTCCTAACTTCCTCAGTATCGGCAATGGCAGATATGCACAGGAAAAACATCGATTATCGGCATCAGCCAATAATTCCCTTATCGTGCATCCCTAATATTGTTCACTTCATCTATCAGTGGTCATAGTGTTATGGCGTACACACAAATACATACACATACTCACACACATGCTCTCTGACCTCCAGGTACGCACACCCAAACACACCTTCACACACCCACATCCACATAAACACACACACACTCTGACTCTCTCTCTCTCTCACACTAGCACCCAGTCAGGACAAACTCTAAGCTCCAAGTAGACTAACTTCTCCTACTGCATAAACTCAACACTCACAGACAAACACAGACACACACACCCCTACCAGATACACACAAAGTAAAAAGTCATCTCCTAGGTGACTTTGCCCCTCCCACTATGTTCTAATTCTTGCTCTTTTCTTTGTCTTCACCCGCTTCCCTCTTCTCTCTTCTCTCTCTGTCTCTCCCTTCACAGGCGTTTTGTTCTTGCAGTTTGGAGATGAGACGCGTCGTGTACACATCACCCATGAGTTGACCAGCATGGAGACTCTTCACGCCCTGATTGTTCACATGTTCCCCCAGAAGCTGACCATGGGCGCCCTGCGTTCCCCCGGTACAGCCATCCTCATCAAAGATGAGGCTCGCAACGTCTTCTACGAGCTGGAGGACCCACGTGATGTTCACGACCGCTGTGTCCTGAAGATCTACTGCAGGGAGCCACCACTGCGCGACACCGCTTACGCCACTCCCCATCACCACGCACACGTTACCAATGGAGACCTGCGGGTAAGTGTCCGTGTGGCCAGAAACAGGACTTCAAGTGTAAGGTAAATAAATACTGTAAATAAATAAATAACTAAATTAAATAAAATAAATAAAAGTGCAGGGCGGCACGGTGGCGCAGTGGTTAGTGCTCCCACCTCACAACGAGAAGGTCCTGGGTTCGAGCCCCGGGGACGACCGTAGGGTCCCTCTGCGTGGAGTTTGCATGCTCTCCCCGTGTTCGCGTGGGTTTTCTCCGGGTGATCCGGTTTCTTCCCACAGTC
The DNA here is from genome assembly GCA_032718565.1 of Distichodus sexfasciatus. NCBI lineage: Eukaryota > Metazoa > Chordata > Actinopteri > Characiformes > Distichodontidae > Distichodus > Distichodus sexfasciatus. The sequence continues at coordinate 580,276 of JAVGVS010000104.1, read as the reverse complement.
CAAAGGCATGTAATGTAGGTTAATTGGTGACTCTAAATTGGCCCTGTAATGTGTGAGTGTGATTGTGTGAATGTGTGTGTGCCCTGCGGTGTGTTGGCGCCTGCCCAGGGTTGTTCTCCGCCTTGCGCCCATAAGTTCCCGGGATAGGCTCCAGTCCCCCCATGACCCCATTTGGGATAAAGCGGTTCAGAAAATGAATGAATGAATGAATGAATGAAATAAAAGTGCAGGGGACCTGAAAAACTTCTTGCAAAGAAATCGAGTACAGGCTAAAAGTAGAGGTGTAAATCACAAGCTTAATTTTAATACAAAATTATATCGATTTTAATGAACAACAATTTGATATGATTTTGATTCAGTTCAGTTCAGGAGCCAGCAATCAATATGAGACAATATCTTATGCTGATTTAACACAATTACATCTATTCATATCACCATAACTTCCATTCATATCACATTACAAAAAGTGACATTTTTAGTCCTGGACTCAAGCAGATGTTTAAAGGAAATCTCTTTTAACACAACAATAGTACTTGAGTTCAAGTACTAAATTATCTGATATGAACTGTATTGATACTTGTTTTAAATGCTTTATTTTGCTTGTTTTTGAAATATGATTCTAAGTCTAAAATGTTAAAGACAAGACTGTGGCAGAACATGTTTGTGTTGAATGATTTTAAGGTCTAGTATTGTGCACCATCAGTTAGATACACCTGCATGATGATGATATCACCCCTTCAGTATTAATTTCTAACAAAGATAAGCATGTTTTCTCTGCCACTGCATCGTGAAAATGTTGTGAGTAGAGCTGTAGTGTGATAAAAAATATTATTTTCATAATTCTAATAAAGTAGAGTGAAAGTTGCTAATATTAATAATACTCAGTCCAAAGTACATAGCACTAAAATAATATCACCACTTTATTCCCATTTGTCCCCATTTGTTACCCCATTCCCAGTTTAAAGCAGCAAGACTCATGCTGGGGACCCAGATTTACTCACATTTAAGGATACTAAAATATACCAAAGGTGCACATACACACTCACACATTCAAAACAACGATGTAATCTTAGTCAGCAACTAAGACTTGAAATATTTTCATTCTGATACACTGTTGTGACACTTTAGATGTGTTACGCCATGCACAGTGTCACCTCTGTTAAAAGGTTTTAAAAAATGTTGAGGTGTGTTAAAATGTTTCTCTCCACTTCCCTGTCTCTCCTCCTTCTGCTATCTCTTTGCCTGTCTGTCCACCCACCTTAGAGGGAGCTGGTGTATGCGTCCAGGGAGTCGTCCCCCACTCGCCGTTTGAACACCCTCCCTTCCTCTTCCTCTCCTTCATCCTCGCCATCTCGCTCACACTCCCGTCTCTCCTACTCTGGGGGCCGTCCATCCTCGTATGCGGGGCCACCCCCCTCGCCCCAACCCCACCCCTATCAGCACCAACACCACGCCTCTCCTCAGCAGAGCAGCCATGGGCACCCCGGCTTTTGCCCCTCGCCCAGTGCCATCCTGGAGCGGCGTGACGTGAAGCCGGACGAAGAGATGGCTTCGTCGGCGTCCAAGAGCGTGGTGCTGCTGAAGAACGAGGCCATATACGCCGACCCGTATGCACTGGTGCACGACGCCAGGCTTAGTGTGACGCCTCAGCAAGCACTGGCCTACCGCCGCGGCTCTCTGCGCTCCCTGGGCCCTTACTCTGCCGCTGCTCTGCAGTGCGAGCTTGAGGGTGCCCTCTACAGGCCCGGAGGACCTCTGTACACCGACCCCTATGCCACAATGGGCTTCCGTACGCTGCCCCCGGCCTCGCCTCAGAAGCTACCTGATGCTAGAGACCCATATGCTGGGCAGGCAGCCCGCGGCTCACCGGGTAGGCAGGTATTTCGCAAAGACGGGACGGTGTTTGTCGAAAGCCCTAAAGCTCGTGTCGGGGGAGCCCCTCTGGACCAGATGTGTGTGATTGGAGGACCAGGGGGAGAAGGAGTGACGCTCTCGGGATACAATACGCCTTTACCTGGCAATGAAACCGACACCAGGTGAGGCGTCATTTTCACCATTACACTTACACTTGCATGCCGGTTCCTAATTTGGAACTGGTGCCATAGTTTTCACTGAAAAAAATGCTGGTATGGAACCAAGAACCTGCAAAGTCATGAGAATTCGATGAAGTAAGCAAAATGTATAGGTTAAATAGACAGTATTATGTCCAGAAAAACATAACTTTTAAGTTAATGATTATTTGTCATTGTGAACACACCACAGCACAGTGCACAGTTCACCACCATGAAATGTGATCTTTGAATTTGACTCATCCGTGATCTATCCGTAGTGGGCAGCTGACATGGACAGCGCCCAGGGAGCAGTGCATGGGGATAGTATCTAGCTCATGAGTATCTCAGTTGTACCTTTACCGGTTCAGAATTCAAACTGCCAGCCTTCCGTTACGCTACCAACTGCCCCTAATTAAGATATATTAAGTTGTTTACCTTTCAATATTTAAATGTATCTTCCACGCTTGAAGCAGTGTCTGAAAACACAAGGTGTGTTAAGTAATTGTTGCTTTGTTTAGTAGACGTGGTGTGTAAGGTACCTGTGGTGCAGGGTTGCCAACTTTGGTCAGTTGGCAGGAAGGACATTCTCAATTTTTGGTTAGGGTTAGGGTTAGCACTAACCCTAGCGCTAAACAAGGGTTAACACTGAAGCATCGTCCTTGTTTAATTCATCCTTAACCCTTCTTTGTTTTAGTATAATAATACCGTCGTGTTTCTCCATTTGGTGCATACTCGAATGTTACCACAGTTCAAAGGCAATCTAGTTAGCTGAATGTCTGCCTACACAAACAAGCTTTTCTTTAAGCCTAAAATTGCTATGCAAGGAATACATTATACGGCTTAATATTCAGACAACGACAGATGAAGTACAGTTCGGTACGTATATTTATTCTTACTGCACAGAATTGTTTTATTAAAGGATATTTGTCTTACCTCAATAATAGTCAATTTCAAACCGAACCTCTGTCTGATTGGCTCTGAACAACTTTATATCAAAGATGATGGCTAGGCAGACGGACGTAATGACTGACATAATGGCAGCAAATATTTTCAGTGAATCAACAACATGCATAGATAGACAGATTACCTGCAGCCAATGAATGCAGTGATCTAGAAGTTTAGAGCCCTTTTATGACTAGAGCTTGTTTCTAATGATTTGGAAATAATTTAGCCGAGTCTAGTAATCAACTCAGCATATGAGTGAACAATTTTAACATGTATAATAATTAATTCTTATAATAGATTTGGCTTGAGATTTCTTGCTTGAGCGTGAGATTGATGCTCAATGCGCCAAATGCGTGAGCGTTGGCAACCCTGGTGGTGTGGTCTCCCAGCTCCCTGGTTTTTAGTCAGTAGAAATGTAGTCAGGTTCACATTGATTCCCTTCTGCACTGGTGTTACCTTACTTTCATCAAATTTGGTTTCGCTAGGGACGCTCTTTTGTGCTTTTCAGTTGGACAAATTGCTTGCACAAGGTTGATTAGCAGTTTGGAGTAACACAATTACGCTGTTTCATAAATAGACATCTAAAAGCCATATTTAAATCAATATGTTAAAATAATATACGATTGGTCCTTTTTCTTGAATAAAATTTTCCTCTTGATTGGTCTGTGTAAGTCTTGCGATTGGCTCACAAAATCCAGTGGTGGCAGACAGCGGTGTTACAGGCACAATCACCAGTGGAAAAGGGGTCATTTTGTTTTCACTTTACTAGGTGAAGTGTGTGTGTAAATGTGAAGGGTCTAAATGTGTATTCTGTGCTACAGGGAGCGAATGGAGGCAATGGAGAAACAAATAGCGAGTCTGACTGGCCTCGTTCAGAGCGTTCTCACAAGACCCCCTGATAGTCCGTAAGACAACTTTCTCTTCATTCAAAGAGATACATATTATGTGTCTATTTTTTACAGAGTAAATACGTAAATATAATTAATATAATACTGTTAATTGTTATTATATATTAAGAATCGATTCTCCAAAATAATTTTAATTTGAATATAAAATATGGCGGAAAATTTTGCAGAACAAAAGTGGATTTTCCTTTGTCTTACAGTGACAAGGCAGAAACTGCGAGTGACTGTTCAGGTCCAGAAAGTAAGTACTGTGTGTGTGTGCGTGTGTGTGCCTGAGCGTGTGCACAAGTGAGACCACCTACACTGTAAGAACTTGTTTTGCCAAAATAGGGACGGTTAACTCTTGACTTGTCTTTTATTCCAGCCGGCAGGTTTAGAAAAAGAAAAGGTATTTCTGTGTGTGGGTGTGTGTGTCATTTTGTTTCTTCACTGAACCCCAGTGAAGGTGTTTTCAGACTGTTTATGTGTGTAGCGATGTGTCAACCGTATGGAATGTTTTAGGGATTTGGTTCAGGGGAACACAGATCCCTGTGTTTGGAAGATACATGTGTGTAAGTGTGTGTAAGTGCGTCCATAACCCTGACGCCCCTGGAATGTATTTGTTGTATCCATGGTAACCCCTTGGCATTCAGGAATGAACCCTAGAGATGGATCTGATTGGTGGCATGTTGTGTGCCCTTCCCCACAGAGAGCAATAATGATGACAATGTGAATATTGCTCTGATGCAAGCTGTGTGTTTGAAGAGTGTGATAAACATATTGTTATGTGTGTGTGTGTGTGTGTGAGAGAGAGAGAGAGAGAGAGAGATTGTGAGGTGAAGGAGAGAGAAAGAGGGGAGGAATGAAAGAGGGGTTTGTTAGACTGTTGTAGGAAATGGGAATGTGTGTTGCATGTGTAGATGCCATGATATTTATGTATATAAAAACAGGCTAAATCTCAGTAATAGCACAATTCTGTGTTCATATATGTGTTTTGTATTGTATTATATTATTCATTATTTTAAAGGGGGTGTATAGGGAGAAGTGTACATGAATCAATAGAGAAGTGACTTTTGTCACATCATGCCAGTTCACTATTATAACATTTTGTTTTAATGGACAGATTGAGATGATCAATTTTTAAGGTATCGCCAAATTTCTAGCAAACAGAAGGAACCTTTAAGTTGCTTAATTTCATCTCTACTGTCACATGACCTTGCCTTCTGACACCCAATTGGCAGGTACGACTCCCTCCGCCCCTCTGGCTCTGATGCCGCCGCCCATGGGAGGGTGTCAGCCAATCACAATGTCCCGCTCGCAAATGCAACTGCATCTAAAAGACCTACAGCAGAGCACAGTGGAGCTCCGCAGGCACTTAACGCAGCTACGCAAATTGCAGGTGTGTGTGTGTGTGTGCGCGCGCATGTGTGTTTGTGAGGAGGATGAGGGGGAGAATTTGCCAATTCCAGCAGGGCTTTTAGTCTGATCATGTGTCTTTATGTATGCCTACAGTTGCAGAATCAGGACTCGGTTCATGCACTGCTGAGACAGACTGAGTCTGATCTGAGTCTCTGTCTTATCGAGGCGTCCCGGACGCAGGAGGATCCACTACAGCGGCAGCGCCTTCTAGTGGAGGAGGAGAGACTGCGCTACCTTAATGAGGAGGAGCTAATCATACAAAAATTGCAGTGAGTCTGCCCACACACAAACACACACTTCAGATACTGAAAGTAACTGGAGAATTTACATTGAGCAATTATCCACAGCGATTTCCATTACCTATTTAAAGGTACACCCTCCCTCCCTCCCTCCCTCCCTGTGAGCAAGACCCCTGACCCCAAGATGTTCCAGAGAGGCTGTCCCCAAAGCAACTTGGGGTTAAGGGCCTTGCCCTGGGGCCCAATAGTGATTGTGGGATTGAAACCCCCAATTTTAGGATCACTAACACAGGGTTTCAACAACTTAGTCCACTAATATGTTCCATGACAACTGATTGACGGGATTCAAACCCATATTGTAGTGCTGAGCATATTAATAGTTCTCCTCATTTACATTTACATTTACAACATTCAGCAGACCACTTAACCACCTTGTCTGACAGTCATCATGTTTGTGTGTGTGTGTGTAATGGTTGTAGTGATCTGGAGCGTTCAGTGGAAGAAATGAAAACTGGCGCAGGGCTTAATCATCGCTTGGTGACGGAACAGGAAGTGGAACAGAAGAGTCAGGAGCTCAGGAGACTAGGGGAAACCCTCACTGACCTAAAGAGTGAGTAACTGATCATTGTATAGTGAACCTGAGGTTCTGCAACTGGTCAAATGTGTCTGATATCTCTCTACATATAATTGTGTGTGTGTGTAGATCAGTTCCCTGCCCTGCAGAGTAAGATGCGCGTGGTGCTGAGGGTAGAGGTGGAGGCAGTCAAGTTTCTGAAGGAAGAACCTTTGAGGCTGGATGCATTACTGAAGCGATGCAGAAATATCACAGACACGCTCACACTGCTGAGGAGGTAACATACACATATCAGAAAGACATCACAGTCAGACTTTAGACACACTTTTTGAGAAGGTAAAACACACCTGAGGAGGTTACCTAAATATACTAGCTTTCATACTACCAGACTTTTGAATTGAGTTTGAATTCTTTATTTAAACCCACCAATCACATTTCTCACTGACAAGAATCAAATATTTTCAGAGGTACAATACAGGTTTGACACTTTATGGGTACAGAAAACATTGCCTGCGCCACGCAGCTAGGCTTCTTATTACCGCTGATACAGAGCAGAATTTTGCGTGCTGTTTGGATTTTCCCTTAGATAGTCCTGCCAGTTGTAACCCAATAACCTCTGACCCTTGGTCGTATTAATTTTTGGCTACCAACTTACATGGATAGCCTAGGTTGCTGATCTTTGCAGGAATGGGCTGATACTTGGTCATATTATCATATATTGCCATGTCCATATACAGATCACAGACACACCCTATCTCAAAGGCCAGCACCTGTCTTCTGTCTCTATTCAAAAACACAATGTCAGGGGTGTTTGGGATGTTACAAAACACTTCATCAGAGCTGTTGAACCAATCTGGCACTATGCGTGAATGTTTGTTCACAGACACATTATCTGGAGTTCTTTAACAGTACTAGTCTGGCAATAAGATTGACAATGCGGTCGTGACATGCAGTATAGAGTCCTTTGTACATACTACTACCATTTATAATGTAATGGTGCTGATCAGTCAGAATGCGTTATGCATTGTGGGTGATGTTTCGAAAGATACCATAACGCCAGGTTGTATTTAGTTGGTAACACCTGTAATCTGGCTTTTACAGCGAAACAGAGAATGTCCTCGCTAACAGCACATACACACACAGCAAACACAGATTTGTACATCTACCCACAGTGGACAACTTGGATCATCATACTCATCCAACAAGTAGGACCCAGAGTATACCCACACACACATACCTTTAAAATAAATGGCCCTGGTTGTGTTTATTTGTGTTCTGTTTGAAGTGTTTCATGAGGACCTGGTGTCCTTTCGGTGATATGAAAGTCTCAAACTTTTGTGGATAGACCCTTGTGATGAAAAAAGCTTCCAGGTTTAATTTGCAAAACTAATAGATGTAAGACCTGAGCTTAGAGAAGGACCTCACAAAGATAACAAGCTGTGACTGTGTGTGTTTTTGTGTGTGTTTGTGCAGGCAGGTGTCAGGAGGCATGTGGAAGACTCCAGACGACTTCAGCAGTTCTGTGTCCAGCTCCAGTGATGTGGACTTTGTGAAGAGCTGTGAGCTGGAGCTGCTCAGCAGCCCCTCCCTCAGCAGTTTGCCCGATCTGGCCACTTCCCTGTCAGGAGCGGGCAGCCTCCCTGTTTCCTTGGCGACCAGTGCCAACTTAGGCACAGGCTCCAATTTCACCAACACGGCTAGTATAGCTACCAATCTAGTTACAGGTTAGTTTTATTAACATTTTTTTCACTAGTTAGCTTATTCTATTTAATTTATTATCAAGTCTTTTAGCTCTTTTTAGGGATATGTTCTTTACCATGAATTTAGTTCAAATTCAAGCATGTATTTGTTGATCTAATAAGAAGCTCCTCCAGTCTCACTTTTTTTACATACTTTTTATTAGATCCAACATTTTTTAAGACTGATACTGATATATCAGCCAAAAATAGTAGAACAAAACATTTAGGTTTCATAAAAGTTAAAATATAAAAACACAAACCCAACAGATGGGTGGTAATGTTGTCTACAAACAAACTATCCAATGACAACACTCATAACTTAGTTGAAGGATCCATTTTTCCCTTGTACTTCTTTTTTTAAATCATTTTATTTGCTATTCAAAGCTTTTACACATTTTGGCCTTCGATTTTAGATTTTATCATTATAGTCTGCTTATAAATTTATATCCTTTTTGCACCTTTTAAAACTGGAGTCACATTATCTTGTCCCACTGTGTAATGTATATGGATAATTGCTGGGAGATAAATCAAAGCCAATCTTTTTTTTTATTCATTTCGATTATATTATTACTGCTGAAAGTTTGATAAAATAGTCAACCTTACAGCCCATCAACTGAGTAGACGTAATGTTGGAACAGCAGTCGACCAGGCCATGGCCAGGCTCTATGTAGAAGTTAGTGTTTGGTGAATGTTCACATTGCAATTCAGGTGCAAGGAATGAAGGCATCTAAAGAGAAAGCTGCTCTTGTTTCTGCCCACATCTCTAATGTCCGACTCGGTTTCGAGTCAGTGATGTTAGCAAAGTTTCTCTCATCTTTTAGCAAAGGCTCCAACCTAGTGCCAGATGTGAGTGCAACTGGAGTTAAATGTATCAACCAGTGACGCTGAGATAATGATTACACACCATTAAAATAAGTGTTTATCATATCAAAGATCAGAAAAGACACACCATCATGCAAGATAATAGCATTACCTGATGAATGAAATTGGTGATTACTGTAGTAATGCAGTAATGGAGGCTTGGCTCATGAAAGTACAGATTATTTAAAGAAGTTATTCATGTTTACATGCATACCAACATCCAACAATGACTGACACATAAATAAGCAACTATGTTGAACTATTTTGTCTTTGTAGATGAATAAAAGAATTTTATGGAAATCTAGTGTGTAACATGGGTTTTGAGCAATGTTATTAACAGTTTACCCTAATTAGTCAGATATTTATGTTATCTTTCAATATAACTATAATTCCAATTATAATGTCTTTATTATCAGATTAATGTAAATTAGTCCCATGACTGACTGGTTAATACTTTTTTTCAGGAGCTACTGCCAGTCTGTCGAGTGCGCTGGGTGCCAGTCTGGGCTCAAGTCTGGGCTCAAGTCTGGGTGGTGCAGTTACTTTAGCTAGCACTACCACCCTGGGCAGCTGGTTGGCGAGCAGCGGGGGAGCGGACGGCAGTGTGCCCGAGCAGGACGGCAAGAGCCGCGGTCTGGAAGACCTGCCTGCACGCAGAGAAGCAGATAAAGGGGTTTCTGTGGAAGTCCGCCTGGTAAAACACGCATTCGCTCTTTCACGATGACTCAGCGTGTGTGAGTGTTTGTGATCACCCCGCAAATGTTTGCTTAGCTGTGTGAGAATTTTTTATGTATCTTGGCGTGTTTGTGTTTAATAATGTGTTAGTTCCCGGGCTGTGAAGTGAGTCTGGAATTAGAGTTTGAGTACAGATTTGTGAACTGACGAGGGATTTGTGTGTGTGTGTGAGCAAGGGATGGAGGGAGAGACTAACTATCAGAATGTGGAGGTTTTTGAAAAGAAATACTGTTTATTTCATTTTATTCTGGGCAGTCTGAGAAGAAACACTATTTTTATGTACAGTTCCTGTGTTCAAAAGCTAAAATTCCTTATATATTATTATACAAGTAGAACATACCTGTAAGTAACGTTAGATTAAATAGATATAGATAGGGAGGCATGATTAAGGAATTATTGGCCGATGCTGATATCCAAACACAGTGCCAAGTCAAGCAATCATAAAGGCAGAGTCGAGGGCGGAGCATTTCGAGCGTAGTGCACAACATTTTAAGAAAAATCACTTCCAGCCTGATTTGGTAAACCAAGTCAGATGGGCGTGTGTGACTCTCCATGTGCACTACCTAGTGCGTAGAGAGCCGTTAAGCTACAACCCCGGCTATTACCTGAGATACATACTACAGCATAGAAAAGTATAATAAGAGCGCCTTACCTTCTATACTATTAAGGGCAGTAGTACACGGCTTGAGACACAGCCCATGTGCAAACTCACATTCGCTAAATGAGGCAAACACGCAATTTCGTCTAAACACGTGTCCAGGCAGAGTTTAGCGTGTAAAGGCGATTTTTAGGTTACAGATTTTGCCGGCGAACGTTCCGCTGTATTCTTAGAATTCTTCAAAAATCACGCCATACATTTTAAGACAGAAGGTGCAGGCCATATGAAATCCGACCATGACTTTTGACATGCCTGGCACTAGCACCACCCTTCGGATGTAGAATAAAACCGTCATAAAATTATCATAAAATTATATTGTTTTTATAAAATTATTGAAATATCAATATTTTCAATAAGAAAGCTTTTACTGAGTAATAAAATCTAAAGGAAAGTTAGAAGTCAGGTTACTGTCACTTAATTGTTTTTAGTATCATAATGCATTTGCTGTAATATAATGATTGTGAAATTGGCTTCAGATGTCAAATCAAAAAAGTATGTTGGTGCAGGAGGTGTGTTTGTTTGTGCGTTGGTTTCTGGTTGATTCCACTTGTGAGAGTTGACCAAAGCATTTTTGACCCTTGAAATTGCTGCACCTAGTAATGATACATTACTTTTAAAAATGATAAATTTCATTTATCTGAAGTATAATAAAGCATTTTCACTCCAGAACAACAGAATCCCTGGTGGACAGCTTAGCAGTATTTATTTCAAAATTCTTTCCCTTCAACTGTCATGGAACAGTAACTACATCAGAGCCCAGGTAATTTATTGATCTTTGTGTGTGTAGGCAGCAGAGAGGGACTGGGAGGAAAAGCGAGCCAGTTTAACCCAGTTCAGCGCCCAGGATATTAATCGTCTTCTGGAGGAGACTCAGGCTGAGCTGATGAAGGCCATTCCAGATTTGGACTTTGCCGCCAAGCAGATCACCAAACCGGCTGTGCCACCCAAACCCCAGCTCTCTTCCCTGCCCAGGCCGGGCACGCCCTCGTCCACGCCCGGCTCCACGCCTGAGCATCAAGTGGGGAAAAACGCACCCAAACTGGCTGCCAAGGACACGACCCCTAAGTCAGGTGAGGCTGCCCTCTAGAGACCAAGATGTGATTTAAAGACGTCAGGTCACAACCTTCTGTGATGGGACTGCGTTGTTTCCAATTCAGATTTCCCACAAGGCTTTGTCCAAGTTCTTCTCGCACTTTAGTAAAAATAGCCCCAAAGGTCATGTTTCAGAGCTACATTTTAGGCAGAACACGGAGCATTTCAGGTGTTGTAGCACCGCTGAACAGTTTGAGGTTATTTTCTTTCATATTGAATGTATTATTGACTTTGATGCATTTTGCGTCTCGCTGGGTTTTTGTGCGTCTGAGGGCGGACAGATTTGAATAGACTCCAGCTGGGTGCTTTGTGTGTGTGTGTGTGTGTGTCCATGTATTTATTGCATTGTGGGGACCTTTTGTCCCCTAAAATCACTTTTATCTGTTTTTTGGGCTTTGTGGGAACATTTGAGAGGTCCCCATGAGGAGAAATGACTTTATAGAAAATGTGCTTTTTTATTTGAGAAACTAAAAGAGGTTAAATATGTGCTTTTGGTTACTGAGGTTAAGGTTAGGATTAGGTGTAGGTGTAAAATTATGTACTTTAGTTATTATGGGAGTCTATGGACTATCTCACAAAGATAGTAATACAAGACTGCGTGTGTGTGTGTGTGTGTATGTGTATGCACATATCATGTATACTGAACATTGTGAGGACCAGCTGTCCAAAACCTGAAATATCATTTACAAAGTATATTTACTTGAATATAAAAGTCTACTTTGTTCAGTTAAGAACAGAACAGATTTTTTAAAGTAATGTTATATTGTTATATAACTGCAAAACTGTGTGTGTTTGCAATCGACTGGATGTTGACAGGGGAACTGACAGTGCCACGTTATCGAACAGAGAAACCGTCCAAGTCTCCTCCCCCTCCGCCGCCACGCCGCAGTTTCCCATCAGGCCACGGGCTCACCACCAACAGCAGTGGAGAAGTCATCATTATTAATAAGAGCATAAAAGTGAGTAACACATTATTTAACACAAAAAATCTGGGAAAAGCTCCAGATTTGTAATGAATTCTGTTTAAGCATGTTTGTGTAAACTATATAGTCAGTGTAAAGAATACAGACTAATGTAATAGATCTGCATACAGACGCAGAGATGCACACATTTTCACTAATTTTCTGTCACACCCCCTGCTGTTCTTGTAGAAGTTGGAGAAGAGTGAAGCCAGTGAGGAGACGGACAGTCCAAATCAGTCTCAGACTCCGCCTATCAAACTCAGACGACCTTCGACCTCGGATGGACCCCGCCCATCCTCCACTCCGCCCATCATCGCCGCCTCTGGGATGAAGGAGGACGAAGATGAGGAGGAGAAAATCATGGCAGAGCTCGAGGTATTTGAGCAGCAATTGTTTTTGTATTTAAAAAACTTTTTATATTTTTCGGTCGCCATATCCATGAGTTCCCAAATAAATCTTAATGCTGAATGTACCTCAATTTTCCTGCACACACACACACACACAAACACGAGACAGATGTTCCAGCGAGCACCAGCCAAGCCGTCCACCGCTGGCTCCTGCAGCAGTAATGTTACTCCCAGTGTGAGTCAGTGGATTTGCAGTTCTCTATGGAGAGAGGTAACTTGTTAACTAGTATCTGCTCCTCTCTCACTCGCCGATCTCCACATCCTTTCACGTCTGAGATCTTCAAAGAGCTAACACTTTATTCCTCCACCTTGAGCAGTGATCTTTCCTCCCGTTCTTTTCCTCTTCATCAAGTCTCTCCGGGGTGTGAAGTTTCAGATCCTAATGGGACGGTCTTTTGTAGCTCAGCTGTATCAATGGCGCCAGACAAAATCTGCCAGTTAATCAATTCTTTATAACAAGAGATTCTCCTCCTGCTAGTGAACTCATTGCCATCAGTCTCCTTTCTTCATCACTCTGGAGAAAATGCCTGTAAGAAAAGCAGCACAGAGCTGGCAGCAGACACTGTAAACTTAACCTCCCACATTTAGTTTTCCCTTTTGCTTATTGTAAATGAATCCTCAGCTGTACAGTTACACACAATGCATAATGAAACTACAGGAAAGAACCACAAAAATATGAATATATTTAAGATTGCATTAGTTTACTGTAGATGTTGCTACTTTGCTGTGCAGCACTCATTGTTTTAGCCATTGCCTTTCATTGTCTCCTTTCTGGTTTGAAAGAGCCATCTAAATGCAGTGACATCTGTATGCGAGATAAAATGTACATCCTCCATTGCCCTGAACTCTGCTAAACTGCCAGTTGATTCCACGCTGCCTTGCTTTTAATTGCTTGGATCATTCGCACTAATTTAACTTGGGCGGTCTGTTTACGGATGTTCTTGTTGCTTTCCCATCGCCCTGTGTAATTTACACACAAGTTAGCAGCATACCTATTTAGACAGCATGTGTTTGTGTGGGAGTGCAGCTTGCTAAATGGGCACTTTCTGCGGTTTACTGGGCGCAGTAATAGGAGTGCCAAAGGTGAACTTGGCTGGCATATTCATTGTTACAACATTTGTGAACAGAAAAATGTCATATCATGACTCCTAAAGGAGCAGTGTGGATTTCCTGAAGGATAATAACTGGACTCAAGATTCATGGAGTAGTGCAGAGCAATACTACAGCTGCTGCAGAGCATATAGCAGGGGATTTTCCCAGCAGAAGATCTCACATATTGTGTCTTTATATGTGTCTTCAGTGTTGTTCAGACTAGAGGATTTATGAAGGTCATGTCATCATAGGAGATATGAAATTTGCAGATACTCCATAATGTGTATTAACTGAATCCTCAAGAACAAGATTCATTATGTCAGCACAAAAACGGTAGAAGAGTCTATGTTGTCAAGCAGTTAAAGTCTCCAGTGTAGGGGAGTAGCTAACTACAACTAGCGACACTAACACAATTACTTTTTTCAGTAACTTATCAGTAGTGAAGCCACTTTTAAAATGCTGTATAAGAAATTTTAAGCATTTTTAAATGTTTTGAAAAATAATTTTATTTTTTTACAAATAGTGCTGTAGTGTGGCAGAAGTTTACCATGGGCAATCTGTGGCCTTGAAATAGCTTCAGTGTAGTTAGCAGTGCTTGGGGATGGTACCTTGCTCATGAGTACCTCAGTGGTACCTTTACCGGTCTGGGATACGAATCAGCGACCTTCAAATCACAGAGTGAATGCCATAATTGTTACGCTACCAACAGAGTCAATGTTTCTCTTCTTCAACCAGCACTAATATGCAGCTCCACCTGGATGATGCTCTAGCAGCCATTCTGCACCAGCACATTCAGCACACATTAGCAGAGGGAGGTAGAGCAAGAGAGAATTCATCAATTAAGAGGAATATGTCTGTGCAGGTTCACGGTCGTCCAGGACACTGTAGCCATAAGTGGTTGAATCAAAGGCAACTGGACTTCTGAAAGGCTTCTCCCGTACGGAACACTCTGAATCTGTTCTGAAACTTTTTCACTTCTGAACTGAAGAAGATTTTCGGATGAGAGACGAAATGTCTTCAAGAACCTAAAATGCACTATACTGCCAAAAGTATTGGGATCCCCGCCTTTACAAACACCTTTACAAACTTTAATGAAATTCCTGCCTATCCTTACTCCATAGGCTTTAATATAGAGTTATAGAACCCTTTGCAGCTATAACAGCTCTTCAGGAAAGGCTGTCCACAAGGTTTAGGAGTGTATTTTGGGGAATTTTTGACCATTCTTCTAGAAGAGCCTTTGTGAGGTCAGCCACTGATGTTGGACGAGAAGGCCCGGCTCACACGTCTCCGTTCTATTTCACCTGAAAGGTGTTCTATCGGGTTGAGGTCAGGGCTCAGTGCAGGCTAGTCAAGTTCCTCCTCACCAAACTTGCACATCTGTGTCTTTATGAACAGAGTTGGAAGTTGGAACAAGAAGAGGCCATCCACAAACTGTTCCCACAAAGTTGGGAGCATGAAATAACCCAAAATGTCTTTGTATGCCAGAACAGTTAGAGTTCCTTTCACTGGAACTAAGGAGCCAACCTCAAGCCCTAAAAAAGAGGGGGATTGGAACACCTGAATTCACTGATTTGGATGGGTGTCCCAATATAGTGTAAGTCCAGGTGTCTTTGATTCAGGCTCTTAAGATCAGTTACAGATGATGAGGAAACCAGATGTGAAAGGGTCATGGTAAATGATTTTAACAGGACATCAGGGTTCTAACCGTACTCTTTTAGGAAGATGCCGAGATATCTTTAATCAGGACCGCGTTTTTCCGTCCCATTTGAAGGATGGTGCCATTTTTACAGCACAGCGTCTCTGTCTCTGCACTGGGAATTGGGATCCACACCGACCACAGGAAGTCATACTTTATCAGACCCATTAACACTTCTAACAACAGCAACCATTTTCCATTCCAAACCTGCTTAGCTTCAGGTGGATTCCTTGGATGGTACAAAACTAAGATTCTGAAAGGCCTTGTCTTTCTTAGATTAGAGAGAGTAGAGAGTGCATCCAGCACTGATGTCAAAACTTGATTTAGTTTCACTCCACTAAACAGAGATTAATCACTGTCACTCATCTCTGAGGCCTGTTCCCTGGGGTGTCATGCACCATTTCTTTTGAGGTGGCACATGAACAAACAGAATACCAGATGTTTAATGTTAGCTTCCTTCCTTCTGTGCTTATTTTCATATTAGCTTATAAGACAAGCTTTGATTTAACTCAAAGTTAGAAGCATCTACCATGCTTTAGACATTATGAATACATTGTCTATTATACTACAGCTTCTTAAAGGTGAATTAATCTTAAAACAATTTTAAGCAATAAATTACTATCTCCTCCTGTCTTGTTCAGGCTCACTGTTGCTTCAGTCCCACTGCTTTTTCACCCTCTTCTCTTGTAGGACTGATGTCTCTTTCTTCTTAATCTTTGTCTCTTCTCTACTTTAGCTGTATGAGACCTTTTTAGGAAGTGCCCTGTTATCCCTTAGGTAACTGCACTGAGGAAATTACTATGGAATCGCCACTGTCTGATGTCTGCCTTACAGTTTCTTTTAGTCATGGCAGTTATTTTCTGACCCAAGTTTGAACTCTTCTTTTGCTCACAGAACACCATGACTTTATCTATTATTCTGACGAAGTCAGAAGTGTATGATGCATCATTTATAGCTTACAAAAGAATATGTTCAAACAAAAATAAAACAAGACGGCTAACTTAATAAAAATGCATTTTCTCTGCCTAAAACATTTCTGGCCAGTTTGCTTTGATGATATTTGTTGTCTGTCCCCACCTTAAGCAATTTCTATACTAAAAGATTTTTGAAACGTCTAGTGACAATGGTTAATTATTAGGGATGCACTGATCCAACTTTTTCAGTTCCGATACCAATGACGATACTTGGACTACTTGGAGTATCGGCTAATCCCAAGTACTGATCCGATACCAGTTTAAATTGTGTAATTTCTCTTTAAGGAGGAGATTGAAATTATTCTGTTATGCTTGACTTAAATACTGTTTTTCTAACTAAAACAGTGTAATAATTACGCACCCATATGTATATGCTAAATTATTTATTATTAAAATAACATCTCAATTTTTTTTTAAACTAGTTTTAAGTAGTTTAAACACAGTTCTGTAATTTTGTGACCCTAAGGTCCCTAATCCTGCAGTGCTAAAACGATCAGGAACACAAAGATTGCGAGCGAGAGCTGGTGTTGTTAAGGAAATAAAACTGTATAATCACATGATTTGAGTTCTGCTCATTGTCATATCAATATGTACGAATTAGCGCGAATGTCAAACAATAAAACAGCTTTACCGTAGTGCCACTTCTGATGCATAACAAATTGTGTGCACGCATTAAACCTACAGTTTAACTGAACAGATCGGCTCCATAGATCAGCCCAATGCCACCGATACCCGATCCAGCTATTTGAGTCGTTATCAGACCGATATCTGATCCACGTATTGGATCAGTGCATCCTGTTTATTATGAGATACATTGTAGTGAGTGAAGTTATGTTTATTTTTGCATTTTAAATGATCCTGTACATAGCTCATAAAGCAAAAACTATATTCACAACTTGACTCTCCTTGATTGGATGCATTTGATATGTCTTCATATATCAAATGTACCCCATCAATTCTATCCTTCAACATACTAAGCATCTTTTCAAAAATGAAAGATTTTTATTAGCAAATGCATGCAGCCACACTAATATTACACTTTTGGTCTGAACCTCACCTTTCTCTCTCCACAGCCTGCAGCTACTCCTCCTGGGTCAGTTAAGCTGGTGCAGTCGTCTGCTGCATCGCGGCTGAAGCATCTGCAGCAGAGCAGCGTCGAGCAGAAAAACAGGAAGCAGCGAGAGGACTTTCCAAAGCTCCAGCAGGGCCAGCAGCAGGTATTCCACTTTTAACAGCCGATGCTCTCTGGCTGACCGCTCGTAGCTGCCCTGCGACAGCACTCGTTGCAACCTGACCTCCCCTCCTGATCCGTCCTGAACCACAAACTGAACCAGAACTGCTGCACAAGAGTGCTAACCGATATACAAATAGGCAAGCGCTTGTCATGCCAGCAGCTGAGTGCTGACTAACGCATTACCTATGATGTTCGTGAAAAGCGCTCCCTGTTTCAGCAGGAGCTGGACCTTATGCGTGAAACTAGCTAAGTGTTAACCGCATCACCAATTCCAGTTAGGCATTAATCAATTCAAAGCCACAAGCTATGTATCAACTAGTCCTAGTAACAACTGAAATCTAATGGTTTTGTTAGCCATTAGCCATGAGTGAGGAACCATCGGTGACCAGAAAATGCACTGCAAAACACACATGTGCAGCACTAGGATGTCTACCTCTCTGAAGGGGTTCGCCTCACCCCATCGTTCATATATCATGTGTGCTGTCTGCCTCTTGTACTAAATCTGGAGTTAGTTTCTTACCTTTTTCACATTCTTCCAAAACAGAACAGCTACACATGATGGTTCAGGGTCACAGCCCGTGAGAGCTGGTCTCAAAATGTCCTCAAATAGTTGGATAAGTTTGCATTTTGAAAGGGGGCCAGTTTTGAAAGAAAACAGTTCCACATTGCTGATGTAATGTACTCTCTTTGGTCCTCATCTTCATTTGTCTCTACTTCCCTTTTCTGCTTTGTTCTACAGAGTAGGTTCCATGGTTGTTAGAGGCACTGCCAATTCTGCCTCCTGCCAATCTAAAAGAGCTTAATTTGGGCCTCTGCCTTAGTGCTCTTTCATTCTGGCTGGAGAAGCAAGCTTTATATATTCTATGATCATTGTAGCACACATTCAAGTGAATCTGAGACTCCTCAAGGTGGCACACAATATGATTAGAGTTTTATTACAGCAATGGCACGATGATCTGAGTGACTGAAACAATGTGTGGGTGAGCATAAGATTGGGAGTTCAAATCCCGGAAGAATCTAAAATCCAGCATTGGGCCAATGAGCTGGAGCTTTAACCCGAAGATGCTCCAGGGAGACATTACATTGTTCTTGTAATTAAGAAATTTAAGTTGCCCTGGATAAAAGCACCTTCTAAAAGCTGTAATTGTAGAATGACAAGAATTGATGTTAAACACCTCATCGTAATTCAACACTCCCACTTAATACTGATGATTTTACTGCGAATACACTCCATACAGAACTCTCATTTTTAAACGTATCACTTTAGATATAAGCTAAAGTGGAGTCCTCACTGCAGGCTCATGATTAGAAGGGGATGATCTATGACCTTATATCTTTCGTCATAGCCTCCAGGGCTTTGCACATGCAGGCATGGGGTTATTTATCTAATAAGGGCAGCAAATCTGGCTAACCTACTTCTCACACTATTTTTGTCAAAACCTCTACTGAGAGCCTGTAAAATCATATAAAAGCACAGTAGAGATGGAATTATTAATTACACATGGTAAAGCCTTACACGCTTAAAAATACATGTATACTGATGCAAAAAAACCCCGTAAATAGTCATTTCAAAAATAAGACCGGCCAAGGAATGGGAGCAGATGACTGTAGGGAGGTGGAAAGGTTCAAGTTCACCGTAGGAGGAAACAGAGTCACAGGAAGCAGTCCAGAGTCTCGGGGGGTAAGTCTTATCGGTGAGGGCAGCTTTGCAAAGTCACAGCTAAGGAGGAGGAGAAGAAGGAGGAGTAGGAAAAGAGGGGGGAGAGACAAGAGAGCAATGCCTAAGGGAAAGAGAGAGGGAATAAGAACATGAAACGGAGAGAAAGAACGATAAGACAGAAAGGGTTTGTTACTCTGCAGTTATCATTTGGGATGGTTTCTCTCCCTCTCTGCCCTGCAAGGTTAATCTTCAGGCCATTAACTAGCCAAGAGCTGCTCTGCTAACCGGCTCACTGCATTCCTCAGAGCCTGGCTATTCCCCCAAAACTGATCTGAGAGCAAACTGTCAATCCAGAAATGAATCGGACTGAGCCTGACAATTAGCAGTGCAGCAGCAGTGGGGTCCGCAGTAGAGAAGGGGGCAGTGGATGTTAAAGATGAGTTCTGCCGAGAGGCCAAAAAATAATTGAAAGCAAAGAGGAAAGCCGACTGTGTTAGAGCAGTGTGCCAATTTATGAGCTGGTGTTCGATCGCATTAACACTGTTTGCTCCTGGCCGTGTTGCAGACATGGAGGTTTGGGGCTTGTAAAATTAGATTCTGTTGGATGGATTCAACAGCAGTTTGAAGAGGCTAAGAGGTCAGTGAGAATTTATCTCCTGTCAATCTTTCATCTGCATGGCTAAGTAGATCAGGGCCATCCAAGTGCTGTGGTCATGAAGACCTGCCACTAAACGCTGACAGAGAGGACTTGTGTGAACTGATACAGAGGATTAACTATCAGGCATTAACTGCAGCCCCTCAAGAGAGGTTTGAAGTTGCCACAATTTCCAGGACTGCGCTTTTCTAGTTCAACTGATTTGTCTTCTTACATACCATTTATCAAACCTAAGAGGAACTTTTCTCTGATGTTTGCTGCACTGATATATAATAATTACTTCAACTATGACGCCACGGAAATACCCTGAATCCAAAGGGAATATTTAGAGACTTCAACCCGTGTAATGTGATGGCTTTTGTGAAATGTTTAGCAAATACACCACCTCATCATGAGTCTTCCATAACCAGTTGAAATATAATCAGTACATTTTACTATTTCCTTTTGGAGAATGTCAAAGAGATACTTAATTGGGGGGTACAAGGTGAAGTGACAGCTAAATCTGTAAAACTTTCCTGAACATGGGCATTGCAAAGGGAGGTAGGATTTTCAAAATTACTGTTGATCTGGCTCACTGTAAGAGAACAGTTTGGAGATGTTCAGACGCAATCGTCTAGGTGTTATTACAATTTGGCACTTATTAATGTCATCCAGATTACTTTTATTATTAATATTTTGTATTCCATAATATTTTGTTCCAACATATTAACTTCAAGGACAAAATGTATACTTGCTGCCTAATATATCCCACTCATTGCCAGGGGTCACTGTAACCAGGTAATCAATGTTATTCAGTGGTCATAATGTTAAGCCTGATCGGCGTATGCTAAATGGCTTTTTCATTCTGTTTATCATGAAGTTAATGAATTTCCTCCACTTCTGATTGACCTGTCTGAGAAATGGCAGCCGCTCCCAGCAGCAAGACCAGATATTCGGTCAGGTTGCCCTGCATGTTGTGCTGAGAGAACCATGAGGTGAGACTCAGCAGGTCAAATTTGCCACCCGTCTGTTCAGCAGCTGGCAGAGCCCAACCACTTCTGCTTTGTGCCCAGCGAAAGGTCAGGCTAATTTGGCATGCCAGGCGGCTTTCTGCCCCTTTCCCAAAAACCAGCCTTCAAGTATTTGGGCCTGCAATTTAATAGAAGCCCTTGCAGTAAATCGAAAAATTCCTGTTCACAGACACTTCTGTTTGTCT
This sequence comes from Distichodus sexfasciatus, assembly GCA_032718565.1. NCBI lineage: Eukaryota > Metazoa > Chordata > Actinopteri > Characiformes > Distichodontidae > Distichodus > Distichodus sexfasciatus. The sequence goes on along the minus strand of JAVGVS010000104.1, from coordinate 559,204 downwards.
GCTATTTTGGCTGAGAGTGTTGTACGATATGTAAACTGCTGTGGCAGTTGCTCAGATGCCTGTGGGAAATAAATGGCTGCAGGGATGTTTTTTTATGAAAGGTCAACTGGTTTGCCGTTTGCAAATGCCAGCACTAGGACTCGATTAGTGTCCAACTGTGTCATTGATGGGGTTTGGGCTGTTTTATATGGTTTGTGGTTTTATATGGATCACTGTTCACTATGCCTCAGCATTACACGTGAGCGGAATCGCCATCAACATCATAATTGTAATACTGCAATGCTTAAAATGAACACTCACTGTGACCTTCATCAGTGGTTAAGATACGACAAATTAATTAATTGACCTGTAGAGTTGACTCATGCACACAGAATATGTCAAATATAATAAAACAAATACAGGATTGCTGAAAATAGCTTTATCAAGCAGCTTTTTGCAAGGTCTCTGAGTGTTCAGATCCTCTAGAGAATTCCCAATTTCTAGCCTTGAGTGCACATAGTTTTAAAAGCTGCTGTAAGAGATTTTTTTGCCATTTCTTGACAAGTTGCTGAGGCGAAATAAGATCCGCTGCTGTACCATTTCAGGCATTAGATTTGATCTGATCAAAGGTAGCAGGATTTCCCCCTAAAACACCAATTTTGTCACAAGAAACTTTAAAATCTGAAACTACTGCAGATCTCACTGAGCTTTATGTAAGAATGCTGTCAAAAAGGGAAAAAAAAAATCACTATTAGGGGACACTGTTAATCCACGAGTCATTGGTCTAGTTCATGGTTTTGTTCCCTGATTGCTTGAGAGCAATTTATTAGAAAGTCTGACAAACCTAAACTCTGGATTAAAACCCCTCTGTTTTACACAGCACTTTGCAAATGTTCACTCTTGAAAGTCAACTGCAACTAACATTTAACTTTTTTTATCTTCTTTATCTTCCTCATAAACCTCTCCTTACTTGCTTGTTTCATGCACTACTTGTCCTGACTAATCCTTACTCTTCCTCACTTTGCCTGACTGAAATCCGAAGGTTAAACTGGGACAGCGCGTTTGTATATAACCACCAGGCACAAGCTTGGGTCAGCACAGCCATGGTTAACATTCTGTCTCAGTCAGAATAGTGCAGAGAACAGTTCTGCGTACGTCAGGATCTTCTCCAAGACCTTGTAGTTTTTAGGAATAAACAAAACCTGTTCTACATGCAAAACAAAAAGGAAATTTAGATTAAAACCTTTTCTGCACTGAATAGAATTTAGTTTGCCTTATTCAGGGCTGTAAGTGCTGAGTGCTGCATTGTGATGAATAATTTCTTAATGTCTCACAAAGAAAAAATACATATTTTCTGGGGGGGGAAAATGCAAATGCAACCAACTTCCTTATCTCTTTCCACCCTGTTCCCTCTCTGTGACGAATCACAGCCTGTCTTTCTCCTCACTAGCATGCTGACCGGCATCAGTTTTAGCCAATCACTGTCCCTCGCTCTCTCCTCCCCTGAGATCTGATCCTATCTTAGGTGATTATGCCACGCTGAAGGTCAAACCACCCATAAGGACGATGAAGACAACGGACCTTGAGTTAGGACACCTTAGGCCAAGCTTGCATGTCTTGTCAATGTGTAGCACATTAGGGTAAGTTTAATTAGGTCAGATTTTAGAGTAACGTTTGCTAAATGTGACAATGTAAGTATCACTGTATGTACAACACATTAACAATAACTATATGCAGACGTTGATTCACACAAGAGTAAATATTGTGGAGAGACGATAAGGAGGCCACACTGGCATATAATATGGACGAGGTCAGTTATAAAGAAACTGGGACCTAATCATTCTATAGCACTTATTTAAAAAGGCCACTCTATATCCTGCTATAAACATCTACAGCACTATATAATAATTAATAATTAGATTCTAACTCATGTGATCAGTGGTGAATAGTTATTACATCTAAATTAATTTACCAAAAGATCTTTATGAAAGAGTATTTCATATAAGCAGAAGATTTGTATTTTTATATTTAAAGAATGAGAGGACATAAAGAGAAAAAATTAAAAACCGATGAAAATCCAATCTCATATTCCTGAAATGGTTACTATGTTCAGCATCTGAAAACGTAAACTTGCAATATTAGTCTAGTTGGATGTTTCATTTTACTAGTCAATATGGAGGACATATTGTTAAAGAATCTGAATGATTCTTCAAATCTGTATTTAGAGGTTGCAAGGAAATGAGAAATGTTTTTTACTGTCAGTAATTTAATGACTTGATTTATTGTCGGTCATAGCTGAAAGTACAATGTGGACTGAGTGAATATTTGATTACAATGTATTTGTTAATAGTAATAACTATTACAATATTGTTTGATCATTCATCTCCTTGTGTAAACTGGGAGTGTATCTTTCATGCTTTTATTTTCCACTTCACTCTGCCGAACGCACAGAGCAAAGTTGTTTAAATGACAAGGAAAGACAATCATTAAGCCTTTTTTATACATGAAAGTCATTAAAATACATGGACCACTGCAGCCACTTTACGTTAACAGTATGCGCTCTTACTAAGATGGATTTAAAAATGGTTCTGCCCTGACCCAACTTTTCTCTAATGTAATTATGTTTAAGACAAGAAACATAATTAAATTCCTTTAAAAAGATGTATCAGTTATTAATCAGGTGGCTTTTCTCCAAAAACGTCCTTTCTTAGAAAACACTTCATCTGAAGCCTTTAGTTTGTTGGTAATACCAAGTAATAAGATAAAAGCACATCACATAAGCACAGGTCTCATGACTCAGTTTTCCACCTCCTGTTATATCAGAATATATTCTACTCTGAAGACGTAAGGAAATACAGCGCTGTCATGGATGATGCACATGTAGGGCTCTGAATGAAAGGGTCAAAAACGGGGTTAAAAAAAATCTAATAACACACGTGTGTGGGAAAAAAGCAAAACTGTACATAGACTGTGCAATCACAGGATAACTAATTTAGTGAATTTGTATGTAAGCTTTTTTTTTTATTCAAGAAATGTTAGTGCTAAACTGCATGTACAGTATACGTAAAGTATGCATGCAGAATCAACTCTGTAAGCCGTTTTCCAGTGTAAAATAGACTGAATTCTGTATAAAGGAGATATTTTTTGTTAAAGATAGTTATCATATGTGTAGGTGGGTCAGTCTGACCCGTTTTACTGTTGTCTGTAACCTTGTAACTAAAAAACATTGTCGGAAACTGAGAAATGATGGATCTATAACACGTGAGGCCACTAACACTAGGAGATGGAACTCATCCATGGTAAAGAATGTGTAGAGTGTTTACAAAACAACTAAAGACTTTTTTGTGATAACAAAAAAAGTGTGAATGCACATTGACCAATATCAATATATCTATATAGAGAAATTATAATGCTGCTCTTGTGGGAAAAAAATCTAATGCTAAACTCTATGTACCAGAGACTGTTGGTTTTGTATATTCTTGTTGTGTTTTTGTGAGTATTAAAGTGAGTATCTTGTACTATATAATCTTGAAAAATTATTGGAGTGTTTGAATTGAGTAATGTTCGATGCCTGGTCCTCATAACTCAATGTTCACTTCGTTAGAAGTTGTGTTCAACACTCAACACTATATTAGGCATATATAATTTGTGGCAGTGCGTGTGTGTAGTCAACGGTTACAATCCTTACACCATGTCTTATATGCAAACCACCATCTAAATCACATCTTTAGTGATTTGATAGAAAAAATTTCTTGCCAAGAAGTGCTCCGTCACCACAAACACTCACTATGTTATTTCTGAAGGAATCTAACTGTACATTAGAACATTTTCCCGATCAAGATTAGAGTTTTAAATTATACTCACAGGTTTGGTTTATTGATTTTAGCTACATGTACATATGAATTTAAAGTATCAATATAAAAGTTTTTATTTCTATCCATTAATTAAACAAATAAGATTTTTATAGATGTGAAAAAAGGTCACTCATTCATTTACATCTGCAGTGTCATCAAAGTTTTCAATGGGTTTCTGCAAGCAAATGGATCATATGGCTCTATATAAATATGGTGAGTATATTTCTGGAAGAATGTCTCATTCGGGCACAAAAATAAATGATGTCCACTAACTGTGTCGAGTCTTGTGTAAACATGATTTTTGGCTGATGTCTTACTGGGTGTTCCACAGTGGAAACTGTTTGTGAATGGAACTGTGCTGATGTTTGTTACAGAGAGATGTCCGAAGACACTTGAAGCTTCTGTGCTGGTTTCCACTTGGAGCTGCGTCTCCCTCCATCTGCCCTGATGTAGGGCTGATTTCTCAAACCTAAACACACAAACACACAAACCTAAATTGCTAAATCAGTGAAATATTCAAATCATTGTGATAAAGATCCGGTTTGAACAAATACAGGTAAAGGACTGAAAAAGCCAGAATACCTTCAGAAGGAAAGAGTTTAAGCGGTAAATACTGAGATCTATGAAGGACTCAAGTCATTGAAGCCAGAATCAGAGAGCAGACGCGAGGAGCGTTTCCCCGAACGAGCAGAGAAAGGAACAGCCTTCAAGGCTGAGAAGGCCGAAAGACAGAGAGAAAAACAGTAGAAAAGGACATGAAAAATTACAAATATGAGAGACAGAACCTTACAAGAACAAAGTAATAAGAGCAAGTGTGGACCCAACTAACAAGCAAGGTCCCTAAATCCAGTGAGGATGTCAGGTTTTGGTATTCTAGACAACAAACCTACAGAATGGTATGGGGATGTTAATGACAACTGCGGTGTATTCAGTGTGCGTCTAACTTTGGTCCTGTGCATAACATTAAACACAAATAGTATTAAAATAATGCCTGTTTTTAATGTCTTGGTTACATTTAAGTGTGTTAAAAATATTTTTGTAAGGAGATATTTTGTTAGGTAGGAACAGGCTAGTACAGGCTTAACATGCTATGGCTAGCTAATTTAACGTTACCCCACTAGCCACAAAACAAACCTGTGATGATGTCTTCAATGGCCCCATCTTTGCCCTCACGCACCAGGGGAGAAACCTGCCTGCGTTTCAGCTCTGCGATCAGGTCCACCTGGTGGGTTCGTTGCAGCGTGGTAGACTACAGTCAGACGAGATGCAAGCCACCATTAGTTCGGAGAAGTATTAAAACAATCCCTGCTATCTTTATGTCCCTGCCCCTAGCTCTTCTGTACCTTATTTCCCATTGGCTCATTTTTGGGTGCGTCAGAGAGGGGCGAGTACTTGCTCTCATCTGCACCAATGAAATTCTCTCTCTTCCTCTGCTCGTTTTCCTGTTCAGCCAGCTAGAGGTAGATGTGAGCATGGACAAAAACGTTTTATTGTAAGCTAACAAATGTCCCAAAAAGTCAACGATCTTAAAATGACACAACATGCTCAAAGATTATTTTACACAAAACGTGAATAAAGACTTACCTTATAAGCGTTAATGAACCTGGTGAACATCGGGAAGAACATGGAGGGAGGAGTAGTTTTGGCGTTTTCCCCAAAGTACTCAACCGCAGACTCATACACATCCTACAAAGACAATGTTTGTTCTTTTTCTCATTTTTGTTAAATGTATATGTAGGTGTTCAGCAGAAGTGTGAACCTTCACTGGTCTCATGATTTGATCCAATTAGGATTATTACGTCAATGATTTGATTCAATGTGATATCTTGATGCGTCACAGTGCATCCCATCAATTGTTCTACATTACTTAAACCTGCCCGCACATTGGGCATGGATTGCAGATCGGGCAGCCATAGTTACTACCGGGATGTTCTTTTTTATGGAGAGAATGTAGTGTCAACATTATTGAACAAATATCACACCATTCACAAATATATTTCTTGATTCAGCAACAAATGTAACAAGATTCACAAAGATAATTTATACCTTACAAATAAATGTAACACCATTCACAAATGCATTTCTCGACTCAGATTTTTTTTACACGATGCACAAATGTCAATGCAGTTACATTTATTCACAAGCGATAAACCTGCATTTACAAACCACCGTATATATTTGTGAATACCCCTACATTTATTTGTGGATTTTTGAGACATGCCAGACAGCGCTTGATGCACAAATGTGTTTTTTCAAAAGGTAGCCTATCATATGTCTGGGTAGCCAATCACATCAACTGAAGTTCGAGAGTATGATTTAATGTTGACAACATTGCACTACATTCACACATTGTAGTGGTCTCTTATATAATTCCCTCCAAGAGACCACTACAATGCGCGAATGTAGCGCAATGTTGTCAACATTAAATCATACTCTCGAACTTCAGTTGATGTGATTGGCTGTAAACTTTGGAGACACTAAATGACACTAAATTCTCTCCATACTTTTTAACTAGAATTTTTATGCTGTAGGCTTAATAACACCAGATGATGACATTATGATATAGTTGGTTATGGTCTGTCACTGTATCGATGCAGAAGCGTTCATGATCCCGATTAAGATTAGCCGATGAAACCAAATCAATTCAAACTTTTGTACTTGGTTGTTTGCATTTCGCTGCATGCGGTACTCCTGTAACTAATTACTCATGCAGCAAATAATCCTGAATTGTTGTACCAAAGCTTTGAAATGCTTCCACTTTTGAATCTAGTTAATTGCATTCTCTACAGATCATGGGGTCTGGCTACTCATCGCAACTTTTAAATCTTGTGGTGTGGGTTTATTGTGGAAAGGGACATGTAACAACACATCAAACTGTACTGATATAAATGGTATTGTCTCATCCTATTTTATTTTTCAAAGGATATTGATACACTCAAAAACCTTAGTAAGTACCGTAGAGTCCTAATACCTGAGCAGTTTTTGCGTCTTTAACCACAGACTCCATCAGGCTGTTGTTATTGGACAGGAAGTCCCTTAAGACTTCACTGTCGTTTTGTTCCTCAAACTCCTTCTGGGCAACTTCCATTCCTTTCTCCAGCGTGCGCACGTCTATCAAAATGCTGTCCAGAGAGACTGAAGAGAAGCGGAAGATGGTTTTAGTCGCATATTGTGCAGATGTAAGAAAAAATAATGTGTCCGCCAACTCATTAGAAACAACTCTGATCAGCATAAGAAGAGGGATAAGCAGTCGCAGGTTTTTTTACTACTCCATTATTTTGATAGCAAATGGATTTGCTTGTAGTTTGAGTTGCAGAAAATAAACAGGACCTAACAAACTTAAAGGACAGAACTAGGGATATTTGTCATTGTGAGCACACCACAGCACATCACACAGTGCAACACAAACCTGTGTGGCCTCTGCCTTTGACCCATCGGTGAGGGATCTGTGGGCAGCTAACATGGGCAGCACCTGGGGAGCAGTGCTTGGGGACGGTACCTCGCTCATGAGTACCTCAGTTCTTTTTCTGGTCCGGGATTCAAACCGGTATAGCTAATCTGTGTCAAATATATTCAGTGTTTCGCTTGGAGTTGCTTAGATCCAAAGTGTTATCTGTCATACATTAGTGTAAGTTTGTGACTTTCTTGTGTTGTTTTTGTGTAGCAATATCCTACAGAAATAGGTCCCTCACACAAGAGGATGTCTGTTCATTTCAAGGTGGCACTGAATGACAAAAATGCAGCTTTCAACTGGACAACCAAAGAGGCAATTTATGTGAAATGTGAGTGTGTGTGTGTGTGTGTGTGTGTATATATATACTCACCCACTGCTGCTTTTTCCATGAAGTGCAGCTCGGTAGGAAATGAGTGTAAATGAGGGTATTTCTCCTGTATGATGCTCACCAGGAAATGGAGAAGAGTCTGTTTGCGATCCGTAGACTTTGTATCCAGCAGCTATGAAGCCATACAAGACATGAAGAAGAGAGAGTAAGTCTAAAGTCAGCTTGTATGCACTGTTAAAATTCTTCAATTTTTAACTGAGAAACTAAGCTTTTACAGAACAAATGTGATTTTTTGTTTTGTTTTAGAAGTGGGATTAGCATTCATGTTTAGTTGTTTTCTATGCAGTTCCTAATTTGGCATAGAATTTACATCATGTTTGTATAATGTCTGAAGTAAGAGGCAAATGGATTGAAATTATTGAAATGTTAGTAGAGGGACAAAGCCGTCTGCATCCTACATACTGTAGTTGTGCCCAACATTAATTTTCAGGAATACAAAAAAACAAATATTCAACAGAACACATTCAGGCAGATATTATTTCCCTGCCTATCACGTCTCTTGTATTTGGATGTTTTTCCATGTAAAACTAATCCCTTCACAAAACACACCCGAGCTTGCCGTGAGGAAATAAGCTTTTTGAAAACATATGAAAAGGGGGGAGACATAATGGAGTGAATATTAATGAGAACGGTCCAGAGCTTTGAAGAAAATGTACTCATATAAACAAGAACCCTATGATGTGATAAAATTCATAAACTATACGGTTTCTTATTGCCTCACACAGGCTCATCCTGAATAGGAAGGGAACATTATATGAGAACATTAAAAGCGTACACCGGGCAAATACAAACACTCTTGCTAAGAAAGTCACAGTGTTCCTCTTCCCACAGTTTATCAGTAAAACGTTTGCCTTTGCTATACTTTAAATGTATAAGTTTGTGCCATGTGAAATACTTTACACAGTCTGTTTTAAGGCATTACACATGTCTAAGAAGAGTCTTAATTTTAGCACAAAATATACTAACATACTAAAAATATACTAACAACTAACATTATTCTGAAACCGTTTTCTCCTTCCTAGAGATAAAAGGTACAGTATAATTCAATTCTAACTTAAGTTCTTTACCCAAGTTGATATTTTTGCATAGCTCTTACCAAATCAAGACTCTGCAGACGAAAGCCGTAAGCGGCTCCTCTCTTCCCACTGTTCATATAGTTCCCAAAGGCTAGAATAATCTGAAGATGAGACAAGAATTTTGGGCTTTCACCAAGGTCAATACTAAAATGCAAAGTTAATTTAATGAACCTAAATTGGTAATATAGCGTGCAAGAAATAAAAGACAATGGGGTAAATAGCACAGCGGGGTGGTGTGCATCAGTGCTGGCTGGATCGGCTTTGAGAGGAGCATCATTTGAAATTATATTATTTCTGCTTTGCATAGACATGGTAATTACAGGCCAGTACCTCTAGAATCCTCTTGAGTTTGTTGGAGGATTTCAGAGACATGGAGGCAGCAATGATGGCGTTTAGTTGCTGAAAGGAAAATAATAATAATAATAATTTAAGTGCTTCTAAAGCAATTATCTAATCATTGCAAATAGATGTTAAGCTGCTGTTGATCTGAATAATTTGCATTTACATGACAGTGCTAATAAGGAGATAGAGCACTGCAATTACATGGCTGTCCGTAAAATTCTGTCATGATAAACATATTTCATAATTAACCAAGCTGACTGTTAAACTGTTCCATACACATTCATTTTGTAGAGGCACTTTTAACATAATTGCATGGTGGCCTGACATGCGTCCTCAGATGTTTTTAAATCGCTGCATGCAAATTCACAAGTATTTTGGTGATAAATTTAAGTTGTGTTTTCCATTATACAAGGAGTATTGTAACATGTTTGTGACATAAAATTAGGAGCACAATACAGCATTCTGCATACATAGAAGAGCATTATACTGCATACATACAGTACATTATATAGAGCCCAACTGTGTAGTAGGATTTCTGCAAAATGACAGAGGGCAACCTTGAACTATTTTTATCAAATTTTAATGTATATATTTTGTATCCTTTATACAATACGGGCCGGCACGATGGCGCAGTGGTCAGCGTTGCCGCATCACAGTGAGAAGGTCCTGGGTTCGATTCCCGTGTTGGCCGTAGGGCCTTTCTGTGTGGAGTTTGCATCCCTGTGTTCGTGCGGGTTTCCTCCGGGTGCTCCGTTTTTCTCTCACAGTCCAAAAGCATGCACTATAGGTTAATTGGCGACTCTAAATTGGCCCCGTAAGGTGTGTGATGTGAGTCTGTGAGCGTGAGTGTGTGTGCCTTGCGGTGTGTTGGCGCCTGCCTAAGGTTGGTCCCCGCCTTGTGCCTTTAGTTCCCGGGATAGGCTCCGTTCCCCCCGCGAACCCAGTCGGAATAATGAATGAATGAATGATATAGTACATGTTAATCTTAATTATCAAACTACTATTAAAAACAGTTGTACTTTTGTTCCAAATATTATTCCTAATAATTCAATCTATTCTATGTAAAAGTGTCTAGAAGATGGCTAGGTGATGAGGTTCCCTGGGGTAAAATGAATATTGGCCAGTATTTCATTATGAGATTTTTTAAATATTGAAATCGGCATACATATTAATAAATAATTTTATCCATCCATTACATGAGAATTCTACTTACTGACTGCAGTAGTTGGACACTCTCCTTGAAGTTGCCCATGAAAGTGAGTGTACTGATCCTCTGAGATAGACGTGGAATTTTTCCAAAGCGCACGAAGAACCTGTCCTCCTCCGACAGCTCCTGCAAGGGACGACCATCGCGCTCATAATTCTGGATTAACTTCGACTCGTAATCTGACGGGATGAAGCGCTCTAACAGCTCCAAGAAATCCAGACTTAATGCACCAAGGTTATACCTGCAGTGAGAGGATAGAGAGACAGAGAGGGAGGAAGGGAAAGAGAGAGAGGAAAATATGATGATGATGATGGTGATGGTGATAATGAGTTGTGAAACAGAGAAGTGTGCATCAGAGTGCAGTTTAGAAGAAGGTGAAATTAAACTGTGTGACTGCAAATGTCATATTGCTACGAAATACTCATACAGTAATGTGGGGGCGCTTAGAGGTGTGAGTGTAAGATGGAAAAATATTGTGATTAAAATAGCAATGTTTTCAGAGCGTCCATAAAAACGGTACAGCAAAAGTGCATGTATTTGTGTGTATGTGTGTGTGTGACATACAACTCGATGGCTGTGCAGATCTGGTTGGTGTCCATGGCCGCCTTGCGCAGGGTGATGGCGAGGTTTTTGGCCTTGTTGGCCTCCAGCAGAGAGATTTTGCTTGAAGTTTTCTGAGCCACTTTCATCTTGAGAGTCCCGACGTTGCTCGGAGCCGACTGAGCTCTCGTCTTAAAAAGCTCTTCAAACACGTCCATGTCCAGCTCCTACAGACGTGCAGTGTGAAGGAGGAGAATGTCAGACATTTGGTCTAGAAAGGTTACAGTATTTCGCAACTACTGTGTATTTGTTTTAGACCACAATACATATCATTTCCAATAATAACATGGATTTATTTTTATTAAAGTAAAAATGTATAATCTGCCAGATCAAGTCACAGTGTCTGGTGTTTCTTAAACTGGTTTCTGCTTTCTCACAATAACTGTGTAAATTTGAAGAAGGGACAGAAACATTTTTAAATATCTGAAAATTACTCTTTGGCAAGTAGAAAATAGTCTGTTGGCTTGCAGTGATCTGTACCATATCAGATCTCAGACCAAGTTGCAGGCATACCCAACTAAATGTAAACTGTATGTTTATTTGTACGTGGAAGTGAGTCATATTTTGTCATTGTGAACACAGAGCAGCACACGGTGCACCACAACAAAATGTGATCTCGGCATTTAACCCTTCTGTGAAGAAGCAGTGTTAGGCCCCAACACTGCTTCTTCACAGAAGGGTTAAATGCTGAGATACTCATGGCCCGGCCCGGCACCTTAGTCATGAGTACCTCAGAGGTATCGTTACCAGTTTGGGATTTGAATTTGAAACTAACCATTACACTACCAAATGCCCCTGGGATGTGTTGGGATATATATTTTACTATAAACTTTTATAACGTCAGTTTAAAAACCCTTTCATACTGTGAATTTGATGTAGTCTCATGGCACATTTCACATTATGTTGTTTAAAATGGCTCTTTAAAGTTGCACAATGTTAAATGTTATGTAATGATGATCATAATATAATCCTGAGGGAAAGCATCAAATTCTGTTGGAATGTTAGAGCTCCATCTCTCACCGTTAAAACTCTTTCGTCATCCAGTTCAGTAAAGACTGTCCCCACCACTTGTTCTTCCATTAAAGCCTGCCAGTTGAACAGTGGCATGCGATACTTCGTCTGAATTGTTTTTTTTCCTTTCACACCTAATTTTAAACACACACACACAACAAAGGCAGGATTCTAAATGTACAGTTACAAGTTACATAACAGTTGAAACTGGAATGAAAATCTCACCAGAATTTAGAGGCCCCGTGCTGCCAGGTAATGGTGGAGCTGGTGCTATTGGTCCATTAGATGAAGGAGGTGGAGGTGGCGGTGGTGGTGGCGGTGGTGGTGGGGCGGGGGCTGGAAGAGGGGGAGCAGCGGGAAGATGAGGCTGTGAGGTGGAAATGTCAACAGGGGCGTCTACTTCTACAATCTCATCGATATCTGGAAAGAGAAATAACAGCAAAAATTATTTGTGTAGATCAGGATGTGTGTGAGATTGACAATATAGCAGAAATAACCTGCAAGCTTGTTTTTAGAAAATTCATGGATACATGTGAAGTAAACACACACACACACGGTGAGGTAAGTGGGGCTGCATCCAATTTCTAAGTCTGAATTCTGAAAAATACAATGATGGCAGAAAATCCAAAGGCAGTTTTTTTCCACTGGGTACGTTATTGTGGCACAGTACCATACGCTTTTAAGTACTCACGAGGGAAACAGAAACTGGAGCAATGCAGAAATCTGGGAACTTCTGTCCACTAGAGTCTCTGGAAAAATAAACCAGCAAATAAATGCTACTCTAAACCACATCCTGTCTTATTACATGCCAAATCCTACTCTTTGGACTAAGCAGGACTCTCATGTCGAAGTGAGAAAATGTGCCTACATTTGGATGCAATTTACATTTACATGCGTGGCAATTACCAGATGCTCTTATCCAGAGCAACTTTTATTTCCTTATTACAGGGACAGTCTCCTCAGAGCAACTTGGGGTAAGAGTCTTGCTCAAGGACCCAATGATGGTAGTGCTGGTAGTAGGATTCAAAGCCATAACCCCTCTTGATCTAGAGGTGAGTGTCCTAGCCACTAGATCACCATAATCCTCATGTAATAGCCCTTGTTCAGAAATGTGTGTGAAAGTCGTATGGCAGCAAGTGGGATTCCAAGAATGACAAATGATGGGGGGTAAAAGGTCAAACACAAATTCTTGTTCTCTGACCTGTGTGAGGTAGGTGTGCATTGGCTGCGATTATTTCGAGGTTGATGGAGCCAGACTCTGATCTTTCCATGCGGACGAGGCCCTGCTCAACCAGCGCCTGCACCTTTTGCTCCAGCGCCATGAGGGCCATAACTGAGCGCTCACGGTCCCGCTCCCTCTCTCTTTCTATCTCTTGTGCCATCTCTCGCTCCCGCTCTTTCTGCTGCAGGATGGCGACCTGCGCACATGAATCACGATGGCTTTCCTAAACACACACAAACACACACAGTTGTCTTGGTCTGCTCTTCTTGAGAGGCACTCTTACCTTAATTCTAAAGCATTTATACAAGCAAGCAGAGATCAAAACCAAATCAGATCTGCTTGAGGCAGGTGTGTGTGTGCTTTATACCTTCAGTAGTTCCACTTCTTTAGTGCTCTGTATGAGCTGTTTCTCCAGATCAGACACTTTCTCTATTGCCTCATTTTCACACTCCTCCAACCTGCTGCTCAACTGCAGAACACACGTAGGGCAGGGTCAACAGTGTGTATGTTTGTGTTTGCAAGTGTGTGTTTGCAATTCTGGTTGTCTGTGGATATACCTGTGCATTTTGTTGCTGAATTTCCTCTAGATGTTCCAATAAGGCATTTTTGGCATCTGCATCGTCCAGCAGCGCTCCAACATCAAACACATTATCCAGATATGCCTGAATCTGAATCTGCAATCTCTCACTTTCAGTCAGCTTCAGGCTCTAAACACAAAAACAAACAAATGCCAACAGACACATTGTATTTATGGTTGTGGATTAAGCTTCAAGCTTACGATGCTCAACATGACGCTGAGCTAAAATATCAGTATTAATAACTGATTTCCATATTTACCATTAAGACGTTTGTACAGAATATTAAAATGCTGGTAAATATATTCACTTTTAGCCAACTATATTTTTAAGCTCCAGTGAAATTTGTAAATAAATATTGCCAGGTTGTGCATGTCCACACGTATATGTGTGTGTGTGACATATTTCTCACCTCTAGATAACCATCCAGTCCAAGTTGTGTGAACTCATACTGCAGGTGAACCCTAAAGTTCATATTGTCTACAGAATGCACCACAATATTGATGAACTGCATACACGCCACCTAGTGGACAAACACGGCATGAAACATCTCCAATTTATCATGATCCACAGCATATTTCAGTGTGAGTTGATGTGTGTTTGGGGTGTTACAATACATTTGACCCACACTTCCTGCTTGCAGCTTTCCCTCTTATTTTGCAGACTCTCGTGTAAAATTGATTTATGCTTCACTCCTTTATTTCACCCCCACAACGAATTCTGTCATATTATAGGAAGTGCTAAAGACGGTGCCAAGGTGCACTGTTACCCTCCTAGTGCTTGTGTGTGTCAAGTGTTAGGGTTAAATAAACTGACTGGTTTATAACTATATCTCACCGTGAAGTCAATGTTGCTGTCTTCAGTCCGGAAATAGTCCATTAACTTCTCGAATCGGCTCCTCTCACCACACACCTACATACACACGTACAGCATACACACAGTATATTATTTGAGTGTTTGATGATTGGTCTCAAACTAGAACTGATGCGTATAAAAGGCCCCAAAATGTTTTTACAACACTGCATTGCCACTATCATGACGTTTACTGCACAGGTGACATGATTTCCTTAACAAAAACAAAATGTTTGCAGCAAATTTGTGGTTAAGTCGTGGCGAATAGTGAAGTTTGCCAAAATATGTTGCCACAAGTTTGCCATTGTTAGCCACAAGTGGTAAGTTCTGGCAACAATGATAAAATTGCCACTAGTGGCAAATGTATTTGCAAGTGATGGTAAACTTTTGGTGACAGGTTTTCCAGGTGCACAAATTTAAAATTGTAATTTTTTATTTAAAAACTTTGACTTAGAATTAGAAGTCGCAAGTTTGCCACAAACCTAATTTGCATGTGAAAATATGACCTTGCTAACCTTGCCAAAGGTTAACGACAACAGTTTGCCAAATGGCTAAAACTTCTGTAAGGATTGTGTCTGTGCTGGGTAAAGCTGATCTGGCTTCGTTCTGTAGATAAACGCCCCCTTGCACTTTGCTACAGAACCGCTAGGGGGCAGCACAAGCTATTTTTCACATTTTCATTACTGTGCTTAAGGTTAAATGTTGATGTAGTATAGTTTAAACCTCGTAAAATGCGTGTCAATTAAAAAAAACTTCACACAACTCTCAGACATAAGAGATGTGTGAGAGGGAGAGAGAAAAGACAGAGAAATGAATAATGTAGTGTTTCGTCTGCCCCTATGTGGCCAAACAATACCTAAGTTCTGTAACGGCCATACGACACCTGAAAGTGTGCATGCGTGTGTGTGTCTGTGTGTGTCTGTGTGTGTGTGTGTGTGTGTGAGATAATATCTGTGATCCTGAAAGATGTTCAGTGTATTAGAATGCAGTAAATATTTGAACACATTGTATTCCTGGCTGACCCGAAGACCATGTGCATCAGATTACAGTTTTTTATCTGTCCTTTGCACGAGCACACGTGCACCCACCCATTCACCGCCCTGCCATACACACATTAAATAATGCTTTTCACCTGCTTCTGTCTCTGATCAATTTTCTGAAGGCGGACATTTTTATTTGGGCTGAACTCAACACGTTTTCCAGCACTTTCCCCATCATCATCTAATGTGTGTGTGGTTTTTTTTTTACAATAACAAGTTTAAAATGATAAAAACCTGTTGCACCACATGTATCTGTAGCATGTTTATCCTCTATCTGAAAGCAGAGAAATGTGACTGTGATTATTAATTATTAGTATTATAGCCAATAACAAACTAATAACAACTTTGCTCTTCATCATTAAATGAAGCAAAGTCTGAACTATATCTCGGTTGACAGAGGATAATTTGTGTCACATTAAAATGTTTTATGAGCTACTCCTTCAGCTGCAGTAAAAAAAAAAAAAAAAAAAACAGTTCTGACAGTGAGGCCCAATTTGAATAATGTGTCACGTGGCTCACTGGGAATCAGAAAGGAAATACTTCCAAAAGCTACTGAGACACATTACACTTTGCTATTGGTGTCTGTGTCTTGTTATGGAATGAGGAAATTGCAAATCTGTCAGTAAGCTGCCAGTGGAAAGTAAAAGTTAAATACACAGTCGCAATGTGCCACCATAACACAACAAGATTACATCTCAAAAAGACTGTTTTCCATGCAGATAACTCACGCAACAGTTGGCAGCTTTTGTGTCAATGAAGACTCATGAGTTCACATTATTGGCACATTAGTAGTAGCTTATTTCCCAGTGTATCTGACTATAAATTCACTGTAGTTCACAAACTCTTCATGTTCTCCACAATTAACTTCTGCTTCTGTTAAGTCAGCATGAATGGATGATTTGCTTTTTTAAATACACACTAAATGCTATATAAATATTTTATTCTGCTTTCAAATGAAACAAAAAATAAACAGTGCTAGATGTTGACAATTTTCACAAGGATGGTTATTCCATTAAGATCCATTAACTTATGGAAACTATAATTTACAACATCAGTAATGTTTTACACTTACTTACTTGTAACAAAACAGCTACATTTATCAGAACACAATGCACAGAACACCTTACATTTAATAGGACATCTTACTAGAGTAGTGGATCCCAAAGTGGAGGATGCGCTCCTAGGGGAAGCACGGAGCTATTGCTGTGGGCCAGTAAGGCATTGAAAATTAACTAAAAGTGGCAGTCTCACAGCTCTAACCTCAAAGTTTTAGTTTTTTCTCTCATGGAGATGATTAGGTTTTAAATGCATATTATTTTCACTTTTCACATTTGAGTAAATATGCTAAAAGTAGGACTGGAAGTGTGAACAGAATTAAAAAGGAAACAAATATGTTAAATCACAAATTAATCATGTGATCAAGTTTGGATTAAACATCTACTGATGCCTTCAATGCAGATATTTATCTGACTGATGTTGGTTTTATAGTAGCACTGTGTCGACCTGGTTTTGAGATATAGACGCAGTGGCAGTACCTGTTAGTGAAATGGCCAAATAGAGCAGACTTACTACAGGTGACTGAAAGGCCTCAAAACATTGGATGAGGACGAAGAGGAATTTGAATATATTCTTATCTACAAAAGGAGGGGGCTTACAGAAAAAAAAAACCTTTGGGATCAACTGCACTAGAAAAACCTGGCGTTATGAATTTTGTTCAGGAAAGAAAGTGTTTTAAATCAAATTGAACTTTTTAATGATCCCTCAAGCACTGGAGTCCTTATTTCAAATTCTTCAAGAAATCTCCCAAGATTAAATGGCAACTAGATAATTAAAATCACCATCTGGGCCGAGTCTTTCCTTTTACATGCAGGACAAAAGTGAGGGCAAGAACAAAAAAACATTGAACTTGTCTTTGTGCGTGTACAGAGTAGAAGAGACAGAGAGACCAGCTAAAATTATCTCATGCACTCATGTGTGTTTGCAGACGTGTGTGTTCATGGCCAGCTGCCCCTTTTACTGTCTCTAAATGTCGTCTTAGTTTACAGAATGGGTTAAAAAGAGATTCAGGAATTTTGCTTCACATATCCAGTCCCTGTTTTAACTTCCCAATAAACAACTGGTAAGAGCAGCTGTTAATGGTGTGTTTGTGTACACCTCACATAGTATTGAGCAGACTGCTAAGGTGAAATACTTAATGCGTAAATGAAAATAAAATATAACAGTAATTAATTTGTATTTGTTATCATGGATACACTTACTGTTCAGGCTTTTTGACAAGATAGGCAGCTGTTGTAAGTTGTAAAATAAAACATATGTAATTCAAACTGAATATTGATAATAACTGAAAGTTGATAATATAAACAAATAGAGAGTTTGTTCCGTGATCGGATTGTCACCAGTTAGAACATAGGACTGGTACAGGCGTTGCCTGTCAGCTGCCCACTGCTGCTTCATTAATTGGTCAAATGCAGAGGTGACATTTTGTTGTGGTTCATTATGTACTCTGCTGTGGTGTGTTCACAATGACAAATAGTCACTCACTCATTTGAGTGTGCGAGGTTGGGCTTTTTGGGAAGAAGAGCATAAGAAGAGAAGTAAGTGTAAGGTACATGAGTGAACACACTAGATTTTCCTTACCTCCTTGAAGTTGTTGAAAGCTGAGAGAATGATCTCATGACCTCCTCGCACTAAACACACTGCAGCCAACAGCTCCAGCACCAAGGCTTTAGTTCTATACACATATAAACACAGATATGCACACGTACACAGAGTATATGTTCACATACACTGACTATATAATGATTTCAGACATATACAGTATATATGGACTTTCTGAAGTAACAACAAGACATTACTACACTCAAAAATGATCCCAAGTGAATACACATAAAACCCTACCTGGCACTCTTATTATTGAGGCTTAAGGTGATCTCGTTCACACACTGTGGATCACTCATCACCTGATTAAACCCTAACTGAGAGAGACAGATTAGACAAAAATTAGACAATTTTTTTCAGCATTACAACTGCACAGAACGTGGAAATGATATTGTGTGTGTTTTGTGAGTATGTGTGTGTAACCTGGTAGTTCATGATGGCTCGCAGGCACATGATGCAGAGATGGAGGTGCTCTTTGTGGCTAAGCAGGCGGGAGTTCCTATGTACCTTCCTATAATGGAAAGAGTTCAAAGTTCACAAGTGTGGCCAGAAACACAGACGGTTTCTGGCCACACAGTACATAAACACACTGCAACCACACAACTGAGGTGATGTGTGAAATGGAGGGAAGGGCACAATTTTGTATGTCTAAGTGACAAAAAAGTGAGCTTTTAGCATGTACGTGAAGTAAAAACACTTTTATACATTTCTAGTGATTTCCTGATTTTATGTGTGAGGAAACAGAAGTATGGTGCAAATGAGTGTTTAAGTTACACTGAGACTCACATAAAGGGCACAAAATAGGCCATACACCTGTCTTAATGACACTTTCTTGCAGAGGAATGTGGCTTGTCTCGATAAAAGCAGTTTGAAGTGACTGTGTGCATGTCACTGTTACGCTCCACCCATGAAGGGAATGCTAACAATGAAGTCATATTTTAAGCCGTTTAATGCTATTGTGTTTGTGGGTACACACAGTAGAGGGCTCACTGGGCTCACAATTCGATTTAATTGCGATTATTATGTCAATAACGATTAGATTCAATGGAATATATTGTTGCACTATAATGCATCCCATCAACTGTTTTTATTATTTTTCAGATATTTACAAGATATTTACAAGATGCCCATATCATCTGGAAATGTTCTGAAAAATCAATAAAATGAAATATTTTGTAAAAAGTTATTTCAGCAGTAAAACTGGATTGCATGTCACCGTTGTATGTTGGGAACCCCCGATATAATCGATTATGGTCTGTCACTGTATCACGATGCACAAATTATGTGATTAACACCCCTAACACAGACCTTTCCCTTCATCTATCTACTACAGTCCTGCTGAATGTTTGATGCAATAAATATGACACACACACACACACACACACACTCGCAGGCTAAATGACTGACCGTCCACTGAAGGAGCGGTTGGTGTTTGAGGAATTGTGGTTAGGGGAGTTAGTGGTGCTAGCGGTCAGATCTTCCACTGATTTCTCTTCAAAGCTCCCATTATCACTGCTGTCCATATCGAACCTGTAAACACACAAACATCACAAATGTCTTGTTGACCCTCTCAACCTAATACTGACAATGAAAAAGGCCTGCAACACTGCTGTGTCTTGTACACTCGTAGCAGCACAACACTACCATGACGCTGTCATGTCAGTGTCACTGCTGTGTTGAGAATGAGGCAAAACCTAAATGATAGCAGCTCAATTGGGCTCCAGTGGTCACAAACAGGCCAGCAGGACAGGGAGACAGTTATGTTCTGCCAACAATAATGATCAGGGTACGTACGGAACAGCACGCTGAGCGAAGGACAGGTAGTCAACAAGAACATTCAAACCCTTATTCTCCTCATTCAGAAACTCTTGGGCCCAACTAGACAGACAGAGAGAGAAAAATAGAGACAGACAAATATTCAGGTATTCATGCCACACTATTATGACAACATAATGTGGGCTGTAATTAGTAGTTGTCAAAGATATCTTTTCTGTAAGGATTCCTTTCTACTCACTTCATAAAATGTGGTCATTAACATCTGCATTTAACCATTGACCTCTAATGGCTGTGAACATACACTCTCACCACACTTAAACTAAATCTCGCCACACTGAATCAAATTGAAACATATCAAAAAGCACATTTAGATCTCTCTCTCGCACGTACAAAAATAAAACAATGTTTTAATAGCATAAAAAGTGTGTTTATTGGTGTGTGCATGTGTTTTCTCTCACCCAATATGATTAGTTCTTAAAGATATCTCCAGTTCTCTCAGGACTTGTGTGGCCTCTTGGACTCGTCGTTTAAACTGCCACACAATTCATCAAGACCTTATTAGTGCATTCTTTAATCATTTGAATCACACATCCACAGACAGAAAGACAAACACACACCTTTCTGCCACATCCTTGCTCAATAAAGCTCTTGAGTTTTTGTAGATATGCAGATGGCGGATTTTTCACCTGAAATCGTTCCTAAAAAGAGAACACACATATTTATAGGTGTATACTGAAAGAGGGAGGGAGAGAGAGAGGGAGAGTGAGAGAGGGGGAAGGGGGGGGGGGAATATTACAACAATTATTCACTCAATAATCTACAGCCACTTACTAAATAATAGGAAATACAAAAAAAAAACAGCTTATTTACACAGTAAATCATCAGCAATTTGCTTGGAAGGTTTGGTTCGAAAATTGCGAGTTGAAATGGCTAACATTGTAACATGGAATATTGTAGATCAGCATCTGGCCAGTGTGTGCGTGTGCATATTTGCATTTGTCTAGGATTTTAATCAGTGAGACTGCTGTACATATTGTCTGAGGCTCAGCTGTATTTGTGAGTGTTTCTCCACCATATTTACCCACTACTAATGAGCACCAGCATGTTACATTTTACATAACTAGTTAAACGCTCTTTTAAATCTTGCCCATAATATCATTTGGTTTTGCCTACTGAGTTAAGTTGATGCATAATATATAATAATGTGCAAAAATATACTGGACATCTTGACACCACAGAGTTATAAATTGTGTGTGCGTGTGTGTGTGTGTTTTCACCTGGTCACAAACTAATTCCCATTTCTTCTCATTGTCATACTGGCAGAGTAGTTTCACTTTGTCTGGAGGAAGGTTCATGGAGTTCTGAACAGAGAGAGAGAGATGTAGAGATGTAGAGATGTAGAGATGAAGAGGGAAAGGGAGGAAAATGGAGGAGAGGAAGGGAACAAGGCAAACACAAGAGGGAGGAAAAGAGACAGAGAAAGAGAGAGAGGAAGAGAGTGAGGAGAAAGAATAGAGAATAAGGAGGAAATACAACACACATTTAGACAAGGCAGACATTCAGGTATTCATAAAACTATTTTGACATCATAATGCTGCCTATAAGCATAAGCTGCTAATAAGTTCTTGGATGCTTCTGTTAGGATTCCTCTCTGTCCACTTCAGCATATAACAAAAACAACCGTCACAATCAACAGTGTGAGCAAGACATTTATGGCATATTTGCATATATTTAATAAAACATTATCACTACTGACTCACTATAGCATCCTTTAAGTAAGAAGTGTTTTATATGTGTTCCCTCTCTCTATCTCTCTTGCTCTCTGTAATGTAATTCCAGCAATAAAAACGCACATGCTGATCCTGAATTATTTAGCAGGTCGTCATAGCAACAGGTCAAGTTGCAAATACACATGATCCACAGGTTTTAAAGGCCATTCCTCAATTCACTCCACACACCCTCACAACACTTACAATTAGATCACTCAGCAGACGCTCTTGCTGAGTTACAGTACCTAATGACAGAGATGGTCTGCCTGGAGTAACTCTGGGTTAAATGGCTTAGTCGGAGGCCACACAAAGGCACAAACCCACATGCGCTCAGGTCACAGACAACAAACTACCACTGGGACATCATCACACCTGAAATGCAGCACTGTTTTTTTAACACATGCATATCAGGAGCAACACATGACATTTTGATGTATGAAAATGTTGTGGCTCATATGTAGGCAAATGTTTCTTAACAAACAAATGCAGCATCTATTTTAAAAACATAGCCAAAAGTAGGAGCAGACCGTCACAATACGTGTGCACAGGGCCGGAGTAATACGGGGGCACAGCTCGAAGTAACAGGGTGGGTAGGAAGATTTTTGGAGAGGCCATATCCATATCCATATATATGAACAGTGATTGTTTAATGGGTATGTACAGAGTCCAATAGTATTTTGTATTATGAATCAAAATACATTAAAAAATATTGAAATAAAAACAAAAAAAGATATGACATTATCAGTTATGACAATATGACATCATGTAAGATCACAGACCATAAGTATCTAAAGCAAGGCGCAAGTTTAAAACCAGACCTTACTTCAATAGACTGGATACGCAAGAAGACGGCTTTAAAAGCAAATCATACAGGGAAAGATTTAAATAATTCCACGCCACAACTTTTGGAAGGCTGTCATTAACCACATGCATGTGTTGACATATAATCATCAACCAGACATTTGAAACAGGTTTTCCGCTTCTGTTGGTTGGGGAATTTGGACAGAAGAATTAGACTTTGTGCTCGGAAATTCTCTGAATCACTCCATCCTTTGTTGACGTCTGTGCAATTCTAGTGACTGGGTCATTCATTAAATGTGTAAAGTAACATCAGGCTTGATTGGAACATCACTTTCTTAACTTTGTAAAATACAATTAAGTTGGGGCAGTTGGTAGCGTATTGGTTAGGGTGTTTGCCCCAAGGTCGCCGGTTCAAATCCCTGACCTGTAAAGGTACCACTGAGGTACCAATGAGCAAGGTACAGGCCCCAAGCACTAATCCCTAGGCACTGCCCATGTCAGCTACCCACTGCTCCTTCACAGATGGATCAAATGCAGAGGTCACATTTCGTTGTGGTGCACACTGTGCGCTGTGCTGTGACAAATAATCACTCACTTTCACTTATGGTCAGGAGTGAATAGACCAGTATTAGAAGAAGTACCAAATGACAACAAAATGTAAACATTTTAAATAGACCACAAGTCACATCTTAATGCAAAAAAACTGGTAAAGCTCACAGTAATACAGTGTAAATAAGTAATTAAATTAAATTAGACCCTCGGATTTACCATTGTTACTGAAAGCCAATCCAGCAAATTTAGCCAGTATCAGGCAATATCTAATATTAGCATTGTATCGAAGCAGACTTGTTCTCAAAACAGCAGCGACACTGGCATAGTAGTGTGTCTGTGTGTATAAGTGTGTATAAGACACAGCAGAGCGTTGCTTTTTCTACACATCAGTGGTCCCTGATTACTTTATTCAATTACTTTAGAATAAACATGCACACACAGACAGTCTAATTAACATGGTGCCGTGGCCTACATTTCAGATCAGGACTGTGGGAGGAGAGTTACTGATCTGCAGTAAAACACCCTTAGGACAATACACACCCCCTCACACACACACCCATTCACTCACTTTCCTGGACTGAAAACACACTTTACCATTTTATGCTCAGCACCCCTGCACGCATTTATTCTTTTTTAAGTGTCATCCCGCATCTAATAATAGTTTTGTTCCTTTTTCTCTAAAGGAAACCAGGCCAGTTAGCAAGGGATAATCAAGGACAGACATACCATGCTTTCTTTCTGACCATCTCTCTCCATTTTCTGTTTTTCTGTGTTGCAGGGCATCCCCCCTCACAGCTTGAAATAAACTGTGCAACAACTTGTTACTTTGCAGGAAAGTCTTGACAGAATTAATCCAGTTTTTTTCCATAGATGTAGTTGGAATTAATTGTTATACTTTTTGTTCTGAGCTATACGGTAATGATAGTCAGCTTACAGAAGGCATATCATAAAAAAAACAGCATGACAACATCATGAGAGTTTGACGATTTTTGGTCTCTGTACTCTGTGTGTATTAAGATGCAATGATTGCTGGTTTACTGGACAATGACAGGAAAGCAATACAATGTACAAGTAAAAAAAATCAAATGGCCATTGTGCCAGTGAACACTCTTACACTTAACAACAATATTTAAGCATATAAAACATTTTATTACTAAAGGTTAAGATAGCATTAAAAAGGTTTTGTATATTATTAGAAATGTAATATACATAGAAGGAAGGTTGGAAGTTTGAAATAGCGTGAGAGAGAAAGGGATTGAGATAGTAACAGTTATTTGGTCTCATTGATTATTCTCTGTGCGTGTGGCTCGTGATAGAGCTGCAGTCGCATAAATACAGACTGATCAATAAAAAGATTGCAAATGCAGAGCTGAGGCCCATATTTACTGTACAACACAAAGACAAAAACACATACACTCACTTCTGTTCATGAAAATACATCTTCAGTTACAAATAACAATACAGTCCAATGTTTTAACAGAAAGTGATATTTTAATGACGATCCACTCAAAACTGACAGACAGATTCCAAACATCATCACAACAAAAACACTTTGGCCTAATATGGCCAGTCCAATTTGTTATCTGCACAATTTATTATCTTGCTCATGGTCGCAATTAAATACATGTCATGGTGGCATGGCTTTCTCACAACAGTTACAGTTAACATCCCATGTTACTTTTTGTTTCACTTCTTAAATCACTTTCATCTTTTACAATATATTCCCATTGTAAAACACTCAACAAACCTCTGACCACAAAATCACAGTCTCCAACACACTATAAGACAGTTCAGATAACTTCACCAAAGACAGACAGGATTTTACTAAAGTTTCTTAACTCCCTAGCAAAGCGTATAAAAGGATTCCATCACACACAGTGATCTCCTACCTTTCTACTGTCCATGGGCATAGCTCTTTTTCCTGTATAATCTAGTTTTGCATCAGCAAGATCTGAGGGGTTGATTTGGTAAATGGAACTTCCTCAAATGTCATGTTGGTATTTCACTACTAGTTCTTTTGGTTTGCTGATTTTTCACCTTTTCGTTTACTTTCCAAGAACATAGCCTTTTTTAATGACTATGACTATGATTAACTCCAGATATTTCTTTTCCACAGCACATCGTCTGCATTAATTAGTTATATCTCAGTCCAGCAAACATGAAGTGAAATTCCTTCCCACTGTTTAATTTCATGGACAATTGTTAGAAGTGGAGGGTAAAGGTAGAATTATGGGGGGTATAAAGTCCCTAACGGCCCCTCATAGATTATTTGTCATTGTGAACACAACACAGCACAGCACAGCACACAGTGCACTACAACGAAATGTGACCTCTGCATTTGACCCATCCATGAAGGAGCAGTGACATGGGCAGCACCCAGGAGCAGTGCTTGGGAACAGAACCTTGCTCATGAATATCTCAGTGGTACATTTATCGGTCCAGGATTCGAACCGGCAACCCTAATGCGTTACGTGCTAAGCTGCTATCCAATGTGGAATCCATGTGCGTAAATGCAGCAGCTGGTCATGACTTAAAATGACTTGGGCTCGGCACGTCGGAACCCCCCAACTAAGCATTTCATTTAATCACAGAAAAGCATTTTCTTCAACCTACTTCATTTTCTTACTTGTGTATTTTCTTCAAATGTATTTAAAATTACTTTTACTGTCTTAGACGAGTACCAGGTTACATTACACTACACGTGGTACTTGTATAACTATTTAAGTGATTATTAACCTTGAATGACTGAATGAGTGTTCAACCTCGTAAAATACAGGAACGTTTCCGTTGTCAACAATGTGACAATTGATACAAGTCTAATGGAGGACTAATGCAAGTGCATGGTGACAGATGGATTGCAGTTACTTATTGCACAGTGGAGCTTCAGGTTTGGGTCCTAATAGGGTGGTCATGTCAGTTATTTAGCTAATACAGAAACAAAATCCCCATTTTGATTCTGTGCTGTTGTTTATGTGATGCATTCAACTGGATGAATCTTTTTATAATAACAATTCAAAATCTGTTTCCTAAAAATACTGAAAGCATATTACTTAAATTATATTACAAAAGAAACAAGCTACCCTAAACTAAACCATCTGGTGGCTAAAATGTAACATGAAAGAAGCACACATGATCATCTGTTTTTTGCTATGTCATTACATTTGCAAATTAGACACAAAACACAAACATGTTCTGCAGAAATTTCCAAAGTCCCGCAGGAAACTTCATCAGAGAAGTTGAGTTGGATTGGTAAAAGTGCACTTAGCTGGAGCTCTGATGCTTGACTCCATTAACTGATTAATTCATTTGTATAATTGAGCACCTGTCTGTGTCTGACTGCCTGGAGCCCCTCTGCTAGGACCCTCTACTATAATTAAATCTTATAGATTATTAAGCACATACATGCAGTCTAAGCACAACTCTTGTTCACAGACAGAGTAAACATACATGCCATGGTTTGAAATGAAACTCAAATTTCGTTAATAATTTCTGACTGTGTACAAATGAACAAGTTGGTCAGGTTCAGTACACATTACTATCACTTTCTCCAAACTGTAGTACAAACACCTACCTGGTAACTTCAGATTGCTGGAGTACAATTAGAGATGTAAGTCTAGTTTATCACAGTTTAGTTTTAATCTATTATAATTCTTCACTCACTAGCAAGACCTTCAAGAGGAGATGAATTGGCTCTCATAGATGAAAAAATGCAAATCTGTGCCTACAAGTGCACGATTATTGGCTATAACACCAAAAAGAATATATATATACCCAGTAATATATTCTACTTTGTAAAGTGTGGAAACGATAGTCAAACGACTGGGTTTATTATGTCAGGTTCTGAAGAAACCTACACTATATGGTCTTAATATGACCATATTGGAGGCAGAACTTAGTTTCTACATGGGCCGTATACCTTAGCCTACAGCCAACAGATAACTTACTTTACATTTGTTTAGCTTCCCACATGCAGCAATCAACTGGGAATATTCAAATCAGATGGTAACAACTCATGCCATCTATTACCACTTTCCAGTGTCAAATTTACACTTAACTTGTGGAATTCAATAATGCAGGATTTTAAAGGTTAGAATTTATGAAAACGTCAATGTTAATGAGACAAAATAACCCTGCATGAATGATACACTTCACACACTCACACAACGAACAGAGATGTGACAAGTCTTATGAATATGCAAATACAGCGTGGAAACTCGGCAGTAGTTTTACTTGTGTACTGAGATCTCCAGAGTACAGCACACAGCAGCATTTATCAGTGATCAAACTACAATGACACCCTTTATAAAACAACTTCTCTTCACAACATTTAAGAATTATAATTTTTATATATAATAAGCTGAACTGGTATTATTTAAGTGGAGCTTGTTCTCAATACACATTGACATGGAGTGTGTGTTGTGCTGCTAAGAGTGTATAAGACACTTTTTACTGGTAAGAATCACTACTACATTGAGAGGGTCAACAAAACCACAAACCTCTAACCATTTACGTTTCTGTGGTCAACAACTGACAATTGATAAAGGGCTAGTGTAGCTACATACAAAATGTATATGGTAAGAACAAATGTATATGTGAGAACAAAATTGAACTAATTTGAGATTTCCCTGAGTGATCTGGTGAGCTGTGTCTTTAAAGAGATATATTAGTAGAGTAAATTTTACATGGAGCAATATGGCCTGTAAAAATATTATGGCTGCATAGTGGAGTGGGTTTGCTTGATTTATGTGCAGTGGTTAGTGCAGGGACCAACGGAACTGATTAGCATAGAAAAAGTATTACAGAAAAAGCCCTGCAGTATATGAAAGTGGTACTCCACCCAAATAATCTAAATATGGCTACAAATGAATACATTTAATTATTGAATATAGCTTGGCTGGCTTTCATTTATTATCAGTTTTTGGTGTAATTACTGTTCAGGGGAAAAAACATTGGATTAATAAAAAGAGATATAGGATTGAAAAAAAAAAAAAAATTGAAGCTCACTTGATCATGAGTTGGGTTTTCATTCTGTCTGTTCAGTTAACTAGATAATTATTATTAAACTCAATCTGTAATGGTTAGAATTAAACTTTAAAATTAGTTAGAACATGGGTGTCACTTCCCAATTTTTAAACCTTCATATTTCTGGAGTGATTAATTTGATTGCATTGGCACACACTGTGTTTGTTTAATGACATATATGACTGGACAGGCTGCATATCAGACGTTTCTAGTTAGATTAAGGACATAGATTTGATCTTCAGTTATATTTACATTCTTTCCTCTCTCTCATTATTTTCTCTCCTGCAGTAGTGAGAAAGACTAGGTAGGAGAGAATCCTCGTCGATCATACTATCCAGAAATTTACACGCATTCCTATAAGACTCCCTGATCATCATGATGCTGTCTCACACACTGTTCACACTATTCTATGAAAACTCAACACCCAAGAATGTGCACACACTTCATTCTGTTGTACTATACACACATACACACAATGCTGTCATAACAAAGTTGAACACCATGCAGTTTCGCGTCATTGGAATAAGAGGACACACTTACCAGAACCACCCCAAATCTCTCTTCTAGCTCCTCATCTGGAGGCAGGGGCAGTTTAGGGGTCGGAGCTGGTTTCTGGCCCCCGTGTCCAAAGGGGCCTTGGGGTCCTTTAACTCCTTGTCCGGGGGACACGTCCATACCGCCTGCTGCATTCCCCATAGCTCTTTATGTCTCTTTCACATACACTCACTCTATTCATATAAACAAAGTGTATTGCACCTGTCCGGACTCTCACAAACACTCACACATTCACATGCATGCATCGGTCCAGCGTAAATCACAATGGACAACTGAAGCACGGCAATTTTTCATTAAGTTTTCATCAAGTTCTGATAGCAAATCCTTCCAGAATGGTTCAGAATTCGTAGATAGGATGCTCATCTACAGGGCTAAAATTCAGTACTGAGAAACAGAGCATGACAGTCATATAAACATCTCAATTTGCCAGCCACATTTCTGTGATGTAAAAGTCCTAGACTGACATTCTTCTGAGGTTCCAGTGTCCTCCAGTCGTACAGTCCAATGGGTTAATGAAGAAAATCAATTAACACAAATAAAGAGGCTGGGCTGCCACCAGCACAGGACAGGTCTCACATGAAAGAGAAGAGAAATGAGATCACGTCTGTAACAGCAGCTGGCACAGTCCTGTCCTGAGTTCATCTCACACACACACCCACACCTCTGTCCAACTACACCTGAGCTCGCCTGTGTCCCATGCTCCACTGGCAGGGTGTGTGATAGAGACAGGAGGATGAAGAGAGAGGAGGCAGAAAGAACATTGTTGGGTCCTAAAGCCCTCCTGACAGATGCGTGGCTGGTGCGCATTCCTTACTAGTTACAATTACTTAACGTACTGTGATGTCACCCACACATACACACATGCACAGA
Organism: Distichodus sexfasciatus; assembly: GCA_032718565.1. NCBI lineage: Eukaryota > Metazoa > Chordata > Actinopteri > Characiformes > Distichodontidae > Distichodus > Distichodus sexfasciatus. The sequence goes on along the minus strand of JAVGVS010000104.1, from coordinate 529,601 downwards.
GGTATGCGAACACACACACACTACACAACATACACTTACTTGTATTATGCTCTTTTATGGGAATCTTCCAAATAAGCACTAGTGTAGCTAAACAATGAATTTTGTGCTAAATAGAAATGAAATGTATGTCTATTCATTTGCTTTAGTTTGTTATTTATTTGTTTGCTTTTGAATGATATATTTGAAAATAAATTATCCAAATACTTATGTGCACCCACCCTCTCTTAATTCTTACAATGCAAGTGCCATATTATCTATAAAGTGTAATATTTTCTCTGTTCATTACAGCACTGTGTGCCAAGTACACCATCAGTCAGGCTTTGCTTTATACTCAAAAAAGTTCTCATACAACCATAAATGGAAGAATGAAATACTAGTAATTAAAACTTTGTTTACACAGGACATTTCAGAGCACTTTAAGAAAATTCAGAAAAAAAAACTACATGTAATTAAAGATTAAGTGTAACGTTACAGATGCCCTGGCATCAAATTCTGAGCCCTATACACAAGCAGTCTCCCCCACTTGGGGCCCTATTAAGCCAGTCCCATTTTTCATCCGACTATGACGCCCATGCCCAAGCCAGTGCTACTGTGTTGTGTCTGAAGTTTGTGAACACTGGCATCTAGTGTCAGAAGCTGATAAATACTGTTACTGTCAGATATTAATATTTAAATTAACACATTAAAGCGTGGATCCATTTTGTGTGGATACACAAAAGTCATCTTTTAAAACACAATGTAAGTATTCGTACTGAAGTGGGTGATTGTTTTCACTAAAATCTTCCGAAGGTTTTCCAAATCTGATACCACAGAATTCTTTCATTCTAAGTTTAGGGGAGAATATAACCATTCACTTGCACTTGTTTACAATTTTTTTAGGGTAAATTTTGTTGGACAGAGCTTCTTTTAGAGCTTTAATGACTTGCTATGTGTACCTTCGGATTCCTAACTCTAAAACAAACATCTGAAAACAGAAAAACAACAGGGAAACGGAGCATTTAATTTATTTACAAGAATATTTTGGTCGTTTCCCCCCTTTTATTATCTCAACCACACAACATCCCTTAATCCAAAGCGTAAAATCCGCCTAGAAATGAGCATTTTCAAAATTACCTTGATGGTCGCACAGCGTGTGACGTAAAAGCTGGAATCGCGGGGCAGACGACAGGAGTGCCATAATGCTAATCAGCCCAATGGCGGGTGTTTTTCGGAAAAGTCATAATAAAGACGACAATTTAAACTTACAGAATGCTCGCTGAGAGCTATTTAAAGTTCTTATTTAGTAACTTACCAGTGCATAATTTATACTGACTGTGGTTTGGTTTAATCAAGTTTCTGCTGTTGATTCTAAAATGAAGTAACAATAACGTTATCATTAAATTAAATTAAGAATAATCTTACTGCCTTTACTAAAATGTCTCGTGCTGTCGTTCCTCCGGATTGTGGATTAGAAGAAACGTTGTTAACTGGATGTTACAACAGCAGCCTCTAGTGTTCACAAACGAAGATACTGTTGAATATTCCAATCGTTTCTGATACGCTGTATCTCTATCACGGAAAGAGCAATGCATTATATATTTTTGCATCGTTTTTGGCACTTATTTTACTTTATTCCCACTTCCCTTCTTCCTCTTACTCTATCAATGAGTATCTGAAACAGACTTAAATACATGGATCTGAGAGGATATATACTCTGTTCTGATTTTAATGTGTTCCTCTTTCACAAGTTATTCTGTTTTCTGTAGTGTTATTTTCACTTTTAATTTACTTAAAATTCTATGTAATCATAATAAAACAATACATTGTCTAGTTTAATGATACAATACATAACCTCAGACACCAAGAAATTAAAGCAAAACTAACAATTTCATTTATAAACACTTTAATAGTTGACCTCACAGCAATTATAGTGTATCAGCAGTCACTTCCACAACCAGTCATAAAAACCATCACACCTTGCATATCAGCATTCTGTACATTTACTTGTGGAAGACTTTTTACATTTCACGAAAAAAACACAAGTGTCCCATCTTATCAGCTGATCAGGATATTTTGTATATACAAAACAGGACTAAGTAAAATTAACACTTAAGCATTTAAGCACTGCTGCTCTGTACTGTTCCCAAACATCTTATTTGTGGGATACACTTCAGTCAGCACAGTCAATTTACAACAAACATCAATAATATATTTTTTCCTCTTACATTTGACCTTATTCAAATAAAACACACATACATAATATTTTTTATGAAAAGAAAACTGTGAGGACCTATTACAGTTACACTGAGAACCACTTAAATGTCTAATGCTTTGTGGTAAACTTTCATAACCAAAATTACAGGCTCAATAGAAGCAGGTATGTTTATTCTCAGGGCTCTTAATTCTTTTGCAAGGTTTGCAAGGAAATCTTGCTTAGCAGAAACATGACACAAAAACCATTGTTATATGGCAAAATTCAGAACAGTCTTGGTATGTGAATATATATTTGTGCTGCTATAGATTATGTGTGTGTATGATGTTGGTCACTAGTAGGAATTTAGGCAGGCTAGTTGCTTCAGTGTGTGTTCATAGTGTGCTTGTCTAGTAAGAACTTGATGGCTGTGTATAGTGGCTGGCACACTTTCTGATAAGCCTGTGGCGTCAGATGGAGGTAGTCGTATAGATCCTGGTGGGAGATGGAGCCATCTGATTGCACAAATCCAGGATCCACGTCCAAGAAGGATGCGTATGAAAGAAACTCTAATTCAGTCTGCACCAGGGTGTTTACCTTTGCGTTTCGCTCCCGCAAGGGGTTCAAACTCTTACCCCTTGGAAGAATGCCCTAGTAGAGAATGTCAGAATGAAAAATCAGTGTTACACACAATCACAGAGTGACTTGCACCCAAAGAGCAATCTCAGAAATACATATTGAAGCACAGATCTGGAAGAAACTCACCAGTACAAGAATGTGAGCTTGAGGTAGGCGTTGGTTGATCGTATTAACAATAGCCATGATGCCTCCAGAAATCTGTTCAGGGGTATGCCCATGATTGTTGGTCCCCACCCACAACACTACCACCTATATATTTAGAGGACAAATTTGTTTTTTGGAGAATGTAAATGTGGGTATATGAAACAATAATGCTTTATTTACCATTGTGCAAAAACCCTCAAGTTATAATTAATGTAAAGATATCACACCACACAAACAAATTCTCTACCACCCAAACTTGGAGAACTATGCTCGATGCAATGTGGCTTAATCTGATTAAGATTACATGTTTTTACTTCAGCAACATAAATGACACAAGATTTTACCTTGGGAGAGATATGGTCCAATTCTCCATTGCAGACTCTCCACAGTACATGCTGTGTTGCATCACCGCCAATCCCGAAATTCAGGGTATGAAGAGGAGAAAACAGCTTTCTCCACACCTGGTGACAAAACACAACTGTTATACTTAAACTGTTCATATTATCTTCATTTATGTCACATTTATGATCGCTGAAGGTAAGTCAAACTATTTTTAAGTTAGCATAATGTCCATAGTTTTCTAACAACTAGGCAGCAATCAAAACTATTAGAGCTTTTCAGAATTGTTTTATCTATCTATCTATATATAGCTAAAGAGGCTGAAGTATACCTCACATTCATGTAGCAATTGGACAAGAGAATCACCAATAAAAAGAACTTCAGGTTCCTTTCCTTTACTGCTGGACACAAAACAATTGTGCTAGAGAGAAAACAGAGCAGGAGAATAAACATATCAGTCTATATAAATAAAACATTGCTTACATAACCCACGAAAACACAAATCCCATTTAATTTTATGTGTATACTCACCATGGACCTCCATCTTCCATCACCTTGTAAATCCTCACAAGGCTTGGGTATGGCTGCAGGGTTGCAATCTTCAGTACTCATTTTTGTTGCTATAAAAATGGAAAAGCAAATGCATGATCAGTATGAGCAAGAGAGGGCATGTTGAGGTTAAACACATTTTTCATATGTTCTTTATAGATAATGGCATCACTTATAACTCACTTGATATCAGACCAAGTAAACGTTTATTTCTGACAACCCAAAACGAAAAGAAAAAACACATCGTTTATGCTGCTTGTTAAAAAAAGAACGCTTGCCCATACCTTATTTTTCATGACTAATCAACAAGGGCAATCTATTTGATCTAACATTATTTAATAAGAATGCAGACGTTTTTTAATGCAGACGTTTATGTTTTATTTTGTTTTATGCATGTCACCCTAATCGTTCGAAAAGGTTTGTTCATTAAAAGCTATTCATGTCATTAGGAAAACAATACTGTGGAGTCGTATATGTACCCAATATAAGGGGAGCGACAGCGAGAGGATTTTAAACCAACCATTAACCACATAACAATAATCTTACAAGGGAAACAAAAGTTTGGAAGATGAAACGTTACATCGATCCCAGATTTGTCAAGACTGAAGAATTATGCTTTCACATCTGGTTTGCATATTAAGTCGCGGGAAGACATTCTACTGTGGTGTATTTTTGCACTCCTCAACGAAAATTTCTCATACAAATATGGACTGTAACCTTTCGACACCTTAAAGTAACTGACTTTTGTGGCAAAATGACCATCATAAAAGCCCTTACCTTTTGCCAGCTACAGCTAAACACGGAGCCTTTCCTCTCTACTCAAAACACCGGAAGCTCACGTAGACGCAGGGTGAGTCTCAAACGACTCCCTACATCCTACTTAGTGCGGTACATACTAGGTGCCAGTCCATGGATTGCACCGAGTTAATGTGAAATATGGAGCCATTTTAGATTAAGTGAGATCAGATTTGGAGATTTTCTTTATTTGAGCTGTGAGGTGCTGGACACGCATGCAAAGACAAAACAAACAACACTACATTGGAAAAAACTTAATCATTCGAACGATCCCTAGTTTCAAAATTATGGAACTCCAAAGTGTTCAAAAGTATTATGAAATATATGAGAATTATACTGTGAAATACAACTCATTATTGTGAAATATATTTTATTCTGTTATATACATTTACTTATTATTGTGAAATATGATTTCATAATTTTTTTTATTTTTCAAAGTCAGTATTATTTCATAATGCCGTTTTTCATCATTTCATGATGCCGTATTTCATCATTTCATGAAATTTCTTCGTCTGTCAATCAGTGCCAGTGGGTTGGACCTGCACGCCTATTGGCTCATCCTTTAACATCGATTAGTTTTCCTGGATACCTGCTCAGCAGACCGCTGTTACAGCTAGCAACAACGTGCTAGATGAAGAGTCAGGGAGGATGGAGGACTGGCATGAACTTCATTCAGTTCTGTTTATTTTAGCAGACCAGATAGAGAGGGATAATTTACCCGTAGATACGATTTTGAATCGTTTAGATGAAGTTTTTGAAATGCTTGGGATGATCATTGCTCTTTATGTCATGTACTATTACTTACGTCTGAGTAAAGGAGCAACCAATCACACAACTGGCTCCACCTTGTCTCTTTTGATTGGCAGACGAAGAAATTTTATGAAATGATGAAATACGGCATCATGAAATGATGAAATACGGCATCAAGAAATTATGAAAAACGGCTATGACATGATGAAATACGGGATCATGAAATGATGAAAAACGGCATTAGGAAATAATACTGACATTGAAAAATAAAAAAATATGAAATCATATAAGTAAATAATAAGTAAATATATATAACAGAATGAAATATATTTCACAATAATGAGTTGTATTTCACAATATAATTCTAACATATTTCATAATACTTTTGAACACTTTGGAGTTCCATACGGACAGTGGTTAGCGCTGTCGCCTTACACTGTAAAAGGTTTTGGGTTCGATCACCGGGTTGGCCGTAGGTCCTCTCCATAGGGTTGCCACCTAGGCCCAGGGCCGCATCAACATAGTGTGGGGTCCCTGGGCAACTACACGGTTCGGATAATGAATGAAAAAACCTATTAATTCAATGCTGTAATTTTTATTGTTTTTCTTCCATCAGTTACACAACGCCTGAGATAAGTGTTAATGGATCAAAAAGATACATTTGCCATATGCTACGAGGACAATTTTCCAGAAGACATGATACCCCTCTACAAAACCGATCGTAATTATGACTTTTTGAGGCGCTTATGAATTCAGCTCAAGCCTTGGAAACTGACGTGTTAGGCCACGCCCACCCCCTGAAGCCGCTGTATTTAAAGTGACGTCGTGTGAAGCCGTTACGTTAAGCCCGATATACAGTAAAACCGGTGTAAAGTAAGAGTTAGGCCAGCTAGGAGCCCTTCAAGCCTTGAACAACCACATAACCAAAAAGGTTGAATGAGGTATGATTTAATATCACCATAAAGCCGTAGAGTTTTGGCATATTGACGCATTGAGTCATTGCACCGGTCACGCACGTTAGCAACAGCGTTATATTAAAGAGACGCCGATCCGATCTACGTAATGTAGACATGGCGTCCGTTGCCGACCGGCTAACGATGCTAAAGGTAGCGAGCAAAATTTCAGGTTCTCATTGAAAGTTCACCATTATCAGCAAATATCGTTTGCTGCAATGTGTTGAAGCATTTTCGATTTTATTTATGGAAGCCGGTATTCACGTGTTTATGATACAATTGTGTAATGAACAAAACCATGGTGTTAAACTAGCGTAAAAGCAGCTTATATATAAGCAATGCGTTAACACAACTAAAGAACAACGACGTGTGTACACAGTTTGTCACGTCACGCTTAATTCTGAAACTTTGGATTTATGGATTCTTAAATAAAGTTCAAGAAATGATGGTTCAAACTAAAAAAAAAAACTAGTAAAAAGTTTATCATTTTTATTATTATTATTTTTCAACGCAGATTCACTTCCTTATAAAAACAATCATTACAAAAGATAAGTTCTTCCTCAATGGGGTGATTCATGTAATTTGATAAAATAAATAACTAAAACATCTACACACCATTAATTGTGTAATTGTTCTTTGTATGTTCCTTGTTAATTTCAGGATAAGTGCCATGTTTTCGTTCTTGGCATATTTGTTAAAATACACAATATGAGCCACAACAAGAAAAGCGTGTTATCAGACAAACAGAAAGACCTCAACCTTCACATCAACCATATCAACTGCAATAAAGATATGTCTGCTTCCTGCAACACCTCAGTTTGCAGGAACAAGAAAACAGATGAACCCCGCAGTGGCCCTCAACTGGTGAAGCGTCTTAAAACCAAAAAACTAAGAAATGAGATGCGAGGGCAGACATACAGTAGTCATCATCACTGTAAAAGAGCAAGAAAAGAGAAAGCAAACATGTATGACTGTCACAGTAGGCATTGCTGTCGCTCACTGAATAACAGAAAAGGAAGGGCATTTGCTAAAGCTGTTCCCCCACAGAAACCAAGTCTCATCACTGAAGGTCGCCTCACTTCTATCAGAGGCCTTTTCAGCCACAAAGTAAGGTCTGTGGACATTGAAAGACTGGTACAGGAGAAAAGGGGAAAAGACAAGCAAAAAGAAGGGCAGGAAAAAACGGCCATTGCTAGTGATTCCCCCATCTGTGTAGCAACACCATGTAATATGTCTAGGCCTGAATCCGAAGAGGATGATGTTTCTGGATCCATACAGGACCATCAAAAGTCAAAGTACTCCAGAAATGAACTGGCGTTAAATCAGAGAGATCAGTTAGAGAGAAATTCAGAAAGTACTCTCTCAGACACTTTGCACCAAAGTGATGGTATTGGCAGGTCTACAGAAGCATTCCAAGAAGCTATAGATAAATATGCCGGTTCTGGAAGCCCATCTAGCCTAAGAGGGACTGAGTCTGTGCCTTTGTGTTCGCCACAGAGTGAACTCATGCATAAGTCTACCTCAATTTCAGAAAAAGCACCCCAGAAAGACTGTAATGCCAGTGGAAAAATAAAAGCCAGAGCCAAATTGCATGACCAGGAGCAGACAAAAAAGACATCTGCTAACTCATTTCAACATGATTTTGTGATTTCTCACAGTTTAGAAAACATTGTTTTAACACCAGCGCTCTTAAATATGAACGGTTTATTATCAGACTTTAGTAAGGCAATCTGTGTGACTTCTACACCTAAACAGGATATAGACAGAAGTGCCTTGATATGTGAACGTCAGCACAAAACCCCTAGAGATTCAACTGAAAGGGAGATAGTTGGCAGATTGGCATCTCGTCTTTCTCAGACTCTAGATTTCCTTCCACAACAGCGCTGCCGCCTGCTGCTGAAAGAGTGCAGAGACACACTTATGCAAACCCTGCAGGAAAGAAACAGCTCTCACTTCCAACATAAATGGCTCAAATTGCATTCACAGCTCAATGCAGAACCACATTCACCCTACATCACAGATCAAGCATGCTCCAGTTTAGGACCCAAAAGTGACAACAACACTCAAATGTTTACCAGTTCTGCCAGAAAAGATGACTCCAAACAGAGGAAAAATACAGAGATTCAGACAGGTAAGCAAGTGTCACATCATTTTATGTTGTGATGTTATCTCTACGCATGCACCAATCTGATACGTGGATTGGATATCGGTCTGATAACGACTCAATATAACTGAATCTGGTATCGGTGGCATTGGGCCGATCTATAGAGCTGATCAGTTCAATTAAACTGTAGGTGTTTCTATGTTTGCGTATGCGCGCACACAATTTGTTATGCATTGGATGCACTGCGGTAAAGCTGGTTTATTGTTTTACATTCACTCTAATTTGTTTATATTCATATGATAATGAGCAGAACAAACAACGCTACACACTACTCCGAAAGCAAAGCATCCAATTATACTGTTAAATTTACCAACACCAGCTCTCGCACGCAATCTCTGTGTCTCTGATAGTGTTGTAGGATTAGAGACCGTCACAAAATTACAGAACTGTCTCTAAACTAATTTTTTTGAGATGTTATTTTAATAATAAATAAGTAAGTACATGTGTGTGTGTAATTATTACATTGTTTTACTTAGGAAAACAATATTTAAGTCAAGTATTTCTCAAGCATAACAAAACAATCTCGGCCAATACCCAAAGCCTGAGTATTGACATTAGTATCGGAATTGAAAAAGTTGAATCGTTGCATCCCTAGTTATCGCTGAAGTAACTGAGACACAGTCCACCTTTTTGTCTGAGGATTTTGCATTTTTTATTATAATTAATAATGGCATCATAATTATTAATCACTGACTTGTACTGTTTGCTGTTTGTGTGCTAGATAATAGTTTGCATTCAAAGAGATATATGGGAGAGGATTCACCTCAAGATTTTCAAAAGAACATAAACCGACCAATCCAAGATATGGTAAGTGACCTAACAAATTTTTATACAAAATAAAGCCAGACTGATAAATCAGCATGCTGATATCAGCCCATATGTACTAATGATAAATAAAATGGTTTCAATATATATTACTGTTGATAAATAACATGGTCAAAATAAACAAAATCAGAATCTTTAAGACATATTTTCAGTGTACACCAGAGGGCAGCACCATGCAACAACACTGAATGGTTTATTTTATTGTTAAAGATACTTTAAACAAAACAATGTTGCTATAACACTATTACTACTTATAACAATGAAACTAGTATAGTATATATATATATATATATACATATACATATATATATATGTGTGTGTGTGTGTCTATACATATATATATATTTGCATTATGTGATTGCATGATGTTAATTGGGTAATAATTAAGTAATTAGCTAATGTGAGCATCACAACTTCCGTGTAACAAAGAACAGACATTTGACTGGCAGTGCATGTTAATTTAAATGTATGTATCTTTATTAAAGGGATACAGTTGCCTTTATGTTGTGCAACTTATGTTGTGCAAAACTAGTGCTGGGCGATAAAATGATAAAGATAATTATTGCGAAATAGCTTTTCCTCGATAGAAAAAATAGACATAGTGAAGTCAATAGCACTCATTCCGTCCACCTTTTGATTTCATGAGAAGCCAACGGTAATAAAAACAGCGCCGTTTTCCTTCGTTTATCCCGGAACGTGTGCTTAGCGCTTTACAGTTTAATCAGTAGGAAAGAAGAAATGTAGAATTTTTTTTTATCAAATAAAGAAATTTATATTCTGATGGATACCAAATGGATAAGGAAGTGTTAGAATGTTAAGCCACAGAATGCATAATAAAAACTCGGCAACTCAGCATTTACACATCAAACTGTAACAAATTTGAAAGTGCAGGACGTCCTGAATACAACAACATAAAGTATGTATGGCTAACTGCTACACACACACTAGAATAAGCCTAAGGTATTGTGAATAGGCCTAAGGACAAAGGTATTGTCTTTTTAAAGATTTTATCTGATTACTCGATTAATCAAATCAATAGAATACTCAATTACAAAAAGAATCAATGTTCAACTTCTGACAAAATAAATAATATTTAATTAAAATTAATGTTATGATGTCTTCACATCTCAGTTAGAAATAAAAAGGTGGTTTGACAGTGATTTGACTTATATCGTGATATATATCGATATCGGCTAATATGAAAAAATATCGAGATAAGATTTTTTCTATATTGCCCAGTCTTATGCAAAACTCTTATCCCCACTGAAGTCGTCTGCTGTAAATGTAAATGTTAATGTACAAGAGGGCAGTATGCATCGCACAGAGATGGATGTTTTTTGTAAGGTTATTATTGTTAGAAATTCCTTCTGTCTGAGTTCTGTGATATGTCTCGAAGGCAAACTCGTCCTTAAACCCGAGTTTTTAAGCTGCATTGTGCTGACCTCTTTAAGGTCTTGCGCTGTAACTAATAATAATATAACTAAGTTGGTCGGAGCTTAAAGCTCTTTCTTCTTCATTTCTCAGTCCACGAAGTCAAATTACTTGTGCACCGCATTAGCGCCACAAGCGAGGGTAACAATCGTGCGGAAGCAATCAATTTCCATAGAGCATTAAATTGAGTTACTTAATGAGACTTTTTCAGCCCTAATGTCAGCACTGATAAACATGCATAGAGAGAAGGTTAGCAAAGTAAACGTTAAAAAAGATCATAAGGTTAAAATGGTCTGAAATATTCAACTTACCTATTGCCGGTAATGTAAAGGTGAAGAGATGATTATTATTTCTCAGCTGATGTTTCTGTTCTCTGCAGTTTGGCCAGTGGAGTACAGGTGTTCAGTCTCAGGGGTCCCCTACAGTAAAGCAGAACTCCAATTCACAGTTCTTTCCCTTGCATGATTCTTTTCGTGGGCCTGAAATTTCCACAGCTCATTCGTGCAACTGGCCAGACTTGACTTTTGATCTTTTCCTGCAGCCAGAGAAGCAAGCTGAACTATGCAACAAGATGAGAGAACGCACTGAACTGCTTGAACAGTGGAGAAATGATCCAAATCAAGCCTTCTTGTTTGATCATGGAAGTAAATGGGCAACCCATTCATCATTAGGGACTTTAACTCGGTTGCATGTTAGTTCTCCTCAAAAGCAGATGCAGAGTCCCAGTGAGAAACCATTGTTTGGTGCTTCCTCTTCTGCTGCCAAATACTTTTCTTCTGAAGGGTTTCGTTATGAGCCATATTATCGCTTCCCACATCCTTCTAACCCCAGCTATGTGCCTAAAAGGCGTGGTTCCTCAGACATTAAAAAGAGGTTCCTTTCTCCCCCTTTGCACATGCCTTATGTCTAGCATTTGGCTATGTCCCATGTTTAGTGTTACAAAGAGTTTTTGTTTTGAGCAGCATTCTATTTTTAGTTAATATGGTATATTCCATGTCAGAGGCCAGAAAATAATCTGCCAAGCACGCTTTAATGAAAAACCATCTTGAAGAGGTCCAGTGAATGCAGTGAAGCATTCCTTTACTGCAGCTTCTTAAAGATTCTATAGTGGTATGATTTAAAATGTTTATTTGATTATCATTTATCTTGCTTAAGACATTCCTTTAGCTTTGCATTTAATTGAAGTATGAATGTCAATGCTGCGATACCAGACCCATGTACATACAAACTTTGGTTATAATTCAAATTTGACTTCAAATCACAAGTATTGTGATTACACATAACACAAGTGCATGCATAGGTATAGGATTGTTTAACTCATCCTGTAGTGCTAACAGAATTAGATTAAAATCAACAACTGTATAGTACTTTTCCATAGGTTCTGCTATGTTTGCTTTGCTGTATTTAACTTGTATCCGGAGTGCAGCATTTGAGTAATTTCATACATTGACTGGACCAAAGTATATGGGGCTAAAGTTCACTAGATTCACTAGATCTGTCAGTGTGTTTTGTTATAAATTTTGTGTTTGTCTCATTTCCTGAGCTTGACCTTGTCGTTAATTTCTGAAAATGCCAACTTCCAGACTTTTAAATAAATGAAAAAAACGTGTTCTTTTGTGCAGCAAAATTAAAATTACTTTGGTTGTGTGATGTAGTGAAAAAGAAGGTGGAAAAGAACATTGGTTTGTTTTTAGGGCATGAGATAATATGCTTCTTCATCCATTTTTGATTTGTTTACAAAATAGTCTCTTTCTTCCTTACTCTCCTGCTCTATCTGCATATCTTTTGAAATCTCTTCTTCTTCTTGGCTCCTGTTGCTGCTCCTTAGTGCCCTCTTGAGCTGCTTCCAAAACAGCTCCTGTGCTTTGACCGGATCTGTGCAGTTTGGTCCAGGCCACTGTAGGTAGGTCTTTTTCAGCATAACTTTCCTCATACGGTGATAAGCGGAGAGCTGCCGTTCAGAGATGGACTCCAGAAAGACAAGCAAGAGCACATCCTGCATTTCCTGAAAAAGACGGTAGCTGGCCAGTTGGATCTCCAGAGAGCACCATTCGCTGCGGAGGAAGTTTTGGCTGACTATGCACACTGTCTTCCGGCTGTTGTAAACAGCCGCTACAATATTGTCCACTATATTACGGCCCGGCTCAAAGTCGCGGTGGTGGAGGCAGAGGCGGAATACAGAGCCATTGCCTTCAAGATTTGGAACTAGCTGCTCCATCACCCATTTCTCATCTTCTGAGTTGTAAGAAATAAAAGCGTCATACAAACATTTCTCTTCCATTTCTCTGAGACGACGCCATTGCTCACCAAACCATGAGCGGAAGACGTAGTATCCATATTTAAATGTCCAGTAAAGCTTTACATAAAGTATTGGTGTAAGTGTTAGTATAATTGTTAGGAAGTAGGTAGAGGCAAACAAATAGACGCCCAAATCCAAATAACAAACTTTGGTGTCGAAATTGTAAAAATTTGATCCTTGGAGATCCTGACAAGTCAAACTGTAAAGATAAGCAAGCTGGACTCTCTGATTGTTTCTAGTCCAATTCTGGAGGTCACTGTTGAAACACTTGCAACTGAGAGGCAAATTCCGTATATCCAGGTACTGTAGATGTGTTAGATTTTCCAGCAGTTTTACATCCATAGTCTGTATGGCGTTACGATTAAGATGCAGCTCCCTCAGTCTTGTAAGGTTACCAAATATCTCTTTTGAGAATGACTGAATGCCCATATTGTCAATATACAACATCTGCAACTTGTGTAGGTTTTTAAAAATGCCTGGTTTGAGCTGAGTCACACCAGTACATGAGTCTTGCAATGATAGAAAAGTTAAGTTTTTTAGGTCATCAAATGTATCATCACTGAAAAAAGCAATATGGTTGTTGCTGAGATAAAGACTTTTCAGGGAAATAAGGCCACTGAAAAATGCATGAGGTAATATGCTTATACCATATGGCAACTGTCCACTTAATTTCAAATCAGTGAGTTTTGTAAGTTTTTTAAAAGGGGACGACTTATGTTCAGTGTGGTAGAAGATGTAATTTGCCTCTAAATCTAATGTTTGTAGTGTTCCAGGAAACTTCCCAATGGTTACTGAGTCAATTTCCTTAAGGCGGTTGCGGTCTAAGTAAAGATTGCTCAAGCTGTAGAGCCCATTAAATGCTTCTGGGTCAAAATGTGTTATTTTGTTTCCCCCTAAATCCAGCTTGGTCAGATTTTTGAGTGAGTGGAAGGTATTGTTGAAGATCACAGCAATTTGATTATTACGCAGGATGAGTGTCTGGAGTCTATGAAGGTCTTCAAAGCTTTCAGCATAGAGATCACTCAGGAGGTTGTTGTCTAAACGGAGAATAACAAGGTTTTTGAGTCCTTTGAGGGCTTTCCGATCTAGATAAGCAATTATGTTTATGTTAAGTTGAAGTGTTGTTAATTTGGACATGTGTGTGAAAGCATATGCATTCACTTGCAAAATGCGATTATAGCGGTAGCTAAGGTTTCTCAGGTTGAGATTTTCTGTTCTGTTGCATGTTTCTAGCTTGGTTAGGTGATTATGTTCAACTCTGAGGGTCGTCAGGTGTTTTTGTCCTGAAAGGAACTTTAAACAGTCTGGGGTCTTTAGTTCATTGAAAGAGATATCCAAGACACCCTTGATAGAAGGGCAATTTGATAAGACGTTTTTGTTCATGGTTCTTATAGCATTTCCCTGAAGAAACATGTTTTTTATGTATTTCTTTGAATAACGTGATAGTGTTTCACAAAGTGAATCCAGCAGATAGGGCTCTTTCAGTCCCAAACCAGAGAAGTCAATGTTAAATGGAGGCAGTTGACTGGAATTACTGTTGAGGAGCTTTAGGACAGATACATTTGTGTAACGCAGACGCAAATACTTCAGACTATTGAGGTCAAGGCCATAAAATCCACTGGTTGGAAGAAGTTTGTTATAAGAGAAATCCAACGTTTTGACATAGCTTAGAAAATCCCTTTCGCATCCCAGTGTCTTCAGAAAATTATTACCTAGATAAAGGGTGGCAAGTGACCGCGGAAGACTTGCAGAGTGATGTAAGGAGGATAACTTGTTAAAAGAAAGGTCCAGTTTTGTCAGCACAGACAGGTTTGTTATTGAGAGCACTACTGATGAAAAGTTGTTTAGACTGTTCTTATGTAGGTTTAAAGTTTGTAGGTTGGTCAAACTGGAAAACAGATCCAAAGAGAGATTTCTCAGATTGTTATCAGCCAGGAGCAATGTGGTTAGGTTGTGAAGGTCAAAGAAGACAAAATGATTAAGATAGGATATTTCATTGCTTGACAAGTTCAAGGCTTGAAGCTCTGTTAGATTAGCAAATGCATCACTGTCAATCTGCTGTATTTTGTTATTGTTTAATGACAGATTTTTAAGCATTGGTAGGTGAGAGAAGCTTTTGGCTTGAATATTTTTCAAACTGCAGTAAGAGATTGTAAGGTTTGTTGCAGAACGAGGCAAGTCACGCACTATATCCGGAACTGTACGTGCCTGCCTCTTATAGCATCTGAAGATAGAGTGGTTTGAGCCGGCACTTTCTATGCAGTTCCAGAAACTGTAGCTCATGCTAACCTGAGGTAGTGAGGCAAAAACTGCCACAAAGATAAGTTCAGCGTACATACACAGCATCATGCTTTTTTGAGATTAGAAGTCACTCCATCACCTATAATGTGTCCCAACTGTGTCCACCAGCTTCTTCAGTTAGACTTGAAGTTGAGTTGAATATTGAACACGAATGTTTTTTACAGCCTTTGGGGTTTTTGAGAAGGAATGACGGTTGGGAAGAAAATAGAAATAAATAAAATTAGAAAGTGCTTTTTTATTTCTAAAACATTTTCTGGACTATTTTGTAATACACATATAGACAGAATTTATAAGACCAATAATAATTTTTTGGGGGTAACATCAAGAGCATTTGATGAGAATATAACATAGGTTTTGCAAAAAAAGAAAAAGCTCTTTATTGCCTCATAATAACTCATAATAACATAATCATATCTGTACTTAATCATACTCAGTTTGTGCATACTTGTGTTTAAAACAAAAATGTGATTTGTTCACTAGTGTCAGGAAATTAGCTCTGAAAGTGGAAACACCTTGTTAAAAATATTTCTGAAGTGTATCACGATTTAATGTATTATTCATAAATGCTGAAAATTGATTTGGCATACAGTATATACTGTAAATGGACAACAGACAATGGTCAATCTGGTGAATTATTTTCTAAGTGGAAAATGTAGCAAATTATGCAAAAGATTACTTTTCAAAAGAAAAAAAGAAGCTTGTGAGAAAAGGAATTGGAGTGAAATAGACAATCATTTAATAAATATAATAAATATAATTTGTATCAAAATTCTATTCCATACATGCACTACAGCATGTTACTCTGAGAATGTTCTTAATTACAAAATAATCTACACTACATTTTTTAAGCAGATAAGGGATTTAAAATATACTGTTAATGATCAATGTGCATTTATTATGTGTTATATAAATTGCATATTTGTTAAAAATGTGATTTAATGAAGTTGGATTGCCTACCTGTGGTTAAAATTTATGTTCCAAAATCGTGTTTTATATGAAGTAAAAGAAGGTTCTATTTGTATCCCTCTGTCTCCGTCTCTTTTCCACAACCTCAGCTTTTCTACTTCAACAAAATTCTTTTTGCCAGAACAGAAAGAGGAAACTAATCAGACAGCAAACAGTTTCTCATGCTACTGAATGTGACTCCCTTAAAAGTGAGTGATTATTTGTCATTGTGAACACACTGCAGCACAGCATACAGTGCACCACAACAAGATGTGACCTCTGCATTTGACCCATCCGTGAAAGAGCAGTGGGTAGTGCCTGGGGGGCAGCGCCTGCAGAGCAGTGCTTGCGGACGGTACCTTGCTCATGAGTACCTCAGTGGTAACTTTACCAGGCCCTTATTCAAACCAGCGACCTTCTGATCACGGGGCGAACACCCTACCGTTACGCCACCAACTGCCCCCCAAAGATAATAATAATAATAATAATAATAATAATAATAATAATAATAATAGTACATATAGCAACAAATACACATGACTGAAAAAATGACATTGAGACTATATCAGTTTTATTTATTTAATTATTGGATGGTTTGACTTCAATAACAAGAAAGAACAATACCAAGGAGAACTAAACAATTTGTCCTTTAATACACAGTCTTTGTTTGAACAGTTCCCATTTTATCTGTAGTTTCCCTCTCACTTGCTCTGTGACCCATTTAAAAAGCAGCTTTTGTTTTAGCTAGATCAGCTTAAGGTAGCACTGTGTTTAATTGAACAATTATACTATGTTGAGGCCATGCTACCTTAAGTTACACCAGTTAGTTTTCCATTATCATTATTATTATTATTATTAAACAATGTTACAACATTAAAAGATAAAATATAAAATAATATCCTAAAGAATTGCTCAAAATGACTTTCAGCTTAGAGTCTGTCTAAGGCTTAACCAGCAAAAATGTCCTGTACTACAAAGTCTGTTCAGTTTGCTTTTCCCTGTGGTGACACTCAGTACTGTAAAATACTTCTATCAACAGGCAGAAGTTGGAAGAATAATTGTATTCTGACTGCTCAGCCCCTCATCTTTTGTTCGCGAGCCATCTGACAGAGTCCACAGAGAGGACAGCAGGCCATAACTATCCAGTCATCACAGATAGAGCCCTAAAAAAATAGTAAAATGCACACGTTATGAAGTAATCTCTTGTGTGTGTGTGTGTAGGTGTGTCTGTGTGGGTGTGTGTATAAACACACCTGCTGTAAACTTACACTGTAACTTCTATAGCTGTTATGGATGATTTAAAAGTTTTACAATTAAATTTCATTTTTTAATTTAGTTATTGTAATACAAATCGATCTATATATGTATATGCACACTAAATGAGAAGACGTCCCAGATTTAAGTTGGATTCATGGTGTATCTGAACCTGTCTGTGCCACACCTTTAAGAACCTTTGTGTATAAATATGCCTATGAAAAAAAATGTCTATAGATAAATAGATAGATAGAGAGAGAGAGAGAGAGAGAGAGAGAGATCTAACAACTCACAACAATGTTTACGTTGTTTAACTTTTCACAGGATAGACAGTGACTTACATTGATGCGGTACTTGTCCCGAATGCTGGTTCTAACAGCAATCATGGCTCCAGGAAGGAAGGGCAGACAGCAGGAGTCACCATGGTCTTGGGCAACCTTACAGCCCAGGATACAAGGAATAAATGTCCCGCAGAGACCTGTAGAGGGCAAGAGGATTTGATGTCCATGTTTGACTTCAAATGTGCTTGTTATTCCTTGAATTTTTTTTCCATACAAACTTCAAAACAGATGAACAATTAGTGTTTTTCGTACAGAAAGATTTTATGGTATAATAAGTAATATTAATACTTATAGAATAACTAATATCCCCACTACAACACACATCCACACACTGACTTACATATCCCACAATCGTCACAGCAGTCACAGAGATTGGAGCTCCAGTCCGAGGAGCCAGATGAGACGGTGTAACTGGTGATTGTTACCTGGGGCTGTGTGCTGATCACCTCGGCCTGGTACGCCATCACTTCCAAATTCCATGTGAAAAATTAGCAGTCGAACATACATTTATATATATATTCAAATAGTCTGTAACATTTTTCTGAAACTTACCTACTGTACTTTTGGATCAGTCCGTGGAGGTAGATCTCAGTAAATGTGGCAGGTAGAAAAGCAAATGGGAGGGGATAAAGAGACTTTTACAGTTATACCTACAGTGATGTCACCATTCTTTTCATGGTGCTAAGGAAACCTTTTACAATCACAAAATATGTTTGGTTTTAGGGTGTGAACCTCTAAATGGGCAGAGGCAAAAAAAAAAAAAAAACCCACTCCAGATTTTATGTCTGACTTATGGAGTATCTATAGCCTCTGTCACGCCTTTAAGAAGGAAAAACATAAATCCTCCACACCTATAATTGTAATTTAAATCGGAAATACAGCTTTAAAATGATTTAAAATGAGTGCAATAGGATTGGGCAAAATGAAAATGAGATTAAATTATTTTAATTTACTTCACCACCGAAACAAGGGCAGTTATACAGAATTTTATCTGTAGAAGTGTTTGACTCCACTGTTTACTCATTTGGGCACGTCTCTGATTAGTACGTATCGCTCTTATTCAGCTCATGTATTCTATTGAGTATAACAGACTCAATGGGCTCACTAGGTTTTTTCCGGCCATCATCATGCTCAGAATACTATAGTTCCACAGAAGGTTTAAAGTACTCTGTCAATAGTCCTCAGCATGAAACACAATAGTTCTCACAAAAGAGATTGCGAAATATGTTTGAACTGTCTTCCTATAGGTGAAAAGACATTCTTCATTCTTCAACTTGGATATAACACATAAAGCATAGAATTTCACAAATGTTTGATTTATTCAGTATCACAAAATTTCTTCACTTTAAGGCAGACTTATTTAGAGAGTAAAAAATCACTTCTACTTTTTTTTTGCAGAACTGCTTCATTACTGTTAGAGGGATCTGTTCCAGCTCTCACATCCTCTACACACCACAACAATCTCACTGACACATTGCAAAACATTTAGTTATGATCTTACAACATGTCTGTCCATTAGGAGATCCTGAACTTACTGCTATATTCGACAGTTTATGTTTTTACAATAAGACAACCAAATGAACTTGCTAAATCACAAGCCATTCAGATAATATATTCAAATAATTAGATATTCAATAATCAGATATTCAATAATTAAGCTTATAGCTTATAAAGCTTTGTCAAGTCACCAGTTATTGGTAAAATGTATTATTATTGTCCAATACAAAATAAAACATTGCTTTTCCACTTAGAGCCTAACCTGAGTGTAACTTACAACACAAACAGTTGTCATGTCTGTTCTAGAACCATCCATGAACATTACATGAAGACAACAGTGCCACCCAGTGTTTATTGAGACAGGTCTGGGATATAAAAGTCAAAGTAAACTTTTTTTTTGTCAAAAATAAATAAATTAATTAATTAATTTAAAAAATCAGCCATAATCCAGTACTATTTTCCAAGATTAGACACAAGTTAGAAAGTAATAAGTAATAATGATAATATTTGGTACAAATAATAAAAATCTGGTACCACAATCTAGCACCATTATATTTATACTATACCTATTTGTACAAGTGTCATGAGATGAGAGCTGTGACACTAGCTAGTAACTGATCTGTCATACATACCCCAATGCAGCACACCCCACATACAGTCATATGCAAAAGTTTGGGCACTCCTCCAAGGTTGCATGATAATTAGCTCTGTCTTCATGAGAGAAGATCACAGCAAGATGTGTTTTTTTTCTAGAGATATATAGACAAGGGTATGTTTATCAGACCAAAATTCTCAATGTAGCATTGTTGAGTTGTATGAAATATAATAAAGTTTGAAAAATGGGATGTGCAAAAGTTTGGGCAACCCTCTCACTTGCATTACTTTGAAGACCTGCAGTCATTTAATACTGACAATTTGCAGCACTAAATTGCTTTGATTAGCCCATTAGACCTTTAACTACAAAGACAGCTGCAACCAATAAAAAAAATTGGTTTAACATACATAAATTGCTAGTGGTACTTGTCCTTGGTTTCCTCTTAGAGAGTGGCAACATGGGAACCTTTGAAGAACCCTCTACTGACTTAAAAACTAAGATAATGCATTTTTATGAATTAGGAGAAGGGTACAAAAGATTATCACAAAGGTTTGTACTGTCTGTCTCAACATTCAGAAATGTAGTTAGGAAATGGAAGGCCACAGGAACAGTCCTTGTGAAGAAAAATATCTCAAAGGCACAGGCAAAGACTGGTTAGAATTGTCACAGACAAACCACAGACCACCTCCAGAGAGCTACAACAACATCTGGCTGCTGATGGTGTCATTGTACATTGCTCCACAGTCCAGTGCACTTTGCACCAGGAACAGCTCAGTGGAAGGGTGATGAAGAGCCGCATGAATATTCTGGGAAAAAATACTGTGGACAGATGAGACTAAGATAGAGTTATTTGGTCATAACCAGAGGAGCTATGCCTGGTGAAAAAAGTACACAGCATTCCAGGTGAAGAACTTGCTGCCAACAGTAAAATTTGGTGGAGGGTCCACCATGTTGTGGGGCTGTGTGGCTAGCACAGGTATTGGAAACCTTGTTAAAGTTGAGGGCCACATGGATTCCACCCAATATCAGCAGATTCTTGAAAAGAATGTTCTAGAATCAGTCACAAAGCTGAAGTTACGCCGGGGTTGGATGTATTAGCACGACAATGATCCAAAGCACCGCTCAAAATCTACTAAGGAATTTATGCAGAGGCGCAAGTACAATGTTCTTGAATGGCCATCCCAGTACCCAGACCTGAACATCACTGAAAATGTATGGATTGAGTTGAAGCAGGCTGTCCGTGCCCAGAAGCCATTGACCCTGACTGAACTGGAGGCATTTTGGAAGAAAGGTCCAAAGTACCACCAGCCAGAATTCAGGGACTTGTGAGTGGGTATGGGAGGCGTCTACAGACTGTTATTTCAGCAAAAGGAGGCTCTTCGAAATATTAATGGGATTATTCCTTTGGGGTGCCCAAATTTATGCTCTTGCCTATTTTTGTTTAAATGAGCATTACATTGTTTCTGTTGGGCCAATAAAATATATTTCACTACTGAATTGTTGCTGTTTCCATAAGTTCTGAAATATGTTAAAGTTAAGTTGCTGCCTCTCAAGTTTAGCAAGTTATGAATTAATACAGTTAGGGGACCCTATGTCTTTTGACCCGTTGTACCACTGAAAAATGTTTACATATTTCATGCATTACTTTCAACTGAATTTTCCCACGTAATCAGGAAATGAGTAGATGTGAGACCTGGCCTCTTAGTCATAAGAGCAGACCAGACCCTCCCCTTAATTTACAAACACTCCCACAATTTAGGTTTTCTCTCCCAGGTATAGAGGAACTAAAGAATCAGCACAAGCCTCATACTGATTCCCATCTATCAGAACCACAGCCCAGTATCCACTGTGAGGGCTCACTCCCCTTCCTGTTAACAGACTCACTGACCACCCCTACATCCCACTCAGTCTTCCCCTTGACCTGCACCTTATTGTAAAATCTCCCAGAGGATAAACCCTCCTTTCCTAGAACACAGGGACTTGGACCATGTTTCACTTGATTTCCATCATCAGACAGGATCTAGAATCACATCCACTGAAAAAAACAGAATATGAAGTGATTATGCAAGAAACAAAGAGTGTGATCTAGCTTATAACAACATTGTTTAGAAAGCTTAAAGATGATAGTATGTATAGTCTTGAAACGGGAACTTTAGTAATTGATCCA
The DNA here is from genome assembly GCA_032718565.1 of Distichodus sexfasciatus. NCBI lineage: Eukaryota > Metazoa > Chordata > Actinopteri > Characiformes > Distichodontidae > Distichodus > Distichodus sexfasciatus. Next base: position 507,443 of record JAVGVS010000104.1, on the reverse strand, counting down.
TAAAAATTAATGTTTTGTAGTGCATTGAAAAACTAGAAAAGAAACTTTCACTGCATACTGCTGAATCATCCTTAGTTCTGTGGAAACTAAATGAAGTAAAATATTGTTCAGTTACAATGTAAATTATAAGACAAATCCGTACAAGCCCTTGAAAGATTGTGGAGCATCTTTAACAAGGAAAATTTCAAGCCTTTTTCTTTTAACTCACTCAGTGCTTCACTCAGTATCTCATTAAGAATCTTCATTACGAGGCAGTGAAAACAAAGGCTGGGGAGCTAAAAGAAAAGCAGAGAAAATTGTAAAGAAAAAGCTCAATTATCAACTTTTTACTTAACTTAATATTATTTTGTTTTTGTTAACATGCAGTCACCCAGTAGATGACTAGCCAGGAGGGATGTAACAATACATTGACTTACACCAATACGTTGATTCAACAATCAACAATCCCAAAACAGCGATCCAAAATGAAAACATCATGAAATAGCACCACTTTTTCTATGAAAAGGCCCAAGGCTCCTCGCGTCTGAACTAACAACATGTTCATTAACCCTGAAATAGCAACTTAAGAGTCTGAAATGTGTTGCTCCACTACTCCAATACTACCATAATTTAGGCCTACAGAGTAAAAAATAAAAATGATTCTTTATTTTGAAATTCACAGCTACATTTTTTCCTGCTTGAGTGTGCACACCACCAAACAAAATGTGAGAGGTGCGTTAATGGCAGACAAGCAGAAAAAAGTTAGTAAAGTGATCGTGTCTCCTCTAGTGAAAAATAAATCAGCAGTCTAGAATTATTTAGAATTTAGGAGAAAAATGGCTCAACTGACAAGTTTCAAACTGTGTAAAAAATCAAAAGAGAGATGAGTTTTACTGCTGGTCATTTGAAAGAACATGAGGTCATGAGAAAACATTGTATGATTCAAAAATATTTTCCTTGTGTAGTGAATAGCTATGATGCAGGGGATGGTACTGCAACTGTATTAGGAAAAAAGGAATTAGTTAGAAGAATGTGTGTAATTGTTTATGTTTGCTTTTTTCCAAAAACCATAAAAAAGGGATGGAGGAAAATGTCCAAAGATGTAGTGTGTGGCTGTAAAGCAAAGACTTCACTACTTTTGTAGTTATTTCTAAGTTCTAAACATATTTTGATTGAGATTTTCTTTAGATTTTGTGAAATTGACTAAAACGTCTTCACACAACATTGAAAGTTTTTACTTCAGCATTGCAAATATATGCAAGAAAGACACTGGCTAAAAGAACAGACTGCATTTCCAGCTAAGGTTAGTTGAAGATCAGTTCAGGAAACAGATATTGTCACTTCCTGAAGCCTTTAAAAAACATCACCATTTCAGCAGAATGCAAGTACATAATATACAAAGGGTGGAGACAGACCCAGAAAATCTTCTAAAGAGTAAGAAAAAAAAATCCTTTTATTCCCCTATTTTCTTATTAAGATTGATTTATATCTATTGTATAAACAGATTTAATAAACTAGATGCCATATTTAATTTTTCTTACAAATGTGAAGAAAACTGCATTTTGTCTTGTAATTAGTGAATTATTAAATATTCTTCTTGTAGATTGTGAGACAGACTTTTTTTTTGCTCTTTTGCATTGGCACTGGGTGATAATTATTTTTTAAAACACTATGTATTTCAAATATACAGTCATACCTTGGACATTTTTGGGGGAGTATAAATACAAAATAAGAACAGAAATCTGCACTGTTGTCAAATTCTGAATTTTAAACCACATCGTACAGATTTTCCAGAAAGCCATGTAAAAAATACAGTTACAGTTATTGAAATTCCTCCTCAGCTTTTTCAGTTCCTTCATCAGGACTGCTACCATTGTGGCAGCAACATTATTATTACTTTGTTGTACTGTGCAAAGGCAGACTGGCACTGTTAACCAATGTATTTTCCACCCTCTCATGCAATCCTACACCCATTGTCCCATTTATCCTTAGTCTAACAACAGTAATTTATAATTAGTACTTATAATTAGTAATTCAGTAAAATTAACAAAATGAATGACAATTCTTTATGTTTAATTGGCACATTAAGCACAGTTATACAGATATAAGTTGTCTTAAATAATTTAAATGATAGAAAACACATCCTTCTCCAAGAGCACAAAGTAAAAAAAAAAAAAAAAGCAATACAAATTTAATGTCTGAACATTTTAACCAGCACGTCCTGTGACTGCATTCTAAACTTTTGTCATGATTTGTTTTTTATTTTCTTTTGTGAAAATTGAAGACTAGGGTTTTTTACAAATTAACCTTTGTGTATTTGGCAGTTCTAAGTTTTCTCATGTGCAGCTAAATTTCTCCTTAAACATTTAAACCACTTCCCTTTTTTTGTGTATGTGCAATTTGTGTCTGTGTCTGTATGTGCTAAGATTCTGCTTCTGAAGTCCTCACTTCTCTTTTTGCTATCCATCTTTTTCGCTTCTTTGATTTACTCTAAACAGACAGAACATCAGGAGACACATAAAAACTGAGAGTGAATTCCATGCCAGCATTTTGAATCTTTTTTGTGAAAATGGGAACCACTGCAGATTATGTAAGTGCAAATCCATCCATTTCTTTAACATTTAAAGCCATAACTTTGTACATAGTAACTTCTGTTCTGTAAACGTTCTGTTGATTGCAACATCCTATCACACTACAAATGTTACTACTGTTACTAATGCTACTAAAATATTATTCTAATGGTTGTTCTGGTGTTAAGAGGTCAAATGTAATGATGTTATACCATTATCACGTTGAATGTTATCCATACACTTGCACTCGCATACATATCTCCATTGGGCCACTGAGTCCTTAACCTCCAGGGAGACTGTCCCTGTAATTATGAAATGTGAGTCACTCTGAAACGGAGCATCTGATAAATTTGACCATTATGATCAAACTGAGATTGAACAATGCATAACAGAAAAAAAAATTACCAGTCTGAGTAGCCACAGTTACCAGGATTGCTTGATTATCATCTGTGAACTTGTTGCAACGGCTATGTGCTGATGTAATATTCAAAGCAAAAGAGCTAGTCTAAATTTGTTGTGTGGGGTTTTCAGATGTACACCGTGCATTATGATGACTACGCAACCTACACAGATGACAACGAAGAAGCTTCGCCGTGTGATCTGCAGGAGACCTGGCATTTTACTCGCGTATTCGCCCCAGTGGCCTACATCCTAGTTTTTGTGTTTGCTCTGGTGGGCAACGTGCTTGTGATCTGTGTGGTCCGTCGCTATCGGCAGAACCGCCATAGCCCATGCTCCTTCTCCTTAACCGATACGTTCCTTCTCCACCTGGCCATTTCGGACCTCATTCTGGCCCTGACGCTGCCCCTCTTCGCCGTGCAGTGGATCCGCGAGTGGGTGTTTGGCGTTAACATCTGCAAGGTGGCGGGTGCCCTCTTCTCGCTCAACGTCTACTGTGGTGTGCTTTTCCTAGCCTGCATTAGCTTCGACCGCTACCTGGCCATTGTCCACGCTGTTCACACCAGGTGGAGGCAAAACACATGCCGCGCTCAGCTGGCCTGTGCCATCATCTGGATGTGCTGCCTGGGATTGGCAGCAGTGGACATCAGTTTCCGGAAGGTGGTGCCTCTGTACGGCAGCAGCCAGCTGGTATGTAACATTGACTTCTCCAAGCAAGATTCGGAGCACTGGCAACTAGCCATGCAGCTTGTGAACCTGCTGCTGGGCTTTGCGCTTCCTCTACTCGTCATGTTGTACTGCTACGTGCGAATCTTCCGTGCGCTGTGCCAAGCTAGCTCACGTAGGCAGAAACGTCGCTCACTCAGGCTAATCATTTCTCTGGTGACAGTGTTTGTGATATGTTGGGCGCCATACAATGCCCTGAAGATGGCAGACAGCTTACAGATGCTTGGTCTGATCAACTCTAGCTGCACCTTGAACCGGGTCTTGGACATTGGTATCCTGGTGACTGAGAGCATGGGCCTGGCACACTGCGCCCTCAACCCTCTGCTCTATGGCCTCGTCGGGGTCAAGTTCAGGCGCGAGCTCGTACAGATGTGCAAGGCGATGCTGGGACCTCACGGGTGTCTCGGGATGGCTGGATGGGAGAGGGGTTCTGGCTCAAGCCGTAGGGGCACAGGTTCCTTCAGCTCAGCAGACAGTGAGAACACCTCGTACTTCTCTGTTGTGGCCTAATAACTCGCCTCATGTCGAACAAATGAGCAAAAGTGAATATCACAAAGGTGGAATTGCACTGAGGGTGAAAAAACTTTTAGGGGTCAAGCAGCTAGAAATAGGAAATGTAGATGGAAGGCAAACAAAAGACTTTGAGGCAGAATGAGAGAAAAATGTATGGGATTAATTACAAAGTTCTCTGAACAATCTACATGACTTAGCTTTTTCTCAGTGTTTGCTATATGTAATCTATAATTACAATGATTGCAACATTTCTTCCAGGTTTCTACAATTATGCCTTATATTTTACTGTCAGTATTTTGAATAACTTTACTATTTCAGTGTATTGCAAGAACTATTTAAATTAAATGATTTATATGAAAGGAAAGTAAACAACATAATGAAAAGTTTCACAGTAGACACAGTCCTTAAAATATAACCCTGTTTAAAAAATGAACATATATGTAGTTTTAAGGTTCAGTACACGTTGCCCTTATTGTATGTTTTATTAATCTGTTGTATAAAATGATTCCAACAATTTCTTAAAGCTTGTTACTTTGATAATGAATCATCAAACTTAGTGACGATCATTTGGCTACATTGGGCAGGAACTGAAACTATTCTTTGTCTCTGTGCATTGCATTTCTTCTTTCAATATCTCCAAACACTCTTTAAATAAGATTAGTCATCAAGTTTTTCCAAAGAACCTTCTTCTTTCTTTAACATTATCTGAAGTGTTCTGATGTTGCAGACATTTTATTTCTGCAGCCAAATTAATTAGAGATATTAAATGGATGTTTAGTTGCACCCTGATATATGATAAACCATTTTTGTGTCAATTCTGTTTTGTTGAAAGCTTAAATTAAAATATTTCCTGTTTGGATCAGATAAGGAGCCAGTGAGATTCTTTTTAATGTTCATGAAAGAATTAAAAAACATGTCACTATTCTGAATAATTTGTACATCTATCAGTTTTAACCAGTTATGGTCTTACGACAGTTACACTTTACATTTTTTGCTCTTTAATTTTGACACACACATTTAGTTTTCCTGTACTTACATACTTAGAGTTCCACAGGAAGCCACATATACCTCACTGAAGGGCAATACTGTGAAATGTGCACATGTGGGGTTTAAAAGAAGAGCCTAGTTTCATAAACGTGAGTTCATCTCTTTGTGGTAAAAATTGAAATAAAATAACAGCATCTTATTTTTACATTTTAATAAAAGAGACATTTTATTACATGTTGTACTTGTGTTATTTGATGTACTGTGAGGTTCTTATGCAGGTTACAGTAAACAAAAATATATTATTATTATTATTATTATTATTATTATTATTATTATTATTATTATTATTATTATTATTATTATTATTATTCTTTTGTTTGAGTACAGGGTCCAGACATTGCATTAACAACAGACTAGTGAACAGACCAAATATATTTACAGTTCATAAGAGTTACATAAATCAAAATAATAGGAGGCAATAGAAAATACTGAGGTAATGATGTTGTGTATCAGTGATTGCTGTCCCTGTAAATGTTCTGATGGACCAGACAACTATGTTGTCATTTTCTTGGCCACAACTTTAATGTTTAATACCACCACACAGTTAGTTGCACTGTGGCGACTTGTCACTGTGGTTTATGTATATGTGTGTAGGGACGTGTATGTGAGGAGGTGTGAAGTTTCAGTGCAAGGCAAAACCAAGAGGTGATTCAGAGTTCTCAACTTTAGAACTTAGATATCTCAGACAATTAAACTCTCAGTAACTATACTGAGAGTTGCCTTTTATAAGTAAAAGGAAAATAAATAAGTAAAAGAAAAAGTCTTTTTTATCTAGATTAGTACCTTTCTCATACATAATCTCAAACATAATATAAAAAATGTTTTAGTCTGATACTAGACAAGCTGCACTAGGAACATCTTTAGTAAAAGTTGCTTGGCAATCTTAAAATCCCTATTGATATAAATAATGTTTCTATAGCAGTACTCCTTGGCTTAAGTGCTGCATTCGATACAGTTGATCATAATGTACCTAATGTCGCAAAGATAGTTTGGGGCAGTTGGTATTTGGCGTAGCAGTTGGGAGTTAAACTCATGATTGGAAGAGTCACCGGATTTGAATCCCAGGAATGAATAAAATTACCACTAAGGAGCAAGAGTACTGTCCCCAAGCACTGCTTCTCTATATTGCCTGTCAGCTGCCCACTGCACCTTCACAGATAGGTCAAATGTAGGGGTGATATTTCATTGAATTTCACCATGTATCAACAATTCATGGTGTCCCTTATGGTGGACAACAGCATTCTGTTCTGGGTCCCTTCCTGTTGCAGAGAATGGAGTCAGCTTCCATTACTATACTGATGATACTCAGTTTTATATATATTTTAACTGTGAAATTACATATAACAATCTGGGCAGTCTGGCACTACAACTGAGGTTAAAAATCTAGGGTTTATTATTAACTCTGAGCTCACATTGAAACCACATATTGACAGGGTGGTGAGGTTTTTCCTGCAATCACACATCACATATATATCCTGTATGGCTTCTCTCTTACAGTTCAATGTGCTAAAAAGCTGACTCATGCCTTTAGTTTTCACATCTGTTTTTACCTCTCTCCTGGGGCTGTCTAAAAAGACTGCTATTCAAAATTCAGCAGCAATAGTATTTACCCACACTAAAAGAACTGTACATTTTATCACAATTTTAGCATTTTAGCATTTTTGTTGGTATCTTTTCTTTTGGAATTGATTTTAGATACTTCTATAAGTAGTGAAAACTTTTGAATATACAAGCATATTACTTAGATTTCAGGTGGCTGACTGGATAATTTCCCAAAACTAGCCATACATGGGCGGCTGGAAACAAGTCCAATTACACGTGAACTTATTCTGGAAAAATGGACCCAAAAGTATCTTCCACTTCTACAAGAATAGCAAAAATAAGTGTGGGCTGAAGAAACGAGTGGAGATGTAAATTAAATGTGTTAGATCCATCCTCCCAAGAAGATCCTGGCCATTTGGGAAGAATAACAAAAGTCATGCCAGACTCAGGAGGTGTAGTTCACAGCGCTGAGGTCCAAGTAAAGACAAGCACCATAGAAGACCAACCCATCACCAGCTGGTCTGTTGGACACAACACACCAGAAGAAACTTCCTGAATAAAAAACAAATGACTCTGAATTTAAGTTGGTAATTGATATGCTAATGCTTAGTCAGTGGGGAATTGGGATATTGAAACCATTTGTGTGTATAGATAATAGCGACTATTTAGATTTAATGTTTTGTAGCTGTTTGCAGTGAAAGTAGAAATGTTTCTGGAACCTTCACCTTTCCATGTACGGTGTTACGTGATAGAATTATATTACCGCGACACACGTTAAATGTACTAGTATGTAACAATGTAATATCTGCCTTACGTGTCTGAGGTATATGTATGATGTAAGAACGTAAAAGAGTTAGTTTCACATTGAATGTGTAACGCCACGTAAAGTATCTTTGTAGTCTTAGGGATTCATCTTTTGCTTGTAAAGGCTTTTGAGCAACAGTAAAGAAAAAAAGAAGACAACAAAGAGCAATTCAAGAACTCAAAGACTCTTTTTGGATATGTCGCGTGCAAAGACAACTCAAGAGCTACGCCAGCAAATGAGATGGCGTGAGCTACTCTCTGTCGGTAAAACTTGCTATCAATAAAATCTGAAAACTTCTTGAGCATCCTCGGCCAGCTCGTCAAACTTCCCGAAGAAGAAGTCGAATAAAGTCGAAGAGGTCAAAGAAATCCGAAGAGATCCAGAATAAAGGTCAGTCCGAAGTGCCGGGTCGAAAGTTCTCTTCTTTTGCGTTGAACAGCGCTGGCTTGTCAACAAAGTAATCCGAAGAAGCGAAAGTAGCGTCCTGAAACCAGTTTATTAAGCGGCAAAAGGCAAGAAAGCGATTCTGCATTAGAAACTCTTTTCACAAGCAGTGAATTAGTCGAAGAGTGCTGTGTAGCAGTGAGAAAGCGTCACAGGCAGGTGTGTTGAGAATAAGCGTCGCAACAAATGGAAACAGAGATGGTGGATGCGCTTGTAGACCAGGAGAGACTTGAGACCAAGAAAGGCATAGGATGAGAGAAAAGTTAAAGAATAACCGCAGGGAAGCATCGCATCTCACAAAAAAGGAAGCAATCTAAGAGGGATTGATTAAGATGTGCTCAATATTGTCACTGTGAAAAGCTTTGCCAAAGTTCAAAAGACATGAGAGGAATACACACCGCTACTGAAGAGCTGTAGAGCTGGTGTGAAGATGGAAATAGGATGATCGGAAACCTTATATGAAACGAACAGACAAAGTTAAAGTTGTTCATACAACGTGCAGAAAAATGGACTGTCCACGTAAAAAAGGCGGCTCTTAAAGGGAAGAAGACATCGGCCCCTCAGACAGTATTTCTAGTGCCAGTTCAGTTAAAAGTTATAAAAGTTATAAAGCACTCAAGCAGGCAGGGAGTCGTTACCCAGTCGTACATCTTCAAAAATCTGAAGTACTAGCTCGGTTAGGATGAGGCTCCAGCAGATCATGAGCATTGTTAGCTAAAAAGCAAGCGATGATTATTCAGGAGAAGTAGAACTGGAACAAAGAAGCTGGTTGAGGCAGAAAGGAAAGGGGAAGAAAGCTTGTTTTTAGGGCAGGAGGCTCGTTTTAAAGGCAGAGGCTCGTCCCTAAAGGAGAAAGAACAGGAGGCACGCTTGAGGCAAAAAGAAAAGAAGCAGTTGGGTCTGCAAGCCAAGCTTGCCGCGTCCAAATCTTCTAGATTAAGGTCTGTAGAGGGTGGGGGCGGACATAGGTCGTCAGGCGACTCACTCAGAACCGTCTAGAAACCAAGCCAAAACCTTTAGCTAGCATAAAAGAACAAATTGATAACAATGACGTTTTAGACCTAACAAGTTGCAATCAGTTCAAGCCAATTCTGAATCCATAAATTGGACAGTGTAGTTGCCGTTAGAAATTCAGCAATAAGATTCTACAAGACATATATCACACCTGCAGCGTCGGGCAAGAGTGGCTGAACATCCAGAACAAGATAGCTGAGTGTCAGAATAGCTTCTACTGAGATGCTCATCAAATAACAAAGAATCTGACTCAACTTATACCATTGAAGAGAATTTTCGTGTTTACAGAATCCTCTTAAGTACAGATCTTTCATAAAAAGCCTTGAACACATCATCCAGTAGGCAGTGACCAGCAGACCTGTTGTACTACTTAAAACAGTATACAAAGGCGAGGCCGCAAGAACTTGTTAGTAGCTGAGAACCTTTAGACAAACATCTGGGCAGCTAAAGCAGCGAATGTCAATTTGGCAATGCACAAAAATAAGTAGTGCCTGCATGAAAAGGCAATAGGTAGCCACAGATAAAATCAGAAAGATAAAAAAGTTGAACCTTTTGCTGTTTCTGACCGGATGTAAATGTCGGTGGATGGCGTGAACTTCGTCACAGAACTGAACACAAAACCAACATGCAGTGCATCATATCAAAACTTCTACCACAAATAGAGAGCGTGGAGACAATCTGCTCCATATTCAAAAGAATGACTTGAAGACAAGTCCATTCTCTCTGATATGGTAGACTTCCATTTTTGTCAACAACTAAAGCATTTAATGATATTGATGTTTGGGGATATCCAAGACTCTATCCCAGGTGAACAAGCGCAAAGAAATTTGGCCTCAGAAAAGGTGAACCAAAAAGTAGCTTTGCCGATGGGTACCATCTGTGATGCAGATAAATGTGCATAAAGGGATCAACCAGATAAAAAGCCCACATAGCCTGACGATAGGTCAGTTACCACTGTTTGTGTAAAAAAAAAAATCATGTAGCCAACATGTCAGCCGCCAAATTGAGGAACTGTCTTGGAAGGAAAGAATTTAATTCCTGAAAACATGTGGGCTCTGTTTCGGGTGTCTTGCTAACAGACATCTTTCCAAGGACTGTGTTAACAAGGCCACGTGCAAAGGAACTGTTTACTGCCCAACATCCATTATATTCACACAGAAAAGCGGCAAAGACAAATACTAAGAAAAAATGCCACCACCATAGGCGACAACACACGGCAGGCTGTAGTAACAAATGCATTCTTAGTGGCAGAGACACAGAGGAAAGAAGAAACATAATGGGGCAGGAACAAGAAGTTACTTCCATGGTACCTGTCAAGTAAAAACATAAGAACAAGGGCAGGAAGTTGAAACCTATACTTTTCTTAGAATGCAGGGAGCTGCGACATGCCAGCAGTGAGATTTGGAGCAAAGTTTACGTCGGGGCAAAATAGAAAAGTTTATTCTTCACACACGCAACACAGAAGCTGAAAGGTGAGTTTGTTACACTCTAAAGGGCTTGATGGTCAAGTGGTTTAGATGAACAAGAGTACATTAGCTTGCCAGATATATACACAACCAGACATACCTGCAACAAAGGCTAACATACCACAGAAAAAGGACTTGGATAAATGGCCTTATCTGAATCAGAGTACCAGTTCCAGAAGCAGTACTAGGTTAGATAATTGGCCTTCTCATTATCTAATGTCTGCCATACGGAACCTGGGAGTAATTAATAGTCAGAACAATGGGCCATATGCTGTGGCTTTGCACTGGGTTAGGTAGTCTATGAGCCAGTTAACGAATACAAGATCAGAAATCAAGTAAATGCTGATAGACTAAATTTCCTTATCAATTTTATCTCTGAATCAGACATCGAGGAGATGCTAACAATACTACCTGAGATAGATTTCCCAGGATAATAGGTGTGAAGACAAACCAGAGCCTTCAGCATGTCTTACTAGCAGCCACTACTGCATTAAATTGCCCTTGAAAAGTGATGAAGTCAAGATGCCAGCCTGGCCCATAAATCAGCTGAACAAAGACTTGGTTATTAAAAAGCAAAAATCGGGCTTCTATCATGAATATAAAAAAATTCATGGACAATAACCTTCTAAAGATTATACTGTAAAAGTTCCAGAGGAATGAATTGAGCCGTAAGCAATGGCAGAGTATGGTTTTATCCCACATCACGGGGTGTACCATCGAAAGAAAAAAGCTAAGGTTGTGTGTTAGAGCTATGCGTATATCAGGAACATCATTGAACAAACTTACCTACTACAGGGGACCTGATCTCTAAACACTCTTCTTGAGAATTGCTGCTGGGGACAGGCAAGAACCTTCTCCAGCTCTTATAGCAGATACAGAATCCATGTTCTTTTGAAGTGCAAGCGCCGGAAGAGGTACAGACACTTCTTGTGAGGTGACCGAGATGGAGAGAACTAAATGAGAAGATGGAAGAATACACAGAATGTTGTGCACCTGTTCAGAACTACTTCATCTCCTAGTTGCTCTCGTGTCATCTAGAAAGAACAGTATTAGATGCCTACTAGGAGACATCGTGGAGTCCACAGACAATCAGCCAAAACTTCTCGTGAGGCAGATTGCTTGAAATCGGTTTGCCTGAAAACAAAACCATTAGTGCCGCCAGAAAGAACTAACAAGGTATGTGCCAGGGGTGGGTTTGTGACTAAGTGGGTAAAGCAACAGTAGAGAGGTGTACTGAATTCCTGTGCACGACAGTGAAAGGGCAGAAGGGTTAAAGACCTACTACGGCGATAAGCTACCAATGAAACGGCGCTAAGCGTGTGCAGTAGTGTACAAACTCCGATAGTTTTCAAGGTTCAAATTCAAATTTTAACAAACCTTTTATGCGAGAGGCATTTTTCTCCAGTTATTGGTTCAGTGTATGACCCTGGACTTTAGCCGGACCCACGCTTGTCCTACCTGCTAAGCTCATCAAAGGGATCTTCATGAAAAGGGGCTGGGCAAGGGAGATTCTGACAAGTCTCACATGAGCATAAGCAGAAATGGTTATCAGATCTTAGAGTTGGCGAACCGGTGTGGATCTGTTTCAAGCCCATCTTATTTGGCCCCACGAAGTCTGCACAAATCCATCATTTCTCGGATGCAAGTCAGAATGGTTATGGCGTAGTGTCATATCTCTTGTTAACAAACGAACAAGAGAAAGCCCGTCTGTTTTGATGGGTAGATCTAGAAATTAAGCCCTCTTAAATAAATCACAATCCCTAGATTAGAGAGCTCACAGCATGGCGATGGCACAGTCAGAATTGGGTCGACTTCTGCTAAAGGGAGAGAGCTTCAGCTTCTTTGACAAATTCCAATTTCTGGACAGACAGTACTACTGTATCTCCCACCTGTCACTGTGGGAAGCCGGGTTCGATTCCCCGACGAGGAGCCAATGGGGCCAGCGCCAAATGAAGCATTACCCAGTGCTCTTCACATGCCCTAACAACCAAGAGCAGTCACCTAGACTTTGCAAAATCTCTTGACACACACTCTTGTATTAACATATTACGCTGCTTCCAAAGTGGAAAGGGATCATCAGTTCAGATCATCCGCTCCGACAATGGTACAAATACAATTCGGCGCAGAAAAAGAGGAGCTAAGGAGAAGATGTTAAAGAACGAAACCAATCATCAGCAGACATGCCGCTGCTGAAAGGAGTTCAGTGGATCTTCAACCCACCTGACACATCTCATCAAGTTGGAGTGTGGAAGCGTCAAATTCGAACAGTAAAAAAGGTGATGAGCTCCGTCGTACAGCAACAAGTGATGAACTACGAACTCTCTTTTTGGCTGAAATTCGGGAAAGATCGTCCTTGAAGACCCCAACTACCGAGCTCAGATGACCCCAGCGACCCAGGCGCTGACGCAATCCTTATATTTTGAGAGCTGAACAAAAGCCTGTCCTACTTGCCCGACATTTAAAAGCAATATCCTACACCATACGGCGCAGGCAGTCCAGTACATGACCAGACTTATTCTGGAAAAGATGAATTGAGTATCTGCTACCACAAACGGCAAAAATGGGCTGAAAACTTCAAGACAGGAGACGTCGTCGTTGTGTTTGATCCATCCCACTCCAAGAGAAGATCCTGGCCATTGGAAAAGAATAACCAAGTCATGCCAGACTCCAGGAAATTATGGATTACTTGGCGCTGAGGTCCGAGTAGAAAGACAAGCACCATCTGAGACCCATCACCAGCTAGTCTATATGGACACCACACCAGGAAAAGAACTTACCTAGATAAAAAACCATTAATGACTCTGAATTTAAGTTGGTAATTGATATGCTAATGCTTAGTCAATTAGGGGTCAGATGTTGGAACTGTTTTGTGAGTATGAATGTGTGAATATTTGGAATTTAATGTTTTATGGCTGTTTGCAGTAGAAATGAAAATGTTTCTGGAACCTTCCGCAACTTTGCATGTACAGTGTTCACGTAATAGAATTACATTACCGCGACTACGTTAAAATGTGCTAGTATGTAACAATGTAATATCTGCTATACGTGTCCTAAGTATATAATATGATGTAGAAACGTAAAGAGTTAGTTTCACGATGAATGTGTAGCATACGTAAAAATATCTTTGTAGTCATAAGATTCATCTTTTTGCTTATAAGAAACTTTGAACTGTAATGAAAAAAGAAGACTAGCGAGCAATTCAAGATGGGCTCTTTTTTGGATGCGTGTACAAAGACAACTCAAGAGCTCTGCTTGGCAAATGAGGCCGGCGTGAGCTGCTCTCTGGCGTGAGGAGGAGTGTGAAGTTTCAGTGCAGGCAAACCAAGAGGTGATTCCAGAGTTCTCAACTTTGGGGGCTTGATATCTCAGACAATTAAACTCTCAGTAACTAACACTGCAAAGTAAAGGAAAATAAATAAGTAAAAGAAAAAGTATTTTTATCTAGATTAGTACCTTTTTCATACATAATCTCAAACATAATATAAAAACTGTTTTAGTCTGATGAACAAGAACTGCACTAGAACATCTTTAGTAAAAATTGTAAGCAATCTTCAAATCCAATATAAATAATGTTTCTATAGCAGTACTCCTTGGCTTAAGTGCTTCATTCACTTGATCATAATGTACCTAATGTCATAAGGAATAGTTTGGGGCAGTTGGTTAGTGTTGGTACTGATTGGGGAGTCCACCCTCTGATCTGAAGATCACCAGTTTGAATCCCAGAATGGATAAAGGCCTGCCTAAGGCAAATTTTGTCCCCAAGCACTGCTTCTCCCTATATTTGCCTGTGTCAACTGCCCTGCACCTTCTGAATGGAGTCAAATGGGGGTGATATTTCATTGAATTTCACCATGTATCAACAATTCATGGGTGTCCTTATGGTGAACAACAGCATTCTGTTCTGGGTCCTTCCTGTTGCAGAGAATGGGTCAGCTTCACAACTTCTGCAGTAGTACTCAGTTTTGCACCATATTTTTAACAAGTGAAATTCCTTAATAACAATCTGGGCAGTCTGGCACTACAACTGAGGTTAAAAATCTAGGGTTTAGTATTAACTCTGAGCTCACATTGAAACCACATATTGACAGGGAGTGAAAGTAGGGACTGCCTACTATCATATCCACGCCCATATCCTGTGTAAGGCTATGTCTTACAGTCGAATGTGCTAAAAGCTGACTCATGCCTTTAGTTTTTCACATCTAGACACACCTCTCACAGGGCTGTCTAAAAAGACTGCTATTCAAAATTCAGCAGCTATAGTATTTACCCACACTAAAACTGTAAATATTATCACAGTTTTAACATTTTGGCATTTCACGTTGGTCTTTTCTTTTGGAATTAGGATTTTTTAAGATACGTCTATAAGTAGTGAAAACTTTGAATATACTTATAAATTTCAGAGTGGCTGACTGAATATGTTTTAAAATTCTGATCATCAAATGCATGCCTATATATACAAAAATATAATTTATCTTAGCACCAATGTTTTAAAAATAGCGATGATGATGATGATGATTATTATTGTGTCATCATTAGTGAAATGTTTATATTTTTTGTTTGGGTACGGTCTGTAAGCTGAGCTGCACTTCAATGTATACTGTATATATATATATATATATATATATATATATATATATATATATATATATATATATATACACACACACACACACACACACACACACATATATATATATATATATATATATAGAGAGAGAGAGAGAGAGAGATGTATATGTATACAATGAGAGTCAAGAAACATCAGGACTTCCACAAGGTGCCACAGTTTCTCCTCAGCACTATGCTACAGTTGTTTAAGCTTGTTTTATATTATTAACACACATGGATCTGGAAATTAAATGATGATCTAGGCAGGTCTACTATTATCTGTAACACATTTATATAAGTAACACACACTTATATTTGAATATTAATATAATGAGACGATGGGAAAGCAGGACAGGACAAGACAGACGGGCAGACTAAACTAAATACACAAAACTAACTGAATGGCAGCATCTGCTGGCTGCTCAGCAGAGTTCGAGAGGGCACTGTCCAGCCAAAGTCCAGGGATGCTGTGACACCACCTGTCTATTGCTGTTGCCCCAGTCCCGATACTGGTACATATGGTATGTCTACACTGAAAATATTAGGACTGAGATTTGAGCCTTGGGGTAGCTAAATATAAGCCACCAACCACATGTTATCTAGGCCTGTTCATGAGGACATAGCACATTAAAATATGAGTGGATTTTACAATGGTTCAAAAAATCTTCAGGGTTTATTGATATATTTAATATTTTCAAATGTATAAAAAGGGTAACAGTACTGAAGGTGTAAACCTGAGACACAACTAAAATATTTAACTAAAACATTTTACTTGTGAAATATTACAGCATGAATGTCATATTGTCTAAGACAATGTCTCTTAAGTGGTGAAATCTGGTTGTAGAATTGGGCATCCATTTCAAATTAGTTTGATTTGCCATCAGAAATTGTACCAATTAGGTGTCTGATGCATATTAGGCCAAATTGGGCAGGCAGTTGCCCAATATAACATCAAAAGTGCCAAATTTGTTTGGTTGACCAGGGTCTCTCCCGACAGGCAGGGGGAATCTGTCCTTATGGCGGATTTTGTACAGTATTTGGCATATTTGTACGTATATGCATTGTTGTATATATATGTATCAGTTGCTGATGGCCTACTAATAGCCAAATTAGTTAAAATCAATCATAATAAGGACCATTCAGTTAATTGGTGCATAATAGGTGTAGCTTTTAAACAAGCAAATTGCAGCCTCATGTACAACCCCACCTTTTACGTTTTGGGTATATAGCCACAAGAGGCGTCAATGCACAACAGGGCACAACGGGAAAAGCAGTTTAAGTACGAAAGACCTGCAAAGGAGAAAGGAAAAAACAGCCATATGTGTATATTGTAGCAAGTTCGCCCATAACTTGTGTATTAGGTTCTAAATGC
The DNA here is from genome assembly GCA_032718565.1 of Distichodus sexfasciatus. NCBI lineage: Eukaryota > Metazoa > Chordata > Actinopteri > Characiformes > Distichodontidae > Distichodus > Distichodus sexfasciatus. The sequence goes on along the minus strand of JAVGVS010000104.1, from coordinate 490,958 downwards.
TCCACAGGTCAGTGTTAAAATTTAAACAGAAAGATGCTACAAGATTCCTGAGCAATACCAAACTTTTGTCACGGCTTAGATCTGAGCAGGATCCGGCGCAGCTCTGTTTTGAATCTGGCCCAGATTTGGACCATTTTGTGGATATTATAAATGCTTAATACTGCAGCTAAATGAAGAAACAGTAGCATAAATTTATACAAAACCTCTTTAGAAACAAGCTGAGGAAAATTAAGTAAATTACATAACCATATTAAACGTGAAGAATAACTAGAGATGTTTCTTTAGCACAATAAATAGTTGAAAATATTATTTGCTAATGTAAGGTTTCCCGAATGAAGATGAAGATTTTAATGTATTTTTCTGTTTGATTATCTACAGGTAAAACAACTCAGTAACCTTTGTTATTACGCTTTTAAAAAAATCCTTACAAATATTACAAATAACAGTTGAACTCAGTACATTTAAAGATGTTAGGCACATGTAAAAAACTGAAAAATCGATACGACTACATATGTGTACATCTGGCTTGCTCTTTAATAAGAGGCATCTGCAAACAAAAGAAAAAAGAAAGGAAAAAATAATACATGTAGGACTAATAAGACCTTGGATATAATTTAAGATATATTTAACATGTATACTGGCAAAAAGAATAGAAATATGAAAATCCCAATTTAATTTGATTTGATTTATGACATTTATTAAAATCTTTAATTTCTCTTGAATGTATGTAATAATTAAATTTAGTAATGTTCTCATGAAAGACACGATTTGTTAATGTGTTGATGTATTACATTTAGTACTGTAATAACTTCCATTTTAATCTTGTGTTTTGTGGATTAGGCATTATTGGGGTTAGAGACATGCAGAAATAGGAAAGGAAGATAAGTAAGATTAATCTGGATTCCTGTGGTATGCAACTGTAAACCAACAGAACAATAACAAAGCTGTATCATGCCTTTTTAAGGATTCAAGCCATCAGCCCAGCTAGCTAATACAATTTAGGATGAAGTAAATAAATAAATAAATAAATATATATATGTGTATATATATATGTACTATATATATATATATATATATATATATATATATATATATATATATATATATATATATATATATACATATATGTATATAAATATACAGCCCTGTCGGTGTTATACTATGCAATGAAGCCATTTTATGGTCTTTGATTGTTGATTGTAAATAATGCATATAATCCATTAAAATAAAAAAGACAAATAGTTGTAGTTATGTAGTTGTGAATGTGTGGTCATTGATTTTTTTAAATCATTATTTATGTTGTGGACTTGAGTTAAGTGTAAGCCTCTGACTAACCTCGACAGCCAAAGTGACATAAAAAAATACCTTTAATTATAAGTGAATAGTTAACAACAATGCTTATTTAATTTTAAATTTACCATAGTTCATGTTGTTTTGCCTCTTGCTGTTTCTTTCCAACCACCTCCTCGATCAGAGGACAGGTTGAATTAACGGATGGCGTAGTATTTAGTTTCACTGTCTGCTGCAGTAGCAGAAGACTGCTTCTTCATTACGGCTCCTAAAAGACAACATTTGCTAGATAATCACTCACAATATAATATGATACTGAGTAAAAGTTTGGCCTGATTTGTAGGGTGGTCCTAGAGTTTCATAGGGTACAGGGCTGTGGTTCAGGGGACTCATAGGGTTTATTGTTGATGTCTAGCGGGTTCCTAATATTTCAATGTACATAGGGCTAAAGTCTAGGGTACTCCTAAGTTTATGACTGAAGTCCAGAGGTCTCCTAGGGTTTCACAGGGCATAAACCTAGGGTGTAGGGGCTCCTATGGTTTAGTTCTAAGCTCTAGGTTGTTCCAAAGGTTTCACAGGGCATAGGGCTAAAGTTTTGGGGTCTCCCATATACCCTCACAACATTAAAATAAAACAGCAGCTAAAATAAGTCTATTAAAAAGTCTTTTTTCAGATTGAATCATGTCGTCATGATGAGGATGCACAGACAAGATAAAAAAGAAATTATCACCACCATATAACAGTGTTATGCTGAGATAGCAAGAAAAATATGTAGTGATCTCTGTAACACTTTACAATACTGATACACAAATAAACACATATTAATAGTTGAACAAATGCCTGAATCACAGTGCGTTAATGCATTCAGTAACAATTAATACATCAGGAAATACATAAGCATAAGCCTTAACAACCAATGGAGTCATATATGAATAGGCATTACTTAGTGTCATGTTTCTTTTGAATATATTTACATTCTGGGAGATGAGAAAACCGGTTGTTAAAGGTTGGCAGGGAGACAATATGTCAAGCATACAATCATAAAGGAATAGAGTGACCACCAAGTCCGTGTCATGGAGGACACTTTGAGCTGCTTCAGGTTTTATAAACTACTTCAAAATTGAAAAGTCCCTGTGTTTAATTAGACTTAACGAGTTCAGTTCTTCTTTTGCTTTCTTACTTCGTCTCCTAGATTAACAAGACTCGTTCAGATTAACAGTGTTGATATTTTCGCTGTCTGTCAAAAGATGGTGCTATTGCCACGTAGCAATAAAACACAAAACAATGAACTCGAAGTATTTTTAAAACTAATACAGAAATGTTCATATTGTAATTCACTTTTGGAACTGAATTCAATCAAGTAATGAAAACCCGATTTTCATGTTTTGTGAGAATGCGTGAGCTGAAGCGATCTGCAGAGGACAATTTTTTTATTCACACTGTCAAACGCAGTAAATAGACATAGATAGAATGTGTGAGAAGAGACAAAGAATTGAAAGTAAGAGAACAGTGGAGTAAACAGAGGGAAGGACAGAGAGGGCAGTAAAGACTGTGGGAGGGACGGGAGTAATAAACGGACTATAAAAGACTGTTCCTGCGCCTGACTTGGACAGAAACCACATAAGATCTCTTAATTAAGACGAGACATTCACACATCTTTCTTCCTTCAACTTTCTCGAGGCTGCGCGCGGCGACTGACTTCCTCGGTTGTTTTTTTCTGATCGGAAAGGAGATAACACACTGAGATAGCGAAGAGGACAACAGTATGGCAAACTTGGTGAGATTTTTACCAATAAACTCCACACTTCTCACGAGCAGCATTTACTGTTGACAGTCGTTTTACACGATGTTTGCCGTTTGCCGAAAAAAAACTTTAAAAACAAACAAACTGCCGTGTCGACTAACGTCTGTCTCCGCTACGACGTTCTCTTTTGTATGTTGAATATTTTAGTTTTATTCGACAACGTACAGTATGTAGCTACTTAATACATGATGCATTTTGATAAACCTGCTGAAAAACGTCACTTGTTAAAATCTATTTTGGTCTGCGTTCGTCCTGCGTTGGCAGGGACACATTCATATGTGTGAAGATTCTTGTTATTTTGTATGTCTGTGACGCCAACGTTTCTAGATCATTATTTTAAAAAGGAGATCGTTATACAGACTGTAACCTGCTAAGTATTTTTGACAATAACATTTCAGTTGAGAATGTGTTCTGTGGTTTTGTCATAAGAGATCAGCTGCTCGACCATGCTAAGTAAAAACTACATGGTTACACCACAGTGTCATGTGACAGCTGCTAGAGTATGAGCACCTTCTACATCATGCTTCCACGGACATATTCGTTCTATATATATATATAATACCATCAACAATCACTTTGAATAACACATACAGCTTGCTGGGTGCTAAAGATTGTTGCTTTTGTTTTTCAGTCAAATATGCAATTGGACCTGCACGGGCTGTTTGAGCATAACCTTACATTCGACTACTCAGATTATGACAGTTGTCTGCCAGAGACATCAACCTCCAACGTCATGGCTGTTTTCATTCCTGTTATTTACTCTTTAGCTTTTTTTGTGGGGCTGCTGGGAAACAGCCTTGTCCTGACTACGCTGTGGCAGATAAAGCAGCGATGGAGAGTAACAAACACCTTTGTGCTCCACCTGAGCCTTGTCGACATTCTGCTGCTGCTCACAATGCCGTTGTGGGCGGCGCAGGCAGCGAATAAGCTGAGCTTTGGAATCGAACTCTGCAAACTCACAACAGCCTTGTTTAAGGTAGGAGAATAACCCCAGGATCATAGTTAACTGAAGTTAGTCATACTGAGGGCACATTTTTAGAGTCTTCTTTGGCTTACATATATTTTCATGACATTTGTCAGACATTTAGATTCAGAGAAATGTACTTGAGTGTTTTGTGACTCTGAGTCCAGGCTCTTACTTCTCTCTCCTCCCCAGATCTGTTTCTACTGCAGCAGTTTCCTGCTACTTTGCATATGTCTAGATCGCTACCTGTCCATTGTCCATGATGTGCACATGTACTCTGGCCGGAAACCCTTTCAGATTCATCTCAGCTTTGCCATTATTTGGTTCTTCTCACTATTGCTGTCAATCCCCGACTGGCTGCATCTGACAGTCAACAGCTCTTCACAAGGTTTATCCGAGTGCGTTCACTCCAGTGCAGAGTGGCGGATGGCCTCCCATATCCTCTGCCACTTATGCTTCATAATTTCAACAGTGGTAATATTCTACTGCTGTTCTCACACTGTTCTCCAGCTAAAGTGTGACACTCAGGTCAGGCAGAAGCAAAAGGTGGTGCTTATCATCTTGGTTGTGGTGTTGGTCTTTTTCATCTGCTGGACACCTTTTAACATCACCCTTTTTGTGGACACTGTTAAACATAGTGACGCTGCAGAACAGTTGCCAAAATGCCAGAAGAGCTGGTGGACTGCGGTCAACATTACGGCAGTTCTGGGGGTCTTCCATGCTTGCCTCAACCCCCTGATCTACATCATTCTTTGCAGGATGTTCAGGCATTGGGTAATAAGCGTCTTAACATTTAGAGGATGCACACTGGAAAATGGCGTTGTTTCCCTTTGGGAATCGGCAATAGAAGAAAAAGACTCCTCTGTCCAACCTGAAGAGAAGGGATCATTGCATCCAATGAGTAACATCGGCCAAACTGTTGAAAGGGAGCAAACAATTCGATCAATGCTTTGTTAAAGGGAACAGCTCATTGCTTTTAGGACATTAAATTAAGATCTTAACTTTTAATTAAAAAAATACTCTTTGCATGAATTCATTAATTCAGACAATTTTGTCATGCTAGCTTCTGAATTGTGGCCCAATGCATGAAATGCTTAAATTCATATAAAGAGAAGTGACATTTTTCTTCTCACATTTGAAGAAAGTAATGTGATTATATTACTTTGGCAGAAATGATTTCACTCATTACTTTGTACTTTTAAAATGAACGCTAGGGTCCAAACCATTCTTTTACCTGTTTTTTTTTTCCTTAAGTGGATCTTGAGAGGAGAATTGAATTGTCATATGCATGTTATTTTGTGTTATTTTTGCGGGACATGTTATCATCGTGAGGTAGTGGTCTTGTGATCCTTTTCTCAAAATTCAGTGTTATTTCCAGTATTGCGTAAGCTTTGCTTTTTGAGTCAGTTCTCTGAAAGTACAGTGGGGGACTATGTATACTGTAGTGGGAATCCCCATGGAAGTTCATGAACAAGGTTTTTAAGGGAGTCATTGTCATGTGAACATGGAGAATTTCTAGAGAGGTTGTTATTAAGATTTCTGTATCTACATCTATTTAGTGGTCTCTGTGAGATTTCTACATTATGAAGGCTGCTGAAAGGAAAGAGAAAGGGAAATTGCTGTTAAAAAAAAAAAAATTAAAGGGTGATAGCTCGGTGAGTCACACTCACCCTTTTTAACCACTGTTTAAGGAAGCTTGTTCAACCGCATATAGTATATAGATCTCTCTATACCGATAGTGTATAAAACTATTTTAAAGGATAGTAGGAAAATGTATCCTTTCTAGGAAAAACTCCTTTCATAGAAAGAAATAATCTGACTACTTCCATGTGGTAAATATTGTTGTAGCACTTAGCACTGACTACATTTTTAGTTGAGGAAGAAAGACTTCACAGTTCCTTAAACTCTTCAACCTTAATTGTGCAATGACTAGCTAGAAAGGTGAAGGAGATGTGCTTGCACTTTAACAGCCTCATAAATTATGCTGTAGACTGAGTTACAATTTTGAAACATTAAAAAAATATTTCATATATGCATGGCTGGAAAATGTCTATAAAATATGGCCAAATGACGTCTTCTTGTTTTTCATTTGTATGTGTGTTTAAAGCGTAACGGTTGGTCGCATGATCGGAGGCTTGGCAGTTGAAGTCCCAAACCGGTAAAGGTACCACTGAGGTACTCATGAGCAAGGTACCATCCCCAAGCACTTCTTCCAGGGCACTGCCAAAAAGCTACCCACTGCTCTTTTGCAGATGGGTCAAATGCAGAGATCACATTTCGTTGTGGTGCACTGTGTGCTGTACTGTGCTGTGTTCACAACGACAAATAATCATTCACTTTTCGTTTCCTTTGTACATTCAGGCTCAGACATGTTTTATCTTGATATAATTCAGGTTTTTTGTTCTGCAGAATCACATGCTTGTTCTGCTAAACATCTGCTCATGATAGCAGCAGTATCTGCAGTCAGTAGCTCCATTTTAGCTTTACATGGTCCTAATTTTTATTTTTATTTTTTATATTACATTTATATCTTATCTACAGTACATGCCAAATTGATGTCTCACTGACCTAAATAAACACAGATTTATATACATTACTAGTTCCATTTAAAAATTCAAATAAAAATACTCAATGGCAACCTGCAGAAGCTGTTGTGTTTGTGTTAGGTGCTGGGTTAAAACTACAGGGGTCAGTGAGGTAAGGTCACCTTCCCTGTGGTTACGTGTAATTGTCTTTAACAATAAGAGCTATAGCCTACTGCTTCATTGTGGCATTATTTGGAAGTGCATAATGCCAAGATGCGATCAGGATATTAAAATTAGATACTCTTCCATAACACAATGAAGTACCGAAGCGCAGTTAATGTGGACAAACATTTATTAGAAGTAATAACATTTACTTTAAGAAATACCTTGTTTTTCCAAGTTCTTCCTTGACCCATTATACCTGCTAAAATGGGCACCATTACAGGATTTGTGAGCATAGAATTAATCGCACATTCCCCTTGACATGTACTAAGTTAGCAATTTTAGGGCCCAAGGCGAATACAGGCACACAAACAAACAAGAAGAAGAGCCATCCGTATGCACCTTGTTCAAAATAAAGTCAGCATATGAGGGTAAAGCTACAGCACACAGCCACTAATAATGTATCTGATAAAAGTGGTCGCAATGGTCTCCCAAAGGAAATTAAGTTTGTTCAGTTTGATCTCTGTCCTCTGTCTGTCTCTCTGACCGCTGCCAACGCAAAAAAACAACAAAATAAAAACCCAACTAACTAGTCAGAACTCGACAGAATAATCTTAAACATGTTTTTAAAGTATTCATAGTTTGGGGAGGGCTGATTTGGGAGGGGGGCCGACAGGTTCGAGGCCCGGGGCAATCGCCTAGAATTGCCTAATTACAGAATCGCCTCTGCATATTCACTTGTACAAGGCAAAAGTTGATTTGTTAAAAGTACAAAGACAGAGTGACAGTCACACACAGTCCAGTGTGAAAAGCCTAGTGATGGAAAAAATACATTAAAACATTAAGACACATTTGTCACATTATTATCACCTTTATTTTATGTATCTAAGGAAAATATTAGGGAACGGTTCATGAAAAATATCCGTCCCGTTCGGTTCGCTTGTGTGGGTTCGGGACGCGTGTCGGTAGCTATCGTGACACGTTTGACGGTATCGAAGATCCAGTGTTCGTTTGGAAATGAGATGAATGCAATTTGGGAAACACGGCAAGATGAAAGTTTTGTTTTGTTTTGTTTAGAAATATGTGGTCAAATATAAGTGATGTTATCCAAGTTTGGGGCTTGTCTCATGTATCCATAACTTTTCCTTGTTATTTATGGTTATATTTTGCTCATTTTTATACAGTAAATTAGCTTTTATTGCTAATGTTTTATTGGGAAAACGTATCATGGATATATAGCATTTTGGGCAAATATAATATCTGTTTGTTTAACAAATGTTTAAAAATCCAAATGTGAATTTGATTTTTTAAAAAATGTTATTACAAACTCATGATGATATATTGGAGTTTGAAACAGAAAATAGTGGTTTTCATGCAACCAGTTTTTGGGAAAGAAAACACCTTTTTTCCCCTCAACTATAGCGTTTTGGAACCAAACTCTTCATTTGTTCTAAAGGAAGAATTTAAGGCAAACTGTTTTTTAATTGGCAAATAAATGAAAAGCATTTTGAAATCAGCAATGTGTTCCTATTTACTGTATAAAAATTACTCCCAACAGCCGCAATGACGTGCCTAATGCCAAACGGCCTCATTCTTTCAGTTTTTACATGACATGTCCTTGAGAACAACTCGTAGTTTAAAAACCATAAATGGTGGATTATCTACTGATGGTGTATGGTATTTCTGAAGTGTAGAAAAATAGAAAAATAGTGAACTGAACCAAACCAAAAACCGTGACCCGAACCGAACCGTGGATTTTGTCAAGCGTTCCACCCCTAGCAAATATATATGGCGTTTGTCACATTACATATAAAATACTAGTATTTATGGCAAATGTATCTGAAATAATTTCTCCCTGTTTAATTTAATAATTTATGTTAAAATATTTTTTGTTTTAAAATTTGAATTCTTTTAAAGACTTGTTTTGTGAGACTTTCGTTACACGTTGTTCTGTCTCCCCCGCGCGGCCACGTTTCGAATAGCTGTTAAAAGTTTATTTCCGCCTCACTTTCACTTTCACTCTTTGTGCTGAGTAACCGTGCCACTTTTGCGTCGAGACTTTTGTCGATCATTCTTGTATTTTTGTCGGATTGGTCAAAGCATTAGGTTCAACATTTTCCGCAGGTTTTGCAGACAGATAAACTGAAAACCTTATTCTGCAGCTATGACTTCCTTAGACATGAGCCCTGCGTCAAAGAAAGAGGTAAGTGCAAATTTGAGTTTTTCGACCTGTGGGCCTGAAAACTTGCACTAATCCATTTTCTGAATATCGTTTGTTTTCGTTTATGTTACCTTGTACATTGTGTAAGTAGCTTGTAAGATGCTTGAATTTGCTGTTTTCCTGAACTTCACTAAATACACAGCCACGTGATGTGCGTATTTAGGCCCGTTTCTCGGTTTGTCAGAACCCACTATTCAAGCTCATAAAGTATAAATCATTTTCAATAATTTGTCACAAACTCCTCAATATTCGTTAATATGAATAGTTGATAATACCTGTCATTTAATCTGCACTTTTAATATGAAATGTAGAACCTTAAGGAGACTGATTATGGGATTCCCCTGAAATGCTCCAGAAGATATAACATTTAATGTTTTTTCTCTCTGTCAGATTCCATGCATAAATGAATAAATAAGGATTATCCAAAGTTTCACACAAAATGATCTGTTTTACAGGTTGATGTATTCACCAAAAAACTCAGCAAAGAAGTAAGAATGAAAATCACAAACTCACTCGATTGTTTTTACGGTTTGTAAACTATACTGTAATCCTAACTGGAAGTTAACATTTCTTGTGTCTTATAGGCAGAACACTTGGTCTCCACTTTCTTCCCCCAGAAGATTGAGGAGATGGACAACCTGTTGAAGGTATCACATCCAGTTCTAGGGGTATAGATTTTTCATTCCTTATCATACGAGTCTATGAATTTTGTGTTTGTGTGTGTGTGTGTGTGTGTGTGTGTGTGTTTGTATGGTTTTCTCTGCAGGCCCTGATTCTGGAGGACATTTCTGCCCTCAGGGCCCCTCTAGACATTCCCATTCCAGACCCAGCCAAAGAGGAGCTTAAAAGAAAGAAAAAAGAGGAGGTAGTTACATTGAAGTTATTTTAGAATGAGATATAATAATATCTTAAGCTTGGTTCCTTGTCCTGGTGACCAGGTATGGAAAAAAGTTTAAAGTCAGCCTTCAATCACAGAATGCATTTCCACTTTTACTTTTTTAGATAACTTTTACATTACTAAAACATTTTTTGACATTGCCCCAAAGTATTCAGTTACTTTAGCATTTTATTCTTTAATAAAAGCTATTTAGAAAATCCAATAAAAGGTGTTTTAACATTACCTAGGTTGATATACATTATTTTGTCATTTACATTAGCAGTATTTACATGGTCAATTACAGGGACAGTCTCTTGGAATAACTTGATGTTAAGGTTCTTGTTCAGGGACCCAGTGGTGGCAGTCCTGGAGGTAGAATTTACAGTGGCCGAGAAAGCCCAAGGCAATTCAAAGTTAAAAACACGCTGCAAAATCACAAAGCGTTTCATTCAAGTTCACAGCGCATGCTCAAACACACTAAAATTCGTAGACGCGACACAAACTCAGAAATCACTTTCATCAATTTCGTCATTACACGTTGCAAAACAGAAAACACATGCATCTTCTAAAACGCACTGCAAATACAGAAAACACATGCATCTTCTAAAACGCGCTGCAAATAGCCACAACACAACCCAATTGAGCCAGAACACAACAGAAATGTTTGCAGAGGACGCTGTTTTGGGTGGCCACATCCTTATTAGTTTTAAGTCCCGAGGAGGTGGAGACCAGTAAGTGAAATTAACATTTGAGATCGAATCTAACTCCACAGAAAGGGCAATACACTAAACATTGAAAATGAGACCATGAGTCTCATACATGACGAATTCCTACACATACAAATATGTACGATAAAACCATGAAACCAACGTTTATATCTCAGATATTAATTGCACTTACTGGTCTCCGCCTCCTTGGGACCTAAAACTAATAAGGATGTGGCCACCCAAAACAGCGTCCTCCACAAACACTTCCGTTGTGTTTTGGCTCAATTTGGTTGTGTTGTGGCTATTTGCAGTGCGTTTTAGAAGACGCATGTGTTTTCTGTATTTGCAGCGTGTTTTAGAAGATGCATGTGTTTTCTGTATTTGCAGCACGTTTTAGAAGATGCATGTGTTTTCTGTTTTGCAACGTGCAATGACAAAATTTATGAAAGTGATTTCTGAGTTTGTGTCGCGTCTACAATTTTGTCGTGTGTTTGAGCGTGCGCTGTGAACTTGAATGAAACGGTTTGTGGTTTTGCAGCGGTCACCATAAGAACTGACCCTATGACCTCTCGGGCCAGAGGCAAACATCATACCACTAGATCACCACTATTTTATGAAGGCAATGTAGTTTTTTAAATGAACATTGCATTACATTATTAAAGAGGTGAAACATCTACAAACAGAATGTTTTTAGTCCCTGGTAGTGACACTGAGATTAAATTGAGAGTACACTGAGAGTAAATTGTGTAATGGTTAGGGTGTTCGCCCCGAGATCAGAAGGTCGCTGCTTCGAATCCCAGGACTGGTAATGGTATCACTGAGGTCCTCATGAGCAAAGTACCGTCCCCAAGCACTGCCCCTCGGTGCTGGCCATGTTAGCTGCCCTCTGCTCTTTCATGGATGGGTCAAATGCAGACGTCATGACATGTAATTGCTGACTTTCAATCACTCAGTAAAGCATTTTACATTAATGACTTTTTACAGAAAGAAGCAAAAGAGGGAAAGAAAGACAAGGATGGAGAAAAAGAAGAGGAAGAAGGTAAATACTATTATTTTTAAAAGCCCAGTTGAGCTATGCTGAACACTAATATGCAGTACACTACTTGAAGCCCACAGTTGCTCTGTTTTACAAAAATGTAGTGCAATGTAGTTTATGTAAAAGTGGAATTGACAATTGTTGGTATTGATGCTAACAATTTCACAATACATGAAATGAAATATGAACATTTCTTAATTCAGCAGGTCCTCCATGTGGTCCCATTTCCTGTAATGAAAAAGTAGAGAGTTTCATCAAGGAAATTAAACCCCACATCCAGACATTAAAGGAAAAACTCAATACGGTAAGATCTCAAATTTTAAACCTTAATATGGACCTGCCTTACACTTATATGATGCATTAAATGTGCTCAACGAAAACATAGCCCTGAGTATGCAATTCTCATAATTTAGAATACATTTATTTACCTTTACATCTTCACTTATTTTCATTAGATAGTCTTTTTAAAAGTGTTTTTAGAATATCTTACATAATTTAGGTGTCAATGTGGGTACAACTACAAATACCCAGGATTGAGGATGGCAACAACTTTGGTGTGGCTGTACAGGTTAGTCTGACACATTTCTGTTCTGTTCCGAATATATTTTGTATTTTAAGATATTTGGGCCTATGAAGAATCTGGATACATATGTAATTGTACAGAATGTATACAATAAACTGATTTCTGATTGAAATGGCTTCTGTTCCACAGGAGAAGGTTTTTGAGCTGTTTACAAACACTCGCACCAAGATTGAGGCATTTCAGACACAAATCACAAAGTAAGAGTATTTGTTTTTAAAATGCTGTCTTATATTTGTTGTGCTTATCATTGTTTATACATGCAATTCAAATATTTAATTACTTGTGTAATGTTAATTTATTTATATGTAGGTATTACAGTGAGAGAGGAGATGCTGTGGCCAAGGCTTCCAAACAGCCACATGTGGTTAGTCCTTTTTGCACATTAATGTTTTAATAAGTGTGTCATCCTTCAACATATATGTAGCATAACATTTTCAAATTTTCAAATCAAACATATTAAATTCTCAGGAGCATTCTCTCTGAATCATTTTACATTCACAGAAATTAACAGACGCCCTGTAGAACTAGGGTAGTTCTTAAATTCTACAAGCATTTGAACCCCAAGTCTTATGCTCTCTAACATGGGGTTTTAGTTTCTTAATCCACTGCGCTACTGCTAGTCCTGCAGTTGTCCTGATATGTATATTTTAGCGTCTTCACTACAACACAACCCAGTCTACTCATTAGCCAGTCTACATGTATTTCATGGGTTAAATAGGTGTGTTCAAGCAAGCAAAACACTGAATTGTGCAGTGAAGGTCTAACAGGACTAATTCCAGATAATAAAATGACACTCGTCCTTTCTATAATTTAATAATGTCAAGGAATCTTTGCTAAGACTGACCGAATACTGTAAAAGTATTGAGTTTTTAAATGGACAGAAGGAAAAAAGGATGTAAGGAGAAAGAAAGTAGAAAACGGATCTAGTGGAGATCTACACAAGGCTTCATTTCATCCTAGTTATGTCTTCTCTGAGTAGAAAGATGCAGACCCTCAGAGAGAAGGACTCTGTCCCAGGGTCGTGTTCCTTTTTACTCCCTCCCTTTTGTCATTCTTTATATAGTTTGCTTTCCTCTGACCAATCAAAGATGTCCACATACCAGGCCTTAAACCACACCCAAGTCAAAGAAGAATAGTAGAAAGGTCAAACAAATGTGTTGAATTTGTGTACCATTACATTTTGTGTTACAGGGAGATTACAGACAGCTGGTTCATGAACTTGATCAACACCAGTACTGCGAGTTGCGCATTGTGGCACTTGAGATCCGCAACACTTATGTGAGTTTAAACTGTTTCTGTGTTGGTGCTTGCATCCAAGCGTACACACATATAATGTACATTGACACAAAACCTTGCCTCTTAATTATATTATACATGTTACATTACTGGTTAAAATGTATCTTTCATCTCCATCCTTATGGATTACCTTTATTTTCTTTAAACCCTAGGCTGTGTTGTTTGATGTCATCACCAAGAACTATGACAAGATTAAGAAACCCAGAGGAGACTGCAAAGCTCTTATCTACTGAGTAATAAGCCACATTGTCAACACACAATCAAAAAGATATCAACATATGTCATTTTGAATATTAAATATCATTTTAACAAACTTTCTCGGCTTTAGTACCCTGGCATGGATTGGAAATTTTAGCCATCAGAGCATATTGTGTTTGTATTTAGATGTATGTAATAAAGTGGCAATATGCAACAATGGTGGTATGGTTACATTATTTTGAATGTCCGTTTTCAATCAAATAATGTGTTACTGACCTAAAGTATCTATTTATACCCCAACATATTCTACCTACAAGATTAAAGTGCAAGGATTATAAAATGATCTTGATGAATGACTACTTGTTGAGTTTGTACTTAAACTTACTCTCTGTGGAAATTTCTCCTTCTAACGTACTGAGAAGAAGAATGAACAGAGGATGAGAATAGATTTTTTATTGGCGCTGATGGTAGCAAAAACAGGACCATCTCTAACACAACCATGTCATTTTAACTGGTGCAGGTTTTATATGAACAGGTCATCCAGAACAAATGCAGAGAATCAACATTTACGAGTTTAATCAAGCACAGTGTATTCTTGCATGCACCATTTGCAAACTGTCCATAAACGAGAATATGTAGGAGAGTTTACTCTCTAATAATGGTGAGTAGCATTGAGCCAGTATGGACAAAATCTTTCAGGTCAAGTCATTCTTTAACTTTAATACTTTAAATGTACTGAAGTGTGCTACATATGTCCATTAGATGTTTTCTATGTCTGTTTCTGTATTTATGTAGCAGTTCTCATTTTACTGACTTTTCAGCAAAATTGGGGTCTATGTTTTGTGAGAGAGAATTTAACATCCAAAGAGAGTGAAAGATGACTGCTGTAACCTCGGACATTAAAGCAGTGAAGATTTTGTATGATCTGAAGGTCCCAAGTTCCAGAAACTGAGTTGGGGATGTTCTTTAACATTTCTGCATTTTTGTCTATATGCCAGTAACTATCTACTGATGATAAGTGTAATATTTTGGATCATGTTACTACGATTGTTTTGAAAATCTAAAGGATCATGAAAGTCAGATCTACACATTGTAACCATTATATTGCCATACTAAACTAGTGGTCGCTAAGCTAATTCGGTCGCCGTTGAATTAGGCATTAATCACACTCATATCTCTCATTTTTGTTCACCCACAAAGCTCAAAGGCTACTACTACTACTACTGATAAAACCAGGGCAATCACCATCAAATTTGTTTGTACTGTGATCTATCTCTCCCTGACTACCATGAATCTTCCTGCCCACGTTATAATTCATGTCTGCAAATCCATGACAAAGTTAGGTTTAGAGTTTAGTGACCTGCATTGTATTTATTTACTGACTCCAGCATATTTAAAAATAATATGAAATTGCTTAATCAAACATTTTTTCTGCCATGTTACAATTTAGGTATTTGTGTGTGGAGAATTGTAAAAACAAGTTGAAAAAAAAAAAATAAGTGAATGAAGTAACATGCAGACACTGACGTATCTGAAGTATGTGATATAATTCAAATATCAAATAATAATGAAGGAATATTACGTTTATTTATTGACGTATTTATTTATTTATTTATTTATTTATTTAATTAACATATTTAGTGTTATAAATCACAAATTAAGTGTTTTTCATTATAAAGATATCTAAAGACACTGTCTCGTTTTAAGATGTGATACTATACAAGTTGCCACTGTATTATTATTATTATTATTATTGATTATCTGATATATTAGTTAATTAAACTGCGATCTGATGTCACAACGGGGGAGGAGCCATGCTGCACTCCTGCCTGCTAATGAATGGACTTTTAACTTGCTGACTTGGCGCTGTTTTTTCAGGGGAACGCCCCTTAAGTAAAAAAAGGGTGAAACGACTTTCCAAAGGCAACAAAATAAAAATAAATAATATAAAACCAAACAAAAGAAAGAGTTATCTTCTGTTTTAAACCTGTGAACGATATTCTACATCACAGGATACAGGAACTGAGAAGCAGCGCTTGCGTCAGCCGGTGTTACTTGCTGTCCCTGCGTACGTGTGTGTACGAGGCGAAATGAAGTCGGGTTTGAGTTGACACGCCAAGAGAAAAAGCTCAGAAGACAAAACGGCAGCTTTAAGGGCCGAAGTGCAGCTGCTGGTCTTTGCACTTTGTGCCATGAGGACGCGTTTGGGCCTGACGTTAGTGTAAATAGTCGAACTTGTTGACATTGTGTTGCTTTAACACGGAAATAGTGTGGTACAGTGTTGCGGATCACGCACAACGTGATCCGCGTTTGGGAGACCACGCGTGGGATTGCTTAAAGATTATAGGAATAGAGACGGGATAAGTAACACGTGTAAAGTGCAAGGGTCTCACTAGATTGTCTTCAGCGTTTGGACTCCCAGTACCCTCAGTAGTCATATGTGAGGGCAGACCGCGGCACACAGGCGCTTCCCTCTCCACTTTTGGAACACTTCATTTTCCCATTTCTACCCGGCAACTTACATTTGCACCAAAGATGTTACAGCTTGTTGGAGTGCTGAGGAGGTAAGACAATTTTATAACATATTTACAATACTGATTTCCATACACTTTTTTCTTTACAATACCGTTTTCCATACACTTACTTTACTTATTGTAAATCCGGTTGTGGACACTCCAAAACACACGTAGCCAGCATTTGGTAATAGTACGTGTCATACAACAGGGCTTGATTTAAGTACTTGGGCAAGAAACGTAACACTAAATGCTGTCCATCTTTTTTTCCCATCTGCTGAGATTTATGTGCTGGTACACGGGATTAAGTATTCTTCTATAATAATTTTTCGTCTTTCAAACATTAAATCTTCCTTCACCAGTGAAGAAGCATGTATTGATCTCTTATTAATCGACCAGAATCAGCAATTATTGCGAAGACTTTTCACAGAGAAATTCCCAATCGCGTCGTTATTTGCAGTCATGGACTTGTTTGCATACAATAACTTCTTAGGTAATAATTGATTCTCCTCAACGCCCAAAAGGAAAAACAGGCACATGCTGTACAAGAACATTTTGAACTGTATGAAAATGCCAATGTCTGTGTCCTATAAAAGCAAAATTCTATGTTGAGACTGAATGTGGAAAAATATTTTAAGAAGTGTTATTTTATTTTTTTACTTTTCAATTAATAAATAATCAAATATGGTAGTATGTTTTTTAATTATGGAGATGACCATGACAGATGCTTGAGGATCATTTGAGTGGAAAAGGGCTATTTCAGAATATAGAAGCCTCCAGACAGAGAAGCTTGACCATGAGTGTGTCTCATACATTCTCATATATAAATATTCCTGTGTAAACATCCTTGTCATCATTAGAGTTAAGTCTTTATATCACAACCGTATTTTTCAAAATAGCAAACATTACTGCTTTCTGAAACGTATTAAAGGGGTTTCAGCACTGAGAACAAAGAATTAAATGAAGTTAATGGATGCCTGACAGATTTCACGATGTAGGATTACACAGTTGACATTCTAGATCCTGGGTAAGTCCTGGAACAGTGAGAGGACTTACAGCTCTATAGCAAACTAGTTAACAAGCTTGAATGTTCATTCCAAAGTGTTTTGGCCTATTTATGATTTTTTATGTTAAAGATGTCTGTTTTCAAGTTCATTTAATATCTTCTTGAATAGTGTGGTCGAAGCATATGTTGTGAGATGTTTAACACTTTATTTTCCAATATTGTTTTTCTGTAGTTTTCCTTCAGGATGATTGGCCTCATTGCTCAAAGACAAAGTAAAACTAAAGTATAAAACCGTCAGAGCTTGCTCCCACATATAGCATGTTGATGGTTGACAGTGTGAACTGTAGAATGTGATTGTGCAGACAGTATGTATAGTATGTGTACTTCCATATGAAACATACCATTCAGTCTAATGGCACTTTAATGCATGAATATGTCATTTGCGACATTCATTCCACTCCTGCATACTCTGCTAATCCACATTGTAATGCATTAACTTTAACCTGGAGTGATTTTGACTTTTATGGTAAACTCTGTGGTGTGTTTGTCTGTCAGAGTGATTGCACATGATGACTGAATAATGCATGTAAGACTGTACTAGGGGACTATTAACCCGAGAAGAGCAGGGTGGAGGGGGGAGTATGTGTATATGAGCTTTTCTGATTGGCTCGATCTTAAGGAGGTGTGTTTGAGGAAAGGAAGGAGCAAAGCTCAACAGATATCAGAAAGAGCTAGACAAAGGGACACATCAAAAATATCAAAGTGGTAAAACACTGATTAAGAGATTTATCTTTGTTCTCTGGTCTTATTCTGACACCTCTGTAAAGGGCCATCGTCCTTGTTGGATGTTAACTCTTGCAACCCTTTTGAATTACTAAATCAAAATCCATGCATGAAAGGGCTGTTTTATTCTTCAAAATTTATAAAGTATTAACATATAAATAAGAAAGGAAAGGAGACTAGGGAATTAAAATGTAAATAATTGTTGAAGCAGACCTGAGTTTTAGGAGAACTAACAGCTGTGCATTTCCCATATATCTCTGTAAAACAGGGTCATTTGGTCATTAGCTGTTGCACCCACAAGAAGACATGCAGTATGTGAATTCAAGACTACTTTTTCTGTTAAATAAGTTGCAGAAATATGAAGCAAGATGGGCCTCCATGATTTTTGACCCTTGTACACTCTTACAATTTGCCAGTAGAATCTCTCTCTTCTTTATCACTATGAACCCTTCATGGCCCTAAAATGGAATCATCTTACAATATTTAATTTCTTTCTTCTTTCATTTTATTCACCTTTTAACTTGCAGCCAATATCTGATCAGCAATATAGCTGTAACTTCGTCACTGCTTCTAAAATTTGTCAAGATGTGACCTTGAATTGATGCCAAGAAGAATTTTATTTGTTTTAGAATTAATAGTAAAATTCTGATGACTTCTTAAACACGGTCTAATGACGTCTCTACTATTTAGCCACCAGAAATATGCAGTCCAACCAGTTGAGCTTTCAAAACAGGCACAGATATTTTCAATATATGTTCATTCATTTGTGCTTGTGGATGATTTTGCATGCTTGTTGCCTTATTTAAGGATCTGGTAGTAGCTGGAGATAGCAATAGACATTTGCATGGCACTGATAGATTACTGGTGATTTGATTCTGAAAATCCAATTGCCCTTTGAACCTCAAGACTTCAAGATTCAAGGTGTGTGCAATGGGGTGTGTTAGAATTCTTGATCATTTCAAGTCATTTAATCAACAGCAGTGACACAAACTAATCACTGGAGCAAGTACGAACATTTGAAACAAAGGCTATACATGATAATACAATAATTGTTTTAACAGTACAGATTGTAAGGACAGTATGAGGATATTAAAAGAGAAACAACATTTTAACACTAGGATTTTCTCTGACTTATGACAAGACCTGAGCCTTGTGTAGGGATGGGAAAATACACACAATAATAATACACACAATAACTGTTAACAGCAATGGATGTTGGTGGATATGCAGGCATGGAGTCTCAAGAAGTTCATAATGTATGCAAGTGAAGACAACTCTGAAGAGTATATAATCAGTGGAAATGAGAAATGTGTGAAATGGTTGCCTTAAAAGCAAATGTTTGATATTTTATTTGGGCATTTGTCCATTTTATGGCTGCAAATTTTGTCACCAGGCAGGTTTTGTTGTTTGTGGTCACATTAATTGCTTGTAACGAAGCACAACTGGACGTTAATTACCTCCAGCCTTAACAGCAAGTTTGCTGCATGGAATTATAGGCAGATCTCATCTGCACTGATTTATCTCTTGCTTGAAGTCATTCAGTCTCACTGTGTGTCTATAATTTATCTCACGTTAGTATAAGACTGACTCCATACCATTGATGCCTGTGTTTGCTTTTCTGATGATGCACCTAACGTGTGATATTTTTTGGTTTTATATTGAAAGGCGGAATGCATTTGGTACAGTCTCAGTGGGGCTTCGCTCCCTCGCTTCCATCCCCTCCCTGCCGTCCGCGGTGGCAGAGTTTGTGTCTGGTGCTGTGGCAGAATGCAAACCTGATAAAGTTCACCTGGTCACAGGCACTCCAGAGGAGACCACAAACCTTCTGGCCTTCATGGAGAAAGATGGCATGGTGAAAAAACTGCCAAAATATGGGAACTGGTGAGTAACATGACGGGTTGCTACACACATCTGATAATTCTGCAGTTAATCACATTTTACTTCTGCAGTAGACAACTCCACCCAGCGATAATGATTATGTTATCAAGTAAAGAATGAATTAACTAATATGTGAAACATTGTGTTGCATCAAACATTGTTAAAGAACCTAATTTTGAAACTCCATGTTCATCTGGGCATGAACATGGGAAAGGACCATGGTTTTAATAACCTGTATTACTTGAAAGTCTCTTGTAAATAGAAATAGGACTATGGTGTGGTACAGTGTCACATACTGCTATGTCACTAAGTGACATTATTAGGGCAGAGGTCACAGACAGAACGTAAATAAGCAGCCAAACGAGAAACTGGGAACTAGAAAAACCAAACAAGCAAGCAATGATTAAACCAGCAAGATTTTCAACCTACACTTTGAAAATAAAATCTACTGTAGCGTTGATCTCATGTAAGAGATATATGATATTTAGTAAATATTTACTTGTTTGCATGAGAGGAGTGTCTAAAGTAATCTGCTACTATGAATATACCTTTTATTAGCTTGAAACGTTTCCTTAATATAGTGTCAAGATTATTATTTCATTTTTGAGAAGACAGACTGCCTTGGAAATTCCACCTCGACTATTAGTTTGTACAAGTTATAATTATTAAAATAGTGACTTATAGTGGTTTATATTTCAGACGCCCTGACCAGTCGAGTCACATTCATGCTTCTATGACCAGTGAAGAATAGTGTCCTAATTGTCAGACAATACAGTATCCAAGTATTGTGTAATTCAGTTCAAGCAAGAAAAGTATTTGAAATAGTTATCCAGCATAATTAGCCCATACTTCTACTCAAAATGAAAAATGAGGCAAATACTGAACAACGGTGCGTCTCACAATATAAAGTTCCATACAACAGATCAGCGAAATCACCCAGTTGTGTGAAACAAGGGTCCTGCATTAAGCTGTCATGTCAGTCATGCTTTGCTCAATTATATACTAATAAATTACATATGATCTTAACATTGTGCTAATTCTTGATAAATCTTCTTTGTTGTACGTAGCTGGATTGCTCGTACAGACCCTAAAGATGTGGCTCGTGTGGAAAGTAAGACAGTGATAGTGACCAAGCATGAGAGGGACACTATTCCCATCCCAGCTGGTGGAGCGAAAAGTCAATTGGGCAGCTGGATGAGCGAAAGCGACTTTCAGCGCGCCAGAGAGGACCGTTTCCCGGCCTGCATGAAAGGTTTGTATTGTAAATGTTTTTTGTTGTGTCTGTGCATAAGTACGTATGTGTTCATGCAAGACGACTTTAAACCATAATGTTGTAAGGTGAGTTTGCACTAGATGTGCCAATCAGTGCATATTGTTCATTAATACTTTTATTTCCTTTTATCAGTCACTTCAAAATATTTGTCTGTATTGAATGGTAAATTAAATCAGTAAATTAAATAATTTCATTATTTGTGTTGTTTGATATCTTACAGTCTAACATGTAGGTGTGACATTTCAAATAATTTAGCCCTCTCTAAATTAGAGTTTACTGAAATTTGCTTGTCAGCATACTGTTGTCTTGAAGTCTCCTCTTTTCTCTTCTCCCCATAGGTCGGACGATGTACGTCATCCCCTTCAGTATGGGTCCTGTAAACTCCCCACTGGCTAAATTTGGTGTTCAGGTGACAGACTCGCCCTACGTGGTGGCCAGCATGGGCATCATGACTCGCACTGGCACACCTGTGATGGACAAGCTCGCACAGGGGGTGGAGTTTGTGCGTTGTCAACATTCACTAGGGAAACCTCTACCTCTTAAAGGTACAAGACACATCTTCCAGCCCTACCAAATTGATGTATTTACCTTGGCTCTTGGAGGCAATTAGATTTGAGCTTCTTCAGGAGAAAAATGCTACAAAATGAGTTTGTACAAATGCTACAAAACAGTAATATTCAATATGAGTACTTTGTGCATTTAAAATCTTTACCAAGATGAGAAGCTTTTAACACTGTTTTTATTTATCGTAAAAACAACCTAATTTTTTCATGGCTGTATGAGGTGTCCCAAAGACATTTTTACAGTTGTCTATGTCAACATGACTAATATCTATTTAATTCTACCCATTCTTCCAGCTCCACTGGTGAACCAGTGGCCTTGTAATCCAGAAAAAGTGCTGATATCACATCTTCCAGACAGCAGGCAGATTCTGTCTTTTGGAAGTGGCTATGGTGGAAATTCTCTCCTTGGAAAGAAGTGCTTTGCCCTGCGGATCGCTTCTCGCATTGCCAAAGATGAGGGCTGGCTTGCAGAACACATGCTGGTGAGAAACTAGGGATGCACTGATCCGATACGTGGATCGGATATCGGCCCGATAATGACTCAAATAGCTGGATTGGGTATCGATGCCATTGAGCCGATCTCTGGAGCCAATATGTAAATTATGTTAAAAAAAAACCCTCTGCAAGCCAATGAAATACACTGTTCTTATTATTTCTAGTAGTCACATCTACAGTGCCAGCACTTTTATACTACATAAAGTTAAAAAAAGAAGAAAATTCTACAGTCTTTATATCAGAAAAGGACTGATTTCAAGATTGTCAGCATTTACACATCAAACTATGACAAATCTCAGTAGTACAGGACGTTCTGAACACAACAATATAAAGCATGTATGGCTAACTTCTACACAAACACTGTAATAAGCCTATCAACAAAGGTAAAGAAAATGTCCCAAATTCTCTTAGGACGGTAAAGGTTAAAAACTGGTATCGGATCGGTACTCAGGATCGGCCGATAGCCAAAGCCTAAGTATCGGTATCGGAACTGAAAAAGTTGAATCGGTGCATCCCTATGAGAAACTGCAGTTCACTTAATAATAGCGATGTTTGTATGTTTCAGCCGATAGGGGAAACAATTATCAGTTTTAAATCAAAACATCAACTTTTGTGTCTCATGATCATTTTATGAAATATCAAATATTTCTTTTTCTTTTACCCCCAGATTTTGGGAATTACTAATCCTCAGGGTGTAAAGAAGTATATTGCAGCAGCATTCCCAAGTGCTTGTGGGAAAACCAACCTAGCCATGATGAAGCCAGCTTTGCCTGGGTGGAAAGTGGAATGTGTGGGAGATGACATTGCCTGGATGAAGTTTGACAGTCAGGGTGAGAGACATACTCCAATTAATGTTCGTGTAGAAACAGTTTATAAATTAGTCCTAGTTTTAGTAGAAAACACTAGCATTATTAGCTCTAGCCATTACTGTTGTTCAAGATATTTTATTGCAGAAGGGTTACCCACCAGGCATAGATTTCCCAACTGAAACACACACACACACACAAAGTCAACATGAGCCTAACTCAACAGAAAATAATACTGAGAACACACAGTGAGAAACAGTACTCAAATCCTCAGTGTCTTTTGCTCTATTTTAGCTATATAGACATTCATTAAAGCAAACCAACCATCCTCTTGTGTGTGGTTCATTGGGGGTAGGGTTGGCTCTTCCTGGTTTCCTAATGGCTCCTCATACGCGTGTAACTCACAGATAATGATCCAAAATTTAGTACACTGTATTGTCCACACTCATAAATATACTGTAGTGCACCTTAAGGTGTCTCAAACATTTCAGTAAACTGGTTATTTTCCCTCCCACATGCAAGGCCACCCCTTCTCATAAATGTGAAGTGATATTTATTCCAAATACCTTACAATAGCTTGTAACCCACCTGACTGCCCACAAAATCTGGCCATACTAATCATTATTTTTGCAAAAATAGTTCACACACAGTAGCACAACTTAACATCATGTTCTCCTGTGTTTCACACTTGAGACATGTTAAGTGATTGTGAGCAGACCACTTATAAAGATGCATAGAAGTTCAAATCTGAATTCATAGTGCAAAGCAGCCATCCAGAACCAAAAAATAATTCAGATCAAATTTCAATATTAGATTCCATCACAAATAAGCTTTTAAAAGAACAGATGAAAAAGTTGCAGGATGAAAATTACAGGAATTTAGCCAGTGAGCTGAAATGTGTTAAATATCTGTTTCTATGAAGTAGAGGATATTTGTTTTAAATTAGTATCTATTTATTTTGTAGGTAAACTCAGAGCTATTAATCCAGAGAATGGGTTCTTTGGTGTCGCTCCCGGCACCTCCATGAAGACAAATCCTCATGCCATGGCAGCTATTTCCAAGAACACAATATTTACAAATGTGGGTGAGACCAGTGATGGAGGGGTTTGGTGGGAGGGACTTGAACTACCTCCAGATGGCATCACTCTGACTGACTGGCATGGAAATTCTTGGAAACCTGGTAAGATCTCATGCATATAAAGTAATTACAACAGAATGAAAAACTTAAATTGATTTTGGGGTTAAATTCATTTATGCACATGTTCTACTTGTCAGAAACAATGTCCAAAAATCTGAGTTTGTGGCTGACATATTGCCTAGCTCTGTCTAGCTCTGAAGCTCCAGTCTTGAACAAAAGTTGACTGGCGATCATCAATTTACCCTTATGAGGTTGCATGACAGTCATCTGCTTGCCATTACTTTTCAGGCTGAATTTAGCCAACATGTAATGGAAACTCGTGACCACCAATTTAGCTTTCAAGCAATGTTAATTGGGTGGTCATAAGCTTCCAAATTCTAGGCTCACAGCTCTGGTGTAAAACTAACGAACCAAAATTTGGAGACCAGATGGCTTTGTCCCTGACCATGTTGGTCTCAGTGGTAATAAGAAGGCAGATAGTGCTGCTGAAAGAGCCTGAAGAAATAATTAGTATTAAGTTATTACATCCCTGATAAGTGGCAGACTGAATGGGATGAATTTATTAATAACAAACTGCATGCAATAATTCCACCAGTTGGAAGTACTGTAGATTAATATTTTCCTTCCAATCCAGACATGACCAAATGTCTATACTAGATGTCAAATGGGACATACAAGACTTATCCATGGCTTTTTATTGACTGGCGATGAAGCCCCACTGTGCCATTTTTGCAATGGGCCTCTGTCAATAAGGCATATTTTATTTTCTTGCTCTGCCCTAAGAACCAAAAGACAGCGTTTCTACAGGCAAGGTATCCAGTTGATGTTTTTATTAAGGTCCCACTGTTGAAAGTTTTAGAAATTTTTAGCTAGTATTGATGTTACAAAATATTTATATTATTTGTTGTTTATTTTATTTGTATAATTCCTGTTCTTAATTTTGCTTTATCATATCTGCATTGGCCATAAAATAGACATAGTTGGCATTAATATGGCATTAAAACTAAACAAACAATCAAAACCAGATGCCTTTGATCCAAACTGAACAGATGTAAATTACAAAGCACCGATATGTCACTCTGGATAAATGTGTTTGCTAAATGCCTTAAGTGTAAAAATATGCCTGGATTGTCACTATATTTAATCAATATCTCTCTGTTCTCAGGTTCATCTATGCTATGTGCCCACCCCAATTCTAGGTTCTGTGCCCCAGCTGCCCAATGTCCCATCATAGACCCTCTGTGGGAGAGTGACGAGGGTGTGCCCATTGATGCCATCATATTTGGAGGCAGAAGACCAGAAGGTTGTTAAGTCTCTTTTTCAGTATTTCAAGTTTTTTACTTGGAAAATACTGCCAGTACGTTTCAAAGCATTTTATGGAACATATACTGTGCAGCTAACATCTACTTTTAATAGTATATGTGAAACATACTTTATCAACTTTAGTGTTGTCTTTCTTTACTAGGAGTGCCTCTGGTATATGAGGCTTTTAACTGGCGCCATGGAGTGTTTGTGGGGGCTGCCATGAGATCAGAATCAACAGCTGCAGCAGAACATAAAGGTACTTCTCTAATTTCTGGCGTTATATTTTGTGGTTTTACCAAGCAGAAACGCCTAACTGACACATTTTGAAAGTAAAAGTTTGTTCTTTTTGCCACTCCATGACTGTTGCCCTCAGGTAAAGTGGTGATGCACGACCCATTTGCAATGCGTCCTTTCTTCGGATATAATTTTGGTGATTACCTGGCCCACTGGCTTAGCATGGAGAACCGGAAAGGCCCCACCCAGCTTCCGAAGATCTTTCACGTCAATTGGTTCAGAAAAGACCAGAAGACCAATTCCTTTTTGTGGCCCGGTTTTGGGGAGAATGCGAGAGTCCTGGAGTGGATCTTCCACCGCTGTGGGCGCACCAGTGAAAATGAAGCTGCCAAGAAGAGCATTATAGGTTGGCTGCCTGAGGACGGTGCCATCAATACAGAAGGCTTGGGCAGCAAGGTGGATATGGGGGCCCTTTTTGATCTCCCTAAACCTTTCTGGCAGAAAGAAAGCCAAGAGCTGCGAGCCTACTTCACTCAGCAGGTCGGGGCTGATCTGCCTCAGCAGGTAGAGGAAGAGCTGAGAGCGCTTGAGGAAAGAGTGAGGGATTGAGAAGAAGTAATATGGTAATTTCAGTTACCATATCACAATTTTAAGGCATGGGGTTGGGTGACAGAGAAAAACTAATTTTAGCTACGATCTTTAATTCGACAATATACTGTACATGACAATCTTGCCACTAAGGCATAGGGTTTTGCTGACTGAGTTGGCAGAAAATTGACTGTAATAGTCAATGCCATGGTGCTGGTTCGAAAACACTACAACATTTTTCTACTGAATGTTTGCATGTCAATAGTGACCTGAAACTGGATAAAACTAGTCAAAAGCTAAAGGCTTGATTGAGTCTACCTTAATTTACAAGCAATGAAGAGCATCGAAATAACTGAACCTGAAGGACAGTGACCAGATACACTGAAATTAGTAATTTAAGTCATCAGATACTGATAACTAGTTATCAGTGATCATGGTTTACAGCATGGGAGATCGTTTTTATTTTAATGGGTAAGGGAACCGGAGATTATAAGTCTTCACAATTTTTGTGAGAACATGTACGTTCATTTTTTTGTGAAAAGATGTGTGAATGTGTGAAGTAAAAATAAATGAGGGGGGAAAAGTGTTCATTATTAGAGCTCTGTTCAAATATCAATTTGAAGCCATGTTTCTTTGTAGAGGGCGTCTCTACTAAGAAAACTATCATAACCCCTTCTTGTAAGGGCATATTTTAGCAGTAACAACATTTTAAATGTAGGACAGTCAATAAAGTTGTTCTTTTTTTTTTTAATAAGTAGCTTCCTATTATGGAGGAAAATCTTTTATGCTTGGTCACAGACAACTATGAACGCCATACACTGTAAAAATGTACGGAAAGACAACCATCTGCCTCAAATCTAAATAAATTTATAAGGAACACACTATTTTACAGTGTCATATTATGTGTTTATTATACAGAGGCTTTAAACATTATCATTAACCCTAAAAAAGTACAGAAAAGTATTTTAAACA
Organism: Distichodus sexfasciatus; assembly: GCA_032718565.1. Lineage (NCBI taxonomy): Eukaryota > Metazoa > Chordata > Actinopteri > Characiformes > Distichodontidae > Distichodus > Distichodus sexfasciatus. Next base: position 463,741 of record JAVGVS010000104.1, on the reverse strand, counting down.
TTTCCCTCTGTTACACGTTGTATTTGAGCTCACATTCATCCAGCACAATTTTAAAGTCTTTTCCATCTAAATGTTTCACTTCAGACTCATGTAAAATTACAATTGCAAATTACATTTACAAAGTGCTTTAGTTCACTAAACTATATACATTTCAGCCGTGCACTGTGTTTACACAAAATGTAAAACAGTCTGGTCTGGTCTAACGACTACCTGGCCCACTGGCTTGGCAGGAACATCCTGAAGGGCCTCATCGAGCTCCTGAAGATTAACTTTTTACCTATGAAGGCATCTGCAAGATAAAAATGTTGCTGTGCGTGGGGTGACTGAAATATAATATAATACATACACCAACACTCACACCACAAAATAAAATGGGGAAGTGTTAAAAATTGCCTAGTTTTAAGGAAACTACAGTGAAGTGTATACTGTGATTATACAGAATAGAAAATACACTAGTCAATGTAATATACTAATGTTTGTGTCAATTTTCAAAAATAAAGAGATCTGACAAATTGTCTCAGATGTCAGTAGTTCAACATCCTTTTAGTTTTTAATAATAATTCCTATTTTACTGTTAACTTGCTTTTTCTAGTGCCAAGAAGAATATTTGCTGGGAATTACTGCAAATTGACAGTGTGACAATCGTATTACACTTAAGAAAAATAGATGTAATTATTCATGTATTGCTACAGGATTTTACTTGTAACTCATTAAAAATTAACTTGAACATTAAACTTCAAATAGAAACTTTGCAACCCATATATAACTTAACACACGGAACATTAACATCAGTTAAAATATGAGATTTACACTTACTTGGTCCATTAACCTTTTCATGGAATTTTCTTGTGTGGCAACAGGAAGCACAGTCCTGCTCTCAAAAACATGAGTAAACTGCACAGAGAAGAACACAGACAGGAAAATTACACAATCAAACAAGATATATTTTTATCTGAAGCTAAATTTCAGTTTGAAGTGCATTCCTGAACATGCTGTGGTGTCCTTGTTTGGGAAAAACTGTGCCAAACATAGTATAAATAATGAAAAACACCCTGGTTGACTGAAAAGTTATGCTCAACAATAAGTGTGTACCTTACTCCTGCCAATAACCCAGCAGGCATTAGTTTCCATGAACTCAGAAATCTCAATCCCATCACAACTGTCAGAGTTCCATAGGTTCCTGTTGTACAAAACAAAATAAGAATACAACAATTGATTAAACATATTATAGTCATTAAAAGTCAGTTCGCTAATGTCCTGATCTGTTTCATGATAAACTATTTAATTCAAAAATATATTGCATCTAATTTTAGAGGCATTTTAAACAGATCTTGATAAAAAAAAATACTTCCATAAGACAATGTGCAACCAGCTATAATAATACGTAAGGGTTCTTCAATTCTATTCCTTTAAATATTAGTCATTACTACATATGCAGTTGCTTACCAAGTGATACCAAAACATTTCTTGGATTCTGGGACATCAGAAAAGCACCAACTCCAGACAAAATCCCAAAGACCAGTCCAGCGAGCAGTGACATTAGACTACCTATAGAGCAAAATGAACAGTTTGAAATTCTAGCCAATATAGCTTGGCCTTTGACATCAAAGTTTGACATTTAAACATTACAATTATAAGCAGATGCAAGATGAATAAGAATGATGCCCCAAAATTTTTTGGATTCTGAAATGAGTGGGGAAATCACTATCCCGGGACACGGAATGTCATAGGTCAGATGCGTGAAGGGCGTTTTCGCTTATAGGCAAAGTATCTGGCGAAATGTCCAGTTTTTTTTGTCAGACCTAGGTGGCAACCCTAGTAACTGGTTGCCTTAACCATCAACTTAAACTCAGCTTACAAGTGTAAATTTCCTCTTAGACTCTAAATCCACTTTTAAGACGTTGAATATTACGTAACACGACTGCCACTACACTTTAACAGATACCTTAGAGCATGCGTATTGTATAGATTTTATTATAATAATAATAATAATAATAATAATAATAATAATAATAATAATAATAATAATAATAATAATAATAATCATCATCATCATCATCATCATCATCATCATGGGATGATTCTTTCATTTATTTCTTCAAGAATTTTGAAAAGAAAGACAGCTGCCTTCGATTCAAGCTCTCCGGATTTTCACGTCCTGGACGACTGAGAACCAACACAGACATCTAAAATAACTTGTCTTTTAAACGAAGGTTACATTTTTGTGCTTACAAAACGGTGGGTTGTTACATGACAAATATACTTCAATAATAACGTATGATTCATAAACATCCCCCATTGCACGGCGCCATTTCGCTGACGTCACTAACGCGTGGCTGCTGTCTCGCGCTACTTCACCGTTGCTACGCTGCAGTCGTTTTACCTGCTTTTATGTATCCAGTAATGCCGCCTATACCGACCAGTGCCGCGTAACCGAATCCAATCCAATCTGTAGACATTCTGCAGTATGGCTCCCGGTCTAAAATTCTGTGTAAAGTTTCAGTTGTCCAAAATAAACAGTGTGCACACCAGCTCCACGCCGCCGCCAGCTCGTTGTGCACAGGTCAGCACTTCCGGGTTGGAATTCGTTCAGCTTTCGGGAAAGTGGTAAACCCGGGAAAAGCCAATCTGGGCATAAGTAATAATTCATTCATTATCCGAACCGCTTAATCCCAACTAGTGTCGCGGGAGAACCGGAGTAATATCACGCATTATTTCCATGTTTGTTCGTGCACATTATTTTAGGTTGCACAACAGATGAGAATGTTCTTCATGCTAAATTCTATTTTCATAAGTGTACATGTAATCTGTTGCTTCATCTCTGATTCAAAAGGCAACCAAAACATTACAGCTCTATACAACATTTTAGATTTTTGTGTAGAACTTTCCTTACTTTTGTCTTTCCTTTTTCCTCTTTCTCTCGCTCTTCTTTCCCTCTTTTTAAATGTCTTCTTTGTCTTTAGAGGTCCTGCTTTGTTTTTCTTTAGTGATAAGTAATTTCTTTAGCTGGTATGATTTGTATTTGTACACCATATATTGTAACATGGCGTATTATGTGTTCCTTTAATAAAGAGATGTAATTGAAAACAATTTGTCAACTTCTGCCTTCAGAATAAAGAACAATTTAAACAATGTGGTGTCCCACAGAAACGTCTATAAATACCAAGAACACAAACATGTTATTGTAGCAGTTGTGCAACATCGAAAATGTCCCTGGTGGTCGAGCCTTATCTGTGTCACAAATTAACAGTGTTGGGAAGGCTACTTTTACAACTTAGCTTTTCAAGCTACTTATGATTAAAAGCATGTTTTATTGTAGCAGTTAGTTACACTACAAGCTAACTTTGCACCTTGCAGCCCCAAAATACCCGTGTTTTACAAAGAGACACGCTCCCAATTTTATGTATTAAAGTGTTCTAACCACTTTAATCTTTCATTTCTTAAAATAACTAAACCCCTTATAATAAATTGTTTTTAAACACAAGAAGTCACTTCTATCTTTTAAACATAATATATTTAACCGTAAGGCATCAGGAACACTTGTTATGCGTAAGTGATAAAATGTCAAATTAACAACCTACACATTTTACAGGTAAATCAAATCAAATGTGAAAGCTGCAACAGATAAAAACAGACATAGGGACAAACAGTAAGAGGACAACAGGTGTTCGCAGTCACATCAGCAGCCTTTACATATCTTTTACAGGAACAAAACACAAAAGCCAAGCTAAGACTCAACTTAAACAAGGCTTGTTTATTGCACTTTTTGCTTTTTCTTCTTTTTGGTTTGTTTTTGGGAGGAGGTACATTCTTCTACAACCACCTCCTTCTCACTGATTCTCACTCTTTTGTTTTTGGATGGCATCAGAGACTTCATTTCAGTTGCTGTAGGAGAAACCAAAAAAAGAGTTCTGACAGACAGCATAACCTTTATAAATGGAAATACTTTTACAATTGAAATGAAAAGCAATCCTAAGTAAACAAACATTTTCTTTCTGAACATACACTGCAATTTGGCTGACTGGGAGGTTTGCTCTGGGCATGAGTCCACCTCTGCACTGCGTCTCCACAAAGTCAGGCAGGTGAGACGTGCTGTAGTGTTCACCTGGCCGAGTAGACACACCTCCTGCCTCTGTAGCCATGCCATGAAGAAATACATAAGAAAAGAACAATGAGAAATATACAAATGTTTTACTATGAAAGTATCAATAAATACAATTATTGATGAGGTGTAATCAAGAAGTGCTAACGTTTAAACCTCCAAATTCCAAATCTCTACATTGACTTACGGGTCGTAGATTGGTAAATGGTGACTATTTTCATAGTAATAAAGCGTAGTATCCATTAACATAGTATCCATCCAAGAATACAGCTGAGGAAAACTGATAAATGTACCTCCAGACTGAGCTTCCACAACTTGATGAATCCATCATTTGATGCTGTTACCAGCACACAAAAATCATCTGTCATGAAGCTGTCGACTGCTTTTATTCTACAAAGAAATAAACACAACAGTATAATTAATCATTATAAATAGCCCCAAAGTACTATACTCCAAAGTGCTCGGGAGCATTCAGCCCACATAAAAATATATATCCTGGAGTTTACACACATCCACACACACAAATTTTAATATGGCCAGACCACACAGAGTTATTTTAGTTTTAATTTACTTTCACCAAGTTAAAGGGGTACACAAAAGTATTAAATGTGACTGACTAAAAAGCAATAAACACAGCATGGGGCGTCTAAAGGTGTCTGTTCTATTCTTACTGAGTACCAAAATACAGAATAACAACAAACCTGACGTCATGAGCTTTGAACTCGCAAAGGCTCTTCTGAGTGGTAAGATCATAAACCTGCACATGTTCATCATCTCCTGCCACAGCCACCACTGTATTCTGCAAAATTACAGTATGGGTATTAGATTAAAGAGATAAGATACAAACGTTTATAATCACGTTTTTGGATTACTGTATCCAGACAGAGACCAATACAGACCTAATTGTAGATATTTTGTACACTGTATAGCAAATGGTATACAAATCTCTTTTTTATCACTGTTTTTTATCTTAAGCTCATGTTCACTTCTTTGTTTCTTAGATCGGCATATGATCACACAAACCTACCTTGAGAAATTTGACAGATGAAATCCTCTTGCAGTATGTCAGAGTGGCTGTGATGCTAGCAGACTCCAGGTCGTAGATGTCCAGTTTATCATTTATAGCTACAACATACTTATCCCCATCTGGTGACCACAGCACTATGTGTGCATCTTAATCGACAAACAGACCGATAATATCTTGTTACTACAGCCACAAAACACAGACAGAAAACTGAAATAACACAATGTCTAAAACTCATAATAATAAGTAGAAAAGGAAAAGAGGAAAAACAACAATTGGAAGGACTGATGTGTCACAGACTGGGATTGGAAGATTTGTGCTAAACACTGACAATTTCATTAGGCTGATACTGATAACAGCTCAATGCATGCAAGTACGGAAGACTAATCTCTCTACATACCTGAATATATCCAAACTGAAATTGATACTACCAGCATGTGCTGGGCAATGAAACAACCAGAATAATTTTTGAGAAAATATTATTTTAATGAAAATGCTGCCCCTTGCTACCTTAAAGTTAAACAAAATAACTAAATGCGCTTTAAACTAAGTGAGCAAACCAATACTGAAATCTGCAATTATGGCCGGGCCAATGTAAAAAATAATGGCTTGTAAGTTTCCCATGTTTCATTTAAATTATTAATTAGAGTATGAAAAAAGCAGAAGACCAGAAGCAGAAGATCCAAGTTATGCCGCAAACATATAAAACTAATAAAATACTATTCAACTGAATACACTTATTCTTGGCGGGTTATTATAACTGGAAAGTTTTTTTGCATACAGTTTGATATTTACTTTATAGTGACCTTTATTTACTTCATGTAAATTAATATACTAACATAGATGGCCAGTATAAACCAAACGAGAATGTCAAATTCTATACTGTCATTAATATCGAGATCGATCAGTACACGAAACAATATTGTGATTATTTTTACCAGTTCTACAACAGAGTGCCTTTTTTAAACAGCAGATTTGGCAAACTACATCATTACAGTGCTCACCATGTGTTCACTCACATGGAGCCACCTGTATGAAAGGTGACAAATCTCTGATTCCTGCAGCCTTGCTAAATGTGAAAAAAGCCTTGCGTTTATGTACATTTGATGTCAGGCTGCTTTATGTAGTGGAGCAGCTGGTACAACTAAATTGAACAGAAATTATAAAAGCACACAACATTTCACATTTAACTGTCTGAGGTAAACTTGATCAGTGGCATAGCAGTTACTACTTCATGCCCCCTAGTGGTGTAATCTTTGTGCTGTTTGTGACTAAAGAGAGATGAAAGAGTACTCATACTAGGCAAGGACCGGTATGAAAATCTGACGTTATGATAACCTTAAGCAAAAATACCACGGTATTGCTAACCCTAACCCATTTTTAATTTAGTACAAATTATGATGCTGTAGATAATGTATTCCATACTCTAGTTTCTTAATGTAAAAGCAGACTACTGCTGTTGCTACTACTAAGAATAATATTCAATAATTCTCTGTTATATTAAAGCTGATACACACATACAGTACGTAACGAGGGAGAGAACATACCAGCGAATGTGTCTACTCATTTGACGCAGAGATGTGCAAAATTCCGAATTGAACTGAGAATGACTCAGGAATTTGGGTTGAATTTTGAATTGAGGTAGAAAACAGGATGCAGAATTACAATTTGAATTAAAGGAAGTTGAATTAAAATTCACTGAAATTCAAAGAAATTCATGCAAGATATTATTTAGGTGAAGTTTCACAATAAAGTAGTTTTGTGAATATTAGTATTAAAAATATTGTGTGCATTAAATATTCTATGGGAATGTACATCAATTCTAAAATGCAGAATTTTGCACAGCCCTGGTTTAATGCATTTATACTTAACACACGCCGATAAACATTTATTACGGAGGAAAAGTAAACATTTATTTAGGAAAAAGGAAAAAATGCACTTAGACTTTAATATTCGAATATAGTTCACAGTTCATAATAAATGTTATGGGCAATAGTAAGTTAAAAACTAAGCTTGGCAGCAAACCTACAGTATTTCTTTCACCAATGCTAGACGCGGTTAGTATAGTAGCAAGTTGCAAATGTTTATTTTGAATCTTTTACCTTGAATTTAGCAAAGAGTGAGCAAAGAGTCACCTTCTTCTGCCACTGCGCACAGTTGGTGTCAGCCAGAGGAGGGTGGGGTGTTAATCTATGCTTCACACCACATGAGGGAGAACTTCACGTTCTATTTTTTTTTTTGTTTTGTGTTTTTTTTTTTTTTTGCATAAAAATATCTGATAAAGGTTTGGCCAATTTAGTCTGAATTTTAACAGCACATGTATAGTGCCTGACATTACCATATATCACAGGAATGGTAATGATAAACCAAAAAATGGATGATTGATAACACGGACAGCATAATTTTAAAAACTGAAATTAAATCTTGAACTTGACCCCCCAAAAAATCTTCAATCAGAATTGGCACATACTGGAAAACTGATGGCCTTCCCATCTCTAATACTGAGTGTTTAACAACATGTCAGGAGTTTCACACTAATAATTGACTGAAGTTAATAGATGATAGTGTACATAATTTAAAAAAATTACTTACGTTCTTTTATATTCTTGATGAATGCTGACCTTCCATCTATAAGATTCCATGTTCTGCACATAGATAAAAAAAACACATTATGCTATGAGGTTAGAAAATATGGAAGTACAACTTGACTTAAAACAGAAGTTTTGTAGATGAACATGTACCTCAGTTTTTTGTCTGTTCCAACTGACAGTGCGAGTTTCCCAGATGGATGCACAGACAGACATGTTACATGGCCCCTTTTATAAAAACACAAAATGACAGTTATTTTATTCAGTAAAAACAGCTATCAGGACATGGATCACTGTCTTACCACTTACATGTGGGCTTTAATGGACTTCAAACACTCCCATGTCTTTGTGCTCCACACACAGAGCAGACCATCTTCCCCACCACTGAGTAAATGAGAACTGCCATAGAACTCCAGACACGAGATAGTACCTGTGGAAACAAACAGTGCACAGGAAATTCAAGTAAGATCTACAAAAATTATTTAGATAGTATGCAAATAATTAAATACAAGGAGTATTCATGTTTCAAACTTGATGAGGCATTTAACTGACTTCTGTGCATGAATACAGTGTATTCAGATAAGGTCAAGGATCTGATTATCTGGCCAGCTGAACCAAATCTCACAAAATAAAGAACGGTTTAAGCAGGTTGAAATTCTTAAAAAACATTCCAAGTACATTTCATATAATTGTAACCAACACACAATATGCAGCTTGTATTATACCATTTTTGTATTTACCATTTTATTATTCAAGTTCATTTTCTGAATGACAATTTTTTGTGCAAGTTGGAGTCAAATGGAGTCAACTGACCAGAAAAATATATCAAAAGGTAGAACTCACATTTGAAACATCATGATGTCTCCTAATTTTTCCAGAGTTGTATACTGCGTTCTTGTTGTATCAAACATTGAAGTGCTAAAACAAAATCACTGCTGCATACTATGCAGTGACAACATGCTATGTGTGTCAACATTCATGAAGACCCAACTTTTAATTTGGTATCTTGAAGCCTGAAACCCAGTATGAATGCAATATGGGTGGTGTTCACTCTCATCCACTCTTATGTGCTGGATTGCATTTATGACCGAAGGATCTGATTTTTTGTCCCATTCTCACCATCATGCTGTAATAAGGCCCCATGCTCTGTTCTTGTCTTCATGTTGTAGAGCTGGATGGTTTCATCTTTACTGCCTGTGGCAATGAACTGTTGGCTGGCTGCCACAGAGGACAGGGAGGCAGTGTGGGCATGATGTGTGAACACTGGCTCCAACGTCCAGTCCTACTGGACACAACAGCACACGGCATGACTACTTCTGCTTCACACGTCACTGTCAGTGACGAACAAAAAATCTTAAATTAAAAAAAGTGAAATAAAAGTCTGCCCCTCAGACAGAAATCTGGTGAATAAACTGCGAGATGCATCATATTTCTATGAGAATTATCAAGTAGATTACATTTGTGTTCATTTACAATGTTGTCGGAATAAAAACATTTCATTCAACATGTAAATCAGGCGATTCATTTATTTCTAATTAATAAATGCACATATTAACCAAATGGACGTTAATGTGCCATATAATATTTACAATATTTAGAACAGGATCAATATGCCACATGTTTACCGAGCATATGAACTTTGACTTTTTTAGGTCCGATGTAGAACATGACACCCAAAATAGCCAGGCTAACGATGCTTCGAACATAAATGATCAATTGTCCATAATTTAACTTAGAAATCACCAATAAAACCAGCACCACAACAACACCAAGACGAACAGCAGCTGCTGCTGCCGGAACAAAATATAAGAGTTTCAGAGTAAACTATATAGTGGTTTCTTGAGAAAATAACTTGCCTCTTCTCCGGGACACAATTTATAACCAAACACTATTTGCTCGTAACTTCCAGCGATTACTTCCATTTGATCCGTCATGGTTTAATCGAGTGGGCACACCGGAAAAAACACTGTATACACCAAGAGAATAAAAACGTTGCTCAAATACAAAGTAGAAACCGTGGAGCTGATAAACACAACTCCGCCACCATGTGCATGGTTTTAACAGAGGAAGTGACAGCTGTGTGTTTCCGGGTCATGCTAAAAAAAACACCACGATGTGCCATTACCATAGAGAATTTCTATACATAGAGATGTCATGCTGATCAATCACGAGTTGTACTTTGCTCTAGAGGGCGCTCCCGAGCGAGTACAATTATTAAGAGCTTCGTCGCTCACACCTCAATGGCTGGGTAAAGTCCCAGCAGCTTCATTGAGGTTGATGGAAAACACTTGCATGTCTGAGCTTTGTGGCGTGTGTCCTTGGTGCTTTCTTCAGGTCATCAGGTGGGGGCACTCGTTCACTAGTGTTTCGTCAATTAACCTGCAGCACCTCCAGAAGGCTTGACAGCCAACCCCAGCGTCCTGGGGAAGCCCCCTCGGCCCCTTGGACTCCACAGCCAACTGCTCTATGATGTTCACTATCTGCCCGGTGGGTCGATGAAAGCCGTATTTGGACTAAATTTAGCTTGTCTCATACGGGGCAGCCATTGTCCCTTATTTCAACTTCGGAATTCTGAGTGCACCGACAGTATACACTAATAGAGGGCGCTACACGCTGGTTGGTTTGCAGGAGAAACCAAGACAACTTTAAAAAATATCTGCATGCTGACCTAGGGACGCAACACGTTTTCGTCCACTAGCATTCTGGATGTATTGCAGAAAGATTCCAAATGTATTTTGTTAAATGGATCTGATTACATTCAATATGTGTTCGTAAAATTCAGACACAGTATACCGTCAATTTTATTATCTCACGCCATTTGTATTTGAATATAAAAGCATTTGTAGTGTGTTAAGATTTGTTTTTTATGTAATTCCATTAATGTTTGCAGTCATCCTTCAGCGCTATTACTTACTTTTTATTTTGGACTTGCTCGCCAACTAGTGGTTATCTAGTGTATTACAGAACATGGCAGAATGAATAGGAAGTGGACGGGCTCTACACAAGGACCTGCTGCCTCTGGGCAGGAGTTTTGAACAAGGTGACCACTAAAGGACCAGCAGAGATAAAATAACACATTGTATACATATTGATGCATTTTCATTAATTAGCAAACAATATAGATATGTCCTATTTAATGTTTTTCATGTGTTCCATAAATAAGACAACTGACTTAGTTCTTCATTAGGTAACTTTTGAAACAAGCTGATTAATAGAAATGAAAAGTGCTCCACAAAATCTGCTTTCCAGTTAGTGCATAGGGTTTAGCAAGCTTGAGGAGCAAAGGATTATGGCGTTTTGTTTCTTTGCTGTGACTTCAGTCTGATCAGTTTAGCTGAAATCATTTTAATTCGCCATGTAACCACATTAACCCTGCTGCTTTCATTTAGTGGTGTACATTTACATTGATGGTATTTAGCAGTTACTCATCTTCCTGGGACAACTAGGGGTTAAGCATCTCTTGGTCCATAACTGTAAATCCTACAACTACATCCACAATCACCCAATCCTACCACACTTGGTTTTTATTTACAGTGAGATTTTCTTTCCACTTGTTCAGTTTACCAGGTGAACTAATATGTTATTTCCAGTCTGTGGTAGATTTGAATTTGTGAGAATGGGGCAGGGGTGTTTCCAGGAACCAAGTTTTTTTTTGGTTTGTTTGTTTGTTTTTTTCAATTTGTATACAGCATATAAAAGGTGTTATAGCAGACTACAAACTATAGTAGACTGCCTAAATTATCATTTAATTTCCAGATGCATACATGTTGATGAAACAAATAAGCCAAACAACTGTACAATTATTTTGACTACCCAGGCTAGACTCAAAATACCTTGGGCTATAGCTCTGTAAAATCGGCTGGCGACGCTCTTAAAATGGGGGCCGTGGTGGTCTAGTGGTTAGGATACTCGCCTTTTGACCAAGAGGTTGTGGGTTTGAATCCCACCTCCAGCAGTACCATCACTGAGTTCTTGAGCAAGACCCTTAACCCCAAGTTGCTCCAGGCAAACTGTCCCTGAAAGTAGGAAAATGGGAGTTGCTCTGGATAAGAGCTTTGCTAAATGCTGTAAATGTAAATGTGAGAACAAAACACTAGTCGGGGCTGTGAATTTATAAACCTAGATGTGCCTGCTGTTCTTCTTCTAAAGATTGTTACAAAAAGTCGGGCCCACTACTGTGAGAAAGGTAATTAAAGCTTAATGAGAGGCTAGTTAAATGACTTGGACTTTTTAACAACTGGTTCACCTGGTTAACTGAACAGCAAGAACGAAAACCTTACTACATACTGACTCACTGAAGGTAGATTTGCGCATTTGTGCCTGGAGCTCCTGCGTGTCGTGAAGTTGGGCCTGAAACGTAACGCTATTTTTCCGTGGTTGAGCTTTTGGTTTCTTTACGGTAAGGTGGACCTGCAGTGTCCGCAAAGGCATCAGGTGATCTACTGACTCAAAGCGTAGGCTGACTACAGAAAACACAAAATGACATACTCAAAAAATGCGAGCCTATTATTTCTCGTTTTGGGATTACACACCGATCTAATACACCGTGCGTGTCTCGCAATCTGACGATGCGCTAATTTGTTGGGAGAAAATCCGTTTCCTTTCCCCCCGGGGATTTGTAGTCTTTTACTTTATATGCGAAACAACACTGACCGTAGCCGACCAGTCACAACATGGGACTGTGCTACAGCCTCCGTCCCCGACTGTTCGGGGATTTAGGCGGATCCATTTCAAACGCCAGCTCGGACTTGGACCAGCCGCCTGATCCGACCGTTCCGTCTCGTGTGGCGGAATCTCGACAGGAGGAGTCTGGGGAGAACAGCGCGACATCGCCGCTGCGCACCCAGACACGCTTCTGGGACTCGGGTAAACTCCCGCTCGGGGAGCCCCGGCTTGGAGACGCAAGCGGCGACGGCGCACTGATACAAAATGGGGGTGGAAAAGGAGGCAAGGCGGCCGCCAAGGAGCGGAGTCGACGGCTACCGCTGCTGCAGACGTCCGGTAACCAAAAACAAAAAAACTGGGACAAGCTGGTGGTGGAGGAGAAGGAGGCCGAGAAGGAGGCGAAGAAAGTCAGCAAGAACATTGACCGGGCCTTGAAGGAACTTAAACGGGAATACAAACAGACACATCGATTACTTTTATTAGGTAAGAGCCGTCGATTATTATACATTATATTGTTTTATATTGGGTATTTCTTTTAATACGTAAGCTCGCTAATGCGATGAAAGGCAGGTTGTTGGTGAAGCGGCATTGACCTTGTTTATTTCCTTTTCTTGTTGACACCTTTATATATAACAGTTTTGCTATTGCTGTTGTCTCATGCAACAATAGGCTAATTAAACCTAACTAGTTCACTTCTCATATTTAGTATGATTTTTAGAAATCGGTCCTGCTGATTATTACTGGATGGTTCTAGTCAAGTGTTCAAAACACAACTTATGCTGGTTTGGCACCAACAACAGGATGGAGTTTTTCACAACACAGTCTTATGCTGGTCACAAATAAACTGTCTTTTTTTTTTTGAACCAGGAAGACAAGCTGAGCTGTTTATTATCAATAAGGGAATCAAGTAAAGGAACTTGCATTTGACTTGCAATGAAAGATTAAAAAAACAAGGAATTCTGTATTCAAATAGTAATTTATGTGCAATATTAGAAGTGTAACAAAACTTTGCATTGTTCATTACAAGACACATGGGAAATAACTTCTAAATGTTAGCTTCCACATTATATATAAAAAGAATGGACAGCCAAACAAATTCCTAAAAAGACAGCAGGTACTGTTTGCTGTGACCGGTAGATAAAGACTAAATAGAAGAAAAAAACCCCTAAAAATTTTGTCTTTTTATGTTCTAATATTTTATATTGTGGTCCAAGAGCCACAATGTCCATATATTTTTGAAAACAAACTGTATTGTTGCACTCCTAAGCATCCTTAGAAATTTGTAAATCCTCAGTTATTGTCTTTATCCCTTCTTTCTTTACCTTTTTGTCCAGATTATGGTTGCTCCTTGGTGTAAAATATCATATTCAGTAGTCTTTTCTATTGTTTTTAAGACAGGTACTGAATCTAATATCTAGTTACAACGTCTTTCAGGACTTGAAGTGTGTTACTACGGGATGTAAGGGATAAACACTAGCCTGTGAAGTTCTGTTGCCTTATACATCCATGGTTTTGCTTCCATGAATAAAAGTGTTCCACAGTATCCCAAAAAAATATATAGAGATGGTTGAGTAGCTCATGAAAAGAATGAGTAGACGCTTGCTGTGCTTTGTTTTGAGACAAAAAACCTCCACTAATGTAATGAATGTTTCGCTATTATTGCACTTAATGCCAAGTTGGTAGACAATCCCACATCTCTGAATTTTCACTCTATTCTGCCAATGCCAAATCAGGATGCTTGTGCTTTTAATAACCGCTGTCCTCACAGTTATCCCATAACAGTCGTCCAAACACGTCTTTTTCCATGCCACAATGGAAACTCTTTATACCTATGAGTGCCAAAAGGCTATATTTAAACACAATAAATGACACAAGCCACAAATTTAGCTACACCTGCATCACAAAAAACAATTACATTACAAAATGGCTTTTAAATGTCCATCTTATGACAGTTGTCCTTGTTCTGAGATGTGGCAATTAATTATATAACTGTAGTGCCTTTTCACCAAGATTGAGTGTTTAAATCAGTATTTATATATAGTGTAGTATTAATTATTAGTAGTACCTAAAGAAGACAAGCAAACATTCTATAAAAATAAAGTGAAAAAAGATGATGGAGTGACTTGAGAGGACATGTTCAGTTGAGAAAGTGCTTGCCTCATAAGCCATGACATTCCCAGTCCAGTCATTTTCATAACAGCTGCAGAACCTCAGGCTTCAGAAGGGCTTGTATACTTTCATTTCTATGTTTTTTTTATTTTCGTTTTTAGTCTATTTAATCATGTATCATTGCATTTTAAGTGCCAACTCTTTGCTGAATAATTTGCCAAAGTGTTCTGTTCTGTATATTCTGCTGCTTAGAGAGAAATCTTTTATTGTGTACTCAAAGTACCCTTTCATATCTGAATATTACATATTGAGTGTTTAAGGCCAAATGTATGTGTGTGAATAAGACACTGTCAGTCAAAGTCACATAAGAATTTGGATTACAAAATGTACAGCTAAGCAGTAAACAGTAAAGCAGTAGACTGCTAAATAAATTGCTTCAATATATAGGAATCTATTCAATACGGTCCAGCTTTAGCATCCAGAAAGCCGAATCAGGTCTTTTTAAAGGCTCATCAGGCACAACCGGTTATATTGTATTTCATATCATTAACATATCCCTGCTAGCCTCATGTTTCCTCTGCCTTCTACCATACTGGTACTTTCAAACAACACATATGACTGAAGTACTATTTTACCCAGCAGCTTCAATGATGAACATACTTGTGTAGTGAATGAATATTTATGTAACGTGCAGTCACAAAAATGGAAGCAATACTAAAGAATCAGGCAAGTAAACACTGCAAACAGCAGAAATGAATGGAAATTCAATTAAATTGAATGGAATGAAATTACCTTTGTGTGGAATTTCTAATTTGATAATGTCTGCAATGTAATAGTGTCCATATATAATCTTTGACTGACAGTAACTATTTTGGTATGTTTTACAGAGTCGGGTATTGCCCCCTCTTTGCTTTGTTGCAATATACCTGATAAACTGAACTTTGCTTGCCCGTAAATCAGTTTTATCATTTACTAGAGTTGAACTTTGATTATGGAGTCCCCTCACCATTTGTGGCAGGTTAACTGAAATAGCGTCATCCAAAATATACACAATCAGGAATTGGAATTAATTCAGTCATTTTTTAAACTGTACACTACTTTACCTTACTAGTTTTCTTTCAGATGACAAAAGACAATGCTGAAGATATTTTTTTTCATTTGACTGGTTATATGTTTTTTAGTTGTAAAATACCTTCATAGGAACTTATAGCTTTTAGGTTCTTGTTTGGAAGAACAAGAATGTACAGTTGAATTTACCCTTTGATCTTTTCATAGGTGTATGCCTTTGATTTCAGTTGCCATAAATCAAAAGAACTTTACAGAACTTTATGTGATAGAAAAGCAAGTGATTTGACTTTTGTTCTTTATGGATTATAACATGATAAGATAGAATGCCTGCCACTGTCTAATTTGGGGATATTGATTTAATACATGTATCTGGATGATCACTTTATTTAGATATAGCAAAGCGGGAACACAGCAATGTATTTTTAGATAACACTATGGGATTTGGTGTGGTGTACAGTCCCAGTTTTATTTGCCCCATTTAGAATGGATCTATTGGGCATATTTCAATATTTGAATCATGAAGCATTTGAAACAACGTAAATGATGTGTGTGTCTTTTACATTTTGTAAGAATGTGGACAAGAACATGGCAGTGCATTACTTAACGGAGATTCACAGTGCAAAAGAGCCATTCCAGGTGGAGTCAAAAATGAATATCACACAGCTTGTTCACTACAGTGTAATATTGCAGTCCAGGAGTGCATTCACAGATCAGCCACAACATTAACACCACTGGCAGGTGAAGTGAATAACCTTGAACATTCCCTTATAATGGCATCCAGTGACAGGATTTAATGTAGTAGACACCAAGAAATAGTCAGTGCTTGAAACTGATGTGTTGTAAACAGGCGAAAATTAGCAAACATAAGGATCTGATGGACGTTGGCAATTGCTATATTGTGACATTTGGATGAGTGGGTCAGAGCATTTCCAAAATGGCAAGTTTTTGGTGAGAATATCTTGTGCTGTGGGAGCCAACCAAAAGTTTCTCGGTCCAAGGAACATAAACCGATGAAAGGATTGTTTGTGTCCAAGACCAAGAACGTGCTCTAGTTGGTTGTTTAGTTGTCATTCACCTCATGAGGATGGACATTGTCATGGTAACGGTATTACCTGATGGTAGTGGCCTCTTTCAGCAGGGTAGTGTGCCCTCCCACACGGCAAGTTTGCTCAGTAGTTGTTTAGCCTGGCAAAGAGTTCAAGGTGTTGACCCGGCCCTCCAAATTCCCCAGACCTCATCTGTGGGAGGTGCAGGAAAAACAAGTCTGATCCTGAAAGCCCCACCTCCAAACGTATAGCACTTTAAAGGATCTTCTGCTAACGTCTTGGTGCCAGATACCACAGCTCACTCTTGTGGAGTCCAGCTTTCAGGTCAGGGCTGTTTTGGTGGCATGAGGGGCATGGTTTTAATGTTGTGTTTAAATTTTAATCACTGCTATATATGGCTAGTTTTCTTTCAGATGAAAAGGAAGTTGTCAGTGAGTGGAAAACTCAGCACATCATGGTTTCAATGTTGTGGTTAAATTTTAATTATCTTTACAAAGGAAATGACACTTTAAAAACTTTGGCAAATGTTGCCTTTATGCCCTGTGTAACAACATAATAATACAAATTTCCAGTATGTAGGTACTACTTTTGTAACATTATATGTAACACTTGTGTACCTCTAACAGTCAGCAAAAATAAATCACATTAATAGGAGAAAGCGTTGTGTTTGCTGAGAAGTAGCCAACTCTGAACCATTCAGTGGTAAACATCTGCTGTTACAGTCCACATTGTGAGCATTTAATTGCAGATATGAGGAGCAATGTGTTTTGCTCTGCTTTACTTAATTATGCAAGTAAATGTGCTTGTTGGAGTTGTAGTATAGAAGGATACTTTATACTCTCTGTGGACCAATCGGTGACTGTGAGTCTGCGTAAGTGAGGTTAAAAATGTATGATATGGTTGCTACCTAATCTTGCATGCCCAGTTACTTGTTTGCCTATTTCTAGTTCTGTCCCCACTTTAGAATGTTTGCTACTGGGGTCAACAGGCAATTTCACCACAGTAGAAACTGTAAAAAAAAAAAAATAAAAAATAAAAAAATTTAACTAGAGATTTTATTTAACATTTGTAACACTAATGTATTAAAGAAGACACCAGAGTCACAACAACAGTAGTGAACTTATTCAATAATAAGATTCACTTTGCTACAGTCTACTAAGAGTAAGATGCATCTAAAATAGGATACAAGGGAGCTGCGAAAAGTGGTTTATTTTTTGTCTAACGCAAATAGATAAAAAGTGTACAGTTGTGAAATAAGATGATAGTTGTTTACTTTTGTAACAGCAAATGGTCATTTTTAAACTTCATATAATCGTATCATGGACAGCATAAAATGCAGTACTAATTTTGAATAACATCTTATTCAGTCACACTTATACAATTTTAGAATAATATATTACTATTATGATTGTTATGGCTACTGCTGTTTTTCTAAAGCTAAAATGCAAACATGTCCCCACATATGCCACACATATATGTTTTATGTAGTACTATGCCGCATTTGCAAACATACATGTAAATACTATCCCTCAACAGTACAACACAAAAAAGCAAGAGATGTATTCAAGAGATGTAAGATTTAGAAGGAAAATATAACAAATAAAGAGTGAGTCAAGACTCTTGCTCACTACTATTAATAACAGGTTTACTCTATTTCTGTAGCGTGCATTTGCAAAATTTCTTTAATTCCAATATATGTTGTTATGAGGAGATGGTATGTAGAAGCGTGTGCATCAGGATCAATCTGTACTCACATGCTGCCTTTGCAGGCTATTCAAGGTCAAAGTTCATGACTGTTTTTTGTTCTTGTCCATCCCCGTGAACTTATCCTGACATCTCATAAAACACCCAATAAAAGTGATATCAATTCGAGAACATGACTTTGATTATGCAGATCTGAGGTCAGACAGTTCATTGTGTTGTGAATATTAAATTAAAGCAATAAGCCATGAGAGGTCATGCGTTACAGTGATTTTGTCATGGGGAACTGTGTGTTCCCATCGAAACTCTTGAACTTTTTAATCTCTTAAGTAAGCTAGAACATTGATTTTAAAATGCAACAAAGTTCAATTTATTATTATTATTATTATTATTATTAATAAATAAGAAATATGTATAATGGCTTAACATATAATATTTTGCAGATGGGCCTGATATGCAACACTGAATTATGGAATTGAGTAATTTTGTCTAAGTTAGTGGGATGACTAGTTTACCTTATAATATCACTGGGGTCTATTGTGGAACATTTGTTAACAGTAAAATAAGCAGTAATAGTTTTAGTAGTAATATACCTATTATATCATTATATAAGTCACCGATTTAGTAATTTATGGATACATTATCTCAATTTCTCCCTCTTTCTCAGTGAGGCATGTAAAAGAATCATGAGAATGACAACAAAAGATCACACATTTTGCAATAGTTGGATACACTACCAAACTCTTTCGCCCTCTTTCTCAGTGAGATGTTGAAGAAACCTGAGAGTAGTTCTATTAATAAAATATCAGTTGTATAATTAAAAGGGCACACAGATTTTGGAATATATGGACACACTTCCCCAATATCTCTCTCTCTCTCTTTGTAGGAGAATTAGGAGAAGGGTTATGGGGTAAATATTTGTACACTCCTTCAATGCATTGTCTTTGGGTCTCTGATAGAGGAGGCATTTTCCATTGCGCATTTGTGCTAAGGACTACCGCGGCGTCGCGAAACCACTCCCTCCCTTTCCGGGTGTTTTGGTCGTTCATGAATGTCAGCGAGACCATGGGAGAGAGAGAGCGAGAAAGCGGACGGTTCGCACAAGCTAATGGAAGTCAGAAATCCTCTAATATTAGATTGAATATCTTGTAAAACGTCGGATCCATTTGCCCACCAAAGGAGAGACTAATGCGTGTATAAAAACCCACAACGTTTGACGTGCTCGTGTTATTTTTTGGTTTGTCTATACTGGAAATTACATACGACTCGCGCACTTCGCGTCCAAATAAGGTTCTTGCATAATTGTTGGTCCTGTAATCGACGTTTGTGATGAGGCGATTAACTGTATCTGAAAGGAAATGGCCATACGACTTTTGCCCTAAGACCCACCCTTCGACTCAAAATTGCTAGCGTTTTCTACCCTTATATTTTTCGTGCTTTTTTTTGGTTACTAGTAACGATTTATGAAGTCGTGGCACACCTCAAAACCCAGTTAAATTCCACATTTAAACACACGCTTCTGTGTATTTTTGTCCAGAAGCTCCAGCCGTGTTGCTGCGCTTTAAGGTTACTACCATGTGTCACAGAGAGAGGCAGTGCTGAGTTCGAGCAACAAATAGGCAACTGATAGAAATGTAGATTGAAAAAAAATAGCGAAAAGGAGGACGAGACGGCGACGTGTTTTTTTTTTTATTTTCTTGGCCAGGCTTTTTTCATGGAGAGCGCAAGTTTTTACCGTCGTTTTAACCCAGGGGCCCGTTTTCACGCCGCAGATTTAATCGTTTCGCCCCGATGCCAAATGTCCATTTGGGCTGCGGCGAAAATGTCACTGTAACCGGGGGAAGATTCTTCCCGGCGACGGGGAAACGTCGCGCTGATTTTCCGCATCGAAATCCGGACAGAACAAATCGGGACACGACGTTTTCGCTTTCATGGAAGATGGGCTGCTTGGGGAACAGCAAAACCGAAGACCAGCGCATCGACGAAAAAGCACAGCGAGAGACGAACAAGAAAATAGAGAGGCAGTTGCAGAAAGAGAGGCAGGCGTATAATGCCACCCATCGCCTGCTGTTATTAGGTAAGACGTAAAAGGGCATTTTGAGGGGCGATAAGACGCGTTATGACGGCGGAGAGCTGCGTTCGGATCCGCGCAGACGTTCATATTTTGACAGCTCGGGCTGCTGGACGCCGTGCTGGGGTTTATTGATGATGCCCTGATTTCGAAACGATGACACGTCTTTTCTCTTTTGTAACAGCAGTTTTCCGCACGGTATCTCTGGTAATCGGTTTTGTTTCTCTCTACAGGGGCTGGAGAGTCGGGGAAAAGCACCATTGTGAAACAGATGAAGATTCTTCACGTCAACGGGTTTAACGCGGAGTAAGTAGGATTTTACATTTGACGTTTCACGCGTGGATTGAACTTAAAATCGCGTAGGAAACGAGCATTTGGCCAGGGTATGGCGATGTTGGGAAAAATCTAACATTGTGATACCTTCTTTGCTATTTTCGCGTTATTATTATTTATCATGTGACCTGAATAGCTTTGTAAATCGTTGAGCATTCTACAGTTAATGGGGATGATTTTGTAGGGGAGCGCATAGTAAAACCTGGATAAAATTTTTTTACCATCCTTTCCTGAACATTATCTGAGAACGCTTTAATCTGAATAAAATTGTCTATAGAATAGTAATTTATAGATTCTAATACAGATCAATCCTATAACCAGAACTACCACCAACTATCCTGATCAAGGCCCTTAACCGCAAGGTGCTCCAGAGAGACTGATAAATGATATATCTGACAAATGTCTCTTGCACACCTAGTCATGGACATGAGAACAGGACATGTTTCTTTTTGCATCAAGTAGCAAGAAGTTGTAACATGATGTGTTTGATTTAATTTGTCTTATTTGACAAATAATACACATATTAAATATGACTTTGAGGCATTTTTATGTACATCCTAGTGATGATGCTGAAATGGCATATTACATGACCACCACCATGTCTTTGTACAGCATACGAAAGTATATTCAACCACATAGCCTGTTGCTGAACATGAAGCTGAAGCAGGAATATATCATGTGTTTAGACATTCATTAAAACCAGCTATAGGCTCTGCTGAGACCACTCAACAGAACATTTCTTGACGTACGTTTACACAATATCAGCACAACACAGAATTTTATCATTTGATTGATTACTGTCATTTTACAACTTTTTTTGCTACTTGCTATGAAAGGAAAATTTCATCATTCCCGGTTCTAATTGTATATGACTTATCAACAAGAGAAGTCTGTGACATAGCATAATTTACAAAAATATGTTTTTATCACATAAAGTTAATTTTCTTAGCTCATGCACATCACCTACAACATCGCCTCAGTCATTCTAGAAGGGTTCATTTTTTCCCAAATAGGTCCTTTTTGGTATACAAATTCTGTATTTTATAAATATCACAGACAACAGTAATGTAGTGTCAATATTATATAGCCCTCCTTTTGAATTTTTTTAACTTGTAGGTTTCATAATGATGTGTTAGAAATATTATTGACTAATGAATATTAGCCTTAAGTTAAGATGCTTGAGGTTGAATTTGTTTTAATCTTCAAACATAATGACATCATATCTGTTTGGTATACTTCAGGATAAATTACTCAGATGTCAAAAGTTGCTCAGATGCATAAAGCCCCAATGTCTCAAACTTTGTATTTTCTTACTCAAGCAATGTGTGTGTTTTATTCACAGAGAGAAGAAGCAGAAAATCCTAGACATTCGGAAAAATGTGAAGGATGCTATAGTGGTAAGTACACAGTGTATATGGTCAAAATATATTGCTACTTACATGGAAACTGTATTGTTCTGCAAGTTTCGTTTGAACACAACACACGGGTTTGAAGATATTTATAGACCGCTGAAGTTTGACATGAATTACAACTGTTTGAGGGGCTGTAATTCACTAGACACAGTGTAAATTCCTGTTATTTTATTCCTTCCCTATTTGCACTATTATAATTGCCAGTAGATAATTTCAGTGCATCAGACCCCAAGCTAAATGGCATATAATACATGATTTTGCTATAATACATGATTTTGATTTCATCTTATAGGCCAATGAAATCAAGTAGGCTAAATGACAGTTTAGCACTCATTGTGCAATGTTTTTTTGTTTGTGTTTTAGACCATAGTGTCTGCAATGAGCACTTTAATACCACCAGTCCCTCTCGCCAACCCAGACAACCAGTTTAGGATTGAATACATCAAAAGCATAGCACCTCTGTCAGATTTCGACTACTCACAGGTAAGACAATGCTCATGTTTTTTAAACACTCTGGAACCTGGAATTATTACATTGCTCAAAATGCAGTTCAAATGAATCTGCAGCTTTTTCTCTCTAAAAAATAGGGTTCCAATAGTTTTGTTAAGCAAGAGTTTCCATCCAGTCCTCAGAGATCCCAAAACGGGACACATTTTTTGAGTTTCATAACTGTCAACAGCTAACCACTTTCAGCAACATTTCTTGATGAGTTGTATTTTGGAACTGAAACAGAATGTAAACATTTGGTGTCACCAGAGCTTGTTGGCTGAGATTTTTAAGTCTACCTGTTCGCTGGTTTACTGGTCAAAATGACTCTAACAGGACATCTGACTGTCTTTGATTATGTTGTGTTGTTTTTATTACCTTAATTAGGGCCTTGTATTTAGTATTTGTATTTACATACTCTATGTGTCAATGTCCTGTAGCCTGTTAAAGTATGCATTGCCATAGCAACTCTCATCAACACATCTCCCCAATTTATGTGTCTGGTATTGCTTGTCAACTTTTTAAAAAGCAGAACAAAACCAAATTGACTCTGATTTTCTGTACTTCATTCTGCATTAATTACTGCTATCATCTGCATCCTGTTTTGGTTTTGTTGATTTGTCATCATGGAAATAGAATATGTAGCAAAACACATTGGTCCAAAAATGTTTAAACACAACCATACTTAAGTTAGTATGCTGTTGAGGACATGGCCTTTGTTGAAGTGACTACTTGCATCTAATGCATCTAGTTTGATGTCTAGCTTGCTGTTGTATAATGTACAAAAATCATATTAAGTCACCATCAAAAAAAATCACTCCTGAATTTTTACAGTGGGATTAAGTGCCAGTACATTGCATTTTTTTGTTTATCATATTGTGTCGGAAACAAAATTGCCGCAGCCCAAATTTATCACTACTAACTACTGTCAAAATCCAAGGCTTGTTTCCTAGTTACCTTTCTGGTTTTGGCATTTACTGTGTGTAGTAATGTAAAGACAAATTTGTCTTGAAAGCTTCTGAACATTTTCAAATTGCAGTGTCAGTAGAAACTTTCACCTGGTTATCAATATTTGTGGCATAGTTTCTACTGATGTCAAAACAGGAGGAATTGTTCACTTAGGCTTCAGTTAGGACTTCTGGAACATCTCTAGAGAGAAAGATTATATTGTGTGACTTTTTTAGTGACGGCTGTACTTTACTAAAGTGCTTACCAATTCTCTGTAACAGAATTTCTGTATGACAGAAAATTAATGAGAGCACTGAGTGACCAGTACACTATGTTATGTTTAGCTGTGCAGGTGCAAAACAAGCAACTCAAAACAAGCAATTCAAAATCATGATCACTGATTATGATTTAATCCTTCATAAATGACTTTTAGTCATCTAATTACAGATCTTGATGATCCACTAGTTTGACTGTCTATACAAAGAAAGGACTGAGTAATTTTGTCTTGCTCTTGTATTGAATGTTGAGTCCCCTGGCGTCTGCCTTTTCTCAGCTGAATCTCAGCATAATAACTCTTAACTTGGAAACTGTAAGAACTGTGAAGGACCCAGATCACAAGTTGTTAAATCCATTTAAACACATCAAAGTTATTTTTGTAATATACTCTATATTATTTGGGACGTCTACCTTGGAAAGTGAAAAAAGAAAATTGCAGAAATGATGATGACAGCATTTATACTGGTCAACAGTTCAAAATTCTTGAACTTTACAATCAGTTGCATCTTAGTTAATTCAATATGAAGCAACTACAGGTAATGGCAGGAGCCTGAACTATCATGCAAAAAGTAAAAATACTGTGAGTTATAATTGAGTGAACTAATATACAGGAAATTAATGAGCAGATACATGCATTCTATGGGGGGTGGGGGGTGGGTGAGCAGCAGTTGAGGTTATCAAGTTATCACTTTATATAGAATGAAGGGTTTTCAAAGTGATTGTTACACCAGCTCTAATACAGCCACATTGTTTCAGATTTTGTTCTATGTTTCTTCACGTTGATTCAGACTTTCTTCTGTGTTCTATTCAGTCTGAGTCTGAAAAACTAGCACATGTTTTACTTATGGGAATTAAGTGTTCATTTGTTGGAAAATTAGTGTTTTCTCTCCTCGTTCTTGTACATTCATTTTAGCTGTTGCTGCTGCATTTTCGCTTTTGATTTCATGGCTTCTCATTCTAATTCAGTGAATTGCTACAACAGTATTAAGGATTCTTATGCTCAAAAACATAATGCTTCGAGCCCAAAATGTTCTTCTATACATGTTCTTAGTCATTTGCTGCCAAAGCTACTTGTTCCTCATTAAGCTTGGAGGGTTGGACCTTTATGCATTAGGTATGGATCATAATTTAGTTTTTAAATAAAAGAGAAGGTTTTTTTTATTTTAGAGGTTTTAGAGGCTCCGTCAATATATAATAACTGGAAAAACAATTGTAGTCACTAATAATGAGCGTACCGGAGTTCATCCCGCAATCCTGCAATGTGTGCTGTGCTGTGTTCACAATGACAAATAATCACTCAGTCACTTATGTTCACATTGGAAGCAGAGGGATTTGGGCAATACAGGATTAAATATCTTACAGTGTGTCTGATTATCTAATTGCTATGTTCTTGATGTGCATCAAGTGTATGTTCCTCTGGCATGATATGTTTGTGGTTTACTAGTATGTCCTTTTTAAACGAACATGAGAGAGTTGTGAGCAGTAAACCAACAATAATAGAAAGCAAAAGGATTTCAGCCCTGTAATTGGTAGTGATGTCAATGCAGCTGAGAACTTGTCTGAAATGAGTAGAAAAGGAAATGTAACATTTTGCAATTATTTGTCCTCCCCACAGGAGTTTTTTGACCATGCCAAGAAACTTTGGGATGATGAAGGAGTGAAGGCGTGCTACGAGAGGTCCAATGAGTACCAGTTGATTGACTGTGCACAATAGTAAGTGCTATTTTGTTTTATCTTTTAAACCGGACATGATCCTGCATTTTAAGTTTTGTTGTTTTAGCCACTGTTAATCAGACAATAGATATCTTCTTGGAGGACTACCACATGTTGGCTTTTTAATTAACTTGTTGTTATACATCTTTTTGGAAAAGTTGCACAAGCACAAATCATTTTGTGTTTAGAAGAGTGTGCTACAGTGTGACACTTGGTTCCGTGTCCAACAGCCTCTGTACTATTGTAAAAGTCCCCATTACAATCGGTCACCGAGTAATGTAAACCTAACCTTTATTTTCATTAGAATGTAAAGCATGACTACCTAAGCTGGTAAAATATCAGTATCTTAGCACTGTGACTGGTCTATATGACACAACAACGTCATGATTGTTCATCCAAAAGGACAGTTGTACAGCAGCATTGTGCTGAGTTGATGCTTATATGTATGAACAGTGTGCTGAAAAGGTCTTTAGGTGTAGGTTATCACATGTGAGGCATGACATCAGGCTTATGATGAGGACATGTTTTCAATGCCATCATCAGTTGTTAGACAGATCAGATACACGATATCTTCACCCGTCATGAGTAATGCATTCTTGGTCTGTTTGTGGGTTTGTAGGTTTAGAATGTGCTTTAAATTTTTTAAACCTCATACCGCAATGTTGCTGGAATACTAGATCAGTCTTCGCATTTGGGTTAGCGTTTAGCTGTTTACATGTGTGCGGTTTTGCTCCAAAATGGAATACAGGTCTTCTATGCCTCAGCCGTCTTCCATTACAGTTCAACAAAAAAAGGGGGCAAGACCATGTAGTTCCTTAACATTACCTTTTTTAAGCGGTAATAATAGCATTGATTATTCTCAGTTGATTTGTGCTTTCTAGAAAAACGTATGTCTGAGGGAAAGAAATAGAACATTAACAACGTATTGAAAAAGACACACTTTGGTTTTGATTTAAGACCCCTCTGAATAGAAGAGGCTTAGACACATGCACAGATGTGTGTAGAGCGACATGGGAAGGGGATGGGATGGGAAGTGAGCCAGACAGCAAAAAGAAAAATAGAGAAAGTGAACGAGGGAAGAGAAGGTGAGGAGGAGAGGGAAGGAGTGCTGGGGCAGATTTGCCAGTGGCTGTGTTGTCTGTAGCTCCCCCCGCCACTACCCTCTAGAGCTTATATAAAAGCGCCATGGAGCTAGACCAAGCGGCGGCTATTTTTAGCAACATTACTGCAGAGCACAAACTGTTGGAGTGGACCATGTGTGCGCGCACAGCCAAATCAAAGGGAGTATCCCGGCAATGCACTGTAAACAAAGGAAGGTCAGGAAGAGAAGGTGAGGTGCGACAAAACGGACTTTGTGCATAGTCCTCCGTCGATTATGAGCGATGCACGAACGTGATATCTCGATCCTTATCACGGACAAAGATACTGCCCTTATAAAACGGACTGGACGTGAGCCAGATGTGCGTGATCTACGCTCAATATCGTCTCTCAGTCACGGTCACTGTGAAGTCATTTATATTTATATCTTGTAGCGTGAAGAGGGGATTAGGTTCGACATCCAAAATACCAAGATTCACATTATTTTTCAGAATGTATTTATACCACTGCTAGGTTGATACATTTTGCTAAGCTAGTTTAGGGAGGGTGACCAGGCTGTTCATTTTTCTGGAACAGTGCCAAAATGTATCTGTTTGTAGCTGCAAATTTGGGGTGTAATGATACTTTGATTTACATTGCTACATGAATTCAGTGATCAACAAGCCCAAAGCGCTGATTCAAAATGAAAATGAATCGAGCAGACATTATACATATTGTAACATCAATTTATACCATATTTATATTATACAGGAATTCTGTTTTCCTTCAAGGACAAGGTTTTTCTTTTAAATGTCTGGTTGAGGTATAAGTATCAAATGATATTTTATCTGCTTTTTGAAAATGATGATATGAATGGAAGTGATTGTGTTAAATTAGCATATGATATTGTGTCATATGATCACAGGCTCCTGCATCGAATTAAACATGAAATCGAGCAGACTTTGTTATATTGGCAGACATCAAGTCAGTGTTGAGAAGGTTACTTTTAAAATGTATGCCACTACAGAATACAGAATACATGCCCTAAAATGTGAATAACGTATTCTGAATACTTTGGATTACTTCCACATTGTCTTGCTTTTTACAACTGTATGAATGTGGCTCTCGCACCCTTCATATTCCTCCCTCTTTCTTCTTTTAATGTAAAGTGTCTTGGAATTTCCAAGACAGAAATGCATTTCTACCCTGGCTCTGTTGTTCTGGCTCCAGCTCTGACTCCTGCACTGCTGCAACTTGCGTTAAATGGACGTTTAAATTAGAATCGTTGGTTCTGAAGGGCTTCCGGTAATGAATGGAATTGCCAAAATTTATTAGGGAGAGGATAAACGTGTGAAACAGAAATACTGTCCTAATCCATAATTTTTTACAATGTAACTGTATTCCGATTACCATCTATTTAAACTGTAACCGTAACAGAATACCGTTACCCATAATTTGTAATCTGAATATGCAACGCCAGTTCATGTATTCCGTTACTCCCCAAAAACACTGCATCAAATTGTCGATATAATATTGAATTCTGGTGAAACTTATACTCCAGGCTTTCCATCTCTGGTGTAAACAGGTCTAATACTAATGTCCTCTTTTTCTCCCATTAAAAGACTTAGACCTTATGGTATGGTGGCAATATTTTTTTATTTTAAATAATAAGGCACAATTATGTTGTTCTAGAAAGCAAGGCTGGGTGTTTCTATCATGAAGAATATGTTACCTTAGTAAATAGGAAAAAGATCTGAAGACACTACTCATGAAACCAAAGCAGACTGCCTCTAAAAACTGTTTCAGACATGTTACAAGTTCAGCTCTACCATTGTACTTGTTTTCTTAGCTACTGCATGTTGAAAGTCTCTCCCAAGTATTAAGAATATAGTTTTTATAGAAGTTGCACAAATTGAGTGATAGTCTGGTTGTTCTTGCATAATGTTTGTTTAATTCTGCAGCTACACTGGCAGTGGTAATCATTTGGATATTGAGCATGAGAGCTGTGCTGAGGAGTGTAATATTTAGAGAGTGACAACTAGATTATGAAACAAGCCATGTGATCTGCTGGAGTTGACGTTGGTGTCATGGAGCTCTACTGGACAAACTGCACCATCATAACTTAAGAGGAGCACACAAAGTCACAGTATTGGACACAAATTGGGCTCATGTGGCTGATGTCTGCTTAATATAAATGAGTGTTTCAGTCAGTATCAGAGTATAACTCGGATTGAAGCAACACTGTAATCCGCCATTTAATCTCTGCTTTATTTTATGTATGTCAAGTATTTTCATATTTCCCTGCATTAATCAGCATGTCTAATTTACAGGGTGGGGATGGCCTAGTGGTTAGGATCCTGCAAAACCCTTAACCCTAAATTGCTCTCAGGAAGACTTGCTGAAATTAGGAAAATGAAAGTCGCTCTGGATAAAAGCGTCTGCTAAATGCTGTAAATGTATATCACTCTATATTGCTTCAGGTCACAGTAAACCTAACATTAATTTGATGTATAAGAGTATTTTTCCATCATTAAGGTCTTGCAACAAATGTCAGTTTAATCAAAGTGTCTGATTATATTTACCATTTTAAATTGCAGAAAAGAACATTTTAAATTTTTATATATTTGCTTTCATAGTCAAAGTAAACTTTATTGTCAACCCAGTTATATACATCTACTGTATATAGAGATGAGATGAAGTGGCTCAGTAAAAAGCACAAAGGCCCATAGAATTAGAGATGACACCGATCTGATGCGTAGAATGATATCGTTCTGATAACGACTCAAATAGCTGGATCAGGTATCGGTGGCATTGGGCTGATCTATGGAGCCGATCTGTTCAATTAAATTGTAGGTTTTCCTATGTTTGTGTATGTCTGCACACTCAATTGGTTATGCATCAGAAGTGGCACTAAGGTAAAAACTGACTTAATGTTCGATATTCATGCTAATTCATACATATTCACTATAACCCCGAAATTAAAATGACATGATTATACTGTTTAATTTCCTTAACAACGCCATCACTCGCTCGCAATCTCTGTGTTCCTGAACGTTTTAGCGCCGCCGGCTTAGGGACCGTCACAAAGTTACAGAACTGTGAAACAAGCCATTTTTAAGATGTTATTTTAATAATAAATAATTTAGCATACACATATGGGTGTGTAATTATTACGTTGTTTTAGTTAGGATGGCAGTATTTAAGTCAAGTATTTCCTTAAGTATAACAGAATAATCTCAGTCATGTATTCAGACATTTATTAAAGCATTATTTTCTTTTTTCTGTTTAAAAAAGACTATCGGTATCGGATATAAATAGGTGCCATGTTTACATAGAATATTCAAAGGAATCACAACTAGTAACAAGTAAAGTTATTATCTCAGTATCTTATGGTTCATGATGTAGGCTACAATGTGTTAATAAGGGAACATACATATCCATGTTGATCAGCAGTAGTTTAGTCTACATGGACCTGAGTCACAGTGTTTTCACTGACATCCACACACACAGTCTTCCTTATCATATACTTGAGCTTTCTCAATGTTTGCTAGTGGTGTAATGGTTAGGGAATTGGCCCTGTGATTGGAAGGTCACTGATTCAAGTCCCGGACGGGTAAAGGTACCACTGAGGTACTCATGAGCAAGGTGCCGTGCCCAAGCACTGATCCCCGGGCACTGCCAAAAAGCTACCCCTTGCTCCTTCACAGATGGGTCAAATGCAGAGTTCACTTTTTGTTGTGGTGTGCTGTGTTCACAATGACAAATAATAATCACTCACTTCTGCAGTATTTGTCAATGTCCCTTAGCTGTAGGCCAAGGTACTGCATTACTATTATTGTTCCAACAGTTTGTTAATATTTTGTTTATACATAAAATACTCTTAGCCATACATGCAGATTGTCTTGCTATTTCTCATTGGACAGCTTCGGTTATATGGCCTTCAGGATTTGTGTGACATAAGTGAGCTAATACATTTGTAACAATTTTGGAAATTGTATTAATTTGTTTGATCTTTTTTGCCATTAGATGGAAAATGGTAGAAAGTCTGAACATGATGGACCTCTTTGCATCCTAATATCACATAAGTTTGCTACAGATCAAGACATGAGATGTTAGGGAAGAAAATTCATGGTCTCCCCAGTCATCCATCTGAGTTGTTCAACTTTCATCTGACAAAACCTGTTGCTAAAGCCCTGATTGCTTATATTTATCATGTGCTTTGAAGAATGACATTAATCCTCACGTTGCTCCAGGTTAACTGTTTGCATAATCTGGAAATGTATAATGCATCATTCACTGGATAGAAATATCCAAAGATAGTAAATATGAATTTAGGATTAGACTTTGCAAACTGTTTTAGGTTTTGGTGTAAACACACAATTGCCTACATTAACATTATTTTGTGTCTTTACAGCTTTCTGGACCGAATTGATGCAGTAAGACAAAGTGACTATACACCAACAGATCAGGTAAAAAAAATTCAATCATTGAAATACAACTTGCAGTTTGTACTGTGGTTCATTTTCCTCTTAGTACCTCAACTACTGGGCTAAACTGGTGGCCAACCCAACACACCTGATCCAAGTCATCAGTTTATTAATTTTGCATTTTAAACATATTTACACATAAGTATGTGACTTTGTGGTTAAGACACTCACCTCTGGTTCAAGAGGCCGTGGGTTCGAATCTGTCCTCTGGCAATAATCATTGGGTCCCTTTAACCCCAAATTGCTCCAGGGACACTGTTCCTTAAATTAGAAAATGGAAGTTGCTCTGGATAAGAGCATCTGCTAAATGCCATTAACCTAAATCTGAAGTATTTTATACATATTTAAAATCATACAGTGAAGAGTAAAGACTGCTTTTAAGAAGTTAATATTGAGAAATTTGGGAATTTTGCATTCTGTTCTTAGATTGAGGAAGAATATGCAATTGAAATACATCCCATTTTCTTTCAGGACTTGCTGCGCTGCAGAGTGCTGACATCAGGGATTTTTGAAACACGATTTCAAGTAGACAAAGTGAACTTTCAGTGAGTCAACTTGATTACTTCATAGCTTTGCATCAGACTTTAGCACTTATTAAATTTGTCAGATCAAGACATAGTTCCTGATTGTTTAAATGCTTGTATTTCATATGCATTATGTAGTAATTGAAGTCAATCATTGATTACATTAGCAATAAAAATAACATAAAGTCTAACATTTGTCCACTAGAGGGAGTCAGGTTGTATATTATAGGGTTTGCTGCGTGAAACTGACCGTCTGCTTGCTTGCTTTCTTTTTAGTATGTTTGATGTGGGAGGTCAGAGAGATGAGAGGAGAAAATGGATCCAGTGCTTTAATGGTATGTTACCAGTGTGTTGTTTATAACGTGAATTTGACTTTTTACACTTTTATATCAATCCATTAACACTGAAATATTTATAGTATGACTTTAATACTGGCCAATTTTTCTTCTTGTGAATACATGTGTTACTCAATATGAAAGCTTTGATTAAGTAATCTGTTTGCACATATTGTACCATCAAGATATGTCTGTGAATATGTATTACAAATAAAAATGTACACATTTGAAATACTAAAAATGCTAAAGATGATTGAGAATACGGTAGAGTGAAAGTTATAAAATCAAAAAAGGTTATTGTTTTATCCTTTAACTTGATCCCTCCTCTCACAGACGTCACTGCAATCATTTTTGTGGTTGCAAGTAGCAGCTATAATATGGTCATTAGGGAAGACAACAACACGAACAGACTACGAGAAGCACTCGACCTTTTTCGCAGTATCTGGAACAACAGGTGAATGGGACATGGACATTATTAATACCTTTTAGTAATGAGCATTAATATCAGCATCTATAAACAATGCAGCAGGATGTTTGGACAAATGCAAGGCCATAATCCGGGACTTTATCTTTAGATTTGCTTGAAAATCTATTACGATTTGTACAAACGTTAGTCAGTAACAGAAACATGTAAAACATATCTCAACTGGGGTTAAAGAGCAGAGACAAACTGAACGTAAGTTACGGAGCAAGTACAAGTTTTGAGGTGTTTTATAAATACTGAACTGAATGGGACAAAACCGAAGAGCACAGCACAAAACTAAGAATGAAATCAAATAAAACAGAACAAGCAAAATCAGAAGCTGAGAACAGTTAGCCCTCACCCAAACACAGAACACATTTATGGGCAGACATACAGGAAATGGCAACTTTAATAAAGAGACATGTGCGAAGCACGCCAGATCTAACAAACCACTCACACTGGCGGTGGAAAAACACAGGCTGTAGCGGCCACTAGTGGCCAGGCGGCAGAGCTGCAGGTTGAACTGTGACTTCATCATTTTATCAGTTTAACTTACACCCAGAATTAAAATATAACAATTATAAAATTGAATTCAGATATAAATATGTATTGTGTAGAAATGCTTATTAATTTAATCTAGTAATATTAGTCCTTACTCTAAAAAACTGTGATTTATTATTTCAGTACAAATGGAGTGAGTGTCTCGGATCCAGGATCCAGGACTGTGTTTTTTTCCACCGTTTAGGAGAACAAAAATGGAGAGATTGTACAAAATGTTTAATTTGGAATGTACTACATTAATTATGAGACATGTCACTTTTTAATTAATTTTTCATTCATTCGGTCATTCAGTCTCTGAGCCACTTAATCCCAGCTGGGGTCGCGGGGGCACTAGAGCATATCCCAGTAGCTTACGGGCGCAAGGTGGGGAACAGCCTGGGCAGGTGCCAACACACTGCAGGCCACACACACTCACACATTCACACCTTACGGGCCCAATTTAGAGTCGCCAATTAACTTATAGTGCGTGCCTTTGGACTGTGGGAGCAAACCGGAGCACCCAGAGGAAAGCCACGCGAACACAGGGAGCGCATGCAAACTCCACACAGAAAGGCCCCAGAGCCCACCCGGGGCTTGAACCCAGGTCCTTCTTGCTGTGATGCAGCAGTGCTAACCACTGCGCCACCTGCTGCCCTTTTTAATTAATTTAAAAACAGAAAATATTTATTAGACAGTGCAATACTAGAAGCATAGAAACTGCTTGCTGACACTTTGTGTTATCTTTTCCTGCAGATGGTTACGGACAATCTCTGTTATATTGTTCCTCAACAAACAGGACATGCTGGCTGAAAAAGTATTAGCCGGGAAATCCAAAATTGAAGACTATTTCCCAGAATATGCTCGCTACACCATACCAAATGAAGGTAAACGTGGTTCACTTAAACTTTTCTTATTTAGTGACAGCACTGTAACAGTACTATATAATCTTTCATATGCAAGATTATATCTTACATATGTTTTACAGATAATTCATAATTTTCCCACCAATGTGATAAACTGTACTGCTAAAATTAAGCATTATGACCTGTCAGCATAATTCCAGACTTCTCACGCAACAATATACTGATGATCTGCCATTTAACATTTTAAATAATTAAATTTTTCTGTAGTATGGCAAAACAAGTCAATAATATATTTATAACTTATTAACTGACTTATTTTCTGTATGTAACTCCATTTAAATAATTAAAATTTTCAGGTTTTATCTTTGTAGGATCATTTCTGTCATTGAAAGAAATTTAAAACCCATGTAACAAGTTTAGGAGAACACAAACATGGATGTTGCTTGGTAGATTGATTAAAAATTCTCACAAAAATAATTTCATATTCCCATTAATATTAGCAACTCCAGAACCTGGAGAAGACCCAAGAGTAACGAGAGCCAAGTTTTTCATTCGTGATGAATTTTTGGTAAGTTTTGTAATCTTTGTCATTTATTTGCAAATCACTTAATTGAACCAATGATTTGCAGCTTATCAGCTTTCAATATATATTTGTTGTGATTCATAAGACAGATTACTCATATACATAGTAAGAACATTCTTCATTAGAATTTCTATATAATACAGTGTGAATTATGTAAGGGTGTTCTGTTGGCCTTTATTAGTGAAACATTTTTACTGTCGTGCTCAATGTTTTTTTTTAAACCTCAACCTGTGTGTTGCTCTCTCTGTATGTACAATTGTGCACAACAGAAAATCAGCACAGCAAGTGCAGATGGACGTCATTACTGTTACCCACATTTCACATGCGCTGTCGACACGGAGAACATCCGCCGGGTCTTTAACGACTGCCGGGACATCATCCAGCGAATGCACCTGCGACAGTATGAACTCTTGTAATCTGCTTCACGCGAGCCGGAGTGCTTTTTACAAACCTGTTTCCTGTCTCCCGTGCTCCTGTGTCACTCACTCCCACACAAGGCCAAAACCATGAACAATATGTACTACTGATGTTTGGCAGGCCCTGTCTTTTTCTTGTCTTTTTATTTTTTACTTCTATGTTCATTAGCGGGGATGCTTCTTTTTCGCCATTCCACTAAGCCTTTGGCTACCTCCTTACTTTTTATTTAAACACACACACACACGCACGCACCTGCCAGTTTTGGGAGATTGCATCGCCTTGTGACCTCCAAGACTCCCTGACCTCCTGGGCTCTCTGCTGCTCTTTCTCTCTGAACACTGAAGAATGCCCACCGACGGAGGGACTCGGAGTGAACACTGGGAAATGGAGAACATTTTTTTAAAAAAAGAGTGAAATAATGCACTTTTGCATCAGGTTTTAACTGACTGTATTTGCTTTCAAAGATGGACACACTTAATGTAGCATCGTAATGTTTGATTCTATGTCCTGTTCTGAGATGTGCTTTTGGTTGGGATTAAGATAACAGCGCATTCTTACAGGTTATGGGAGACTCCAGGAGCTCCAGAGGAGTCTTAGTACACCATACTAGGAACGTTAAAGAGACCACAACCCCTTTGATTTGTCTACACGCTCTGTTTAGACTTCAGACCACTACTTTGGAAGCGGGGAAAAAGAGGAACGAGTAAAAACTAAAATATCCCATTTCTTATTTTAATTTAACTTGTACAGACTGTGCAAGGTTCATTTTTGTTTCCTGTACAGATTATACGAAATGATATTATTTTGTACAACTTTATGGAAAGAGAAAAAAAATCTACTTGTAGATCTTTGTGCCTTCATTATGGCTGTACCTGTAAACGAAGCTGAGATATAAGTATGTTTTTGACTGCGCTGTACAGCTTGATGTCACCCTGTCAGCAGAGAGGACTGCAGATGGGGACCTACTCTGTAGATTTTAGTTTGTTTTGGGTTTTGTTTGTTTATATAAAAGAGGAAAAAAAGAGCTCTTTTAAAAATATAAAGGTTAAAAATGTCTAAAAAAATATGTATACATTATGCAAATTGACCCCCATTCCCATCACACACGATGGCATCAATGCCTTTGGTTTTGGTTTGGTTTGATTCTTGTTTTAATTTGAAGCTTTAAAGACCATTGGAAATCAGTTCAAGTGTTAAAAAATACAAGCAGGTGTTGTTTTCATAGGGACCTTTTTCAATATCAAGTATGTCTGCAGTGTGAGAGTGTGTGTGTGTGTGTGTGCACGCACATGCACGTTGTGTGTGTGTGCGAGTGTGTTTGCGTGCGCGTGTGTACACAATGAGCCAGATGCATTGTTTGTGTGTAGTGTGTGCAAGAATGCATTGTGTGCACTCTTACTGTGTGTACATGTAAATTTATAGGTCTTTATAAATATATATGTACAATGCTACATGTTTAATTATGTGTGTCTAGGTGTATACATGCCTTTCTATGTATACAGTGCAGATGTGTACATACACACATAGGTAAGCATGTCTGGAGTGAACCGAATAAATGAGAGTGTGCAATACTGAAAACCGTGGCGCCTCTTTCACCGCGATAGTGAGTGATTATTATTTGTCATTGTGAACACAACACAATGCACCACAAGGAAATAGGGCTGGGCCATATGGCCTAAAAATAATATAATATTGTTAACGCTATATTGCTGTACAGTATATCTCCAGTTAGGCTCTCTTTCTGGGAGCGAACTACATTTCCCACAATCGCCCATGCATGACTCGTCACGTCACAAACACGCGATGGACGTGCATCCGGAATAAATACTGTAAATATCAAGTGAAACAGCTGTATTTTGAGTAGCACGCTGGTTGATGTTATGTATCAACTGAAATATTAGTTTTTGTCTGTAAAAATAGGAAGATTTGACTGAACGGGAGCGTTTTTGGGAGCGGTGGCGTTCCACATTGCGAGCGCCTACACAGCGTGTGTACATTGCGAAGAACGTCATTTTTGTGTGCAGCTTCAGCCATGGCTCTATTTGGTTTCGGTTTCGCCGGTCTCACGTTTTTATAGCTCTCCTTGCGCGGTCGCGAGAAGTAGTGCATAGCTGCAGGAAAAGATCGATCCGCGAATTTTTGAATCAATATCGTATTTTTCAAACGAGAATCGATATTGATCGGTGAATCGAATTTTTGAACCCAGCTCTATAGAGCACACTTCTTGAAGGAGCAGTAGGAAGCTTTTTGACAGCGACCAGGTAGTGATCTGTGACATGGACCAGCAAGAGTGTACAAAAATGGTGGTGAGACCAGCTATGTTATATGGGTTAGAAACAGTGACACCGAAGACAGGAGGCAGAGCTAAAGGTTTGTGATTTAAGTTGGGGGGTGAACAGAATGGACAAGATTCAGTCATTCATTATCTGAACCGCTTAATTCCAACCGGAGTCACGGGGGACCGGAGCCTATCCCGAGAGCTTACAACGCAGGACCTTACGGGGCCAATTTAGAGTCAACAATAAACCTATATTGCATCCTTTTGGACTGTGGGAGAAAACCCACGCGAACACAGGGAGAGCATGCAAACTCCACACAGAAAGGCCCTAAGGCCGTCCCTGGGGTTCGACCCCAGGACCTTCTCGCTGTGAGGCGGCAGCGCTAACCACTGTGCCACCGTGACGCCCCATGGACAGGATTAGGCATATATAAGAGGGACAGCTCGTGTTGGACGACGTGGAGACAAAGTCCCATATATTGGGAAAAGGTTGTTGAGGATGGAGCTGCCAGGTAGGAGAAAAGGAGAATGCCCTAAAAGAAAGATTATGGATGTGGGGAGAGAGGACATGAGGGTAACTGTAGCGGAAGAGGGAAGATGTGAACAACAGCAAAAGTGGAGGTCTGTTGTGGTGACCCCTAACAAGAAGAAGAAGAAGAAGAAGATGGGAGCATTGCTTGGGGATGGTACCTTGCTCACCTTGATCAGTGGTAACTTTCCCAGTCCGGGACGTGAACCAGCAGCCAACTCCCGCTTCGTTTAATACTAGGCCTGCACACAGGTGAAGAAATTAAGGGTGGTTTCCCAAGACATTCATTAATGACATTATCAACAGTGTGCAACATTCAGAAAACAATTTTGAAATTTGCTATTTGTGTTTTGTGAGACGGTCTAAATGGTTAACAAAACTGTAAAAAGAATTAATTCAACCAAGGAGACCTTTCAGATTAGGAAGATAAGACACATTTTATTGAGAAAAAACAGGTTGTCGTTTTAGTGTGTATGTGACAGTTGGGAGGGAGCCCGTCGCTTGGTCGTTGGTTCCCTCGTCTCTGAAGCCGGCGGATCTGGCTGGGAAACCAGACAGGAAGGCGAAGGAGCCTGCCCCGGACCAAGGCGGGAAGCCGGAGGTGGTGGAGGGGAGGAGGTGGGCGAAATCAAAACGGCTGTAATGGCAGAGAAGAAGGCCAGTGTTACTGCTTATATACGGACTAGGGGTTATGCGATTGGACGCGCCGCTGCTCATTAGGTCTCCTTGTTTGAACTTTCATGTTCACTTCCATTTTACAAAATCATTAGCAAAAAACAGCAATCACAGTCAAATGTTTTATTTAGACTCAGAAATTTTCCTTTTACAATAAAGCACTTCAAGGCAGTTTGTGCTAGTCATCACTGACCAAAAAAAAAAAAAGATCCATGAATCAAGATTTTAAATAATTGCCTCCTATCACACAGACACATTTTAGTTAAACAATGTGCTTGGTTAACCTGTATTTTAGATTCTACAGTAACATTAAATATCAGTTCAGACATTGTTACAATAGATACAGTCATAAATGTCCAAATCATATGCAAGTTTTAAAATATCTCCTATTCATCTAAATTACATTCTTCTATTCATTTTATTCTCATATTAAAATGTTCTTCACCACCATTTCAATTTGGTTGCTAATAAAACCAAAATCTCTCTTTACCCTCAATCATGTTGTCTCTACAATGTTTGATAAAGCTTATGTTCATTTAACAGGCATAAAAGTAAGCAGATGCACACACACCGGTCACATAAATAATACTTAAATAAAGGAGGCTGTGCACTAATTCCTGTACACTGCAAAAGCTATGAGAAACACTGCACATTTCAAAGATTGTTTTTAGAAGTAATTTAAGTGACCCTTATAATGACACAAATTTAATCTATACTACAGTCTCACTATACTTCAGTTTAGTGTGTAAGTTTTCATACAGCTCCATCCATGCACATTCTTGTGAACGTAAACATGGAAGAAAAACAGCACAAGTAAAATGCAAACAAGTGAAGGGCAAACTCCACACTTTTAAAGTCTTTACAATTATTTTCAAATGTCCTCAACACTAGACCACACAAATTGTCAAATTACTGGTGAGGTACTCTCTACAGATTTGTTAAAATATACCACTAACAAAATATAGAGCTAATCATAATAAAAACTTTTTAAAACTGTTCTCTTTTAAATCAAGCTTTCAGTAACAGTTTCCATTTACATGAAAAGTGGAAAAATAAACCTTTTTTATGGTGCATAATCACAAGATTTTTAACAGGTATCGACTGCATTATGGCAGATTGTCTCACAACCAGGTGTCTAACATCTTGGAACTCTACATCACTAAAGCTGTTGATGAGAGACGTCAGGATCACTGTTGCCTGATTAGATTGCAGTATTCCAATACAGCTGAAAAATCAACACATATCAAGTGTATTGAGACATTGTATTTAGTCTTTGGCTAAAGCTTTCTATCCATCACCATGTCTGGTCTTAACTCTGGATATCATTTATTCCAAGCACTTGAGAATATTTAAGCCATTACTGGCCTCAAATGAAAAGCGCACCTGAACAGTTTATAACCAGTGCCTTGTGTGTGCTTAACTAGCATCTTTCCCTGACATTTAATTCTTTTTTAAAAATAATACAATTATTATTATAAATGTTTCGTTCCTCTTATTCTTTAGTGTCCTGATTAAATAACTGCACTTTATACAAACTTACATCTTGTAAAGATGAAAGTGTACAGT
This sequence comes from Distichodus sexfasciatus, assembly GCA_032718565.1. Lineage (NCBI taxonomy): Eukaryota > Metazoa > Chordata > Actinopteri > Characiformes > Distichodontidae > Distichodus > Distichodus sexfasciatus. Next base: position 423,862 of record JAVGVS010000104.1, on the reverse strand, counting down.
TTATATTTATTGATTCAAAACTGGGGACAGAATTATCACACAACTCTCGCTGCTACGTGGATATGACTGTCAGAAATTTTAAAAAAGAAATCTGGAATGATCTTTTTGATGAAACAGTTAGCTACTTTCAAAATTTAAAGAAGCCTCTTTACAAGCGAGGAGACTGTACAGATCTGTTCCCCTTTAAGACAAAAGTAGGTACTGCAAAACTAGCTCCATCAATCTTTTGTATGTGTTGATTCTTTTTGGTTACTGTTTTTCAGACTGTTTCTTTGTGCTGACCTGAAAAGTAAGTGACTGCCCAATTGGTGCATAGCCAAAGGTGTTGGTAGAAATTTGGGTTTTGAAGCTCTGCTGACCCCCTGCTGTCCCTCTCTGAACCTCAGAGCAGTACCTTGGATTTACACCCGGTGTTTCATGACTCCTCAGTGAGGAAGTGGAGGAAGCAGATTTGCTGTTTGATGCCCCAATAACACGAATGGGTACTATTTTTTCTCCCCTGGACGCAGACTTGTGGACTGCAGGTGCATCAGTAAAAACCTGAGACAAGTGATCCTTTAGACGACTGAAGAAATTAGCGTGAGATTTTGGCATCGCCACGGGTCTGCCCACATTCAGAAGAACGGGGTGTCCAACAGTAGGTTCACTAATCTCTCTCTGAACAACTGCAATCTCACACGGTTTCTCTGTAAAAGTCTTTGAGTCTGCCGAGCATCCAAACGTCTCACCCTCTTTAGGGATGTAATCTTCTAGATCTTCCAAGGTGAGCATTTGACTTCCCTCAGCAGAGATCTTGTCATCTTGACTATGAAGTTCATCAATATCATCAACATCACCATCATCCTTATACTCTGCCATGATAACTGTTGCATCTTCATCACTTTCTGTATCGGTTTCCACTAAGACAAATGGATTCTCAATGGCTGTGCTATCAGTAGGATCTAATACAGATATGCTGTTGGTCATTTCAGACTCGTTTAATGTCATGCTCCCATTATTGTTCCGAGAGAAGCTTGCCGAGTCCACGTTGGACACTTGCATTGTCTCAACTAACTTGTTGTTGGAGTTGTTAGCATTGGGGTTATCAGGAGGAGGAGGTCTTTTGCCAGGTGACACACCTCTTCTCCTGGGCAACTTTGGTGACTTATTGACTTTATACTCAATAATCTCCTCCACCTCCACCCATTTGGGGTTCCTGGCCACGGCCCCCTCTGGCTCTGTGACATACAAGGTGGGGACAGTCTTCCTAGCCATTGCCCGCCTCTGTCTTGGAGGTTCAGGGGTGGAGGTCTCTGAGCGGTACGCTCCCATAGAGGATGGGCGAGGAGATGAATGACGCTTCATTCGAGTGTTCTTCACAATGGTGGTGATTGTTTCCTCTCTGCAATTGGAAACCAGAGAATTTATAAGGCGGTTACAACAGTCCCCAACAGTTACAAAGATCTGCATTTTGTATTAGTGACATATTTGGAAATGGCTTAGAACTTGCACCAATCATCTGAAAATGGAGTCCTGTTGATGGCTTTGATACTTCAGATACAAATACATTCTCACCTTGTATTTTAGAAACTATGACAATATAAATAAATTAAATTAGATATTTTTTTTGCTTCACACTCCACATATTCTGCCTTCATATACCTTGAGGAAGCATGAGACAATTTTTTAAATTCTGCATAATAATTGTTTCCAAAAGTACAGTAAAGACTGATATGCAGTCTTTACTGTACGTGGGCAGGGGAACAATTATCAGGTTCGGATAATGAATGAATTTAATTGCTTAAGTGACTTAAATTATGTTATATAGACTTACATGATTATGGTTTTCTTTGGTATTTTAGTCTCCTGTTCTGTTACTGGGGAAACAAAATAAGAAGTTAGAATGCTGCAAAAACAAAGGTCAAAAAGGTTGTCAGCCATATAATGTAAAGTAGGGCTGCACCTAACGACTACTTTGTTAATCGATAAATCTGCCGATTATTTTTTCGATTAATTGATTATTAATCGGATGAAGAGAAAAAACTATTTCATTTCCAGCATTTTTAATAAACCAAACCTGTCTGTTTCTACTTTTCTACATTTAATTTTTTCTCTCTAACATTATAAACTGAAAAAAAATCTGATTAATTGAAAATGAAGAAAAATTTAAGTTTTGGCCATTTTTAGGCAATTACATCAGTTTTTGTGAAGGCAAGGTACGGCACTGGTTCTCGTCTCCTTATTCTTCTTTTATGGCGGTCGGCAGCCAGCTTAATGGTGCTTTACTGCCACTGCGGCTTTGGTTAGCTTACTGCCCTCACATTACAGGGTAGCCACTGTACGTACAGTATACGTATAATAATGTAGACCCAATTAATGGATTATCAAATTATTTGCCAACTATCTTAATAATCAATTTTAATCGATTGGTTGTTGCAGCCCTAATGTAAAGGTTTTTTCCAACCAGTCTAATAGACATTGAACATCAAATCTATACTCAGATCAGATCTCTACCTTCAATAGTGATGGCCTGCTCTCCTCTCTGATCTCCAGCCGTTGCTACTGTAGGCAGGACCAGTTCTGCTGCACCCTTCGCACTGCCCAGACGATTACTCAGCTGCAAACAGGCCATATTTTATCAGTGTGGATATTTTAAGTTACTGTAATACTTCATTAGGTAATAGATCTTATGAGGAAGCATTGAAATTTACTGAATAGTTATTTTATGGACTTTTGACACCGTACCTCACATTCATAGCGCCCCAGGTCTCTCTCTCCAGGGTTCTTTATAACCAGGACCACCACTCCACTGCGTGCTTCACTATACGTCTGATACTTTTCCTGGTCGGTTAGTAGTTTACCGTCCTTAAACCACCTGAGCAGGGCGGGGAGAAAATGAAGATTTTAATGGTATATAGATGTTTATAGAAGTGTAACAAAATTATGTAAGATTGAATCAGAATATTAATGTTTCATAATTTGAGTATTTACCTAATTTTTGGACTTGGAGCGCTTTGTATTGTGCATGTGAACTGAGCATCCTCTCCTGCGATGAGGGTCGCATTCCTTATCTTATTCACAAAGCGTGGTGGCACTACAAAAGGAAGAAAACCTGTTTATTCAGCTTGTCAGTGCTTAGAATTTAAACATAAGCTATAACCTGGGCTCTTAGTGTACTCAGGGAAATTCGAGGCTAAGAAAACACTGAAACCCAAGATGGAGAGTTTCTCCCGTCCTGTGACCCACCCTGTACTGTGATCTTGCCCAGGGTGCTGGCATTTCCTGCAGAACTGGTGGCAAAACACATGTACTGTCCCGAGTCGTCAGCCGTCATGTTGTCCAAAATGAGAGTGCAGGAGCCATCAGGGTCTTCAATGATGATGTGATGAGGATCTGCCTCCACAGCACGGCCATCTACTCAGTTACAGATGGCATAAAGAGTACTATTCATGGTTGGAAAAACCTGTTTTTTTTGCAATTGTTCTTTGATTTCAACTTAATTTCAAGTTTGTACTAAATTGTATGGAATGATATTTTTACATTTACCCTTAAGTGAAAGTGAGTGATTATTTGTCATTATGAGCACACCACAGCACAGCACACAGAGCACCGCAATGAAATGTGATCTCTGCTTTACCGGTTCAGGATTCAAACCGGCAACCTTACGATCATGGGGCAAACACCGTAACCGTTATCCTATAAGATATGTAGTCAAGGTGAAATCACACTATATGTCTGACTATTTATATTATGGTCAGTTTAGACTTCAGCTGGTATCATTACAAGTATTTTTCATGAGATTAATTCTATGGTGGATAAAAGATGTAATGCTAGTTCCCGGGCTTACTGCTTGTCTGCCACAGATGGATACTACAAATAGATTGCTACAATTTGTTTCCATAAACCTAGCTTATTTTACCACCTTCAGGGTGAAACAGACTTATCACATTTCAAATTGATTTTCAGAAATGCTCCACTGAAAGTAACATTATTAGGCGGTTGTTGTCATTCTCACCCTTGAACCATGTCACAACAGGTTTGGGAGATCCTGTGACCTTGCATGCCAGTTTAACAGTCTGTCCCAGCTCCGCTGTGCAGTCAGTCAACACTGCATCGAAATCTGGGGGACCTGAATTGAAAATGAGAATTTTTAAATGTCAGTGACACAGGATCATTTCTTCTGCATTGCATAGTAATGATCCATCACATAAGCCTAGACAAAAACGTCTCAAAAACCTGCACCACATGGTGTTCCACAGTTAATTGTTTCCTGTATGTGCTTTATTAGTCATATAATGGATTTATGATGCAAATGTTAATTTGAACAATTTTCAACTTGCTTTGTTAATCCTTATGTTTTCTATACTTTGATGTGTTCTCATTAAAATCTCAGAGGAATAAGCCTGTGTAGTTGAGAACTTACTCCATGCTGGCATGCTGTAGCGCTGCTGGAGGTCACGAAGGTCACGAAGCCATGAGTTCTTTATGATGACTGTTCGGGCCTGTAGTGTGTACTTCCTGACGGAGTCCTCACGCTCATGCCAGATCTCAAAAGCCCTCTCATCGCCCTCTACCGTCTCATTCACGTCAATGTTTGTGAGCTGCAAGATAAGGAAAAAAGAAAATTAAAATCTATAATCTATAACTACAAAAACATTTCAGATGCAGGAAATTAATGTGAAAATGTTCTGTTTTAACACTAAATTAAACCTTTTTAAAACTAAACCTTTACGCTGTCTCTATGAAATTTGAAACCAGTAAAACTTTTATGTTCCAAATCAATATATCTTCATGTACCTTCATCATGTTCTTGAATATGTATGCTTGTGTGTCTGTGTTTGTGTCTCTCTTCTGTTTGCAGATGACGACATAGTTTTTAAAGAGGAATACATGGCGGTGGTGTCCTCTGGAGGAGGTTCTGATACCGGGAGCCCCCTCCCAAACTGTGAAAGGACCCTGCAAGAACATCAAAACCAGTTTATAAAATACTTTTATAAAATCAATAAAAACTTTATCTGAAAACTTATCTTTTATCATTTGAATTTTAGTACTTGAAATTGAAATCATAATCTTGTTGTCAACACACTTCATCAGGTAATAAGTTCATTAAAAGTTTATTTTCTTAAAATGAGCATGGCACAGCACCTGTCTGATGGGCTCCCCTAAAGCTTCCAGGTTAGCTGGGTAGTTCTCTATGAGGGAAACATGATGCGTGTTGTCAGAGCGTGTTGGAAGTGAAGAAATCAGAGTGTAGGCCTCTTCTAGAAGACAGCAGTTCTGTCCATTCCTGGCCTTGTTCCGGATCAGCTCCTGTGACAGGCATGAAATGAATTTTCAAACTAACTCCCGATTTTTACAAACCATTTACATGCATGGCCTTTTGCCTGTAGTTTAAAACTTTAGATTGAATTTCTAAGTATATGTCCAAAAAAAACAACAACAACAACAATAAGGTCAAACAAATATTTAACATTACTTAAATGTAAAAACATTCATTAAACCCCTATCAGGGTTGCGGGGACTGGACACTATCTCAGGACTACATGCATGAAGAGAGCATGCAAACTCCACACAGAAGGACCTCACGGCCAAACCAGCGATCCAACCCAAGACCTTCTCGCTGTGAGGTGACAGCACTAATCACTGCGCCACCATGCGGCCCCATAAAACCAGGATTCATATTAAAAAAAGGAATTACCTTTACAATGTCCTTGTATTTCTGGATTCTCTCAAGTGGTCTTTGAAGATAACTATTGATGCTCAGCACTGAGCCTTCAGAGGAGCCCACAGTTGCCAAAAGGGAATCTGAGAAATCCTAGTTGAAAAGATGTATTAGCTTTTCAATGTTGAGTCATTCATTACAGAATTTTACAGTGGTGGAATTCTCTTTTTATGTCACATTCTGATAACACCTAAATACTTTTAGGGACAATACAGATGTTGGACAGTTTATAATGGATAAGTTGATTTTGCACTGATCAATGCACTCAAACTGCATTGATGTTTGCTCTGTTTGTCTAACAGCCTTTGTTATAAATAGCAGAAATTTAACAGCCATTCTGTAAGGCCTCACCTTGAAATACTGATGAACAGCTTTCTCACTAATGGTGGCCTCAGCCCGAGTCTGGCCCACCAGGTACTGCAGGTAGTTCTCAAATCCCTCTGCACTTTTTAGAAAACGCATTGCGACATCGTCATCTGTGTCACAATCTTTCAAACCTGGGAGGAAGGAGCTGTAAATAGAAAGGCTAATTAAAACCTGGACTGCGCTTCTACATTCTGTTTGCAAAAAACTTAACTGCTCTTTGTTTATTTCTGCCACTTTTTTACTTATTGGAATTAGTCTTGTACTGTATATTGGAACCTATATGTACCTGTTGTGGAAAGAGCTGATGTCACTAATATTCCGGAAGATGGCCTCCTTGTGACTGCGGATTTCCGGTGGCGTGTTTTCGTCTTCAATTTGTTTCAGATGATGAGACGCAAGAAAGTCCAACTCCTTTACGAACTCACTCTCAGTGGTGATGAGCTCCTGAATGAGTTGGCTGCTCATAGAGAAATAATAAACAGCAATGCACATTAAATGGATATTTAAAGACCCTAATGGAGCTAGCAGTGAATAAAATATGAAAGATTAAAATAATAAATAGAAAATATCAATGGTCATGTGGTCATCTTGTCACCTTGCACCTCTTAGTCAAAATCCACATGCAAAATTATACATGCTTGTTATCAATGTTTCAAAAATTATTTCATGTATTCACCAGAGTTTCCTTCTGTACTCTCCCTCTGTCACTTCTTCTCCCGTGGTTTCTGGAACATCTCCAGTATCTGCTGAGAGCTATAGAACAGACCAAACAACAGTTGTAATTTCATCTTTTCCATCGATTTTTTATACTGCACATTTGCATACTTAGTACCTTATTTTTCTCTATACCACAATTCGCAGTTTATATCATACAGTTTACAATACCTAATTAATAGTTTTGTAGTACTTGAGACCGGTCTCAAGACCAGTTTGTAAAAGTCTCGTTCTGGTCTCGGACTCGGTCATATTTGTACTCAGTCCTGTCATTGAATTGCAACAGAGGGGACTTTGGGTTTTATCTTGAGACAAGCCGAGAACACAACTTTGAGAATGTTAGCATTAAACTCTTTGACACCGACGCAGGGATTCTGTGTTGTTTATTATTAGTGTTCAATAATCCAAAATCCTTTCAATTTACAGAAACCACACATACCATCAGAATCACAAGACTTTTAACTTACCAGACATTATATTCATTCCTCTAAACGTAGTTCTCTTCCAGAAAGGCCAAAAGCAGCTCATTTTATAGGCCAAGTTGGCTCAAAATTACCAAAAACTTTAGTATTTCTTAATTTTCAATTGAGCAGAAAATCTTTTTTATTTTTATTTTGTAATGTCAGAGAGTAATCGATAGGGAAAAAATAAATATAGAAAAATGCATTATTTGTTATCAAATAATTTCATTCTGTATCCAGATAGATACCAAATGGATAAAGAAGTGTTTCCATTTGGCACTAACCTTATTTATTCTCACAGTACTGAGCCATAGAATGTCTCTACTGAATAATAACTCTGCAAGCCAATAAACCAGTGAGTTTGGTCTTGAGGAGTGTTCTGCCACTGTGGTTTGTTGAGTTTAACATATGACGTGATCAGTTTGGAAAACTGCTTCCAGTGAAGCTATTTCCTCCTTATAGATATGTAAGAGAGAAATATTGAAGAAACATGTTTAATGTTGCTTAGACTTTGCATCTTCCACTTATTTGTCATGTGGTGTAAAACGTGCATTTGTCTGGTCTTGGTCTCGGCCCTTCAGAGTCTTGGTCTTGTCTCAGTCTCGACACACTCTGGTCTTGGTCTTGTCATGGTCCCGGTTTAGGTGGTCTTTACCCCAACTCTACTAATTAATCACTATCAACAAAAACATCTAACCTGTCTGGAGCACAAACCGAAAGTACCCTTAATTCCCCTACCTTCAATTTCTTGTCCAGATACGCTGGAGAGACCCATCCCTGGCGCGAAGGTGTGGTTTTGGTGGGTTTAGTGCGTACAAGCCATTTAAGTGGATGAGCCGAGTCCAGAACCTCGACATACTGTCCCTCCTTCAGAGCGATGCTCTCCTTACTCATGACCATGGGGTTGTAATCAGCTGTTGCTACATAGATATCAAACATCTGTAGAGAAACAGCAAACCTGCTTGTGATACATGTATGGCACAAACTGTAAAAACACTAAAAATTGTTATTCATTTGCACACATAGTAGATGCATTACCTCAATGTTTTGCCAAACTTTTTTGTCAAAAGTCTTTTAAGAATTCTACATATAATTCTATAGACTGTGCAAAAAGTGGTTCCGGACTGTGGTAAGAGAGTGTACTACGTAAGCAAATGAAAAATATTCTGTTATGTTTCAATTTGAGGTAAATGACCTGTGGGAAAATTAATCAACGTTTTAAAGTCACACAAACCGCTGGCAGTGTATTTGTCTTAATGGTGTAGTGTATGAACATTTAAATATGTGTGTAAATATACCTTGTTTCTATATATTTCCTAGTGGTAACTGTACCATATTTGGACAATACGTTTATGCCTGATTTGAGTAAGTCTTAGAAACAGGACAAATTCATAATCCATGCATCATACTTGCTTCAAATGAAATGTGTAGCAATACAAAACTAAAAAAGCAAAAAAGAGAAAAAGAAAAATCTCTAAATCAGGCCTTTGTACCTCTCCTCGGGCATCACCCTCATCAGACTCAGAGGAAGAATCGACAATGAGGGAAGGAGGACGGGAGCGTCCGTGGTGTGGTGATGGAGATGGAGTTTTTGTTTCGTCATCGCTATCAGCTCCTGGCACACGTAATGAAGCTAAAAAACCAAATGAGAGAGAACAAGAGAATTAACCGTCATCAAATTCTAGTACATCTGGCCAGGAGTTTTAGATACTGAATTCGTGGATTTTATTGATTTGTTGAACCTTATTAGCTTTATAACATTCGTACATTTTGACAACATACTGAGACAAAAAAGGACTGTACTTTATGACTGTAGTGATATCACCTCCTGATATCACTAGCAAACGGGTAGATTCACTTTTGACATTCTGTTAGTATTCAAATAAACGGCAAAATCAAAAAATACATTGAGACCCTGAATAAGTAAAATGAGCAAAGAACTATAATAACATTATCACAACAGTTTTTCAAACTTGCATGAGGTGGCGTCGGGTTATCAAATAATTAATCAAATAAAAACTACTATCGGTCCACATATAAACTGTCAGAAACTGCAATAGGTGGGTTTATATCCACAAATATTCTAGAAATAACATTGTAGACAGTGTGCAAATATGTTGACAATTATACTAATTAATCTGTGGATACATACTGGTCACTTTGGGCCATGATTTCATCCACTGGAGCACCTGGTGGTTCTGTAAGCTGTCTGAATAACAAATTGTGGAGGTCAATTGTGGAGTGATGAAATGGAAATGGATGGATCAATGGGTCATGGGATATTCTACAAATGGGACTAAACTGGAAGCAGTTTCAGAAATATGAATGCTAAGTATGGAATATACTGAGGAAAAATGGGTACTAAAATCTATGCCTAATTCAAAATAAACTACTACGATCTTGCTAAAATAAGATGTACTAGTAGATGTAATTTAACAGACACATTTGTAAAATTAATTATATGTAGATTTGACGTAGATATAAACAATTAAGGCATTATCATTACTGTATATTTGTCTAGTTTTAGTGTGCCTCTGCAGATAAACCCTTTGACAGGGACCTCGTTCCTCACATCATTCAATACTTCAATCTCAGCAGAAAATAAATCTGTCAATGAGCACACAATCTTACTCAAAACACTGCACAAACAGTTTTGAGTTAGTTTTAGAATTAAACAAGCCTTTACACAAATACATAGACAAATCATACACATAGGTCAAAGACATGATTTCTGTATTTTATATTTATCTTTGTGATATGTTTCTTTAAAGGATTGATGAAATATTCCAAAGTTGAGGGTCTAATTTGCCTTCCTTATGAGAAAAGAGACAATAGTTTTGTCATTTGTATGTTGGAAGACAATGTGTCAATAACCCATATACAGAAAAACACACATGATTAACAACTCAAGAAACAGTACAACAAATCTGCTTCAGAACAGCAATGTAAATATGGTTTCAATTGTCATAAACATTATTTCTCACCTTGTGTGATCTTGGCTGATACCATCTCTGTGATTTGGGAGGTGAGCTTCTGTAAGAACTCTGAGGTATCTACTCCAGCCAGGTAAGGCAGTTTAGGCTCTTCTGAAATGTGTCAAGTAGACATAAATACATGTGAAGTCCAGTTTGCTCTTAGTATTCTTATTCTTGAAACTGTAAAGCTCTTGAAGCTTGAGTTTTATGCACAAACTTTGTAGACTCACAAAACTGACAGTTTGACATTTTGGTTCTTGTGTTAGCTTGCATGGTACCACAAGAACTAATGGTCATTCCACAAGACTGAATTAAGAAATTCTCACCTCTGCTTTCTTCCTCTGGTGGACTGACTGTAATTCCAAATACCCTATAAAAGCAAAATTTGGCAAAATGCAATAAGTAATCTTCTGGGTAACAAATAGAGGAATGAATTTCAAAGTTTCCAGTATCTTTTAATATAATTTCAAAACTTACTCTGGAATAGCTTTGCTGTCCAACCCTGTCAGGAAGCAATAATTTTATTTCAGCAATTTGATTATATTAAAATGTTATTAAAAACATAAAAATTTCAATAACTAGTCTCACAGAGATCATGTAAGAAAGTAGTGAATGTGATCTCACCAGGTTCCACACCCAGGCGAGCAGTGTTGACAGACTGGCCAGCTCGGTTGGTAGCAATGCATGTGTAGGTGCCACTGTGCTCCTTCCCCACCTCCATTAGGATCAGGCTGTGTTTGTTGCCTGAGCTAGCGACTTTGTATCCAGGCGTGTCTGGTTTTATCCACAGAACGTCTTTCATGGACTCCTCTTTCAGCCAGTTAACGGAGGGATTCGGAGAGCCTATTTGCATCACATACATGTATTCAAAATATATGATATATATTTATTTCAATATTCATTGATTATTGATGACTTCAGTTGCTACTATATAAAGGTAAATGTAATGTAAACATACCATAATTAAAGGTTTTAGATCGTGTTATGGCACTGATTATGTGGGTATGGGAGTTCATTATGATTCTTACTTTCATATTTGAATTTTTGCCATGTCTTTTTATGATTGACAGAAGAAACAGTAGAAATAGCCAAGAAAATGAATACAATCATTGATGAACAGAGAATCTCTTTACAGCACCTTCTACTTTGACAGACAGTGTGATGCTGGATCCCAGCTTCACTGTCCTGTTGTAGAATCTTTCCAGGAAACGTGGAGGCACCAGAGGTTCCTTTGAGTCTGCAGTATAAATCAGAGATCATCATAAAACCATAAGAGAGAAAAATCATATGAACATCTCAACCAGTTACTTTCAAGAATTTGGTCCTGCTCCTGCAAAACAATTTACAACTATTTAAATCCCTGTCACATAAGTAAACACAGTGTGATGCTGGACACTGAATTCACTTTTGTTACTTCAATACATACCTTTGATTTTCATGTGCTCGGGTATTTTTTCTCCTGGAGCTGGAACGAAGACACATGACAAAAACATTACATAGGAACAGAGTTGTCTCAGGAAACTGAAATACTTTGGTAGCAATTCTTTTTGTGTGTTAGCAAAGCCAGTGCCTGTGGCACGCACTAGATGACTTCTCCATGATTACATGCCTGTTCTCTATTATAATTTCTGTTTAATACAAGGTGAAATTATATAATTAATTATATAATTAATGTGAATACATCACCATCACCTTTATCATGAATTCTCACATATTTGAAAATGTATTTCATAAGTTTGGCGGCCTTCTTAACACAAAAGAAGGAGGCAATTTGGAATTCCGGATGGCATTCATCATACATTGAGACAACTCACCAAGTACAATCATCCGTGCAGAGGAATAGGCAGAACCAGCCACATTGCTTATATAAGCGGAATATTCCCCACTGTCTTCATGATTCACCTCCACAATCTCCAGACTGTACACGTCTCTGTCTCCTGACATTAATAGTCTGCTTGAGGGCCTCAGTGGAACGCCGTCCCTAAACCAGTACACTGTTGGCGTGGGGAAACCTGGAACAACATCATCCCATTGACTCTCACCACATATAGAACATAAGTATATTAAAGAGAACCATTAAAGCATTTAATTTTATTTTTACTTCATTTTTAGTCCAAGTAAACTTTATTGTCATCTCTGCTATATACTGTACAGGTATACAGAGAGACAAGACAATGTGGCTCCACTTTTCACAGTGCAAACAACAAAGAACAAGGAAAAAGAACAAATAGGGCACATGGAATAAACAATATATAAATAGAATATAAATATATACTTTAAACTAGAAATGGAGTATTAAATATAAACTTATTATAAACTAGAAGTAGGTGTAGATAGAAAGACAATTAGGATGCAGCATTCAAACTACAACTATGGTCTTGGAATTGATTTTTGCACTGAATGTGCATGATGTTTTAGACAGTCAAGTTACTTTTTGTCCATTACGCAGTGTATTGTAGATCTAAATCAATCTGACCTTTCACCCTTATGCTCATCTTGGCATTAGGTGCTCCAGGGCTGAGGTACAGGTCATGTAATTCATCCACCACTTGAGGGAGCTGTTCATCCTCCACCACTGACTCAAAGGCCTCCGTGTCCCTGTGCTCAGAACTAATGGAATGAATACACAGAGGTTTGTGGAGTTAATGAGCAAAATAAAATACATCAAATAAAGACAAATGAAACCTGTATCACTTTAGAAGAGCAGAAATATATGGGTATAGCTATTTAATTGTAAACAGATATTATTTTAAACTGGCAAATAAACTACTACTTGGCATACAGTAATAAAAATCAGAGTTTTCTATTCCTTATTAATGTCATTATATAAACTATTAATTCATTGTTGTGAAATGGGGATGTTACCTGGATACATAGCCTTTAGCACTAACATAGGAGGAGGTCTCTGTAGCATCAGCGGCTGTGTCATAGTCAGAGCTGCATGACACTGCAAAACAAATACGCATATATATTGCATTAACAATGTTATATTTGAACACATAACTTTTAGAGATAGTGTTCAAATTAATTTTTTGGAAAATTAGATTGAGAATGTAAAAAACAGCTTGTGCATTAGTAGTTTTACTCAGTCGCTGGGAAATGTGTAACATTGGCAGAGGATGGCTATGTTCATGTTGGAAAATGCAGTAGAAAGTTATTAGTAATATCATTATGGAACAAAACACTTTTTCTGGTGATAACAATATAATCAGGTCGTGCACAAACAAGACATCGCACTGGTAAAAGAAAGTGAAAGCTCAGGTGCAGTAAGAGCAGAACAGATGATTTTTGGTGTTATGCTTGGGAAATCAGAGTTTGAGGACACTTTCTTTTAAAAGTGTACTCACTTTCCACCCTAAGCTCCGCCTTGCTGGAAGCGATCCCACTGTCATTCTCAGCCACACAACGGTATACCCCCATGTCAGGTGGCTGAACGGCAGTAATAATTAACTGATGGCAACCCTCTTGGTCTTCATTGATCATATAGTGGTCATCCTCTTCTAGGATTTTGCCATCTTTGAACCACCGTACAGTGGGAGGGGGTTTGCCGATGATCACACAGTCAAAGCTGACTGGGTATCCATCAGGGACGTCCTGATTACGCAGTTGAGTCAGGAAGACTGGGGCTGCTGTAAGCCCAACGTGGTCGAGATGAAGGGGGAAGGAGTGAAAAACACGATAGTACATTGCAAAGCATCATTTGCAACTAAAGCAGGCTGAAACATTTCATGCAAGAGACATGGCTGTAAAACATTGAGATAAAAAGTCATACAGAAACTAAATCAGAAATGGCAGAAAGCAGACATCATAATGCAAGCATTCAGTCATGCACAGACAGTACTGTTTCAATAAACGGCAGTCAACAGACAACACAACAGAGTTCCTTAAGAAAAACTGTAAAACTTCCCTACCAGGGGTTCCACTCAATAAAGGTGTCTGCTGATCCTGAGTTGGTGTTCGAGATCCATCCCGAATGAATCCCATTTTCTTGATGCGCAGTTCAATCCTTGTTCCATTTTCAAGAATAGTGGTTTCTACAGGGACTCCTTGCTGAGTAAACATCTGCTGAAAACGCTGTGACGCGGTCTGAGCTTCAGAGCGGTTGTCGAAGCGAATATATATATAGTGGTCATCCTCACGGTATGAGTGTGGGTCAGGTGGCTGCAGGTCACCCTCGTCGGCACTGACAAAAGGCTCTTCTTCTACGTCTGGTGGAAGGCGAGTGTGAAGGAGTCTGCGAAGTCGCTTGCTTGCCTGCCGCAAAGACTCGTCTATCTCGCTGCCGGATGAGCTCTCGGGCTCACTGTCAGCACTATAACCCAGAGTAAGCGGCCGACGCCCGGTGGGGTCTCGCAAAGAGCCAACTGTCACCTTTGCACTGTGAGAGGAGACGCCGAACTTGTTGGTCACCTCGCAGGTGTACACTCCGGTATCTTTGGTGGTGGCGGCGGTCACAATCAGAGAACAAGTGCCATCATTGTAGATGTCTATATGGTAATGTTTACCATCTGCCAGGAGCTCGCCATCCTTCAACCAGCGCACCTTGTCCGGTTTTCCCTCTGTGACACATTCAAGATGAATAGTACCATTGGGCTCCCTGGTCTGCTCTTTGAAGACCTCTTTGAAGGTTGGCCGCATGTCCTTTCTGGCTTTGTAGCCCTTGAAGGCAGCCTGGATCTTGATAGCAGCTTCTTCCAACTCTGGCTCATCCTCCTTGCTTATCTCTACAACGGTCTCCTTTGAGATCTGCTGCACAGCTTGCTCGGTCATTTGGAAATGTTCATAAAGCTTCTTGGAGGCAAGGCTTTCACTTTCACCCTCAACCTTAACAGTGGATTTGCTGCTCTTTTTAAGGTAGGAAACCAGACTGGTGGTCCCACTGACAGACTCATCTTCAGAGCTGGTATATATATTTGGCCCTGCTTTGACACTGGAAGTAACATCGGTGATGTTCTCTCTTCCTTTGATCTGTTCTTCCTCTAATCCTTTGCCCTGCTGACCTTGCATCTTCTCTTTTCCATCCTCTTCTGGCAGCTCAGAGATGGAATCCAGTGTGGGTTCTCGGCTCATTCTGCGCTTCTTGGCCAAAGCTTCCCATAAAGCATGCAGATCACCCTCATTAGCAGACTCAGGGGGCAAACTAGGCTGGCCACCTTCCTCCAGCTGGAGCTGTGAAACCACTGTGTCATCATCTGAAATCAAGGGATCCAGCATATGAGTGCCACTTAAATTGCAGTCCTTCATAAAGATTCCATGTGCAAATCAAAAATTACCAACATATCAGTTATAAACGTTGTTGAAGATTGCCAAAAAGTAAACTTGCAAGTTGTCCTTGGGCAGGCATCAAGTTAGATGGAAATGCATTTAAAATTGCAGATACTTGGGCAGATACATGTATATGACTGAGCTGAACTATGTAAAGAGTAGAAAACAAGATATAAGATGGTTAAGCTCAATGCAGTACCTTTGAGGTTAAGGTTGATGGAAGTTTCAGCCTCCTCTGAGACAACACAAGTATAGACACCCTGGTCGGGAGACTGGAAATCCTTGATGAGCAAAACGTGGGAATGACCCTCTTTGAGCCCTTGGTACTTGGCTCCCATTTCAATCTCTCGATTGTCTTTTAGCCATGTGACTGACTTGACGTCAGAAGAAAGCTCACACTCCATACGGGCCATCTTACCCTTGTGGAGCTGAGAGCAGCTTAATTTTTTGGTCACTGTCACTGGTGCATCTGAAGGCCAAAGTAAAAAGACAACTTAACCCACAAACTTTCACAATCTAGACTACAGTCTAGAAAACTACTAGTGCAAAAGCAATCTGATGTAACTTTTTGTTACATCAAAGGCTGGTTCACATATATCAGGGATGAGAAATGGGGCCCATAACAGACAGCTCTCGTTGTTGTTAATAACTTCAGCATTTTTGCCTGGATCTGTATATTTTAGTTAATATTTTAGAAATCGGATCTGAAGGTGCTGGTTAAAACTTTGTCCAGAGTGACCTGTTATGGACCTAGATGTCACTCCCTGGCACATAATGTTAAACAAAAGTTACTGTAACATAGACTTCAAAGACTTGCTGAAAAACAAGTCAAAATGGATGTTAACTAATGTTCTCTTGTGACATCACTACATTTCTTAAATGACATTTATTACATGAATATACATTTATTTTTCAAACACACAAAAGATTATCTGTTAGTTTTCCTCACAGAAATGTTTACCTTTATTTAAATGATTACTTCTGAACTTATGAAACTACATACACAAGCTTAAGAAATTAAATCATGAGTTTTCTCTAATACTATCTTTAGATTGATTAAAAAAAAAAAAAATCATAGGTAATAACTACAAGTGACATTACAAAACTCCCACTCATCAATATAAAGCTGATTGCAATTAACTTTACTAGTTTGGTGCAGTTCTACTCAAATATTTGACTGCTGCTATATGAACGCAAAAAAGTTGCTTCTCTTACCAAGTGCAACAGTTTGAGGAAGTTGGACAGGATCCCCAATGCCAGCATGGTTTATAGCCACCACTCGGAATCTATACCCAGATCCAGGGATGAGATTCTCCACCTGAAACTCGGTATTACACACTGGCTCCGCATGGCAGGGCAGCCACAGCGCACTGTCAACTTGGCGCATCTCAACCCGGTAGCCTAAGATTGGGCTTCCTCCATCATTGAGAGGTGTGAACCAGGACAGAGTGACTGATGTTAGTCCTTTACTCACAAGCTCTGGATCCTCAGGGGGATCTGGCACAGCTGAAGACCAACACAAAAAATAAGTGTGTGAAGCAGTTAAGAATTGAAAACTGAGTTATACCATTGTCACAGTTCCTTCTAAACACCTAGCGGTAACGCTCAGTTTTAACTATTCGCTCAGGCTATTCTACCCTACCATTGGTCAGTTTCTACACATACCCAATTGATCTGGTATTAAGTCTTGGATCATTCTCAGTACAACAGTGACACAGACATGGTAGTAATGTGTTGGTATGTGTTATGCTGCTACAAATGTGCTAGATGTTTTTTTGCAAATGTCAGTATAACTTCTAGATTGAGAGAGTCAACAAGACCCTGAATATCAAGATTCTGATATCAAGATATCAAGACAAGAAAGACTCTGTGGTGCAAGTCTGAACACTCCAAGGCTAGTGGAGGACCAAAACAAACTAGACAATGCAACAGTGTTATAGTCAATGTTTCATTATTATTATATATATATTTTTAAATACTAGATATAATCGCAAACAGCTAGCAAGTTGGGATTTACTGGATTTACTGTTTTATTTAATAGACTATCTGTATAAAAATTAAAAAAACTCTTACTGACCTCATTCACATTCAGTGTAAAAGCCAATTCCAAGACCATTATTGTATCCTGAATACCACATCCTAATGGTCTCTCTTTCCACTTCTAGTTTAAAGTGTATATTTTATATTCTATTTATATATTGCCTATTCTATGTGGTTTATTTGTTCTTTGTTCCTTGTTCTTTGTACTGTTAAAACTGGAGCTGCGTCATCTCGTCTTTCTGTGTACTTGTACAGTTTATACTGTAGCAGAGATGGCAATAAAGCTTACTTTGACTTTATGTGATTTGCATATCTTTTTTAATGATAATCCATTTATACTGGTTTGGCGCTTCACACATACCAATAGTAGTCAGCTTGGCCACTGAAATGGCATCTCTGGCAGCAAAGGTGATCTCCTGTGGTGGCTGTACTGGGGCCTTTTTGAGGATTAGTTTACATGTAGGTCCGGTAACTTTCATGGCCCACAGGTTATCTGGCCGCAGTTCACACCCATTGGCGTACCAGTTCACCTCATTCTCTGGCACGGGCTCATTCAAAACGCATGTGAACTCCACCTGCTCACCAGCAATGGCTGTCTTATCCTTTAGGGGCTTCACCACTTCCAGTTGCCAGCCTGATATTACAATTGACAGCATTGAATAATAAATGAAATAAAATAAATGATAAACAAATAATCAATAGCACCTTTGAGGTTAAAAAAACATGACATGTTTCTGGAAGATGTCAATATTCAACATAAGCATTAAAAGTCATTATAAGTATATTTTAATGTATTTGATTATGAATCTGAAGAATCCATAGATTTAAACAAAAGATTACTACAACTTATAAAGAACACTTCCTTACATGCCAATGCATGCAATTTTTATACACCTACTTAAAGTATACACGGCTAAAAACGCTACATGACTCACCTTTGACTGAAAGAAGGGCAGAAGTGGACGTAGTTCCAGCCTGGAAGGTTACTGTAGAGTTATCACCAGCACGTAAGTCCTTCAGCAGCAAAAGATGGCGACGACCACTCTCAAAGGAAACAATTTCCACCTTATCAGACTCCTTCACAGGCTTGCCATCAACCAGCCAACGGCAGTCTTTGCTCTCTGGACAGGACAGTGAGCACTCAAACAGCGCCTCTCCCCCTTCGATCGTCTCCACATTATCCAGACCTTGGACGATTTCAATGGGTTTAGCTGCAGGAGAGTTTTAAGAAGTTATCATGGTGAAGACCCTAAAGCTAAATGTGCTTATTACTAGATCTTCAGCAATCCACCAATATGTAGTATCATTTTAATTAAGTCAAAAAAAAAGAACAGCTTTAGGTTTTACACTACCCATAAGCATTAAATAAATATACAGACCTAAACAGACAGTAACCACAACAACAGTTCACACATAGCACTAAGTCCCTTTCCCCGTAACAGTTTGTCCAAAATGTTCATTCTCAAAAGTTCATGTGTCTTCATAACTAAGTTCAAACTGCCAATAAACTAGTTCTCCCGAATCCATCTAAAAACACTGATCTTTACAACAACCAACTTGACGCTCTGGTCAAAATGTAACATTGGCCTCTCAGGTATGCCAAACGGCAAAATCTCAATCAATGGCATCCCTGACTTGGACCCTTTCGTTCACTGGTATATAGAAATCTCTTTTGTAAGAAAAGTTTATTTCGTAATAATTTTAATCCCCACACACACAAACACACAGACACACATACCAAAACAGAATGGCCACCTGTCTAACAGGCTGTCGCAAGGAGACGCCACACTAGTTTTTCCAAGGGATTTCAAAAGGCTAGGTAAAAACTCTTAATCTGTACCAACTGAGAGTGGGTATAGGAGGTAAAACAGCAAACTGCAACACACTGTTTGCCAGTCTAGAGACATGAATGTAAAAAAAGGTAACAAAGGGTACCCCATAAAATCTAAAGCAACAGATGAGTTGCACTGAAGCTGCACAATATTGCCTTTAACAAACTTGCAAGCATAAGGAGTGGACCTTGGTAAACTAACTACAGTTTATTTTTTCACCATCAGTAAGTACAGGTTCAAGGGATTACCTTGGCAATTTGAAACCCCCCTAAATCCTAATATAAAGGAGCATATTGTGGTGGAACCACAACTAATAACACACACCATCTTCAGAGCTCTTACAGACTCTCGGCTTAGGTTTGGGCAATTTTGTTGGCACATGGATCAGGCAGGTGGTCATAATGTTTTGGCTATGTACACCAACTCATCCTAAAACGTGGGGGCTCAATAATGCAGATGCTAGGTTGGGCTGCAGGCAAGCTCACCTTGCACCCTTAGCTGTGCTTCAACACACGTCCCTTCTGCCTCACAGGAGTATGTACCCATGTCCCGCGGGGTAACGCGGCTAATGTACAACCGCGCTACATTCCAGTCCTGCTCCACTACTACCCTGTGGCCATCGGGGTGCACAGGCTCCCCGTTTTGCTTCCATATGGCTTTGACCGGCCGTGAGTACTGGCAGATGAACTCTGCTGGCTTGCCCTCTGCTACGTGGAGGTCTTCCATGGCACTGACCACCTCCACAGTGGGATCTATGGAGGGTGGTCAAGTGTGAGCAGTGGAAACGTAGTGGACATGCTCAGTATCTTACAAATAAACTCCTCCTAGCCTCAAAAATAACCAGTGCATTTTGGAAATGTTATTTCCGCTTAAATATGATGATAATTTGGGTATTCATGGTGTTTAACATGCATGGAGTAAGTACACTAAAAGGGATGGTAAGTTGGTATTTTGGTAAAAGTCCAAATAATGATTGAGTTGAAAAGATTTAATTAAATTTAAATTCACAGAATAGAAGGACAATTATTCAATTTGAATGACGAGAAGGCTTCTAAAACAAGTGAGAAGCATGCCTTATATCAGGCTTAAAGTCAAGTTTAAAGTATACTTTTATTGGACAACTTGGTTTTGAGTTCTGAAAAATAAATGAGCAACAGATTTGACCAGGATTACTAGAAAGGATCATGTCTGCAACAACACAGCATCAGTAGGCTAACGCTAACCTAGGTCTAAACCCAGCTCATGTTCCCTGACCCAAGATTTGGTAAATTCCACTTAACAATGATAGGAAGAGCTGATGTGCTAGATTTTTGAATATGAATTTGACAATGGTCAAAATAATATAATATTCCATAAGGCTTATTATGGGGCAGTTGGTAGCATAACGGTTAAGGAATTGGCCCTGTGATCAGAAGGTCGCTGGTTCAAGTAAGTACCCGGACCAGTAAAGGCAATAAGCAAGGTACCATCCCCAAGCACTGCTCACTGCTTCTTCATGGATGGGTCAAAAGCAGAGGTCACATTTCATTGTGGTGCACTGTGTGCTCTGCTGAAAATCACTGACTGGAATTATTCCATCACATGCATTTTCTCTTTCTAATGGGGGAAGTTTAAACAGATATTTTCTAGTCTCCAGAATTTCCAACTTTGGGTTGATATTTTACTCTAAATCCAGATCAGCTCAGCTCTGTGATAGTTAATGAACATGCATAGTTACAAGAACAACTACTACCACTCCTAAAGCTGTGTTACTGCTGTGTTAAATGTGTCAGTTAGATAACAGTTTAGAAATGGACTGAGTGAAAAAGTATAATGTCAATTATAAGAAATTCTAAGTCTCTTGAAAGATGTGATTAATAGATGTCAATAATAGGAAACGAAACCAGGACTCCATTATTTTTCTTTCTTGACCATTTGATACAACAGATTAAAATGGGTTGGACTATTATTTAAAGATGCCACAATATATTTAAACAATATCATCGCTTAAAGCACTGGTGATGTCAGAAATGACGTTGGTCATTTGGTCTGTAGTAGTAAAATGAGACATTCTTCTTGTTTTGTAAAATCAACATTAAATGTTCAGCAGAAATAAAAAGTCACAGTGTTCATACATACACACCCATACATGCAAAAGCCAGATTTTCTCTGCGTAAAACTTGCATTGTTAGAAAGCAGGGTTATACACAGAGCTGGTTGGAATTCTCTCCCATTCGAAATCATTTTGTATTAAATGTTGTTAAAGGCTTATGTTTTCTCAAGATTTAGTGCTTATAAAAAGGCGTGAAAAATACAGTAATTTATTACTGAATTGCTCCTGGAAATAGGTATTTATGCTATAAATATATTTGTTAGAAGTTTTTTTGGTTTAGTCTCATAAATTTATTACACACTTTGTAAAATATATATAGAGATTAAAGTAACAAACAATTAAAAGGTAATAATGGTGATTTTCACCACCTATAAATCAATGTTATGCAATAATGCCATATGAGGGTGGAAGGACAATGAGCAGTTACTTCAAGCTAAAACTGATAAAATAGATGTTTACATACCAAAATGATATAACAGTTTAAGGTGAAACATAACAGAACGATGAATTATTAGGCACGTGCTTAATTTGCACCTGAGCAAGCCTGATTTCTTGTCATCATTATAATGATGACGACTTGGAGAAAATGCATGAGAAATCCTGCTCTGCTCCTCTGAATAATTTCAAGTGAATAAAACCATAATGTGATCCATGCACAAACAAGCTGCTCAGCAAAACACTCCTCCAGCCTACCGTGGGGGGAATGCAAACCCTTTTGCAGGCATCTGCAAGCATCGCACAATTCTAAAATAAAAGTCTCAACACTGCTATATTTATGGTACTATTTTCCCCTGGATGGTCTTCAGATTTCTCAACGTTAAAGAACCCAGTTAGGGCCTCAAATGATAGATTCCTAAAACACACACTGACAGATATTAAGATCACATCTGGAATATGTGTTGTAGAAAGTTAAGTTTTTTTACTCCAGGAAAAATAGTAAAAATTTCTGAAAGCTACGAGTCTGGCACTATAACTTTCTTAAACAACACATGACAATCATCCATGAATTTCCATTGCAAGCCTTTGTGAAAACGGTTATTAATTCTTATGAGACATCTTCATAAACCTCAAAACAGGAGGGCAAGAATGAATTAAGACTCAGGTGATAAAGACTAAAACTTAGACAGTGATGGAACACCAATTTATTCAGATTTCATATTGTTTTCAAGCAAGGATTGGACACCTTCTTGATTGGTCCTTGTAGGCTTTATTATGTATTTTACAATTTTTTTTGCATTTTTTGGTCACACAAAAACTGCTTTAGTAGTTTTAGAAGAGTGCAACACTTCTGACTATTGTAACATACAGACTATACAGATATTGTATTGGGACGATTTTTGCAATAAATAAAATTTAATTTACATTTATGTTTCTCATAATTTTGTGCTATTTCATAATTTAAATTATTAATTTCAATAACTGTTGCACATTAATTACACTCAGTTATAAATGTATCTCGAAATGAAATAAAAGGTCAGATGTAAGTAAGAAATATCTGAAAACAAGATTTAAATGAGATGTTTAATAAATGAGTTTTTTTTTAGATTACATGCATTATTTCAAAAGCATTATTATATTTAGATTGTCATGACCAATTGAAAAATTAACTTTAATCTGGCAATGCTTGCAGCGAGTAACCTCACTCATGTGGCTACATGATATTATATTATAAGTTTATAGATTATAAGTTTATCTTTTATAAGTTTTATTTTAAGAGTTGATTTAAATAGTTATTATGCAATAACTGGGGACCTAAATGTGAACTATAATTAGACTGATAATAAGGAATTCCTTATTAATAATTATTTCTTATTTACAAACTCAGTCTGGCAGCTGATCTTAATCTGTTGCCTTCCTGAGACATAACAAATAACAAATGACTGAACCTGTAAGTGATGTGATTTTGAGTTCAGGAAATTCATGGATGTGAACGTTCCAAGCAAACCCTGTGCTTCAAGCCGGACTAGTCTAAGAGCCTGCTGCAGGGCCTCAACAAAAGAGCTGCTCTCCTCCCCTCCAGTCCTCAGCCTAGTCTTGTACCTTTCACTAACAGCTTCGCTGACGAGGTCAAGCTGCCTGTTTTGAACAGGACGGTGCCCGAGTCGTTTGGCGCAAGGTTGTTTAGGGTGAGGGTATGAACATTGTCTTCCGCCACCTCAATAACACTGAAGGGACTGTTCTCCAACCGGGTGCCATCCAGCCACCACTGGACTCTCCCTTTGGCACGCCGGGACAGCTGGCAGGAGAACACTGCCTGCCCTCCCACAAAGACATCAGTGCTCTTTAAACCAGACACTATGAGCACCTCAGCCTCTGCAGAGACCACAGACAAACAGCACTCAGCTATCAGCAACACCCCAGAGGGGCTTCAAAAGGCATGTCTGTTCGACTTCTTGAATACGAGCATGAATTTAGCAAAGTTTTATTACACCTTTTCTTACACAGTGCATTTTTGTTATTAAGAGAAAGGTTAAAATGAAATATATTGTTGAAATAAAGTAATTATGAGGGACCAGTTTAGTCAAAATTGTTACAAAATGTGTTTGCACATCCATAATTGCTTAACACGTTTAGAACCTTTGAATTACATGTAAGTTATATGAGGTAAAACAGTAAGTTCTTCAGTCTTTGGCACCAGCGAAACTGGTTTTTCCATCCTATCAAAGGTTCATCATGGAGTACTTCTATGACATCAGTCAAAGTTAACCTTTTTGGCACCTTATATATATAATCAAAATTAGCAGTGGACATGAAATCAACATATTCTAAATGAAGTAGGATTGGCACAAAACTTTCATAGGACTGATGTAAAGAGCAATATCCATTACCTTGCACTGAAACCGAGGCTGTTGTCAGCTGGTCTCCAGCATCACACGTGTAATAGCCGCTGTCTTCTGGCTCCAGGTCATGGATGTGAAGTTCTTGTACACATCCATCTTGTTTCATCTTGTATTTCTTCCCAGGCTGCAGCACCACACCACCTTTACGCCATTCAACACTGAGCACCGACTTCGAAAGCTCACACTGTAAAGTTATCGTCTCTCCTTCAACTGCGTCCTGGTTCTTTAACTCCTTGCGAAAGGAGGCTGGAATTTCTGATGAAGAGCAAAACAGGAAGTATGAGGACTATGAATTTAGTTTGATCATTTGGTTTCAGACTTCACATTCAGATTTCAGACAGATCCTTTCTGATTCAGGACATTTACAGATGATCAGGTTGTCAGCGATTCCAGACAGGAGGATAAGTGAATGAGAGAAGTACAGGAAACTGGCAAATATTTTACATCAAGCTCTTCCTCCTTTCAACCATCCAAATTGTGGATCAGGCCAACCAAAACTGCGAAGGTCACACAGCCACACAGGTTCTGGTTTACCTCTTACGGTAAGAGTGGCGCTGCTTTGTGCATCTCCAGTTTTGCAGGTATACAGCCCTGCGTCTTTTGCTTCCACCCTAAGGATACGCAGCTGGTGGATGGCTCTATCCTTGTAGAGGAGGTGTCTGTCCCCTGCCTCTATCACCACATCGTTTTTGTACCACGTCACACAGGCCTCGGGGCTGGAGGTCATGCAGGACAGTGTGACTGTCTCTCCCTCTTTGGCTGTTATGTCCAGAGGTTTCTCCAAGAATACGACTACAAACAGGACAAACCCAAACCCAAGGGCTATTATATCACCATAATGACCGGAAACATTCGAAGTTTTCAAAAATGGAGAGATTCTCTGTAACCAACTATTTATATGACGGATTTCCAATACGTCCTGTGAAACGTTAAGCTTCCATTATAATTTATGTCATCCCCTTTTTTAGTACATGAAGGTTAATAAAATTAATCAATAAAAAACAAATAAGTAAACTGCCATTAAGGACGTCTACGTTTATATTTTAATTTAATTAGTTAAATCTTTAAAACACAGTGTCCTACATTCAAACTGCTTACCATGTTAAACTTTAATTGTCTCATAAACCGTTCAGCACTAAGTCATTGTTCTGCTCACCAGCATGCAGTCATCATGCATAACTTTACTAAATATTCACTATGGGTTCAAGATGCATTTTACGCTACAAGGTCGTGCTCAGGCATAGAATTTGTTAGCGTTCTCTTACATCCATCCCACTACTCATTTTTAACCTCCAAAATGTTATATTACTTAAGCATTTTTGGAGCCAAACCAACAAATGAATGAAGCAGCACCATATATAGGTATGATGGTGGAGCAGGGCAAGCTAGTCACAAGGCAAAGAGCATGTGATGGAGCTGAGGAAGCTGATGGAGCGTTGGAAGGCAACTTGAAGACGACTAATCCTCCTTTACCTTTGGGTTTCTCCTGCACCACCAAGCAGGCAACACTCCTCTCGCAGCCCAGCACGAAGGCCACATCGCCTGAATCATCAGGCGTGACCATTTTCAGCACTAGGCTGTGCTCCCTCCCCCGGCAGCTGATCTGATTTAAGTCATTGTTTTGGAGGTGATTGGAGCCTAGCCACCACTCAGCATGAGTTACTCCTGCCTGGGACAGCTCACAGTGGAAGACAGCGTCCTCACCAGAGACCACTGTTACGTCCTTAAGATGCTTCGTAATTCGTGCACATTCTAGATAAGGAGATAAGAGGGCAAGAGAGCCAGCTCTTCCAAGGGATCATTTAAAGTAAATATATGGGCTATTACAGTAATATTTACTGTAAATGAAGCAAATATTATGAAAGCTGTACATGAAAACTATGGCAATATGAAATTCCTTGTGTCGTGCACAAAAAGCTAAAATTCCAAACTGGGTATTAAAATATATTTGACTTGTTGGAGGAATATGGGACAAAAATATCACAATTGATCAACCAAAGGTGTGTTTCATAATCTGCTATCTCATATCAAAATAAAAAAGAACAAAATGACAAAAGCTTGAAATAAGATGTAAAAATTACCTTTAACTGTCAGGCTGGCTTTGCTTTGTTTGTCTCCCACTTCACATGTATATTCACCGGCATCGTCCATGCACAGCTTATGAATGATCAAAGTTTGCGTTGCACCATCTTTCCGAATGGAATACTTTTCTCCCTTAGAAAGGACTTTCATGCCCTTCTTCCATGTCACACTGGCATCAGAGACTGACATTTCACAGCACAAAGTGGCACTTTCGCCTTCTGTGGCCTGCTGGCTCTTCAACTCCTTAGTGAAGGACACCACAGGGATGGCTAATATGAAAAAAAGAGGCAGAAAACTGTGAAAACAATTTCAACATCAACATGTAATGATCAATTCTAGTGTAGAATCTAACTATGGAGAAATAATCTGCAGGACAATGGGTCAACTCTTCGAAAAGCACCATACAACATTACAGTTGCAATATCAGCACAAATATGGCACTGGACTTTTACTGAAGTGCAGCTGTTCCAGAAACACTAAACCTGTTTGTCTTATAGTCAAATGCTTTCAGGTGTCATTGTTTGGCAATCAACCCAAATTTTGCAGCAGTATAAACTACTTAATTATGGCAATTTTAGCTGTAGCATGATGCTGAGGGACACATGAGCAGCAGAGGTATGAACCTTCACTGGTGTCATGATTTGATTCAATTACAATTATCATGTCAACGATTCAATTTGATACGATATCTCGATGCATTCCATCAATTTTTCGACATTACTTCAAAATGCACGCAGATTGGACATGGACTGCAGATTGGGCAGCCATAGTTACTACCAGGATGTAATTTTTAACTAGAATTTTTAAGCTGCAGGCAGAAAATCACCAAGCAATGTCATTATGATATAATCCAGGGGTTATCGTTATCAGCTGGTTCTGTTTCAGGGACCACCACTCAGACTAAGCAGTGTCTGCGGCCTTTCACTGTGTGTCTGTGTTTTTCTGTGATTTAAAAAAAAGTTTAAAAAAATATTTTTTTTTAAGCAACCAGTAGTGAAACTGGATTGCATGTCACGGAGCATCTGCATTGGGCTGGGCAGCATACCACAGGTAGAAAACCCCAGATTATGCATAGGCCGGTTACCGCTATACCAGTGTAGCGGGGTTTAATAAAGCCACAGATTCAAAAACATACAAAATTTCCTTCATACCGTCTCCACGGTATGAGCTGTTTTTTAACACCTCGTCTAAGATAGAAAGTGAAGGTCTTCCCCATGTGGTGTGAAGCGTAGATTAATATGCCCCCCTTGCCCACTACCCCATCTGGTTGACGCCAGCTGTGCACGACTGGAGATACAGGTGACCCCCCACCCCTCACTCTGTTATATTCAAGGTTAAACTCGAAATAAACATTTGCAAACTGCTACTGTAGTTAACACGTCTAGCACTGGTGAAATAAATAACACTACAGATAAATACTACCAAGCTTAGTTTTTAACTTACCATTGCCCATAACATTTATTATGAGCTGCAAACTAAATTTTCACACAGTCACATAAAGAATCTGCTTGTGCTTTGCTGAAAAGTCCATCACTGTAGTATGCGCACACAACTAGACACGATTTAAACCGAAATTTGACACTCAGTACGTCTCTGCTGTTAACCAAAGGGTTTGTCTCCACAGTAAATGTTTACTTTTACTCGGTAATAAATATTTATGGACGTGTGTTAAGTATAAACGTGTCAAAAGAGCAGACACACTCGCTCGTGTGCTCTCTTCCTAATCAAAAAGCACAACCATCTCCCAAAACCTGACACTTCTATACTCTTTATAGAGAGACATTTGAAGACGAAACAGTCAAGGACAAATAAGGGCATCAAAAATGTTCCTAAAACTGTTAAACAAGTTATAAAGAACATTCCTAATATTTGGGAACTTCTTTCAGAAGTGACTATAAAGCGTTGAACTTCACAGTAAAAGAACATAGTGGAAGAGAAAAAGGAGACACTTGAAGCTGATAAAATCTTCAGAATCCCAGTTTACCTTTGACTGTGAGGCAAGCAAAGGAAGTGTGAGCTCCCACATGGAAGGTCACAGTGCCTGAATCTTTCTGGGTGACATTCCTGAGGGTCAACGTGTGCCTTCTGCCTTCCACTCGAATTTCATTCATGGCATTGTGCTGCAGCGGAATGTCCTGGAGAGTCCAGCAGACATCTTGGGCACCATCTTGAGACACAATGCACTCGAATTGCACATCTTCTTCTTCGTTAACAATGCAGCTCTTCAAGCCGGTTTCAATGGTTGTGTCGAGTACTGTTTATAACAGATGATCACATTCAAGACACTTTAATAATGTAGTTGAATATTTAGATTGCATGAACATGAAAATAAGACAAAACCTTCAGACTGGAATCCTTGATCTGCAAGCTTTGAATAAGTTTACTGTAATAAATGTGTTAAAGATAAACAAGTCAAAGTGTGAAGTAACTTAAACCACAACAGTAAATCTCTTCAACAGTGTTTACATCAAGAGGAGAATGAAAGGGACAGATGACGGCCTACTGAGGCCGATTAAAGTGGTATTATAGTGCAAAAAGTAGTACCCGTTTCCAGCTTGTGCACATCTACAAAGAGTCACAAAGTAGCAGAAAGACAAAACAGAACCAAGAGTTTTAGGAGTGAGAAGGTGGAGAAAAGAAGGATATCAAGTGCAGAGGATTGTGTCATGCTAGTGATCATGCGGAATAAGAGGAACGAATAGAAAAGAATGATCAAACCAAGATAAGAAAGAACAGTGCAAAAAAGAGAAATACCACAAAACAGGTGAGTTGAAAAACATGGTATGAAATGGAAGTGGGCAGACCACCATGAGAAGACGGTGAGACCATGAGAAGGTTAAGAAAACAGCTCCATTTCCTACCCTTTACGGAGAGGGTGGCAGAAGTTACTTCGTCTCCGGAATCACAGGAATACACTCCCGAGTCGGCCGCCTGCAGTCCATGCAGTATGAGCTGGACTACTGCTCCTTCCTGCTTTAACTGGTATCTACTGCTGGATTCTAAAACCTTCTCTCCTTTTCTCCATATTACCGGGGCCCCCGGTTTTGAGATCTCACAGCGGAAGGTGGCACTTTGGCCAACTTCGGCCTCCACTTTGCTGAGAAGAGTTTTAAACAGAACAGGGAGAGCTGCAAGGTGGAGATGAGGACATGAAAGGGAGTGTGTCATCATGGTCACAGTTAAGGTGGAGGAGCTTTGAGACAAGTGTTATCATTTACAAGAAGATACATTTAATACCAGTCCTACCCTTCACTTCCAGGCAGGCACTACTCTGGCAGTCTCCACTGTCACAGGTGTAGGTTCCAGCGTCGCCCAGGTCAAGGTCATGGACGATCAAGTGGACACGACAGCCGTCCTGCCCGAATTTGTATTTGGCACAAGGGCAGAGTTTTAATTCCCCCTTGCGCCAATGAACTGATACGTTGGGTTTGGAGAGCTCACAACTCCAGGTGACGCTCTCTCCCTCCATAGCTTTCTGGTTCTTCATTTCTTGAGTAAATGTGACTGGAAGGACTGATTTAAAAAAAAAAAAAGCAGAACAAGATGGCGGACACATCC
This sequence comes from Distichodus sexfasciatus, assembly GCA_032718565.1. Classification (NCBI taxonomy): domain Eukaryota; kingdom Metazoa; phylum Chordata; class Actinopteri; order Characiformes; family Distichodontidae; genus Distichodus; species Distichodus sexfasciatus. The sequence goes on along the minus strand of JAVGVS010000104.1, from coordinate 393,936 downwards.
CATTAGAGCTGAAAAAGACTGATTAATGTGATAACCTTGCTGGAAAGTCAAAAACGTGGAGTGGCAATACAGAGCTTGACCTGACTAGAAAAGATCTTACAGGGTTAATAAGACCAATATATGCGTAATCTATGCACAAAATGGGTTTTGTAACAAAAGATAATGACTTTCACCAATCCTACTATGCTATGGTTGTAGGATAATGATTATAAGTCATCAATTAAAATTTGAGCATGGCAAGCATCATTACACTTCAAGGACAAGCAGGCATATAGTGAAGAGCCAAATTGGACATTTTCTTTGGAGAACAACTGCCTCTCATTAGGTCCACTGCTTCTAACATTACATTTACTTAACCAAGGACCCAGCAGTTTTGTCTGTGGGAGGCATATAAAATCATAATTGTCATTTTATGTTATATGTTTTTCATGTTATAGGTTCATAAAATAACAGGAAACACACAGTGCATGTTTACATTCTCTAAATAAATTTACTTAGAGACAAGATCATTTTACATCCTTCGTAAAAGTAATCGACACTTTTAGAAGTCATGCTCTTCACACTTCATAAAATGGACACCAGCAACTAACCAAACAACATATTTTGAGAATCTTTTCCTACCATTGACTTTGATGTTGGCTGTGCTCTTACTATCCCCACAATCACACACATAGTCTCCTGAATCCTCAGCTTTAAGGTCTGATATCTTCAGCTCCTGAACAGAACCTGTCTGCTTGATGATGTATCTTCCTCCAGATTGGATCATCTGTGTTCCCTTTCTCCATTCTACAGCTACTCCAGGTTTAGAGAGCTCACAACGCAGAGTAACACTGCTCCCCTGAGGAAACTCCTGCTGCTGCAGCTGACGTTTGAATGTTACTGGCAGAGCTAAGGAACCATAAAATGTTACTCGATAAGACACCTGATCAATACACCATACACCTAATAAACACACCAACCTCAAAAGCCTAATGAACTGAATAAGAAGTGGTAAAGAATGGAACAACAGGCCAAAGGGCACACAGATGCAGAGGAAAACAGACATCAGCAGCACAAACCCGGAAAAAGTATGACCATATACTAAAAAGAGTATAAGAATATAAGACTAAAATAAACGGGTGGCACAGTGGTGCAGTGGTTAGCGCAGGTTTTCTCCGGGTGCTCCGGTTTCCTCTCACAGTCCAAAGGCTTGCACTATAGGTTGTTTGGCGACTTTCAATTCGCCCCGTAAGGTGTGAATGTGAGTGTGATTGTGCGAGTGTGTGCGCCCTGCAGTGTATTGGCGCCTGCCCGGGGCTGTCCCCCACTTTGCAACCCTAAGTTCTCAGGATGGGCTCCGGTCCCCCCGCGACCCCAATTGGGATTAAGCGGTTCAGATAATGAATGAATGAATAAACATCACTTTTTTGAGTGGCAACAGACTGTCAAACTGAGACAATTTGATTAAAAACATTTAAGAGTCCCAAACAACTATAGATACAGACAGGGACAGCGAAAAACAAGGAGTGCACATAAAATATAGACATTTTTGTTTGAGGAAAAAGGTCTCATAAGAAAATTGTACAGACCCACAAACACTAGTAAATTCATGCATCCACTCTTTAGGTTCACTAAAAGCTCTCACAGACTGCAACAGAATATGAGATTTGAGGAAAGCATAGACTGCCCCACTTTACTTTAAACATTGCAAAATACTATTGTTAGTGTAATCAGACACTTCTAAGCTTATTCATTTTTTAATATTTTGGTAAGACTGACAGATGCCATAAGACCTGACTCCCATCAGACTTGGTACCTCCACAATGTGTAATGAAGTCTTACAAATGATTCATCAGTTCCCCTTCCCAATGCCTGAACAATTTGTATCTGAGACATCAGAAAACCCCAAAAATGTAATCCTGAATGGTCCCTACCCTTGATCTTCAGACTTGCTGTGGTCTTCTGATCTCCACATGAGCATGTATAGTCTCCAGCATCTTCAGGTTTAAGGTCTGAGATCTTCAGCTCCTGAACAGATCCTGTCTGCTTGATGACATATCTTCCTCCAGACTGGATCACCTGTGTTCCCTTCTTCCATTCTACAGCTACTCCAGGTTTAGAGAGCTCACAGTGCAGCGTAACACTGCCCCCCTCAGGACACTCCTGCTGCTGCAGCTGACGTGTGAAGGTTACTGGCAAAGCTGAAGAACAATAAATAGTTTTTGGTGCTTTCAGTGTAGCCTCACATCATGAAAGAACAACAAAGATGACTTTGTTCCAAAGTGCAATCATAACATGAAAGAACAATGAACATTACTTGAAGAGCAACAATATCCAGAAAAAACACAAAGATCACAGCTCACAAAGACAATGAACCAGGAACACAAGACCTCAATATTGAAAATAATGGCAGACAACCAAAAATGGCAGTAATGTCTCTATGATCACCCCAGATGTGGCATAAAAGGGGTGAAGAGAACACAAACATACTTTGCCATACTCCACAGATTCACAAAAAGAAGACAAAACACAAAGAAAAAGCAGACCACAAAGACAAACAAGTAACAATATCTGGCTATTTTCTGAATTTAAATAATCATTAAATGGATATTTACATTACTTACAACTCTTTTCCAATTTAGCTGCTTATGATAGGGTACTGCTAAAGTCTCTCTCAATTTTAGATCACATCCTTAAAGAAGAGACCTTGATGATACATTCCAAAAGAAGAGAACATCTGATGTCAAATATGTAAATGAAAGATTCCTACCCTTGATTTTCAAGCATGTTGTGGTGTTCTGATCTCCACATGAGCATGTATAGTCTCCAGCATCCTCAGGTTTAAGGTCTGATATCTTCAACTCCTGAACAGATCCTGTCTGCTTGATAACGTATCTTCCTCTAGACCGGATCACCTGTGTTCCCTTCCTCCATTCTACAGTTACTCCTGGTTTAGAGAGCTCACAGTGCAGAGTTACACTGCCCCCTTCAGAACACTCCTGCTGCTGCAGCAGCTGACGTTTGAATGTTACTGGCAAAGCTGAGGAATGTCACAAAAACAGCAGTCCACATAAGATAAAGACAAAAGACAAGTATGATGCTAACTCTAACCGTAGGTACATAAAAGTAAAAATAATAATGTATACATATGTATGCATCTGTCATACCCTTGACTGCTATGGCTGCTGTGGTGCTTTGGTCTCTGCACTGACAAGAGTATTTTCCACTGTCTTCAGGCACAACATCTTTCATTTGAAGTTGACATACTGTCTCTTTCTGGGTTATTTCAAATCTTCCTCCAGATTTTAGAACTTCTGCTCCCTTCTTCCACTGTACATCATGGCCAGTTTTAGAGAGCTCACACTGGAGAGTCAGCTTTTCACCCTCCATCACCTCTTGGTTCTTTAGCTGTAGTTTGAAGCTGACAGGCACCACTGACAAATAAACAGGATATAGTGATTATTCGTCTGTGCCTGAGATGTCGATTTCGGGCCCAAGATGAATCCAGTTCCCACTTTAAATAATAAATTGTTTAGATTATGTGCCAGCATAGTGAAGAAGATCCTTTCAGCAATAAATCTGTCAGCATATTTAAAAGCTGAGGTAATGCAATAGGAGTTGCAAACTCATAGATATTCTCTATTCTCACAGAGAATAATAATAATAATAATAATAATAATAATAATAATAATAATGTTTTAAGCTGTACGTATGCTCCTTTTATACAGCAATAATTAACACCCCGGCTTAAATTTCCAATACATGTTTTGTAATAAGAAATGGATGCATTAGATCCAAACCGAACCGAGACGAGGCATCGTCTGACACGCCCACTCGCTTTCCTAGGTCAAACGCCCCGGTTCAGTCAAGTTCCCCTTTATTACACACAAAACTCACATTTTAGCTGAAAAACCCTCAACAAAAACCAGCGTTCTACTCACAATACAACAATTTATTGATAATTTCTAGTGTTTATTTCGCGCAGTAATTGCGCAATTGTGATGCAACTCGCGTCGCACACCGGGGGATTGTGGGAAATGTAGTTATTTACCAAAGTTACCCAAGACCTTAGTATTTCTTCATTTTTAATTGATCAGAAAATATTTATTCCATTCCATAATGTTAGAGAGTAACCAATAGGAAAAAATTCATTTTGAAAACATTTAGATAAAACAGACACTGTTCTTACTATTTCTAGTAGTTACATCTGCAGTTCCAGCACTTTAAGACTACATAAAGCAAAAACAAATAATAATGTAAAATAATTTATTAATAACTGGTCACATTTGTTGTGCAATGTTAAAATGCACTTGACCTTAAAGCACTTTGTGTTTTGTAAGATAAGATATTTAATTTTACAATCTTCCAGCAGTCAGTTATAGGTCTATAGTATATTTAGGAGTGAGGCCAAGTAAAACATTTTACTTAGACTTTTATTTTATTTTATATTGTGCATTGTTGGAATATCAGCATTCAGTACTAAATAAATATTTTCATAGTTTTGTAATTGATTTATAATTTGAAGCATGAATATTAATTTATGCAATTGCAATGCCTTGACTTTAGTGAGATACACACAGTCCAAGCCATAACAGCAATGGTACAAAAAAACTGGTATAATAATTTCTTTCTGTGTTTCAGTTTTCGGCTTTTGGCCAAGTGTTTCCTCATTTTCAGTTTTGGCCAAAATTTTCATTTTGGTCCATCCCTAATTTTAACAGTTTACAGCTGTTAACCCAAACACAGGGCATTAAGAGATTTTATTTATGGCATTTTATCCCATGACATCAGATAGTTAACACAAAGTAACATTAAGCAATTGCTGCCTAATAACATTGCAAATAGATTAAAGTTATACTCAACAACAAGGGTATTACATTATTGCAAACTAATTATTAATATTTACTTTAAAATTAATATTTAGTATAGGGAAATAACAGAGCATGCATTAAGGTTTAGGCTTCAACGTGCTGAAAAGTTTACCTTGTACAGTCAGTTTTGCGATGGTCTTGGCAGTTCCCACATCGCATGAGTAGGTGTCGCTGTCTCCCTTCTCCAGGTTCTTCACTGTAAGAATGAGGACTGTTCCCTTCTGGCTCATCGAATACTTTCCTCCTACCTTGAGCTCCTGGGAACCCTTCAGCCAAGTGACTTTAGCAGCTGGTTGCGCTGTTTCACATTCAAACTTGGCTATACCTTTCTCTTCTGCGCTGATGTTATTCAGCTCACGTGTGAATTTGTTCACTTGCTCTGAGGAGAGGCAGATGATGTTCTTTAATCCATTTGTTGTGATTATTGCAAATATCTCTCTACAGTATGTCTGTAATTACTTAAATGAATAAGTATGTGATTACAGTCATAAATGTTTATTCAGTAATGGTTGACATGACACCAGTATGTTCAAACGTCAACACATGGAACATTTCAAAGAATGCACTTGCTTGTGGCCAATAAAAGTGTATTTCAAATTACATAATTAAGTGGGGCAAATTAGGTCAACGAAGTACCTTTGATTTCTAAACTGGCCTTTGAGGTGGGTCCGCCAGCAGCCTCACAGCTGTAGGTTCCTGAATCCTTAGCAGTGATGTTGTGGATGGTCAGCTTCACAACTTTAAGTTCCTGGCTGAGTTCATACTTTTGGCTCTTACGAATGGACTTGCCATCCTTATACCAGCTGACCTCCAAGCCGGGCTGAGAGAACTCACATGAGAAAGTAGCGTCCTCCCCTGGGGCCACGCTAACTACCTGAAGCTCTCTGGAGATGGTGGGAGCTTCACCTGAGGAAAAAAATAAAAAACATAAAAATTATCATGTCATATTATTAAAGCAACAAACACTATTGGGCACATCACTGGGTGGGTATATGTTTAAATAGGTTGAGCTACTTAAATATTAAATTAAACTTTTCATTTGTGAATTTTGATTAAAAAAAAATTTACACTGGTTTTATTTTTTTATTATTTGGGTTTTATTTCAGTTGTTCCTAATTTGTAATCATTTCACTATGTTTAAATTCCATGTTTATTTATTTTTTATTAATTAGTCTAACTTGTTCTTATTTTCATCTTACACTTATTAACATTTGAACAGTTAAATCTTAGACTGCTTTGTTGCTATTTTGTCCCTGATCTTTTTCTTGATGTAAAGCACTTTGGGCTGAATATTTACAGTATGTATGAAAGTGTCTATATTAATAAATAAAGCGTATTACTTATTTCTGAGGATGAACGTAATATTGCAAGTTAAAAATGCAAACCATTAAAGATTAAATTACATGGAATCATCCACTAAACTTTACTTTCTCCTGTTCTTTGTAAGGAATGCAAAATGCTCATTATTAAGATTATATCAAATGTAATTGTTTGCCACCAGTTTGATTTGCCAATGCAGTTTACAGACTGCATTTCTGTGCCATCCTTTGTAATCAGTAAAGACTATGTAAGTATAATGCACTAAAACTGTGAAATGAAAGCTTGAGAATCAGCAAACATCTCACCTTCGACAGACAACATTGCCCTGGAGTTTAGGTCCTTGAGTGTGAACACCACATCTCCAGAGTCAGATGAGGTCACTCCATTGATGGTCAGCGTGTACTTGCGCCCTTTGCTGCTAACCTGGAAGCGGCCTCCACTTGTAACAGGCTGTCCTTTCAGACTCCAGGAGCATTCTTCTGAGCTTTCCCGAGAAAGAATACACTCAAACACACAGCTCTCACCTGCCTTTGCTTCCACTGACTTCAAGCGTTTGGTGATGCCAATGCTGATATCTGCAATTGATGGGAAAATTCTTATTTGCTCAAATATAAATCTCTTATGTTTTATGTTTATATGGACACTACATTTTATAGAATATATAGATTTTATGTATATTTTAATGTTAATTTCAGGACACAGCCCATGTTCAAGCTCACAATCGCTAAGTGACACAAACACACAGAATTATGTGTGCAGGCAGAATTGAGTGCCTACAGACGAGGTTTTGCATGTGAACGTTGCACTGCATACTCAGCATTTCAGGTACAAAATAACATCATACATTTTAAGACAGAAGGCGTGGGCTGTATAAAATCCCTGGCCTGGCACAAGCACTACCTTTCTGACCTACAATAAATGGATCATAAAATATCATCTTAAAATATTGGGCAAATCTAAGCATCAGTCTGAAGCTGATGCCTTAAAAAAACTATTATAGGCAGATTTTATCGTGCATCCCTAACAGTCAGAATAAATTAGACATGTACTGTGCAATTAGATTGATGGTAATGATTTGTAAATTATACAAATGTGATATGTGACAAATCTTCCTTTTCTCATACCTCGTACTGTAAGTTTAGACTTTGAGAGGTCTGTGCCGAGATCGCAGCTGTATTGTCCGGCATCTGCCTGCGTAATGTCGTGGATAATTAGTCCCAGGTTCCTGCCATCATGCAGAAGTTCATACTTTTTGCCAGCAGAAAGGACTGTGTCATCTTTTCGCCAAATAGGGGACACTGTGGCCTTGGAGGCTTCGCATTTTAGAGTTATGGTGCCCTTTTCTTCCCCAACCACATCATCCAGCAACTTAAGGAAAACAGCCTTCTTTTCTGCATTTTACCAAGTCAAAATAAAAACCCATTAGTTGACTGCAAAAATTGTCATCTGTACGTAGCACTTTCAGCAATTTATATTTATGCAATGCTCTTTTCTTATATAGACCATAACTTACCTTTAACTTTCAGGCAGACTGTCTCCTTCACATCCCTAACGCTGAAGCTGATATTCCCACCATCTTGAGGTGCCAGGTTTTTAAGGCTGATGGAATGTGTTTTGCCCACGTGTTGGATAACATTAACCTCATTGTTGAAGAGTGCTTTGTCATTGAGGAACCATTGAGCTTCTTCATCAGCATAATTTACTTCGCAGGTAAACACGGCATCACCTCCTTCGTCCACCTCCAGATCTGCCAAGTGTTTTGTGATCTGAATTTTCCGCACTGCAGATTGATGTGAAGTCAGAGATGATCAGCATATATGTTTTGAATATATTTATTTCCAGTTTTGAAAGAAGCACCCTTGAAAATTCAATGAATTTTTGGGGGGTCCAAGCACAAACACTGCTGATGATCATTATGGCCCTTTTGTGCTGCTTTTTGCGACTTTTGCTTAGAGCAACCCTCTTGTAATTGTTAAGTTTTTCCTTTATTATTATTATTATTATTATTATTATTATTATTATTATTATTATTATTATTATTATTGTTATTGTTATTTTATTATTATTATTAATTTCATAACGAAATTCATGCAGCCTAAACTGTAAGTTGCACAAACTTAGTCAATAAGTAAAGATGGTGTGCTGCTTAGCATTTTATGAACTTTCTTCAACGCTTACCTCAAGACCTGTACGTCCAATTTAGCTTAATTTAGTACTAAGATATAGAAGAGGAAAATCCATTCTATTTATGTCTTGATATGATTAATACAGTTATGTAGTTTCATCCTATGTCATAAACATCAGCATCAGCAGTGTGTGGCTGTGTGCCTATGACATACAGTACACAGACACTGATGATAATCATTGTTGACCCTTTTGTGCTGCTTTTTGACACTTTTGCTTGGACCCCGTTGCGGCAATTTTTTCATATTTTCATTTTTGAATTAACTTATTTTCATTCTATTTTACATCATCAAATTAAACAGTTCGTTCTTCATAATTTTTGTCACGTATGTTTTACCAAGTATCACTATATGATGGATGACTCATTCTGGATCCCTTACTTTCCACGTTGAGGGTGGCTTTGCTCTCACAGTTCCCGGCCTGGCAGCGATAAACACCCCCATCGTCTCCACTCACAGCCTGGATGATCAGCGTCACTTCACTGGAACTCTGCTGCATGATGTACTTACTGGAGGCCTCGAGAGCTGTTTGGCCCTTAAACCAGTGCACTTCTTTAGGAGCGGCTGATAGTTTACATGTCAGCTTGGCTGAGGTCTTCTCCTTGGCTGTCAAGCCTTTAAGGGGCTCCACCACCTCGATGGGACGCTCTGTGGAACATTTATACAAGTTTATTATTTATTTTGTCCTGTGTTGAAAAACAAAATATTATGTGTACGGGTCATATATTTGCTGAGGATCTGCCTAAATGGGCCTTAAGTGTAATTTGGTAGAGAAGAATAATCACGGAGACAAAATTAAGAAATAATAAAAACATATCTACAACCTAATAATGTTCACGCAAAGATTTTATGCTCATTTTCAAAATAACCAATTAATTTGCTACTTCTAAGTTACAGCAAGTTCAGTGGTGTATGGAGTACTCATACTTAAGAAGAAAATATGCTTTAAAAAGAAAATAACCCCAGTAAAAAATTACGATCATCAACCTCAAGTAAAAGCACTAAATATTTGACAGGAACTTAAGTATAAAAAAGGTTAGCACTTGCTGTAATTTACATGTTTTCAAAATAGATACTAATTCTCAAATTTGTTTAATGCATAATTTGAAGACGATGAGACGTCAATTACATTACAGCCTGCAGGGGGCGACAGCATCCCTGCAGTATCAGTTTCCAAAAGAAAAAAATGTTTTTCTATCACAAAATTAGGGCACAAAATGTAACAAGTAATGACTACTGCCAATAGTATTGTACTACAGTAAGTAAAGAGTGAAAGTTGCTAATATGAGTAAAGTCCAAAAACTTATATAATACTTAAGTAAAGTAACATACCGTTACTCAAATATTATACACCACTGGATGCATGCTTATTAGGTATTAGCTTATTATCCATCAAACTAATTAGAACCAAATCATCTTTATCAATACTGGCACAATCACCCTAGCATGAGACTGACTGGCAATTTTCAGCTGACCAGATGAATGTCCCGAACCTTTCACAGTGAGCTGAGCTGAGGATTTGCTTTTCCCAGCAGTGAACTGCACCAAGCCCGACATGGATGACTTGGTTTTCTTGAACGTGAGGCGATGCATTGTCCCTTCCTTCTCCATCTCAACATCGCCGCTCTCTGACAGCTGCTCTCCATTTAGGGTCCACTTTACCGGCTTGACCGTTTCCACACTGATTTCCACCTCAAAGTGAGCTGCGAATGGTTCTGTGACCTCCACTGGGCTAAGCTCCTTCACAATGCTGATAGCCTGTTCTGGAGATGACGACGATATCACAGCGCTGCATTAACTAAAGCCAAACTTAACTGCATTACAGATATCAACTAAAACATAATATTTATATGTTAACCCTTAGCATAGCGTCCAATTTTTTTTTTATTGTAGATTAAATTTGAGGAGGGTTGACAAAGAATAAAATAGATGTAAACTGTGTAAAGTGCCATATAATTATGCAACATCTTGTTTTTTTACCCTCCACAAGTAGTTGGCACGAGGTCTTGTCATCAACAGCATCACACACGTATGTCGCCTCATCACCAGAATCCACATCGTTGATGGTGAGCTTGCGGTAGATGTCCTCACTGGAGATTTCATACTTCTTGCCGTGTTTAAGCTCATCCTTGTTCTTGTACCACTTGACCTTGGCACTGGCCCGAGACACCTGACACTCTAAATGCCCACGGTGTTTGTACATGGCAATTTTGTCTCTCAGTTTCTTCACAAATCTCACCGGGAGCTCTGTAACAATTACAAACCCCCTTAGGACATCTACTGTTCCAATTCACTCCTTTGATATAAGGAAGATGATTAGACAGAGCGCAAACTCCACAAGGCCACAGCTTTAGTCCATTAGTCTTAATGTCTAAATTAATATCAGAATGCATGCAGTCTTATGTCAAGTCCACTTAAACCCACTAACCTTTGACCTTCAACTTGGCAACTGATGATGCCTTTTCAGCCACAAACTTGATTTCACCCTGGTCTTCAGCCTTCACTGATTTGAACAGTAAAACAAATGTTCTTCCTGGAAAAGTCAATGAGAACTAATTATAAAAAACAGATTTTTTTCTGTAAATATTTTATGGGAATTTATTTTCTAATGAGAAGCCGACATACCTTCTTGTCTCATCTTGATGTTGTCCCCAGCTTTGAGTTTGGTCTCACCCTTGTACCACTGGCCCTCAACCTCGTCATGAGACACCTCACAGACAAACGCTGCACTTTCCTTCTCTGTGACATCTACATCCTCCAGTTTCTTTACAATCTTAATGTCTCGGGCTGAGGGATGACCCAAAATATCAATAAATATAATTATGAAGCAGCAGTGGCTGAAAAACTATTTAAATATTTTCTTTAGAAGGTACTGATACTTTGGTACTGTACCATGAACTGTGAGCTTTGCTGATGTGTTGTCATCAGTTGTTTTGCATATGTACAAGCCTTGGTCTTCATAAGCACATTTCTGAATGTGCAGACTGCGCTTGCGACCCTGAGAATGGATGAGGAACTTCTTTCCTGGTTTCAGTTCCTCTTCAGCCTGTGAAATACAGTCACATATTCGTACATTTTGTTTTTGACAGACAACTCACCAAATATGACATCCTTGTTTGAGCTAATTACACATTATTTGATGCTGTAAATAATCACCATTTTGAGATTCAGGATTTTGAGGAATGCTAAATGAAATCTCTGTACCTTAAACCATTTGACTTCAGCATTTGCTCTGGACACTTCACACTCAAAAATGACTTTTTCCTTTTCTGGAGCTTTTATGTCTTTCAGCGGCTGGAGAATCTTGGCAGGAAGTTCTGGAAATTTGAATGAACCTAATTACAGGTCTAAAACATCTTTCTTCTTTTTTTTTTTTTTTAATTTTTTACATTTAATCCCTATTGAGGATGGAGACCTACCTCAGCTTGAAAGGTACTTACCTGTAACTATCAGTTTCGCAGAACAATGGACACCTTCTGCCTGGAAAGTGATGAGGCCACTGTCCTCCATTTTCAGCTGGGACAGGGTCAGGGAATGCTTATTGCCCAGAGCTGCGATGAGGATTTTGGGACCAGCCTTTAGTTTTTGTCCATCTTTGCTCCAGGAACCCTCCATATTAGGCTGATTAAGTTCCACCTCCATGGTTACAGTCTCCTGCTCTTTAGCCTTTGTCTCCTTCAAACCCTTCACCACCTGAATCTTCTTCACTGAGTACCACAGTTGGAAGAGAGGATTTAATAATTATACCACGCACAGGATATGACTGTGCGATGCAGTTTCTAAATGACCTTAAACTACAAATATACGAACACAGAACAGGAGTTGTAAGGGGCAAACAGAATTCTAAGTTTGTACAAGAACCTTGCTGCAGATAGTAGTTTTTGCATATTTAATAGAAGACTTACTTTCTACTGTCAGTTTGGCCTGAGTCTTGTCATCAAGCGTCTCACAGGAGTACTGGCCTCGATCAGTATAGGTCACGTTCTTCAAAATCAATGTCTGTTTGGCACCATCAACTTGAATCTTTACATTGTCATTGGGCTGCAGTACCACACCAGCCTTCATCCACCTCACCTCGCTGGATGGTCGGCTCAGTTCCACCTCCAGCTGCACTGTGTCCTGCTCCTGCGCTGTTACATTCTCCAGCTTCTTTTTGAAGGTAACCGGGAGTTCTGCAGGAACAGGCAAAGAAATAAAACACTCTCATTTCTCATTTGCACACCTTGTTCCTCTCAGGGGACGTGTGCCTTCTTAATTAGAGGTCGACCGATATTGTTTTTTCAGGGTCTATATCAATACCGATTATTGCAAGTAAACGGGGCCGATAACCGATATATGGAAATTTGGAATTTTACACACACCAACACAAAACTTTATTTAAATAACTTTATTGTTTATAAATACTTCAACTTTTTACATTATTTTAATTTATCTTTAAATAATGTTAAATAAACATTTTTGTAACATTATAAAGCTGTGAAACTTGAAACTTAATTATGAATTAATTAGATACAAATGATCTCAAAGATAGTAGTAGTAAATAGATAGTAATAAAAAACTAATCCAAATACCTTTCCAAGTGTTACTTTACTCAAAGGTTATAAATGCACAAATTCACAATATCATGTATGAATTTTAAATCAATTAATAAACTGACTTCTTATCCTACCAAAACATTGTACTCATGTTGCAAAACACTGCAAATTCACATTAGCCAGTGCTAATGTCCTCAATGAGTTGCATATAAGGATTGGCTATGTTAACTGAAATGTACTGTATATTTACAAATATGTCAGTTAAATATTAAAGTGGTATCTTAGTATCAGTATATATTCAAATTATGATATTCATATTATCAGTATATATTCAAATTATTAATATCATAATTGAGACTGGACCAGAAATAACTGATTTTGTGCCACCCCCAAAACCATAGTTGCCCCAGTCTAATGTGAGATTTCTGCACAACACTGTTAAACCCATATAAGGTTTTCAATTGATTTTAAATGGTTTTTCCATAGATTCTGTTCATGAGGTTGATTAAAACCTTGAAAACTCATAGCACTGGATCATAGATTTAAATTTAGAACAGAGTGTTTTTTACCTTGTATTTGCAGAGTTGCTGTACACACTTTTCCTTCAGCGTCCACACTGATCTCTCCTACATCTTCCATTCTGACTGCAGTGATAGTGAGAGTATGGCAGGTGCCTCCACGAGCAATCTTGAATTTGGAGCCTTCAGTCACAGGTGAGCCGTTGTAGAGCCATCTCACATTCACATCCTCTGGACTAATAGCACATTTAAAAATGGCATCCTTGCCTTCATTTGCAACAATGTTGTTGAGTTTGGAGGTGAACTTCACAAGCCGTGGAGCTGTAACAACAAAAATCAAGTCAATATAGTTAAAAATACAGATAAGTGCATTAGAGACATTTTAACTGCATTAAGATGTGGAGAGTTAGACACAAAATGAAAGGATCCACAAACAAATTTTTACATTGCGTGGAACCCCATTTTGCTAACTTTTCACTTGATTCACTATTTAGTGCACACTCTACCCCTGCTGGAAGGAAGTAAGGATTTGACTAATAGGTAATAATATATACTGTATATCCATACTGTTTACACACATACATACACAAATATATATATATTTACGAAAGTCTTTCATCATAACGTTCATCATAATCTTCATAACTTCATAATCGTCACAAGTGCAATTATTTTTGTTTATGTGATTTTTGTTTGAAAATTTCCCCCCAAAATACAGGCTATTAATCAAGTTTGCTTAAATGTTTATAATGCCTTTTTACTGAAAAAAATACATATGTTAATTAAATAATATTACACTGAGACTCCAACATTTATGGTTGTCTTGAAGAGATTTAATGCCTTGACCTTTATTGTATATATATGTACAGTCTATACCTGTGTTTTAATGGATTTATATTAAAAATGCTGCTAATTCAAATTAGCCACTGCTAATTTCCTCAATAAGACAAGTCACCTTTTGTGGTGATCTTGGCCGTGGTTTTGTCATCTTTGCATTCACAGCTGTACTCTCCTTCATCTTCCTTGGTAACAGGAGTTACGGTGAGTAAGCGATGAGCTCCATCAGTTTGGATGGAGTATCTGCCCCCGGTCTTGATTTCTTTGCCCTTGTGTCTCCATAGAACATCACCTACAGCTCGGTTCAGCGTGCACGAGAGAGTCATGGTGCCCTCCAGAGCTACAGACTGTGCTGTCAGTCCGACCACAAACTTCAGGGGAGCCTCTGCAAGAAAAAGGAAAACATTTCAAATGAAACTCACAGCTAGTAACGTTAAAAAGTTGTTATAAACTTCACAGATGTAACATTTGTAGGTATTGCCTGACCTTTTATCTGGACGTTGAATTCCATCTTGTCTGCAGCCATTTGACACACGTAATTGCCGCTGTCCTTCGCTTGGGATGATTTAACAATGAGCACTCGAGAGAGACGATCTTTCTTCATTTCATAATGCGTGCCTTCTTTGAGCTGCACTCCATCCTTGAACCAACTAACATCTGCATCTCCTGATGTCACTTCCGCAGTCAGAACAACGTTCTCACTCTCTTTCACTACTGTGGTCTCCTTCATTACAGTCTTTTTCTGGAATTTAGCAGTAACATCTAAAGAAAGAAAACAACAGGAGTCCAACAGGGGAAAGAAACTTTCATATGAAAGGTACATGCCACTTGCTCACTAGTCTCAGCATGAAGAAAAATCAAGTTTTGTTATTTTTAATATCTTCCAAGAATTACTGATCCCCTCTGATTCATTATCTATTAAAGACAAATCCCAAAAAGGAAATTTACCTGAAACATGAATCTTAAAGGCCAGCTTCTCGTTTCCTACTTCGCATGTGTACTCTCCAGCATCCTTCTTCTCCACACTGTCCAACACCAGTTGGCGACTCTTGCCCTTCGCCTCCATGTGAACAGTCCTGCTGGAGCTAAGCTGCTTGCCGTCTTTATACCATTTCACCTCCGTCTTGGAGTCAGACACTTCACAGCTCAGAGTCGCTTTCTGGGAGGAAGAAACTTTCACCTCCCTCTGATAGGAGTCCTTGTTGGTGAATGTGGCCTTAGCTTCTGATGGGACTGTTGAACAGTGCACACTTAGGTTTAAACTGAGTTGCAGTATTAACTTTAAAACAGAAGACTAAAAACAAATAGAAAAGCCTAGAAAACCAGAAATTTTCAGGGTAAAGGTAAGTGATCAGCCTATCATCGGCGCTATAGCCAACGAAAACACATTTTGACCGATAGGAACGCTAAAAATTCACTGATTCACTGAGGCACTAATTATACAATGCAGCTATTTGAACAATAGGGGGTGCTAAAAATGCTAAATAAATTTATGCGACCTAAACCGTAAATTGCAAAAAAGCTGAAACTTGGTCAATAAGTAGGGATGGTGTGCTTTTTAGCATTAAATGTAAACCATAAAGGGGGCGCTAAAAATGCTACATAAAAATTATGCAGCATGATTCACTGATTCCTTTCTTCGACGCCGCACATCCATTTTGGTTTACTTGATATAAACGCTCAGAACTAAGATATGGAAGAGTAAAATACATTCTAACTCCTTATGTCTAGATATGATAAACATATTTATGTGGTTTTATCCTATCTCATAAACATCAGCATCAGTAGTTTGTGGAGGGGTGTCTATGACATACACATAATAGACAGTGCTGATCCTTATGTGCTGCTTATTGCAACTTTTGCTTGGACACCTTTTATTGCCACTATTTAAAGAATTACAATTGATTTGAGGTACAGATTGAATTTACAGAATTTAAGAGTGAATTAAGGAATACTTCAGATTTGATCATTTTCCAAAAAGACAAAATGTTCTTTTACATCTATAGCTCAATGCTTCTTGATCCTGGTCCTCAACTTCCTACACATATTTAATTTTTCACAACACATCAGCTCCAACTCATTTAACAATTAACAAAGAAGGACTAGGTTTGTTAGGGGAGGAAATATCAAATCGGTAAGAATCAAGAAGCTACCATGACCAGGACTAAGAACCGCTGGTTCAACTTTGGGGGGTAACAGAGAGTCTGTGTTGTATATTGCACACATTTATGGAGTAAATTCTGCAGAGAACACCTATACGACAAAAACATGTCAATATGATTCTGTGGTGACTTCATGGTCAAGTCCAGAAGGCTTCCTCTTCAAATATAGTCAGACTTAAAAAAACAAGAAAATCATTTTCTTACCTGCCACATCAATTGTAAAGGCCAGCTTCTCGTTTCCTACTTCGCATGTGTACTCTCCAGCATCCTTCTTCTCCACACTGTCCAGCACCAGTTGGCGACTCTTGCCCTTCGCCTCCATGTGAACAGTCCTGCTGGAGCTCAGCTGCTTGCCGTCTTTAAACCATTTCACCTCCGTTTTGGAGTCAGACACTTCACAGCTCAGAGTCGCTTTCTGAGAGGCAGAGACCTTCACCTCCCTCTGATAGCAGTCCTTGTTGGTGAATGTGGCCTTAGCTTCTGAGGGAACTGTATGGACAAAGATAGAGTAAGCGCTCTTCAGTCATACAAATCTAAGAGTCATAATAAAAATAGCAATATATATTTTTATAGACACATTAATCCCAATAATTACAAAGAAAGCAAATACATCAGAAAGTGAAAAGTGAACCATTCTGTCTGTAATAAGACATACATTTCTTGTTTTCTTATTGTGTTCCATCACATTTATATTTGTAATTCTGTTATATTTTAAACCAGATTTAAATAAAAGCATCTCTTATATACATAATACAAAATGCATTATTATATGTCTTTCAGTTTATCTGGCTAAATATCTACATAGGGCATTGCTGCTATTGTAGCAATAAATGATTTAATTAATGACAAAGTAATTTACGTTGTGAGCTCATCAGTTAATCATAAATACTACACAAAGCCCCCAATAAGATTAGAGAAAACTGAATATTAACTGGAATAATATATGACTGCTCTTTAACATCTGTTTTGATTATTTAAGGCAATAGGACCTAATTAATAACTACGAGAGGTTATTACTAACCAAGCGGGGATGTTTTATCCAGCTTATTACGCCCCGCCTATTTTATCCTTCATTTTCTTCCACTTTGTGTTGGAACTTCCGGTTGGCTAGTCAGCTCTGAAATCTAGGCCACTTCACGATGGACATTATGTGGAAGAAGACCGCCGACACAGTTTGTAGCTCAGAGGGGAAAATATTACCAAACCCGAGACGACTAATAGAGCGGGTAGATGACATGAGAAGATGGCCTCCAGTCACTTACGGTGCCATTTTGAATTACATGTTGTAGTAGTAATTCTATATCTATATTTTGAAAGCACTTTACTCTTAAACAACATATTGTTTAAAGCCACGTGTTTAGAAGCAATCAGTCACAGCTCAGCATAGCACTAACGGGAGCATAGCTACCTCAATCATACAAGCTCGCTTGCGTTAGAGCTCAGAGTTATGTTAAATGTAAGTTAAACTTATCTGACAGCCTCACATGCACCCAATGTGGACCCTTCACTAGAGTTTTATAGCCAAGCCATTTTTCTGGAAACGGGTGTTGTGTGGTTGGTTTCCCCTCCAGAAAATGAAAAGAACAAACATACGGCTTTACGAAAGGTTTTTTAAATTCAGCACCCTCAGCCAAAGACATCGGTCTTCTTCATTGGAAGGAGAGGGATAAAGGTGAAAAGCTGGCCCGCAACATTTCAAACCTCCTCTTTTTGTGAGTAAAGCACTCCTGCTGAATAGAAAATCACCTCTTTCCAATTATTGTGACAAACCCAGACCCCATGATATTAATGAGTGCCAATGAATCTGCTGGATAAATGGAAGTTCGAACACAACGCAAACAAAGATGGCGCCCTCCTTGTGACATGGAGAATAAGGTGAATATCAAAAAATGGCACCATGACAGAAACATGTCATTGGAATTTTGGGGTGATCCTCCATATTGAAAGATGCACCTACTTAAAAAAAAACAAGAAAATCTTTTCCTACCTGCCACATCAATTTTAAAGGCCAGCTTCTCGTTTCCTACTTCGCATGTGTACTCTCCAGCATCCTTCTTCTCCACACTGTCCAGCACCAGTTGGCGACTCTTGCCCTTCGCCTCCATGTGAACAGTCCTGCTGGAGCTCAGCTGCTTGCCGTCTTTAAACCATTTCACCTCCGTCTTGGAGTCAGACACTTCACAGCTCAGAGTCGCTTTCTGGGAGGCAGAGACCTTCACCTCCCTCTGATAGGAGTTCTTGTTGGAGAAGATGTCTTGAGTTTCTGAAGGGAAATTTGTTGAGTTGACAGATTATTTACTTTCATAGCCACATTCAAGGGAGTTACAACAACTGTGACAGACCAAAAAATCTTACACAGTAATGCAGGATAAAGATTATGAACAAGCAATCATAATAATAAATTAATTAGAGCCTTTCAATTAGTATCAGGCACAAAAAATATTTATGAGCTAATTGAAGACTGTCAATGAATGTTTTTAAAAAACTCCCATAGTTGGAACTTTCACAGATGAAACAGTCACCAATCTGCGCAGTTGGCCATGTGTTTATTTAACATGTTGGAGGTTATAGTGCATTATAACATAAAAGTACATGAGGAAAGTTGTAAGTTGTAAATATGGAGTTTTGGGTAGAAAAAAGGAGTACATAGCAAAAAGGGGTCACTACAAAATAAATCTCAACTGAGTTCTTAAATACCTGCCACATGAATCTTAAAGGCCAGCTTCTCGTTTCCTACTTCGCATGTGTACTCTCCAGCGTCCTTCTTTTCCACACTGTCCAGCACCAGTTGGCGACTCTTGCCCTTCGCCTCCACATGAACAGTCCTGCCGGAGCTCAGCTGCTTGCCGTCTTTATACCATTTCACCTCCGTCTTGGAGTCAGACACTTCACAGCTCAGAGTCGCTTTCTGAGAGGCAGAGACCTTCACCTCCCTCTGATAGGAGTCCTTGTTGGTGAAAGTGGTTTGAATTTCTATAATAACAATGACATAAAATAACTTTAGTGCACTCAGGACACAGATTTGAGCAATATAAGCTATTCAATACTGAATACTGACGTAACTGATACGTCAATTTAGAATGAACTTGAAGTAAGGTTTAAAAATGTCTAATTGTGGCATTTGTTAACCAAGTTTGTTGCTTCCATTTCGTTCAATAAGTAAGTTTATTTCATAGTCCTCAGTAACAACCAGCAACGCCAAAAGGTTTGTAAAGGCACAGAATAAATAGTTGATTATACAACAATTATGTAAAACTAATTTGGGTATTTATCCCAATATGATCGATACACACACATTCATTGTTAGTTTAGTGAGTCTTACTACACATTTGGACTTGCTGTTTTTTTCGACATGTCAGTTCTTTTTAGTTGTGATTTTATTTTCAGACTAATTAGCACTAGTTTTACCTTTTATTTTGACCTGGAATGTGATCTTGTCCTCTGTCGTCTCACATGAATAGTGTCCCTCATCGCTCTGCTTGGCGCCTTTGATAACCAGCTTTCTCTGCGTCCCCTGGGACACGAAGGCCGTCCTCTTGTCTTCCGCAATTTCCTTATGCTCTTTCTTCCATACAACAGTGGTTCTGGGGGATGCCACCTCACAGCTCAGCACCACATCACCCATCAGAGGAGAAACCTCCTGGGGTTGAGTCCTGGGCTTGCTCACAAACTTTGCTGGCTCCTCTGTCAAAGGAAGAAGCAAGCCATTAACAAACAATCATGCGAAAAAAGTGCTGTTTTCTTTGAAACTCCCAGGAACATTTTTACTTTTTTCCAGATTATTTCTGGCAAATGTGAAACGGCTTCCTAATTTGACGCTTAGTGCACTGCACAGGGTGTCATTTAAAAAATAATTGTTTCTGGTTGTATGTGTAATACATAAAAAACTGTGAGCCATTTGTAAAATGCAAAAAGAAATTAAATTTCTGAGATATTTATGACTGCTTTGGAGTCATCATGGTTTTGCAACTCGTTTTCTTTAACAGTTTCTTGACTGTTAAAATATGGCATTTTCAATGTTTTTGCTTTTGTCCTAAAAAAAACCTCTGTTATTGTAAATGTAAAAAAACACTGACTAGAAGAGTCTCTTCTGCATAATTAAGGTGCAGTTATGACCTATAGAAATGCTTACATGGTCTTACATTTTTTGGGCAAACAAGCCGTTTTTTCTGTTTGTCAATATATGTACAAATAATTATCCCCCAATTTTCCGTCATTTTTCTGATTGCTTTACTCAGCTTGGATACACTACTGGATATATCAATAGTTTAACTGATAGTTTAAAGCATATGTCTAGACCTAGCATATGAAAATGACCTTTTTGAGCTTCTGCAGGCTACTCATTCAAAACTGTACACATCTACGCAGAGATATAATTTAAGTATATTAACTATCCAAAATTATAAAACACAACTTAGATATATTTACATGACAGTATATTATTTCCAGTATCCCAAAGTTTTAGTCTAGTACATATTCTCAAAGTCATCCTCATAGTAATTCTCAGTGTTTGTCCCATTACTGACGGAAGCTGAAATCACCTTTCAGTGCGAGCTGGATAGACATCTTATCCCCATCACACACACACTCATACGTTCCAGTATCTTCTTGGGTGACATTATGAATAGTTAGGGTGCGTTTGCGTTCCACACTTGAGGCTTCATACTTTTTACCCATCCTTAGCTCTTTGCCATTCTTCATCCAGGAAACCTGGGGGCCACAAATATGGTACAGTGCTCCTGTCATTTCTTACACCAGAAAGTGAAAACTCTTCATTCTGCATTACAAAATATCCATTACTCAAGCAGTTATACACATATAAGCAACTGTACTTTGGGTTTTAAAGGTAAGTTACTTTAGAATGAACTTGAACTAAGGTTTTAAAATGTCATATACTGAAATCTGTTATTTAACTTTGGTGCTCTCATAGTATTCAAAAGGTGAGCAATATGCATTTTGCAAACTAGAATCTCATTAAGGAATGAAGAGAACATAATTAAGATTTTCATATTATTTCACTGACCTAAAAAATAGAACTTGTGTTTATTTTTATATTCATAGAAAATCTATTTTCAGAGTTGGACCAAATTCCAGTTTACTGCATAAGGGTAAAGTTGAAGTACATTATGTTATGATAGGCCTGTTTAGTGGTGTATATTCATCAGTTATATCAGTTTTTGAGATTTAATAAAAACACTCACATGCAATAAAAAGAGCATTATGTGAGGGGGAGGGTGTTGTCTTACCTCAATGTTGGTGTCTGATACCTCTGTGTGTATCTGTGCGGAGGAGTGAGCGCTGAATGTGAAAACCTCCGATTCAGAGAACGTTTTGGTGAAACGAGCAGGACCAGCTTAAAGAAAGAAAAAGAATCATGCACTGGGTAAATATTTTAACATAAATTTACAAACTTTTTTTTTTTGGAAAATGTGACAAATAAATGAGAGCATTATCATACAAATAATATCTGGATAGATATTAATGATAAATTATGAACTGCAAAAAATATGCTACAGTTTGTATGTTTATAATTGAGTATAACTAATTAAGTTGACCACTGACTATACAGTAGATACCTGGCAGATCTTCCTAGGATTAAACTAGGATACAACGCAACGTGGTAATTACTAACTCAACTCTGCCAAATGAGATTGAAAATGAGTGAAAATGAGTTATTTTCACAGATGAGGTCATTTCTCTCCGGACATCACCACTTTGAATGATCACAAGCTGCATTTCCTTACGTTTGACAATGAGGGTACATGAGCTCTCTGATCCTCCTCCCACAAATTTGACCTGGGCTCCGTCCATGGCTGTAGTGACCTCCCGGATCACCAGTGTGTGGAGGGTTTTGGTGCGTGTGATGAGGTATTCCGCTCCACTGCGGAGTAACTGCCCGTTCAAGGTCCAAACTCCGGAGCAAACTGCAGAGAGCTCCATGCTGAAGGAGGCCTCCTCACCAGAGGCCGCACTGCAGTTCAGCAGCCCCTTAGTCACTGACGCTTTGGGCTCTTAAAAGAAAATATTAAAAAGAAGTGATGTGCATGACAAAGAGCTTTATATTAATGTTCTCAATCTCTAGGTTGAGGAATTATTTCAATTCTTCAGAAGCCATGGAAAAAGGCATGTGACATGGAATTTGTTTAATGCATTCTGGAAGATCCGTTCATCTCCAAAGCTAGAGCTGGTTTTGGTGGGAGTGTTGGTAATGGTGTTGATGGGGATGTTGGTGGTGGTGGTGAAGCAGGTGGTGGTTTTGGTGGGAGTGTTGGTAATGGTGGGAATGTTGTTGTTGGTGGCATCGTTGTTCTTGTTGTGGGGATTGTTAATGAGTAGTGATAGTGGTGATGATGGGGTCGTTGTTGTTGGTGGGGTTGTTTGGTGTGAGTGTTGTTGCTGATAGTGTTGGGGCATGTTGTTGATGGTGGGGTTGGTGTTGGTGATGACGGGGTTGTTGTTGGTGGGGTTGTTTGGTGTGAGTGTTGTTGTTGATAGTGTTGGGGCATGTTTCTGTTGATGGGGTTGTTGTTGGTGATGATGGGGTTGTTGTTGGTGGGGTTGTTTGTGTGAGTGTTGTTGTTGATCGTGTTTGGGCATGTTGTTGGTGGGGTTGTTGCTGGTGATGATGGCGTTGTTGTCGGTGGGGTAGATAGTGTTGGAGTGTGTCGTTATTGATGCTGTTGGCAGGGATGTTGTTGGGGATGTTGGTAGTGGTGGTGGTAGTGGGATGTTGTGTCTGATAGTGTTGGCTGGGATGTTGATGTTGTTGGTGCTGGTAGGGGTGTTACTACTGGTGCTGGTGGAGAAATTGTTGCTAGTGGTGTTGTTGTTGGGGATGTTGGTGGGGGTGTTGCTGATGGTGGTGGTGTTAATGGGATTGTCGTTGTTGGTGGGGGTGTTTTTGATGGTGGTAGTGTTGGTGGGATTGTTGGTGTTGTTGTTGGTGGAGGGGAAGCTGTTGTTGGTGGTGGTAATGGTGGCAACTCACCAAGATAAAATGTTCCAGGGACCTCCAGAAACGAGCTTTGGCCAAAATCGTTGACAGCTGAAATGCGGAACTGGTAGCTGCCTTCCTCACTGATGTTGTCGATGGTGATCTCACTGGTAGACACAACCTCCATCCCTGTGACTTTAACCCAAGTCTGAGCCCCCACCTTCCTCCTCTCCACGATGTAGCCATTGATGGGTACTGGCCTCTCACTGGTTGGACGCGACCAACCCAGAGTGATGGAGTTGTCAGTCTTATTACAAACTGTGGGGCTGACTGGGGGGTCAGGGGGATGTTTCCTGGGAGCTGAAATAAAGTTGTTTTAAAGGCAATGTACCACCAACCTAACGATAATATTCAAAATGTACCTTTTTGACAGCGTATGCATTTATATAGTATCACTTGATGTACAGACAGATAGACATGCCATTTTCTGAGAATTTGGTCGGCTGAAGAATTCAGATTTCTGGGTTTTGGGAGAACAGGAATAAAACACATTGTAAAATAATTTTGTCTTTTGTCTTACCGATTACAGAAAAGCGGGTGGATGTCTTGCAGTCTTGAGCAATGAAGGCCACCTCACCCGAGTCGTCCGCAGTACAGTCCCGAATGGTCAGTGTGTACTGTTTGAGTGTGCGCGCAATGGTGACTCTGGAATCCTCCTTCAGCTTCTCTCCATTTCTGGTCCAGTAAGCCTCATCCACTGGCTGCTCAAGCTCCACACAGAAAATCACTGTGTCACTCACTGGCACAACCGTCCTTCTAGGCAACTTCTTGGTAATGTTGCCTGAAAATAGAGAATAACAAAAAGTTTCAGAAATGTCTATGTAAAAGAAATGAGAAACCATGACATGAACAAGCTCAGCATCTAATTATTCTATTTTGGCACTGTACCCAGAACAGTGAGCTCGGCCACAGTCCGGCTTCCCTCCTGCATCTCGCAGATGTAGACGGCATCGTCGTTGGTGGTGACGTTGTGGATAGTGAGTCTTCGCAGAGTTCCCTCCTCGTCCATGCGGTACTTGGTGTTCTGCTGCAGGCGCGTCTCTTCCATGAACCAGTTGGCCTGTGTGTTTGCCACTGGAACCTCGCACTGAAGCATGGCCGTCTCCTTCTCCTTCACCTCCACATCCTGGAGCTTCCTCTTAAAAGGCACCTTTGGCTCTGGAACAGGATGTACAGGAATTTTGCACAAAAGGTTTCATAGACAGACATGAAAAAATATCACTGCTTTGAATACTGCTGTATAAAACAGCTAAAACTCAACATTTTTGACAGTCTGACATAATGTGTAAGACTGAATGCTGATTAATTTACTAACATATTTGGTATTTTACCATACATAAATCATTTTGAGAGGGAATTCAAATCTGGTCAGGTTAGAATTAGTAAGACTTTTTAAAATATATTGTTTTTTAAAATTCATGCATGAAAATGTGAAAGACAAACTGTATTATACCCAGATACTGCGATACAAGTACGATTTGTCAGAGTAGGGATGAGCACCACGTTGCTAAACAAGACTTCATTCACGCCCTGAAACAACCTGTAATGTCAGCAGCTCACTCCTGCTCCCTCACCCCCCAAGGCCCCTCTGTGGCGGCATTTTTTGGCCGGCACTTCTTGAGGGCTGTGTTTCTGTGACCTTTCAGAAACGTAAGGAACCCAAACTACTAACATGGCAGCACATGTATTATCACTGGCTAATATTCCTTCACAACACAACACGTTTATTAGCAGGCCTCTCTCAGTCCATCTATTACGTCTTTAATTTGACATATGTTACACTGCATTAGACTGGAAACTAAAGTATAAGTATCTCAGTAACTGAGAGTAGTCACTGCCGAATCTATGCTGGGAAGAACACCCTTGCACTGGGAGCCCACTACTGACCATCTTAAACAACTATAAGCACCTCAACACCTGCAAAAAATAGCTACAACCTGACACCATCCTTAAGACCAGCCAGCGTTCTACCATGTTTAGACTGTGCCAGAAGATGTACTTCTAGCATACCATGTGCCCAGGAGTTCTAGAAAGGTTGCAGTAGATGAACAGCAACAAAGTGGGATGTTCTAGTAACAGCAAAGCAAAGCAATACTCCAGTACTATGGGATACTCCGAAGTAATAAGAAACCTTTCTCAGATATTTTAGAAGCAGAAAATATACCATGATAGAAAGTAGTGCAGCTAACAGGAAAATAGCAATAGCGGTTTATAGCAAACAAATAGTTAGCATACATATCTGTACTTTTTTCATGTGTTAAACAGGTTTCTTCGTGTTATTATTTGTTATTAATCATGGAACCAGCTTTGCAAGAACAGTAAGTGAACATTGCAAAAAAGGTTAGCGCTTAATCTGTTTATAGGGGCAAGTGATATAGTTACACAAATGTCTTTTTGCCAACCCAAAGAATCTCCCTTCTGTCTTAATGAGGGTATAATTTTGACAAAGTTACCAGAGAAAATACATCTCAGGACACAATATGAAAATCAAATAGAACAGTCTATATCATGGCCAAAGTCCAGAACAGTCAGAATTCAATTTTAGAACTAAAGGACAAGATCAATGCCACTGTAAGTCTGATAAAACCAAACATCTGATAATTCTTCTAGTTAGTAATGACCTGAACAAAAATACAACTGTTTACTGTAGAATTAAATAAATGTTTACTAAATATTAACAAAAGTCTACTTGAGAAATTCTTTGAAACAATCACTGCATTATACAATTTGTGTAAGTATTTCTTGCCATAAAATCAGTCATGATTCAACTACTACAAGTCAACTTTACACTGTGACAACAAAATGAGTGGTGGGACGGAACAGTGATGCTGGCACGCTTTCCCAATGTAGGACTATTTCCATTATCTGCTTTCATCTTCCATTAGGTCACCTAGATCGCGGAAACAAATTAACATCCCTCTGGTTATCATTTCTCAAATCTCTGAGCTAATATATCTGGATTTAAAGTTCCACTGACCAGTTCATCCGTCATTTCTGATTCATGAAATCCCTAAAAAAGGTTTGATGTGAACTAAGCATTTTCAACTGCTGCCATTGACAAGAAAGTGACTTTAAAATGGAACTACAATCTTATAATGCCCCTGCTTTGGAAAATCAGACCAAAATCAGACTTTATAATGCAACTTGCAGACATATCCAAGGTGAAAACACTGCCAGGCAAGTATGTCAGATTTGTAGTAATGGCTGGACTAAATGTAAACATGACAAACAATTTATATAGTGATTGCCTTATACATATATGAAGGTCAATGATATTTCATCTGATTTTATTTGCGGGTTCTGACCTTGTCCATGTCGATAGTGGAGTAAGGGACATTTAGCATGTGAGTCACCTCTTATTTATATCTCTCAGCCATGACCACATGAGAGTTGGTAAAGCCTCAGATGAAAGCAGAGCCAATTCATAAGTCATGTTCAGGTTTCTGCTGTAATTATATATCAGTTAATGAATAATGTTCTTTTTAAAAATGAAGCATCACTTGAAAGTCTCTGCCATAATTCTAAGGTACTTTCAAGCTGTCAAGTCAACAAAAATGTTATTTTATGTTTCTGGCCCCATAAATATCAAAAGATCTCAATTGTAAGGCAAGATTACTGGTTCACTCCATGAACCAGATGGTGAGATATTTCTGAATAAAGCTTATAAAATAATGCCTATTTCCCAGCCAAGTTTGAATGATTTAAGCATCTTGCCTTACCTTTGACAATCACAAGCACAGCACTGTAGGTCTGTCCTGCCATGTTGGAAGCGTTGCAGGTGTAGAGGCCATTATCACTCTGTTTGCAATACAAGACTTTGAGAATGAAATTCTCTGCTTGGTCCTCATACATCACATGCCTCCGACCCTCGCTGATGTTGACCCCATCCTTCCTCCAGATGATCTGAGGTTTGGGGTGACCTGTGACAAAGCAGCTCAACTTTGCGTGCTTGCCCTCCGTAACCATGCAGGTTCGGGTGAAGACGCCTTTGGGCAGTTTGCTGGACAAAACAGACACCCGCTGCTCCTGATCGGAGGCCAGACCCAGCTTGTTGAGGTCATCCATGATCTTGGAGGAGGTGGAAGACGACAGGGAGGAACTCTCCATCATGCGGTAGAAGGAGATGTCCTTGCACATCTCCTCCTTGCGCTTCTGCAGGTGGGACAGTAAGGAAGAGCCCTTGTCCAAGCCTTGCAGACGGGTGTCCTGCAGGTCCACTACCAGAGCAGCAGCTGCCTGAGCCCTGCCCAGCGAGTTCTGTGCCCGACAGGTGTAGGTGCCGCCATCCATGCTGCGGACACCTTGAATCCGCAGCGAACTGGACTCTCCTTCTGAAGTGATCTTGATACGATTGGTCTCGGCCAGGTAACGCCCGTCCTTCTCCCAGTCGAAGTTGGGATCGGGGTGGGCTGCCACGCGACAACAAAACATCACGTCGCTACCCAGACCCACGCGGGTGGAAACGGGCTTCTTCGTAAACACGGGAGCTCGATTTTCTCCTGTTGATGGAAGGGCCACCTTCAGCGACACTGCCGCATAAGCCTCTCCAACGCTGTTCTTGGCCCGGCACATGTACTGGCCACTGTCATCCAGAGTCAGATCGTAGATGGTGAGTCGATACACATCCCCGTCCTCCACCGTTTTGAAGCGGCCCCCTGTGGATATGTGAAGTTTGCCCTTTTCCCAGGTGACAACAGGAACAGGGTTCCCTACCACAGTGCAACTGAGGGTAGCATCACGACCTACGCTCACAGAGAAGGCCTTGGGCCGTGTCAGGAACCGAGGGGCCCCTCCAAACAGATCCTGGTCCATCTCTGGTTCCTGCCAAGAACAGTGGTCAATGAAACAACATAAGATTGCTGTTGGAATACTGGGAGAATTTTAATCCCCATTAGGCCCTTGAGCAAAATCCTTAATACCAAGTTAAGGTGTGATCCAAGGAGACGGTCCCTGTAGTAAGGAAATGTGAGTTGCTCTGCATAAGAGCATCTGATAAATGCAAATGTAAAGAACATAGCCATTTGAATGCTATACACATTTATAGCAAATAATACATCACAAATGGAAATGCATTTAATTTTTCAGCAGCAATAAGGAGACGTTACAAAGCCATACAGACAGATTTATTGAATGTTTTTTTCTGCAAGACCTGATTGCTTGATGCGGCAGCAGTGGTACAGTGGTTTGAAACCTTGAAAACATCCTGAAAATCTGGAAGTGACTAACACCTTGTGTTGTGATCATAAAACTGGGTTCATATGCCAGGAACCACCATTAGGCTCTTGAGCAAGGCCCTTAACTGTACAGTAAGAAAGACTGTGCCTGTGATTAGGAAAAAAGTGACATGAGTATGAATGTAAATGTTAGCTACTAAAGACATTGGAATACTTAACTAATCATTAAATTATTTTATGAGACTCAGACTCAGTAAAGCCTGAATGATGTAGCTTTGGAGCATATATTAATGTCTGCTGAATTTACTAAATAAAATCTTTTCAAACCCTAAGCACAACACATCACATCTTAATTCACACTGATCTGGAATCAGTTTTGGCTTTGGCTAAAATAAAAAATATATAATAAATATAAAAATATAAATATAAAATAATAAACAAATAAAACTGCTTCCATTTGACAGCAGTCACATTTTAACTGCTGAATTCCTCAAGCTTAACACTAACCGAATAGTACTTCCAACTATTTCAAAGCAATATAATCAACAATATTCAACGTAAATAAGATAAATCTGCAGTCTTCTACCTCAAAACACCAAACTCAGACACCTCATCATATAAAATATTAATTATTCTACTGTTTTTAACTCTTATCCTGAGTGATGCTCATAACCATGTATTATTAATACTATGTATTACTATATTAATATTGTAATTATTGTTACAAAAGTCATTTGTATAACCTTTAGTATTATTCAACTATTCCGTTACTCATAACAATACTATTATTCATCATTCAGAACTGACTATTGTCACTGCATTTTCTTTTATTAGCACAAGATCCAACTTTTACCAAATGAGGAAAAGAGATATGGGCAGTTTGCACTGATAGCTCCTAGTAGAGTTTCCATTTAAAGTTTTGTGCCTATTGTGCTCATCCAGAGGTATAGGCATTTCAGATCATTTCCAAATACACAGTTCTATAGAGTTAATATATTTAAACAAAAACTTATAGTAAAAATGATGATTAATTAACAAAGGAAAAGTATCTGAATAGCAAAAACAATGCCTCAAAGGTTATACAAATGACGTCGTTTGTGAATAACATTTTGCAATATTAATCAAATAATTGATTAATAATCCACATTTCTGTGGATTGATGTGCGTCTTTGACTTTTGCCATCTTTGTCACTCCTCCGAGCTCTTGCTCAAATAGCTTCAGCTGTCGCCTCGTCTCCCCTATTCATTTGTAGAAAACGCGTCATTATCAGCTGTTTAGCGCAACAGACGGAACATCATCAATGCGCCTCTAAACTTTCACATTTCGCCAGCTTGGCCTTTTTACAAATCCAAAATCGATATATATGCATACTTTTTAAAAATGCCTGTGTGGCTCAAATAAATGCAAGATTTGACAGCAAAATAAAGGTTTACAAGACTCACTCTGCGCTCGAACTGAAGTCTTGAAGTCTTACCGCATACAGCGCTGATCTCCGCGGGCCGAGAGGTCAATCTGGAAAAAGGAGTGAAAAAAGTTCAATCCGGTTTCGTACGATCAGCCAGGAGATGAGTGTGCTAAAGGGTTGATGTATATTCGGTGTGTTGAGATTAGTATAGTGCGTGTGAGCTCCTTACACAATTTGCTTTTTTTCTCCGTCCCTCAGCGCATTACAGCTGACGGGCTCATGAGGGTCCTGCCTCCTGTCTAAAAACACACACACACACACACACACACACACACACACACACACACACACACACACACACACACACACACACACACACACACACACACACACACACGCGTCAGCTATGACTTGTAATAGCTCGAGAACTCCGTTTCCTTTTTATTGGTCCCATATATGTGTATGTATTTATTGTCAGATATTAAACAATATTATTACTATACAGATGGGGACGAGCGTGGAACCGATAAATATGGGGAGAGAGAATTTGGTTTTTTTCGAACGGGATTTCAAATGTTTAATTATCTGCAACAAAAAGATGCCAACAATGGGTTAATAATGATGCATTTGAATGATTTATGATGTGATTTAATACACAACACTGGTTGTGGTATGTCTACCGAAAGAATAACTTGTTTCTGCCACAAAGTCTGAAGAACTTTGCATGTCTTTGCTATGACTCAATGAGTCTTTCTCTGTGTATAGAAAATGTAGATAATTTGGAAACCATTTTAGAAAATAGTTTTGTCAATAAAGAATCACATGGAATGGAACATCTCAGGTAACATTTCTCATAATTCAAAGGTTGAATACTGTCAAGGTTTTTCATAAAAATGTAATACCTTCACAGGTTGCTAGTTTTAAAAAATATGCAGTGTGAACAATGTGGTTTCATTCCAAATACATTTTGGGAATATTATATAGTACATGTACTTATCAACATATAATACACAGGATAATAAATGACCCATTAATGCACTTGACTTCCATTTAACCACATTATAGAAATGCTGACATTACACACACACACACACACACACACACACCAGTCTTGTATTACTATCTTTGTGAGGTCTTTCCATAGACTCCCATTAATAACTAAAGTACATAATTTTACACCTACACCTAACCCTAACCTTAACCTCAGTAACCAAAAGCACATATTTTACCTCTTTTAGTTTCTGGAACAAAACAAGATTTTCTATAAAATATTTTTCCTCATGGGGACCTCTCAAATGTCCCCACAAAGCCCAAAAAATCAGATAAAAGTGATTTTAGGGGACAAAAGTTCCCCACAATGTGATAAATACATGGCCACACACACACACACACACACCCCTGGTTGACGCACAAGGTAGACTTCGCCTTTAGTCCAGTATTTGTAATTATTTCTGTATGGAAGTAAATTCAAGTGAAAAAATGCCATAACTGTCCATTATCGGTTAAATATTTGTTACAGCTCACATATGTGTTTTAGACATTTGTTGTGGTCCACATATACCTAATATCAAGGATGAAAGCTGATAAATCTACACATCATGTTAAAAAATTGCTTGATTTATATTCAGAGTAAACAGGCCGGACTCCACACCTTAAACACCTACGCCTGCAGGCTGTTTTAAATGCTAAAGGCAAGCGGGTCTTTCCCAGGTTTACAGCACCAGTCAGTCGTTTGATTGACAGCAGCAGGCCGGTCTGGTTCACATTTAAAACTGCATGAAACTCAAGCAGTGGGATCGGACTCGGTCTGCAGTACAGTGTTCACTGTTGACAGGACAGCGGATCAAATGCTGTTCCTATTTGCAAAGGTGAAACTTGAAAAAATAGCCTGTTTTTGAGCTGATGTGAGAGTGCGGACAACCCGGCCTGACTCTGGAACATCTACACCGGAGGATGCTGAGTGTGAAGGACCAGAATGTGGTATAAAACAAGCATAGGATTTTATTTAAGGGCCATACAATATCTATGTACTGAGAGTTCTACATTTGCTGTTTGTTAACGTATATTTATTTTTACAATATTTAGTTGGATATGGACCAATATTATAATCAGTATAATAAAAATATTTCTCTATGCATATATGCATGAACAGGCCTTTTCTGTCATATGAAACTGTTAGTAAGCGTTATTAACACACTAAGTACACTTGTAAAAAGGTCATAAATAATATTGCAGTTTTTATAATGTTAGTACAGACCTTCTCTCCCGTTTCTGCACTGCAACAAGTCAATGTACAGACAAGTTTCTTTAGTGCCTGCAATCAAGTCAGCAGTCCAAAAGAACCTGCAATAAAAATAACTATGCATTTCTCTGTCCTCTATTAAAGCTCAGATATAAATGATCCATGTGCAGCACTGCTATAAATCATCTCCACGCCTGCCTGGGTGACTTCCTTTGTACCTTCTCAACCTCTCTTGCCCCCAGTGGGCCGCTATGGAACCATATATATATTAGGCGTCTTAAAAAAGGTACAGCAAACAGGCCAAGTTATCGCGGGTGAAGGTTTAGTGCAATCTGCAGAATAGATTACACATTGTTAATATTCCAGCTTTGAAAAGTTTTCAGCTAACAACTCTTCTTTCGTCAGCTCTACCAACCTACGTGGGTGGTGGATGCAGAGTCAACAGTAAGATCAGAAAGACGACAGAGACCATTCACCTATTCTCTCATTATCCTTGTTACTTATATGCAAAACCGATCTATTAGCTGCTTTATATGCTGGGAATCAGTGTTATAGAGGTCAAGACCATTCCCTTAAAATTCAACTGATCAACTGCTATAACAGACCCAAGACGATCTCAGACACAGCTCTGAGTTTATGAAGAGAGGAAAACATTGGTAGGGTCACATGTGAGTAGCTGCTGCATCTCGCCCAGTGGTTAGGTGCCAGAACCTGAGCTGCCTGTCAGCATTTAATAACAAGAGTTCATCAGCACTTCAAAGATGAGTGGATTAAAACACTGCCATCTTCAGATGTAAGTAGGAAATGACAAGTCAATTAAAATGTCTTTCACCAATGCTGTCCCATTGTCAGTTACACTGAAACATTTTCATATTCTGGATCATTAATAGGAAAAATAATTCTTTGTAAATGTATGTCTCCTTTACAAGTGCAAAGAAAGCAACAAAATAAGTGCTAAGAAGCAATAAGTGCAAATAAAGCAAAATTTGTGCAATGGAAAGCAAGAAAAGTGCAAAAATGCAAATAAAAACGGAAAAGGCACAAATGAAATATAGTATAAATCAATGCATAATAGTGGCAACATAACTAAAATAAGGCACAAAGCAAATGCAAGCAAGAAACAAACAGAGTGAAGGGGCGGGGCTTAGACCCCTATAAAAGTGGTAGTCTGCCTGGCTGGCAGATCATTTCTTGGCTGGTAGGGAGAGGGCACGGATGTAACTGGGAGGCACAGCGGAGAGGAGTTTAGAGGAGTTTACATTGTCTTTCAATCTAAGAATGTCAATTTGTTCTCAGAAATTTCTCAAATTGTTCTTTTTCTACTATCCTTTTTTACTTTTACTACCACATTTTGACATGTAATCAATACTTTCACTGTACATATAGTGTAAAGTTCACATTTCAGTCTGATCACATATTCCTCCATCGGGAAATTAGACTCATTTTGGTTAACCGACATTCAGTCCTTCTTCAGTTTGGTGAGTTCCCACTGGCCACTTCCACACAGCCGAAGCATCACATCATGGTACTGATAATGGGGGAATAAAAACACATTGTACTTTATTTTTAAAACACTATGTAGAAATGACTAAAATCTACAATGAAATACAAATCACCTTTAGATAATCTCTACTATACTATTTTACGCTCTTAAAGTCCAAGCAAGATTCTTTCTTAGTCTCAAACTAAGATTGTTATTGCTATCTATTTTTTTCTTTAAACATGTTAAATTAAGGCACAGAGGTCAGGGTGAGCTGCTTGAGAATGCAAATTAGTTTTGAGTTGTTCACCTTCTCTAGAGTGCTGCGATGGCCAAGGCTGACAAGAGTCATTCCAAGCTGCTTACAGGCCTTGTACAACTGACCCTCTGCCTCCTCTGTTAGAGCACTGGTGGCTTCATCCAGCACTGACAGAATACAGAGGGGAAAGCAGCGAAATAACACAAGAACAAAGAAATGTTAAGTAATTATATTAAAGGTAGATGTACAGAACTAACCTGCGTATTTAGGCTGTAGGTAGAACAATCTGGCAAAGCAAAGTCTCTGCATCTCTCCTGGTGATAAAACATCATACCTGTGGAGAGATAAAATCATTTCTAAAAAACAGTTATAGTTATAATACGCTTATGACACAAACATACTGAGGGGTAATCTCACCAGTTCCAGTCCACCCTTACATCTAAACCTCCTGTTCTCTTGAGAAGACCTGACTGAAATAAAGAAACACAGGGTAAGACTGACAGCACCAGTAATGGACAACCAGGAATGTTTTGGACAAGCAATAAAAATACTACATAAAAGCAAAACGAGCTGACCCACAGCATCAACATCAACGATCAATGTATAAATGTGAAAATATGAAAAAGGTGAATCTAGTTTGTAGTCTTTAACTACAGAAAACTCACATCATGAAGGTTAATGGACACTTACCACTCCAGCCAGTTCCAGATACTGTAGAATTCTCGCATCATCTATAGAGCCTGTGTGAATGGAATGAGAAGTAGGTTTGTAAAATGCAATAAAAAGGATTAACTTTTTTTTAAAAGACTGTTTTACCTGCTGCTGGATAAATGTCCTTCAAAGGGTAGATCACCTTCAGTAAAATCAAAATTTTACATTAGATTTATACACTTTTATCCTATTAGATATTTGTGAATGTCTATGTTCAAAGTGGCTTTACATTTAGTTCAGAATGCGTTTAAGGTGCCTAGTTAAAGTTTAGAAGAAGCATGTCAACCTGTTCACGGAGGGTGCCATCAGTTAGGTAGGGTTTCTGGGGCAGGAACAGGACGCCCCTTGGTCCAAAACATGTGGTCATGTCAAATGAACCTGAGATAATGGAGATACAAGTCATAAGTACTAGTTCAAAAATGACCATCTGATTCTAAACTGTTCCCAAACACACAGTGTAAAAGTTACTCATAGCTTCAGAAAAGTAAAATATAATAATATACCCCTAGCAGCTAAATAACCATATTGAAATTAAGTATCTTTTGTATGGATGGCTATAATAATGTGGTACACAAATGACCAAACTTGCTAACATCAGCTTACCTTCAGATAAATCCACTACTTGTACCTTATTTGTCACTTTTCTCAAATGTTGATTTTACATAAGCAACTCTAACAGTTCGGAAAGTCACCGGTTCGAATCCTGGACCGGTAAAGGTACCACTGAGGTACTAATGAGCAAAGTACCGCCCCCAAGCACTGCTCCCTAGGTGTTGCCAAAATGCTGCCCACTGCTCCTTCATGGATGGGTCAAATGCAGAGGTCACAATTCATTTGTTGTGGTGCACTGTGTACTGTGCTCTGTTCACAAAAGTCTGCTACATAGTGTTTTCTGATATCAGCCACCACTACTGAAGGCAATATGGTTTTCCTCACTTGGAATATACTTCAGACAAACTGAAGTCTGAAAGGCTTCAACAAATCAAGCAAATGCTTCAAGGTTTAGTTGTTCGGTAAACAGACAATGCGAGGTGGTCTGAGAGGTCTTCAGTTTTTCTTCTTGTCTCTCACCATGAGAAGGCTCCCAGAGCCGGTTGAGGACCCTGAGCAAGGAGGTCTTCCCTGTGCCCGTGTTCCCTACCACCAGCAGATTTGTCCCCTGGCAGACAGCAAGGCTCAGATCCTTAACCAGCAGCTCCTCTGAGACTGGAGACTTAAAGGACAGTTGGTCCAGAACGAACGCCGTGTCACTCGAGCTGCTCAGAATGTCCTCATCACTACAAGACACAAGAGGAAGGACTTTTACCTGACCTTTCCCAACAACACACACAGAGTACACACACATCTGAATCTATATTTAAGTCTATTAATACCTGTTAAAGTCCCCCAACACAGGCTCACAATTACATGCCTTCTTGCCAATATCATTCATCACTTCCCTGAGCTCTCCAATTCTGTGAAAAATGGGAAAAACCAAAATCTTTTAACGTAATAAAACTAATCCTTGTCTGTTCAATTCCAAAGTGAGAACCAGACAATACAATGTTCAGTTATCATCTTACCTACCTGTGTGTGTACCCTGCAACATCTGAGAGTGTCGTCGAGAGGTCTATGAGCTGCGTGAAACAGTTTATCAGGTAGATGCATACAAAGGAATTCTGAAAGCACACATTAAAAAATTCAAATTCAAATCACACACAACCACTAATTAACGCCAGAACATTTAAATTAACTCATGAATACATACATCTGAAATATTGTCTGCTTTGACTTTTAAATCAATTTACTAAACTACCTAACTTCATTAAAGCTCCCATATTATACATTTTTTAAACAAGTTAAAACAGGTCTGTGAGCTCCACTAAGCATGTCTCTGAAGTAGTTTGCTGAAAATACCTCTCAGATTAGGCATTTTCGTCTGCATTTACCCCTCCATTACAGTCTCTTTCAGAACAGGCTGCTTCTCATTAGTATTCCTAAATTTAAATGAGCCGCTGCTGCCCACACACACTCCACTCCGGTACTGGAGTGTAGACAGTACGGCGAGTGTTTGCCTCACGCGAAAATAATCGACATGGCGGCTGCTAAGAGACCATCCATTAAAGCAGCGTTTCCCAATCCCGGTCCTCGCGCCCCACCGTTCTGCACATTTTCGGTATTTCCTGCACTGTCGCACGCTGGTCCTACGTTGCTAATTAGCTAATCAGTAGCATCAGCTGTGCTGTGGGTTGGGAAAGTCGAATCTGTGCAGAGCGGTGGGGCGCGAGGACCGGGATTGGGAAACGCTGCATTAAAGCCATACATGTTCAACACAACACTCCGCTGCTGGGCTTCTTCATTGCAATTCCTATGCTGGCGCTCGTGAGAAAAAAATGGCAGATCAGAAAGTGCTAGCAGTTCTACCTGGTGAGGTTCTCAGACAGGAGGGTTGAGTTATTCAAATGTAGGGGAGAAATCTAAACAGCTTGTATAAGCACACAATTTCTGACATTCATAAATTAATACTAAAACAATTGAGCATTTTTTAATCAACCTTACAGTGTGTTAGAGGCAGTACAAACCTAAATGGATGTCCAAAGAACAAAAAAAGTAATTTTTTTATAATATGGGACCTTTTTCATGCAATTTCATGCACTGAAATTTTCTTATCCAGAGCAAATTCTTTTTCCTAATCACAGGGACAGGTTTTCCGTAGAAACTTGGGGTTAAGGGCCTTGCCCATTAGCCCAACGGTGGTATTTGAACTTCCAATCTTATG
Source organism: Distichodus sexfasciatus (assembly GCA_032718565.1). NCBI lineage: Eukaryota > Metazoa > Chordata > Actinopteri > Characiformes > Distichodontidae > Distichodus > Distichodus sexfasciatus. The sequence continues at coordinate 356,507 of JAVGVS010000104.1, read as the reverse complement.
ATCAACAACTCAGAATTTCAATCACTTACACTACTGTGCCTCCTTTGCCAGAAATAAAGACCACCAATAAACAGGAGAGAGAATTATTCATATGTTATAATACAAAATAATATCAAATAACAAATGATACATGATATTATATAATGCAATATAATATATAACATCACATGTTATTATATGATACTATATTGTATTTCTAAACTGGGGTGTGTTTCCTAGAAGCGTAGTTGCTAACTACGTTTGCAACTAACATAGTGTACATTAGCAAACTAACATAGTGTTGCTAACATAGTTAGCAATATGTTAGCAACTATGCTTTTGGAAAATGCCCCTCTGGATAGAGCGTAATATTCTTTCAGAAAGTCAGAATGTAAACAATCTCAATCCACACATCAATCAGTAAGACACTGACCTTGCTGATGAGAGCACTGAGTTCACCAGGGCTCATGCCATCATACACACCCGCAAAGATGGGGATAGCGATGACAATGTAGCTGAGGATGCTTCCCATATAGTCAAAAGTGTTTACTCCAACTGCGGAGCATAAAAAGATCTTTTCAATGGATTGTTAAAAAAATTAATTACTACCATTTATTAAAAATAAAATGCTGTAATGTAATTAACTGTCTGCTTAAAACTATATATGATAGATGATAAACTATATAAATATATGAATGTAAATGCATGCAAATATTTTTTTCTTGAAACCTCACAGAAATTCATAGGAATACAAATAGCACTTACTATAGAGCCAAAGCTCCTTTAACATCAGACTCTTCTGTGTAATTAACAGGCTCTGCAGTCTGCGGTCTGTCCGCATGTGCTCCACCTTCCCTGCTCTAAACGAGGACCAAAGAAGCTTAATCTTTTATTGATGTTATTACTAAAGCAGTGGTCACCAACCCTGCTCCTGGACATGTCAGTTCCAACATAGGTCAAGCACCTTGTGAGATTAAGGCTATAAACGAAAGCTTCAGAAAGATTGACTGGCAGATTCAAAAATGCATCTATTGTTGAAGTCTTAACAATGCAGGAAAAACTTCCAGAATAAGTGTTGTCCATGAGACACTAAGTTTGCTCAAAGCATGACAAATCATATGACTTCCACAGCAATTTGCACAAGTGCCTTTGCGGTAATAATAAAGGTAGATGAGGATGAAGGGCAAACTGACCTGTAGAAAGCTGCTGATTCTGCATTGACTCTGATCTGCATGTGCTTGAACCTGGAGGCATGTAAAACCATAAAAGGCAGAGTAGAGACTAATGTTCAGTTGCACAGTAAAAGAAAATCAGCTGTCATTCATAAAACTCACAATTGTGCATTTTTACAACCATGGTGCTTACTGAACATTTTATGATATTGATGTATTATCAAAAACAGGAATTTCCAACTATAGAGTAACACATTGTTTTTGAGTTCTGGATAACAAACCTGAAGTCTCCTTCCAGCTTTTCTTGTTCAACTAAGGTGGACACGATGGGTCCTATGAGGATCTTGTTGATTATGGTGCCCACCACAAAGTAGCCAAAAATGCTGAGGAGTCCAATCCAACCAGTGCTGTGGATAAAAACAGTGAACGTATTTTGAACATAAGATATTCATAAAAATATAACATGCAGTATTATAGTTTCCAATGTCCAGAAAGCAATATGAGAGAGAACTGTTGTGAAGGTAATATTCAGGTGAACACACATACACACACCTACCTGTTGTAGCACTGGTAGGTGTAGTAGGAGACAATGAAGGGGGAAATGACAAGTCGGCTGGACATTGTGCTCAGCTGTTTACACAGTCTGTCTCCATCCTGACTGATCCTCTGGTCTCTGTGTGATGAAGATAACACACAATCCCACACATACACAGGTACACACACACACACAGACATGCACATAGATATACAGTATAAACATTTGTCATCTGTATTTTAACATAACTGTGTTGTTGAATAATATAAGGTTTGTTGGAGAAACGCATTACGGGTTGTCAATGTCTTTCCGTAGCACATTAAGTGTGTAGTAAACTCGTCCCCAAAAGTAATCTCTATGTAGGTCCTCTGTTAGAGACTTCCTCCAGCTCACATACAAGAGGCTGCAGATGTACTGGTCCACACTCTTCAGCTGGAAAACACATCAGTTATAAAGATGTGTGAGTAAAGCCTGTTAGTACACATTGCTAGTACACATTGAAAATGTAAGAAATACATGTGCCCTCCAGTCCATCAATTGTCAATTCTCTAGAGCAGATTCAATTTTAAAGTAATTTTTAACTGGACATTTTTTAAATATGAGCTTCAACAAATCTACAACATATCTTGTTTATTTTTGTTTTATCTGCAGAACTCACAGCAGAGTTGAGGAGAATGAGCACAACGGCAAATATCACCAACTGCTGGAACTGGCTGTAGTTCTTCATAGACAGAACACCATAGAACTGGCTTGGAATTAGACCAACTTGATAAATCACCAGCTGAACTGTAAAACACAACAAAACAGTTAGAACCTTTTTGACAATGTCTGTAAGTTCAGTGCAATGCATTACAAGCTTATGAAGTGGAAGAAATTCAGAAATAGACAGGCATTTTCATTTCACCTGAAAGAGCCACTATGATCAGCGTCCCAAACATCAGGACATTTTGGTTAATCCAGTTTGGGAAGAGAACCTTCAAAATGCTGTAGAACCTCTGAAGAAACTTCCAGTCCAACCTGGGCCTGAAACAGCAAATGAGATTCAAGGTTATAATATTTTAATAAGACTTACGATTTAAGGCTAAGACATACTACGAAACAATGCAATGAGGATGAAATGATTACAGTTTATCCATGACATTGTTTACAGTCATAATAAGTAAAGGCGATACCACAGCAGTTTTAATTACAGTACAGAACAAATCATAGCCATATATATATTTATTAACTACAGTGTATTCCATTTGGCAAAAATGGAAACTGGATTCTCTTGTATGACATGCCTGCAGTGTGTCCCAACGCAATGTGTGTGTAGGTTTGTGAGGACCTGATTATCCCCTAACGTATAGAAAATCCTGACATTTGTCACCTGTGTTGAGTTTTTGTCAGGACATTTTGCATGTGTGGAAGCTCCAGTATTAATGTGAGTGTGAGAGTCGTACCTTTTACTCTTTGTGCCTGTGTCCGTGAGAGGCGCCATGTGGTCAGAAGGCATCTGTCGGTCCAGCTGAGCTCAGAATCTCTCACTAACCCTACATCAGTGTGTCATGGTGCAGGTCTAAAGTCTCACACAGCATGTGACTCAGTCAGTCTGACAGGCTGTCACTCTGCTCTCTGTTCATATTTCTCCCTATATGTAATACTAAAAAAGTGACTATATACACGAAATGTAGTTCCGGAATAAATGTAAGAACAGAAGCGACTTTTTTGTCATAAAAAACTAAGGCAGTGCAAGTTTGCGTACATTATTGTTCTTCTCCGCCGTGCCCCGCAATAACACGAATCCGACTGCTGCCCCCTTGAGTAAGGGAAAGGAATTACCGCGAAGCGCGGCAGCAACACGTCCATCCCTATTTACGGCGTTTAGCTGACTTTAATGTCAGCGGAGAATGACAAAGCGACTTGCATTTCCGAATTACAGGGAAAACTGGAGCAACTGTGTTTATTTAAAGGGGATTTAATACCTAAGCAAGCCGGGAATTCATTCTACCTCAGCCTCAAACTTTCCGTGTCACATTGGATTTGCGATGCCTCTCCTTGGGGCTTTCCCCATGTGGTAACTTCGGCCTCCCCCTATTCACTTCCACTAGCTTTTCTTATAGTCTTGCTGCATAAGTCGAGTGAAAGTGAGTAGGGGGAGGGCGAAGTAACATGGCCCCCACCCGAACCTTTACCCTAAGCCTACTAGGGGTGAAATGAACCCTGCTAGAACTTAAACCTGGTTACCCTACTCATACATTTTTATACATTTCTAGGCTTTATTTGAGTAAGTAAAATAGTCAAAATATACGCTTCCTATTGTTGAGATTTCTTGCAGATATACAATTATGTAGGTGGAATGGCTCCAAAAAAGAAGCTGTGTGTGTGTGTGGGTATGTGCTTTACGTACACACGCAAGACAGAAAACAAGTCCAAGTCTACATTTCATCTGCCCCTCAGCCAAAAGATGGAGCTACTAGACATTTAGGAGGCAATAACAATCCAGAATTTTCATTTTATTTTTATAGTCTAAAATGTAAATAAGATAACAGGATTTCATAATAAATCCCATGGGCACAAAAATGTTCCACTGCAAGCGATTATTTACAAGAACAAAACGTAACATATACACCTTTCCTGATCAGACACCAGTTCATTGGACACTTCCAACATGTTTAAATTCACAATTCACTTATAGTTTAAAGTTATAATTTAGCAATAAACCAATTATTAACAATATGCAACATTTTTGAGAAACACATTGGGAAGAATGATTTCTGTGTTAGAAATAGGCACTGTTAAATATATCCGGGCAATATCAGAAACAAAATAACGGTCCTTACAACATTTAGGCCATGCATAAACAGCACATGGCTAGGTAAACAATATTCTGATTGTTCATCCATTTTTGATCATCATAACCTGTGATAATTATACTTGGAGGACTTTTATTCTTTACTGCTTCTTCCCTCTCTGTACAAACGGCGTACCATATACAGTATGGGTGCGATATTTAACAAGCAGGAGTGTGATGTTCTATTCTACAGTGCACAAGGAATCATAATTCAGCTTTGTATTAAACACAGTTCTCTGAAGATTCTTTCCAGGACATGAACACGTTCAATCGCACATTGCATCACCTCTGAATAATGTTTTCCACAAAATACAAAGTACAAATGGAAGCTATATTGGTTTGCTTAAGCATTATGCGTGCTATATCAAGTTAAGCCAAAAACATTTACGATTTTAAAAAAAGAGATCAAAGGTGAACATTTGAATGTCAGCACAGATGAGCATCAAGTACATAAAATTGAAATAGTAATTCTTTTTAAAACTTTAAAGTATTAAAGAAACAAAGTGCTCTGTCAGACCTGTAAAAAAATAATTTGTACAGCTCCGCTCCAACCAGGGGCATTCCCTTAGAGACAGTCTCCTGCACCGTTTTGTTTTTAGCGATGGACTTTCGGTCCATCCGAAGGGCTTTTCTGAAATTCGCAGCTGTCTTCTCCCACGCTTTGTCATTTGTTGAACGGCAAGCAGGCTGGCAATATGACGGTTGCGCAGGCCGGTCCTGCTAGGGGTTCGGCCACCTCGCCTTCCAACTCCGTCCACGTGCCTTTTTCTGGACTGTAGCAGATAGTAGATGACTTATACGCTCCCTACAAAAGAAAACAATTAGACTAATTTTCATTCAAATTTTCTTAACATTTCCACATCATAAATTGGATTTAGAAAGATTTACAGATGATCATATTTAGTGAGATTTTAAGACAATGGCTCTACTTACCATACTCCAACTATATCCTCCAACTAGGTAAATGCTGTCGTCCAGCACAGCACAGCCAGGGCCACTGCGGCCCTCTAGGATGGGCGTCTGCAGAATGTTCCACTGATCGGCTTTGGGGTCGTAGCATTCCACCAACATCACATCTAGATGAGAGAATCCTGTGGAGAAGAGAGATGAGATTTAAATAAAAGCCTTTAAAAAACTTCAGGTGACACCCACTCAGCATTTTTTGTTTAAACAAATAAATAAATGAATATTATCAAACCAAATCCTACATGGTCTTAATAAACTTCTGAAGTGATACTGAACTGATACGGAACTGATATTAAACTTTTAAACCGAGATGAGAAAATCCTGGACAGACGAGAGATGAGAGGATTTGAATAAAAGTCTTTTTAAGCATATCCTGCATCCAGGGTGACACCAACTCCGCACTCGTTTTTAGTAAATACAAATAAAAAAATGGCATTTCAGTGCACTGGTGGCGACATCCTCAGAGCATTAAATTAGGAGGTGGATCCAGACAAGGCGGGATGTCAAGCCAGCAGGAGCTCAATGGGAAATTAAATTCAAAACCACACAGGTGAGTTTTAGCCGTGTGTAATCGTCCATATACAGACCACGTGGTTGGGTTATTCTATAAAGAACATGGAGCCTTTTCTTTCATTTCTAACATGATTTAATAATTGGTAAATTTAATTTGCGTGAAATCTGTTTTACTCAAATAGGAAAGACGGATTTTTGGGTGTCTGTACAAACAGTGCAAGTTCTGCAGACAGTCCTCTGTGGTTGACTGGACCTTCTGCGTATTAATTCTACATTTCCCAGAGTTAATGTTTTATTAATGTGTTGTTTTATATATTAAGAAATATAACCACCCTCATCCTAGCAGCTATAGTGATGTTTGTTAAATCTACAACAACACTTGTATGCTCTCAAAGAAGCACAATATTTAGGACGTTTTTAAATCTTAATTATTCAAAGAAAAATCTGTTTGGATCTTTCTTGGTCACATCAGTTCTGAAGAACTCAAGGACATAATGTGGCTAAACACAATTTTTGTACAGACGCTGTAAATTATCCAAAATATAAACATACAGTACTGTGCAAATGCCTTAAGCCATTTCATTATATTTTGCTAAGAAATTGAGACAATAGATAAAACTATTTATTGCCAAATGTACATTACTCATTACTTGAGGAATACTATTTAGATCTATTTAGATCAACTGTAGGATCTATTTATAGAACAGCATATAGATTAAAACACAAGCATTTCTGGCTCCTTTGAAGCAAAATATGAAGAAATGAGGTGTGGCTCAAGCACATTTTCAGGTCATTTCATTTCTGTTTGTTGACTTCAGCTAAATGTCAAGATATTATCATACTATAAGGTAAAAGCTACACTAGTAAGTTTTTACTACAGAGAAGAAAGGTTAGTCTGCTTGGTGTACTCTTCTGTCTCCTATAAATATGCTTGTCATGAGTCTTAGGCATTTACCTTTTAAATGATTGCCGCCAATCGCATAGAGACGGTCGTTCATGACGGCGAGGGCGTGGATGGCACGTTTAGTGTTCATGTCCTGTTTTCTGGCCCAAACATCCATCACGGGGTCATAGCAGTACAGCCAGGACACATACTCTCCGTTGTGGACTCCACCTATTCCATACACCAGAATATTTATTTATTATTCCAGTACTTTTAAAAGCACATTCTCATGTATCGACAGCATGGCAGGCAATGGGCTTTTGAAATGTAGGTTAAAAACATCAGATTAAGAATCAGAGGAAGGCATTCCCACCAGAGATGTAGATTTTGCCGTTATGGACAGCGCCAGCGTGGGCCGCGAGCGGCTGGGGCAGAGACGAGACGTAGTTCCACTCATTGGTCTCCAGGTTGTAGGCCTCCACGCTGGACAGGTAGCCCGCCTCATTCCTCCCTCCGATTACATACAGGTGCTTGTCTAGGCAACAGGCGAAGAAACTCGCCCTCCTGAAGGCAAGATCATTTGCCCAGGTCACATATATTAAGTGTATTTTTTTCACATATTGGCATTTGGGAAAGTAATTTAAATAATACACAACTGTAGTAAAAAAAACTATATAAGAGTGTCTGTAAGAGTGATGACCAAACCATTGATAAGATAGAATCAGGGTGAAAACAGTGTCAGTGGGTTTAAAGAACAAATTTCTCCTTATAAAATTAAGCAGGGCAACATACCTCTCCTGCATGGGAGGGAGCTGAATCCAGCTGTTGAATCTTGGGTCATAGCGACTGACAAAGTTAGTGCTGTGTTTCCCTGCATTAGAATAATCAGAATCATTTACACGCACAAACAACTATACATGGCACAATGCCACTTTTTTATGTCTGATCCGATATATGGATATCTGCAGATATGATACAAATCCGATACAGCCTCTGAGTCTTTTTAAAACAGAAAACAGAAAATAACACTTTAAAAATGTCTGAAAACATGACTTATTCTGTTATGCTTAAGGAAATACTTGACTTAAATACTGTTTTCCTAACTAAAACAACATAATAATTACACACCCATATATGTATATGTTAAATTAATTATTATTTTAAAAAAAACTCAGAAATTATTTGTTTAAACACAGTTCTGTAATTTTGTGACGGTCCCTATTCCTGCGGCACTAAAACCATCAGGAACACAGAGATTGCGAGTGAGAGCTGGTGTTGTTAAGGAATTAAACAGTGTAATCGTGTGATTTGCTTTTGGGGTTGTAGTGTGTTGTGTTGCTTGTTCTGCTCATTGTCATATCAATATATCCAAATTAGCATGAATGTCGAACAATAAACCAGCTGTACCGCAGTGCCACCTCCCATGCTTAAAGAATTGACCAGGCGTGCATTTACAGACAGGCTCAATTAATCTGCCCAATGCCACCGATACCTGATCCAGCTACATGAGTCGTTAACGGACCGATATCCGATCCACGTATCGGATCAGTGTCATCTCTACAAACAACACTATTCAATATATTATTAGCAGTTTAATGCAATCATTCATTAATAATATTTCCGTTTACCATTTGGATTCCACTGGTCTTCTCCTCCCATGAGCAGAAGAAAGTTCTCCACTTCTACTACACAGTGATGGGCACTGTTATAAGGCATTACTGTCAAAGGAAAATGACACAAAACAAAGCAGTTATGATGTTTGATCTGATACGGCACAATTATGATCATTTATTTTCATCAGTTTAATTAGATTCATTCATGTAGAACACAGAAATAACGGCAATGAAATCAAATAAATTGTCAGTTAGAGCCTTGATTAAGAAAAGCATGAGTGAAGAAGGAGATCAATTGCAAAAAATGTGGATCACTTTAAAAAATCACCAGATGGATCACTATTCCTATGTCTGCTTGTAATACCAACACTAAATGATAGGGAAGAGCTGTAAATTCAAACAAACTCAATAAAACAAAACTATATAATAAACGTAACATTCTCGTCTAACATGAGTGTTAACAGCAAAGAGTATTAATGAGGATTAAGGCCAGGCAGTGTATTAAAAAATAAAATGGTCAATCGCAACTTAACTGTCAGCAAGGCATTTTTATCCGTCTCCACTAGCCTCGCCAAATCCCCTTTTTCATGGTACACGCTGCAGATTTGGAGCCTGGCTAGACTGCAATGCTTTTGTGTTCTGTCTCTGTCTCCTCTAACTATGTCTCCCTACTGCTAAAGTGACCCCCTGTTGGAATAGAGAGAAATGGTCTTGGGGTGGCAGTCATAATGAACACGATCATGTTCACTCAATAAATCTCTGGCCCGTGCCTCTGCCGCGTAAATCAGTCGTACGTTAAGAGCCACCTGTCTGTCTCTATCATTCATTTCCACTGTCACCCCTCTGCTGCCTGATGGATCGCAGTTGCTGTAAAATTAGACAGCCTTGAATCTCGCTCCTTTCCCATTGGCCACTTCTGCGAAATTGAACGTGAGTCGGCCGGTGGCGCGCCGACGCGGCTCTGCGGAGGGAGGCCTGGGAGTGGCAGGATAATACAACTTTATCTTGCAGAGGTCATGTAGGTGATTGCTACGGCTGCAGAGTCTCGTTCGTACACACACACACAAGTCTTTCCTGACACCGTGTTTCCCCTCCTGAATCACTAGGGGGCTGCGAGAAGGTTTGTCACCTGTGGACATTCATCCTCACTGACCACTTTATTAAAAATGCTCACCTGGTAAACAAAAAATGACCACCGCAGACGTGGCTGGATGTTTATGATCTTGTTGACCCTTTCAACCTAGCAGAGATACTAACTTCTATTAAAAAGTCCAGCAACACTGTTGTTTTATACGCTCATAGCGGCACAAAGCAGTGTCTCTGCTGTGTTCAGAATGACGGTCCATCATGAATACGGCTCAGAGTGATGGACAAACTGTTTGTAGTAAAGGAAGAAATTAAATATGATATTTAGGAGAACATGCATTTTATTTGCATTATATTGCCATTTATTAGAGGCTCTTATCCAGATTTACATTTCCTGTTTACGGGGAAAGTACACCTGGTACAACTTGGAGTTAAGGGTCTTGGTCAGAAGCCAAACAGGGTGTTTTAGGCTCTTAAGGGATTCGACTACACTCCATCTTATGATCACCAAGACTGGGTTTCAGTCACTCAGACCACTGCAACTCCACTCCTATTTTATGCAAAGTGCAGCGATATGTAAAAAATTTGTGCTTCATAAACTGGCCAGAAATTGCAGACCTAACTGATTCCAAGAGACATCATATATCAAGGTGGTATCATCACAAATCAAGGAAATTATGTTTTCACGTAAACCGTAGTACAGAAATGCTGTTAGATTTGCATTTGCATTTTCAGATCATCTCAAATGATCTGTAGTTGTAGCAAAATTTCAAGCTATCAACCGAAAAGCAAGATAATATCTACAAATGGGTTAGAGTCTGTTTATACATCTAATAAAATGAAACTATGTGGAGGATTTACTGAAATGTAGCCATTGATCTGGTGATATAAATGAACCACAAGCCTATCTGCTCTGAAGATTTCAAAATTGGAATCTATAAATTAATGGCCTCTAACCCAACTCTAAACTCCTTTAATTGAACATATTAGTATGTAATGATGCAAATGAGAGAATAATAATCTGATGTTACAATTAAGAGCATCTGATAACTTTTAATCCTGAAAAATTGTGAAACTGATTAAGACTGACTTCTGCAGACCAATTACCTAAAGTGGTTAGGTGTCTAAAAGTTCGTGAGGTTAGAAGACTAAATCTATGATGTAGCAGCTAAAACTGTACGTTCATGACTTTTAACTACATTTATAATTTTTCTAAATCATTACCCATCTTTGCATTTGAGGCTTTAGTAAGAGCAGATTCATTTGGAACAGAGAAGCTTCAAAATAAATAAAGCCTACTGGGGTAACCTTTGTTCATACTGTGGCAGATAAATGTGATGTGAGCACACTAGATGGCACTCACTCCATTATCTAAAAGGAAACATGGCTAAGCCGCCACAGTCATCGTGTCCGTCGTGAATAGCGCTGATGAAGATCTTAATCAAAAAACATCGCCCCTTTTGGGTTGTGGCTCATTGCTAAGTTCTGATTGAATGCTAATAACCTGCACAGCCAAATGAAAGCAGCGGGCTGCTGATGTGTCAGGAGGACGATTTTGCCGTTTGGTCGTTCTGTTCATCCGTAGACCATTTGAGACTCAAAGCTTACGGACGAAACAAAGGCAATTACCCTGTGACCTTATGAGGGAAACTGGTGTTGATGCAGACTAAATTCAATAATCAATTCAGTGAACAAATACCAATGCGTATGGGCAATAAAAAGATGGACATGTTAGAAATTTTATCACAGCAAAAAGTCATTTTATTCTGCATCCAGAAATGAATGATTCATATCAAGGCCTAATTTTCTTGTACGTTTTCATAATGCCACTCGTTCCACGAAAAGAATGAAAAGTAAAGGCATGACTAAACAGATCTATTCACTAACATTTTAGCTAAATAGGGTCACAACTCAATACTAATTTCTTGATGTATTTATTCGCCAGGCAAAATAAACATGATTTTCAATTACAATGACAAGCATGTTCATCTGAGTAAGAGACCAAGGAGTCAGCAAATAAGCCCATGCTTCATCTAGAGTAATTTCGTGGATTACACTGGGATTATTCTGATGCCCACAAGTGCGTTGGGAAACCTGGCTTGTATTGCCATGTTTCACATGACACAAAATTTAGAGGATCGATTTTATAGCCAAATGGGTTTTGAACAAAAGTGAATCAATCAATAATTTACACATGCAAAAAGAGCCTTATAGAAACATGTATAGATCAGAGGACAGAAAGCAATTAGTAACCCAATGTATTTTTAACCTGCTTTGAAACAAGTTAGCATTTGGACAAACCTGGCCATAGATAGAAACCTGACTCATACCTGACTGTCCAGTTAGAATAGCTACCTTCTAGCAACCACACTGTAGCAAAAACATAATGTTGTTGCCAACAGCTCATTTTAGCTGGATATTTAAAGCCTTGTTGACCCTCTGAAGCTAGCAGGTATGATGACACGTATAAAAAGTCCAGCGACGCTACTGTATCTTATACACCCGTAGCAGCACAACACACTACCCTGTCAGTGTCACTGCCTTGGTAAAAATGGTCAGAGGCTGTTGCAAATAAAGTCAGAGTGAATCATGTTTGTGACCTATTTAAGCTGTTCTATGAATTGTAATCCTTGACTCACAAGATATAGCCCATAGCTATCACATATACTATACGACAGATCATGTGATGATGTCATTTTATTTACAAATCATAATGTCGTGCTCGGGTTTTTCATGTTGTCAGATTAGAATATGTAGAATCTATTGTTTGCTCTCAGTCCTTCACAGACAAAGATTAAAAAATATATGAAAAGGGTTTTGCCCTAATAAAGGGCTCAATATGCAGTGATCAATCTGAATGTGAACGGCTGATGATAAGTCCTCACAAGATCATTAGATTAAAATTAATCTTGCTAGCAGACTTCCGTCAAAGAGGGGGAAAAAAGCAAGTGAATTCAAACATGGAGCTCCACAATGGTGTGAAGACTGTCACGCTCTGATTAAAAAGTTACATTAAAAGTGATAGTGATACATCATTACCTCCAGCATCTAAGGAGCAAGAATTTCTTATTTTACTCCAGGATGAATCTGTGGTAAGGCATAACTTCAAGTAGCTAGGATCCTTCTAGAAAAGAAGAAGAAGGCCCGCATTTAATCTTACAGATTAGGGCACTCACTTGTAAGGATCTTCCAGGTTTTCTTTTCATCATCGTAGTACTGCACTAGATTACTGGGCAGGCGGTCGGGTCCCGGGGGCAGGCCTCCAACCAGAAGCAACATTCTTTTGTTGGAACGAATCCTGTAATTTTCAGAGACAGACACAGATGGGGATGGATAAGTAAATGCTATTTAACATGTTACTATCACAAGCATCAATATACAGTTCAAGTAAAATAAAGAAATATCTTTAGCTCAGTTTTACACATTACATGCAAATGTAATGAGAGCTAGTGCTATTTTGTGCTCTAAAGTACCAGAAAGAAGCTTATTTTTGGTATTAGGGTGGATTAAAATAGTGCAAATCTTGAATAAATATTCCATTTTTGTTGCTTTCATATTAACTATTTTCTTATACTTTCTTAAACCAGCCGTAACCTCATTTATCTACCATATTCCTGCTTGTAATTGTAAATGCTGTATTCATATGTAAATTTTTTATCCTTGTGATATTTATCGGTGTGTAAATCCCATGTGTGTATTGAAGAAACTTGGCTCATGCAGCTCATGGACCTTTCAAAGATTATCAGTGCTTAGTAATTATGTTCTTACATATTAATTAAAAGACACTACATAGATCCACACTAACGTGCATCACATGAAGAGCATGGTAATAATGAATTTATTTTTGATGTATATGTTGTATGTCTCTCAGGTCTGGTTAAGAAAAAAGAAGATACCTTGAAAGGAATGTTACTTCAGTGGTATAAAATCTCTTAATATTTTTTCATAATGATTCAAATTTCTGTTTTTTGCCCACAACATTATTGTAATACTAATAAAATGTTCATCATGGATGTCAGCTGAACAAAAACTTCCACTAAGCTCATTTGGAGGAACTCACAGATACTCTTCTTGTAAACCTAAATAAAGCCGCACATGTTTGGCTTCACATCTTTGGCCAGTAAAATGATAACACAGATCTTGCTCCTTTGATAAAATCAGCCACAGCTCCCCTACAGGATGGGAAAATCCCAGCATTTCATACACACCGGGCATTAGGGCTGAGTCTTGGTCTGGATTCAATTCAATTATATTTGTATAACACTTTTCACAATCAGCGTGATCCTAAAGCAAAATCTGTATCTGACTTTCTACTGATAAACTTAGTGCAACTATAACAAGATGAAAATCCTTCAGGAAGAATGTGGAAGACAGAAAAGAAGAACTAAGCTTCATGTGGGGTTCCATCTTTTGCTGGGGAACTGGCTGCTTGTTAAAATTATGACATTATTTGTGGTGTTCAGGTCTAAAGCCTGAGGGTGGTATGTTAATGCCACTAATTACCAACTAAATGCCAATTATGACATTCAAAACACTGAGTAAAAATTTTATCACAGACCGTGTTTATGCTATAAATACTGTAAGGACTTAACCTATACGCAAGTGCAGTAAAGCTAGGTAAGATACTGACAATGATGTTTCTGGGCTAAGATTTAAACATTGTTTTCAAAAGACTGACTTTTAGTATTGTTAGAATAAAATATTTTAATGGCACATAAAATAGTGTATAGGCCTAGTTATTTTAGTGCATGAAGTGACTGTACATTATTTCTGTAGATTAGGATCTTTGGCAGTACTGATGAGGGTCGCCAGGCAAAATTCTGTAATAGTCACACTGTCAATCCAAAGTAATTAAAGTTTGATTAAATTAATGTCTATTAAAAAAAAGGAGAAAAATCAGTTCACTATGAGAATGAGGGAACCTTTCAGACTCCTGCACTGACCCTGTTTCATTTGCCCTATTTAGTCAGGAACTTCTTTGCAATTCAATGTTGTCTACAGGCGATATGAAAATCAGTCCAATAACCAAAACTGCACCGTCCATTGATGTTCCCCCTTTCATTTGAAATTCCTACTCCCTAATTTACACTCTACCACATATACTTTGGCACAGCTTCATGAATTTGTAATATGCCACACATGCTGCTATAAATATTATACTATATGCTGTATTGGAATGGAATACGTTCCAGTCAAGGAATGCATATGTATCTGTGTTATGTCTAAAATGTTACACAATAACAATTTTCCAAAATAGGCTCAGCATGTCAAAACAGATTTACTTGTACATGTGTGAATGTTCTAGTAAAAATCATTAATAACTGTGAGAGCATTCTCATTGCCTTGGAATGTACTCATATAACATATAACAATATGCCATATATTATGTATTAGTCTAGCATTGTTATTAACATTACAAAAATTTTGCAGTTCAGTATTTTTATTTATAGTATATCGCCAAAGGAGTTCTAAGTAAGTACTTTAGCAGGATGAAGGCTATTCTTCAAACTTCACAACAAACTAAAAAAACCTGATGCTTTTCTTTTTCATGTTGTATTTCCTGAGACATTCCAACTAGGCTGTTCCTGTAAAGATAACAGATATTTATGAAACTTTATTTAAGAAATCTAGGTTTATAATGACATTGTAGACATGAAAGGGTCTGATTATAAATAGGCACTATCAGGATAAAGTCACTAAGAATAGATCGTATTTTCACATGTTCATCAATGCATTATCAATGTATTCTGGGTGATGCGATTAAAGGAGGGTACCTGCTGGCTGTGCTCTGTCTGCAGTGCTGTCTGAAGGGCATCAGGTGGTAATTCATGGCGTCCAGCAGAAGTTTCTGGCATACAGGGTCACTCCTCATGAAGTCCACAGACTGCACCCTTTCCACCAGCTCCGGGGCTGGGATCAGGGCAAAGCGGAGTCTCTTCATCAGGTCCGGGGCATAGTGCATTCTCGTCTCCCGGTCATGCTCCAGCCACAGCACCGACATCTGAAAGAGTGCCAGCTCGGATTCGACTGGGGGTGGCAGGGCATCCAGCATGGCGCACATCTCCTCAAAGTTGAGGAGCAGGACGTCCTCCACCAGGTACTTGTTGGCGAGCTTCTTGGTCTCATCCAAACCATGCAGGGCGGCAATTTTGCAGATCTGCTTGTAGTTCTGCACAGAGATCTGGTCGTTGAGGAACTGCACACTGAGCTTGGTGATCTGGGGGATGTTGAGGATCTTGCTGACCGACAGCACCTCCTCCACCGTGTCCAGCGACAGGGTGACATTGGCGGTGTAGAGGTACTCCAGCACCAGCCTCAGCCCAATGGATGAGCAGCCCTGCAGCACTAGGTTGTTGATGGAGCGCGGGCTGGGCAGGAGCTTGTCGTCCGGAGAGGATGAAGGGGTGCCGCCTCCTCCTCCGCCTCCGCCGCCCTGGTCCTTCCCCACCAGCCCTTCGTTGTTCAGCATGTGCGTGGAGAAGAGCGACCTGAAGTACTGCGAGCAGGATGCCAGCACTGCTTTATGGCAGTGGAACTGCTGTCCCTGAGCTGTCAGTGTCACATCGCAGAACAGCTGCTTCCTCCACAGCAGGTTCAGCCCATGCAGCAGTGTGTCGCTGTGAGTCGGGTCAAACGTTGAGGTCCGGTCACCCGATCTGGACATCTCCTTGGAGCGGCTCACACCTCCTACAAGCAAACAATTCCGGAGCCATTGGTCCACTTATGTTTCTTCTGAACCAAAACCAAAAACACAATTTTCTTTCTTTCTTTATCT
This sequence comes from Distichodus sexfasciatus, assembly GCA_032718565.1. NCBI lineage: Eukaryota > Metazoa > Chordata > Actinopteri > Characiformes > Distichodontidae > Distichodus > Distichodus sexfasciatus. The sequence continues at coordinate 340,152 of JAVGVS010000104.1, read as the reverse complement.
TTCTAAGTTTCACACCCCAAGATGCCTGTGCATCCTCTCAGCAGGCAATGCCATGCATTAAGCAGCATCACATCTGCTGGACTCAGAACCTACACAGACTCAAACAGATGATGCAGACTTCAAGTTTTACACGCCAAGATGCTCGTGCTATCTTTCTTCAATGGCACTTGAATGCATTAAAACAAGACTGACTCCTAAAGCTACTAACTTGATTCAAATCGCATCCCCTATAGTCGGAACCTCAATGGATTCAAACGGATGCTGCATACGTGAAGTTTTACAGATCAAGATGCTTGTGCATCCTCTCAGCTGTCACTTAAATGCATTAAAACGAGACCTGTACCTTATGGTCCTAACTTAAGTCGCTTCGCATCTCCTTCGCATCGGAAGCTACGCGGGCTCAAATGGATGCTGCGGACTTGAAGCGATACATCCGGCTCTTACCGCAGCGCCCCGGCTTCTTAAAGTTGGCACCGAGCTCACGACATAGGCTCGCAATAACATCCCCCAAACCCCGCTATTTACCCCCTTGTCTTGCCCTCGCAGCCCACCACGAATGATGTTTTCCCCCCCTATTTTATACATTCGGGGCATCTACACAGGGTGACACAAAAGCAATTAGTTTGTCTCCGGCGATCATCGCGAACGCGCCGCTGCTGCGCGTCCAAACCGCCCGAGTTGGCGAAGGAGGAAGGCGACGCTCTAATCCCGACATTCGACGTTTATCGGGAGGACAAAACCGGATGGAAATCTACGCCGGAAAGCCTTTAAACTTGACGCGAACCCCCGTCGGAAAGCCGCCTACCTTCTCCGAAGCCCCATTTTCTCCCAAGCGCCTGTCACAGCTAAACGACGTTAGCAGCCGCTTGACGACGCGCAAGCCAAACTTACCTGACTTAAGAGGAGGAAGGAAAAAAGGGAAAAGTAGCTTCGGCTCCTTAATATTTTCTCTCCGAGAAAAAAAAAACCTTCCCCTTCTTTGTCCTCCTTTGTTAAAACAAAATCCTTCTTTTTTTTTTAAAAAGTCTAGGCGACGACGAGTAGGAGAGAGCAGTCATGAAGACTCTCGTATAGTCTTATTTGTCTTATTTGTTGTCGTTGCACATTTGTTTCTCGCCGAAATTAACCAGAAAGTGTGGTGAGTCTGAGAGGGAGCTGTGCTTTCTCCAAGAGAAGAAGAAGAAATATACGTGTGACAAATTATGCTACCAAGAAACAACACATCATTATCCTTGGGCCTGGGGCTCAGTGAGTCGTAACGAGAGTAATAGGAAATCCACGGTTGGGGAGAGAAACGGTCGTGCATGGCCGGTGGAGAGAGACCATGCAGGGGTATGGATGCTGGAGAGACTGGCAAAATTATGGCTCAAGGCTATTGTAAAAACTGTCGAGCGTAAATGACTGCGATTTCAAACATCTATGGAGAAAAGAAAAGAAGGGGGAAAAGGGGAGAGAGAGGGAGAGGGAGAGAGAAGCGAGTCTTTCCCTCGCTGTTATGGAGAGAACCGTCAAGTTTTAGTGCGCATTGCTAATTAGTCAATTTCTCTCTGCCTTCACAGCCCGACGACTTTGCTGCTGAGCTGAAACTGCTAATTTCTGGGACCAGCCTTTTTTTGGCTGAGAACGGGATGGATGAATGGCTTGTCTCGCACAAATGACAAAAAGCCCCTGCCTTAATCTCCATCGCCAAAATAACCCCCATCTTATTCTCTCTCTCTCTCTCTTTCTCACCCTCTCTCTTTTTTGCTAGTCCTTCAAAAGAAGATACTTTAAGCAAACTTTATTTCTGCATCAGCACCAAACAAAAATGAAATAGTTATAAATGTAGATGGAAAAAAAGTCACATATACTGTATATCCAAATATATCTGTCATGTAGTTGGAAATAGAAAAGCTTTGTTTCACACTCTGAAAATCCTGGTCCTCCACAAGCACTAATCAATTTAGTGTTGCAAAAGAATCACCGTTTCAATCATACTGCACCTCAAGACAGTCATAATTATCCAAATTCGCCTAAATGTATGCCTGTACCATATTCACATGCATGTGAAATAGATGCATAAAAATGAAGGTGTCCAAAATAACCTTTTCCCTTAAATTCATGTAAGCTGTGAGTTTGAGGTCAAACATTGTGTTACTATAATTTACACGCTTAACATTCACATTTGTTTGTATATTATTAGTAAATTGCAATTGCAGTCATAAAAGAACCCATTTATAAGATCTAGGGCATAATAGTTTACAAGAAATGTAAGCATTTCTCAAAATTTAAGATTTGTCCTGGACTGGCTGTAAAATTCATTTTTGGCCAGTAACACCATCCTTCTTAACACAGGCTTGTTACAGCATTGAGATGAGAAGAGATTTACATACACTTGTCTTTTTTTAAATTTTTATTTACAAGAAATGTCTAAAACTGACTTATAATTACTGTTAATGCTTTGGTTCCTCATTTATATTTTTACACCCATCCAGCACTTCTGTGTTCTTTAGTGGTCTAATGCCCCACATTCTATATTACACAGTCAGTGTGGTGTAACACTAACTTGGTTGTGTGCAGCTTCCTGTAGTTATTGAGGTTGGCAGATCCTCAGTAACTGAGACCATTTTGGTGTGACTGACCAATTAGGAGAGAAAGTAGAAGATTAGAGTCCAACTGTTGAAAGCTTTTTACTGAAATTGGAACCTAGGACAAGGTAAGTGTTAGGAACTGGAATCACTCTGTACCAGGTTACTAATGCCAGTCAGTTCAAACAGGGACAGCCATGAAGTAAATGTAAGGGGAGGTTCAAAAACATAATAATATTGTCAACTCTTAGAGCAGTGACCTGAGTTCTCCAAAGTGGTTTAAATATAGAAAAAAATACACTGCTTATTCCAAGAATGAACTTCTGTGCATTGCATACTACTGTATATTAAATTACATTGCATAGCACAAATCTTGACCTATCACTGCTCATCATACACATATAAAAAGTACTTACATTCCAGTATATGTCTATGTTATTGTTTTTACTTGGCTGCTGATGGGACATTTGTACAATTTGCATGTCATTAAAGATTTTCCACTACAAAATATTGCATGTTTTAGTCCAGTTTAGTCCAGCTTTCAGTGTCCTGTACCCTCGTCTCATCTCACTGTATAAGTGTTTAAATTTGAGTTCAAATACTTAAATTCAGGACAATTTTATATATATGGTGAAAGAGGATGTATTATATGTGCTTATATGTGATATTAATGAGGTTTCTCGCTCACATCAGTACGATGGAGAATGTTTGCCGCTGACCTACACATCAGTCGACGGACTCAAGTTAAGCGTGTGAACACACCAGAGCCACAGCCGGTTAAATATGCATTCAGGGTGAATAATTTCCTGCAGTTATTCAGTAACAACAGTCATAGGCTTATAGTTTGTAAGACATTACCATTTTCCCCTAAAAACCCTGAAACTTTTATATATTTGTTCCAAAACACCAGAACAAACAATAAGGAATTTAAAGAGATGTTTGTTATAGAACACAAAAAAGAGGATATAATAATTTAAAACATATAATAATGACCATTTTGTACCTTCTTTATTATCTTTACCAGAAGAAAGCGGCAGGCTAAATTGATATGATATCAGCCTATTCTCCGTTGACTTGTTATACCATGCGAGATGGCCATCTCTGACCGTTTAAGCTCTGTCTCGCATCTCGGTCCTCCTGAGGCCTGTGGACTTGAGATGGTGGGGCATTCTGGGTGTGTGCCATGTTACGGAGGGGTGTAGACTGAGCCTCATCATGTTAAAGCCGAGTCTGTGGACTTAATTAAACCCTCTGAGACTGCGAATCACAGAGAACATTTACAACTCTCTCTACCCTGCTGTTGAAGCAACTCCTATTTATCGCTCATATTAAATACATGGTGCTCATGAGTGGACCGCTGACTGCATGTTGTTGATTTACACCTATGCTTCCTGCTTCAGAATCAGCTGATGTGTGTGTGTGTAGGTCTCCCACTCTCATAGGTATGTAAACCTGTTGGTGTTTTACCTTTGACCCTTATACAACAATAAAATCACCCAGTCAAGACTCCCTAAACATCAGCAGTTTATTGGCCAATTAATTTTAAATAGCACATAATTCTACATGCTCAGTGCCTGATGTTTCAAATCACATTTCTCATACACTCCTTTTTTATGAATTTAAATCTACTCTTGTGATGCATATATGTGGGTGTATAGATGTGTGTTGGTGTGCAATAATTTTATAGAGCTTTTTTATTCACCATTGATGCCTGCAAACATTACATTTCATCCACTACCACCCCTTTGAGAACATTTAGTTTTACACCATAAATTGAACAAAGGAAAACAAACATAGTGGAAATACATTAAAAAATGAGAGGAGAGTGAGAGGAGTGAGGAGTGTACAAGGAGTGAAAGTTAGTAGCTGAAACTCCTCCAGGCCCTTTCCCTTTGGCTGGCTGCAGAGGGGAGAGTATGCTAAGATAGAAAGTATTATTTTCCTAAATGGAAGGTGTCAGATGGTCACGCTGGGGTGATCGGCTGTTCAAGATCACCGCTTCCCATCTGCAATTTGTGACGTGTGAAAGATTCAGCCCAAATGTGCTCACAAACTGGAAATCCGCACCACTTTTTCTTATCGCTGCCAAGCAAGATAACCAGCTGCTTTACAGACCAGGGAACATATCATATTAATATCATGGAGTGCTGCGATATCATCTTGTTTGTAAAAATATTTTTGTTAACTAAGTGTGGTGGGATGGCAACCTTCAGAAAGTAGCATTTTTGGTGTAGATATATTGGCACTTGCAAAAAGTCTGATATTTACATAAAAAATTCAATATTAAAATCTATTAAGAGCTTTAGATAATCACATCATGTGAAAGAGGCATTTTAGCCCATTCATATACATGGACCTTTTAGTACATATTTAATACAGAACACGATTTATTAGAGTTCTGTAATTAACCAGAAAAATACAATATTGCTAAAATGTTGGATAGTTATATTGACATGCATTTTTACATATCTCTTCTTTTGTTCATTCTCATATGCCTTCCCTTCTTGAGCGCGGATCGACTGTGTGTTTTACACCATATTTGTAATCTAATACACCAGTCGCTGTTTTGTGCACGGCAGCATGGCCAACTTGCATGGATGAGTCTACATATAAAACAGCTTCCATGTCTACAGGCTTGTACCAGTTATAGCATCATATTTACACGTAGATAATATTTAATGCCTTCAGCTGTAATCACTTTAACCTTATCACGAGACACAAACCCCCCAAAATGAGTGGCATGCACGTTTGAAACTCTCATGTCGTCCTCCTAAATCCTTTTCCCTTTCCTCTGAAGACGTGCAAGTAGAGCATCAGCTTGTATTTGTGCTATTGTGTTCATTTTAAGTCGACAATATCGACAAGATATAAGTTGTGCTACTGTATGCAGTTGTGGTTGTTGTTGTTGTTGTTGTTGTGTGTGTGTGTGTGAATGTGTTAGTGTGTGTGTAAGCGGGCTCAGATGCCCTGAGGAACATCCAGAGAATGTGCGGGCCACAAGGGTGTTGATTTGGTGAAGAAATGGGGACATGCTGCCTGTCTCTCACATATGGGGTTCTAATGGGCGAGTTCTCGACCAGGTGGGCCCAGGCGTTTGGAGACCTGCAGATGATCACTCATGACAAAGGAAGCACAGCAGAGAGAGAAAGAAAGAGAGAGAGAGAGAAAGACAGAGAGAGCGAGAAAGAGGGAGAGCAGGAGGTGGTGAGGTAGTGAGGTGTACCCGAGAGACCAGCTGGGCAGCTAGGGCAGAGGCATGATGGGGCACTGGAGGGACAATAGCATGTCTCTGTGTCTGTGTCTGTGTGTACCTGAGTGCGTACGTGCAAGCACGCATGTGTGTGTGTGTGCCGCTAACGGGTAGCCACCCTCAGGGTTGGCAGCCGCTGCAGAGTCGTGTGCGACGGAGCGGCCGCGGGCTCAGTGGCGCGATCACCTGGGGAAGGTAAAGCTACCGGAGCGGAGCTGATGCTTATTTCTGGGGAGAACTGGGAGATTTTATTAGTTAAACCAGCACCCAAACGCTACACTTTGGGACACACCACGGAAACAAAGACTGCCACATGGGCTTCGGATGCGTCGCGTTCCAGAATGTTCCTCGGAATGAGCTAAACCCAAAGACGCGGCTATATAGGCTTATGTTAATTGCTTCGTGTATTTGATGTTTATTTTGACAACATTAGATTTTTTCCTCTGATAAGATCTCTCATAGGCACACACACACTACACTTTCGCACACACACAGCCAGGACTAACAACATAACACTACTCCATTTAGCTCAGCCGCTTACGCTCTGCGACGATTTTGCAAACATCCATTTGGTGCACAAAAAAGGCCGACATTCACAGACATTAAGCCTTTAATTTCACTTCTCTCCTATTGTTCTGACTCCGGCGTTACCCATTTGAAAATGTTCTCTGTGTCTAATATGGTCAGCACCACCCAATTACTCCCTCCAGTCAGCAGTGAAACAAACGGGGACCAAGCAGTGCGTTTTGCATTATCTGCCCTCCTTGGATAGTCTGACAATAATAACTGTAACACAACGTCAAGCTGGGGCTGCCAAGCTCGGCTTGAGCCGTTTAGGAACTTTGGAAATGAACATTTACTTGGAAATGAAATGACTCCTCCACCTAACCTGCTAGAGGGAACTGCATGCTGGGCTTTGGCTCTTGGCTATGGCTTCAGCAGCTCCCAAACTGCAGGCAGAAGAATAGGAACATAATCAATCAGTCCGTAGTTTATCAAGTTTGTGTGGATTTAGATTGTGTGGAAAAGGTGTGTGTGTACACTTTCTTGGAGAGTAGCTAACTAAAATTAGCTAAACAACGAACTCCTTAGCTGAAAATCAAAACACTCTCTACCTAAAAACATACTGAAATATTCTTGTGGTTTGATGTTACGTTGTTGAAAAGTATAGATTTTCATATTACTTCATTGGTTTTACTATTTGTGGCTATGTGTCTGTGTAAATTATACAAGTCAATGTTCTTTTACAACTTTACCATGATTATTTTAAAAAGTAAGCAAAACGACACATATTTTAAAATTATGTCATTAAAAGAAGTCCACATTGTCCTAATTTGCTTGGGTCTGCTTCCTCTAATCATCAAAGTGAATCAGGTGTATAGGTGTTGGAATATAACATATGGAATAGCTGCTATAAAAACAGAATTGCAGTAATATATTAAAACATGGCCTGCTTTCTTGTTTTTCACAGAGCTGCAACTGCAATAGGTCACAAAAGAATAGCAACCTGTACATTTTACACTCACAGCCACATATTGCTAAGCCAGTGAGCAGAAGAGAGTGATGTGGCCTCTTATTTTTTTTCCCAGAGCTGTACATATAGATATTTTAGTGAATTTAAGAAAGTGGTTATTTGTCATCGTGAACACACGACAGCACTGCACACAGACCACCACAATGAAATGTGACCTCTGCATTTGACCCATCCATGAAGGAGCAGTGGGCAGCGCCTCAGGAGCAGTGCTCGGGGATGGTACCTTGCTCATGAGTGCCTCGGTGATACCATTACCTGTCCAGGACTTGGGATCATGGGGCCGACTCCCAAACCGCACAAAATGAACTTACATAAGCTATAAATAGGTTATATACCGTACTGCATAGTTATAAGTACATGATGTAAAGAAAAAATACTTTGGTTAACATCCGAGATTATAGATGTCATTATTGTGAATTATTGTTAAAAAAATGGCATAACATGTGGTGGTGGCAGCCTCGTGGTAGGCTATTTGCCTAAGAAGCAAGAGTTTGTAGGTTTTGATCCTACCTCCAGCACTACCATCATTTGGACCCTGAGAAAGACCCTTAATGCCAAGGTGCTGCTGAGAGACACTCTGGATAAAAGCTTCTGCTAAAATGCAGTAAATGCAAATATATCCCTAAAATAAGCATTAAACATTACTACAGCCATTTTTATAAATGTACAATTGTGCATATTTAAAGTGTGGAGTTAAAAATGGGCATGTTGCAGCAAAGATATGTACAGTTTGTTGTACAGTTGTGCAGTCAGCTACGGTAGATAGCCGATTAGCCCATTCAGTGCTGTTTAAAAGGCTAACAGCTTGGTTAAGTGGGCTAAATTGAAACAGAATAAAATTTTTCTACAGGAGTCATAGTGAATTAGCTCTCAAGCCTCCACTGCTTTCTCTCTTTCTCTCTCTCCCTCTCCCCCACTCTTCTCCCTGAGCTACTGTAGTCGTCGATTTGGCACCAAACCCTTCAAGATGTCCCCAGCAGGCTCCTGCATCGCTGGCCACGTAGTAGAGTGTGTGGTTTCCTTTAAACAGCTGTAATTTGTATTTCCAATCACCGTGCTGATTTCTGCTCATTATATCGCTGTTTCACACCGGTAAGTGAGCAAAAGTTTGGATTGATTGACTCTAATTAAGTAAAAAACGTTCCAAGCCACGGGTTTATTACCATGCTAGCTAGCCACAAATGTCAGAGACTTTCACAAATTATTATCCTGTTAAGATGAATGTGCGGGAGAGCAGGCGAGTGTGGAGACAAAAGGAACATACATTACTTTGCTGATGAATTTGTTTGCCACTTTCCCGGCTTTTTTGTCATTTTTTTCCAGACAGTTTTTTTTTTCCAGCTCCCCCTTTAAATGAGCGACCGAACTCATCAACATCCCTCACGGGGCTCAACCCATTGTCACGCAAAAATACTGTCAGTTTATAAATATCATCACCAAATGCGCAGGTGTAAACAGAAGCATTAATTTGTAAAGGTGTCCTTTAAATGTGATGCCTTCTCAGGGTTAGGGCTCTTGGAAAGAGCAGCGCTTCATTCCAGTTTTTTTTACCAAAAGGACCGTGCCGACTACACCCGACATAGCATCTCTACATATTGATTATTTTAAACCTTTCTGCACCTTATTTAGTTGCAATTCTTCTATCATTGTGCTCACAGCATTGTGTAATGACACCAATAATTTGAATGGAACTGAATTCACTTCTCAGCTCAAAACAAGGAAAGCTTTGCTCTTACCTTAATTCCCTTTTCAAAAGGAAATAAGTCTTCTAGAAAAGTGAAGGAGTAATATCTTAAAATGATAAGAGGGTTTTTTTAATTTAGTTTTTAGTTGGTAGCGTAACGGTAAGGGAGTTGGCCCTGTAATTGGAAGGTCGCCGGTTCAAGTCCCGCACCGATAAAGGTACCACTGAGGTAACCCAAGCACTGGTCCCTCGGCGCTGCCCATGTCAGCTGCCCACTGCTCCTTCATGGACGGGTCAAATGCAGATGTCACAGTTTGTTGCACAGTATGCTGTGCTGTGTAGGACACGGTACAGAAACGAAGACATAAAACAATGTTAATCAAACAAATAACAGGTGCTGAATAAAAGCAAACATAGCCCAATAATTAACTGCAGCATCTCAAATATGATGCATAAAATACAGTAGATGATCAGATCAGGAGGTGGTAGTAGAGGAATTGCACTGACAAAAAATAGAGGGGTTGTGTTTTGAAAGACAGACGGTCATGTGGAGAGTTTGAGGACGGGAATTCCAAAGTTTAAAGACTACAAAATCCTCTGCCCCCCAAAGTAGACAACCTGCGTTTAGGAACTGCATTAGGTTTATACATGTTGATGCCCCACATACCAAGAAAAACACACATTTCTTCTTCAGCCAGTCACAACACTGCGGATACTGTATATTCACCCCATCTTCTTGTCTGTGTGAATTTAACTCAGCGCCAAACGAGAGCCTTCTTTGTTCGTTTCTGTCACTTTACTCATGACGAATGTTGTTCTTTGTATCTTAAACAACAGGCCAGTACTCGAATCGCTGATTTCCATGATTGACGTCTGACCCTTGAAATCTAAACCCGAACACGACTGACACTACAGACATATTTTGCAAAACAACCTTTATTAAGACAACAAAAGCAGACAATATCCGTGCGTGTATATTTCCATCAGGCTGTATTTTGTGTGCATAAACGTGTCTGTGAGCATCACAGGCAGCTGAGCAGTGGCCAACAGCGCATGGCTTGATGCATGTTTCTGGTGAAATTAATGACAGTAGCGTTACAGGTTTGGTGTCATTTATTTCGCAGGATTGATTAAAAGGATAGTGGGGGCAGATAAATGTGTTTGGGAAGTGTACTAATTTAAAATATGGCTTCCCCAACTGGAAGAGATAGCAGAGAGACGCTCCATCCTTCAAAATGTGACCATGGCATCCGGAGCAAGGAGGGGAACGGAGGAATTTTGTGGCACAAAGGGATGGATACGGTTCCACTAAGGATATGGACACTCGAAGAGAAGATTTTTTAGTAAACATCTAAAATCCACACAACGTCCGGTTTTGGATATCAGATGGCCATTTACTTTTTTATATTTTTAAAGAGTGCAGATACCTGAGATAATGCACGACTTGTCCAAGGCGGATTGCATTTATCATCAGCGCCGTATGACTGCGTGACGTGACTGGGGGGTAGCGGTAGTTAGGGCCTGTTCCATTAACAGCTCTCTAGAGTGAGATTTGAGGATGGATACTGCCTGCCATTAGATGGAGCAGGCTCTGGCTGAGGGGCTGCACCCACTGACAGCACGGGAGGCAGCAGACCATCACGCACACAAAGTTTCATACAAGCCTCTTCTAAAGCTGTCAGGAATTCAGTCCGACGCTGCTCACATGGCTGGTTATTCTGTTGTAAGAGTGTGTTACGGATTGGGACCTGCATCAGGCATGTTAAACAGGGCTGTAATGATACATCAGTCTACACTGATTAATCGATTGAATGACATTTGTTCATATACTGTGTCCTTAAAACCATACCATTGCATGTGATTATATCAGTGTGTGTTTCCTTCAATTATTTTAAAATCACAAAGATACACATTCTTTCATTAGAAAACAACACAGCTAAACTATAAGGGCAAAAAACACGCTTATTATTTGTAATCGAAATAAAATGTTCAACATTATCATGAATCGTGATATTGATTTGAGATCATATCGCCCAGCCCTAGTGATGAAACTTGTGAGTACTAATGTTAAGTTAGATGCACAGTCTGTAGCTCTCAGCGCAATATTGACAGGTAAAGACTAAGGTCCAATGAGGTAAAACTCAACCATTATTGCGGTATAGTGTGTTCAATCTGCACTGTACAGTGTTGTGAGTTGTTCTTTCCCCCATCCAAGTGCGATTTACTGTTCATTTCATTTCATTTACAGCATTTAGCAGACGCTCTTATCCAGAGTGACTTCCATTTCCAAATTAGTCTCATTGGAGCAACTTGGGTTTAAGGGTCTTGCTCAGGGACCCACTGATGATAGTGCTGAAGGCAGGATTCGAACCCCTGACCTCTTGATCCAGAGTCGAAAAGCATAACCATTGGACCATCTTCAACCCATCATGTTTTAAATACATTTTCAGATTATTCTACAACACAAATATTAAGTATTAGCAGATGAAATAGTTTCAATGTTGTTAGCTACTCTTCCGCTGTAGCTTGTAGAGTAGCTAACTACTAGATTAAAACAGTGTTTTGGCTGTAGCTTTGTTACATTTAATCATAAGTAGCTTGTAGCTTGAAATGCTTCCGTTTGAAAGTAGCTTCCATTTAGAAGTAGTTTATTCAACACCCAGCACAGGCTATTGGTGGCCAAGTGCTCGCTTCTAGACCAAGGCGTCATGGCTTCGAATCCTACCTCCAGCACCGTCACTATCGGGTCCCTGAGCAAGACCCTCAACCCCAAGTTGCTCTCAGGGAAATGTCTCTGAAATTATGAAATGGAAGTTGCTCTGGATAAGAGTGTCTGTTAAATGCTATAAATGTAAATGATGACTTGTAATATACTGGTGCAATCCAAGTTAAAACCTGTCATGCTGGGGCGTCACTTAATTAAAATGTGTACAGACTTTTGATAGTCTAATTTGACCAAATTACTGTTTTGTAATTAAATGTCTCTTTTCATAGGTGTGGCTGAGGTGGCAAGTGCCACCAAACGAAACTGCCAGTTCAGAACTGCTGTAACAGAGTTGATTATATGCATCCCCCTATATAAAAACTGCCTCCACCCCCAGGAAAAAGTGACCCATTTCCTTTACCTACATGCCATTAATTGCATATTGTCTAAGCGAACACGTTCTTCAAAATTGAAATGCGAAATGAATTTGCGTAACCCGCACGAGGGGGGTTGAAAAAAAAGGGAACGCCAGCGTTTTCGGTATTTTCGGTGGGGTTGCGGGGAGTGCCGGTGGGTAGCGCTCGCGCGGCATCCTTCTGCGCATACTATTTACCCCTGGATAGCTTGAGGCTAATGTCTCAATAATTTTCCCTCCTTTTTTTGCAGGTCCTTCCCACAAAGGACTTGACTAATGATCCATGGACAAAATGAAGCATTTAAATTTATTCATTAATCATTCATCTCCAGCTCATTGAAAATGCTAAACTTCCACAAAATTAAGATTGAATATTGAAAAGTGATTGAGAGAGACAGCTCGCCGAGAAGACAGGAAAAGGGGGGAATAAACAAAAAAAGGGAGGGAAGAAAAAAAAAGATGGATACGGTGTATGTGTGTGGTGCGATGGGGTGAGGCGGAGGGAGGTGTGTGTGGAGGCCCAGGCAGTGAGGGCTACGTAGGTATACTAACCACAGGGTAAGGTCAGGCGGGTTTTAGTAGGTGTAATTAGATCCTGGAATCTGAAGAAGCGTAGAATTTCTGTCAACACGGCCCTGTAATTATTCTCTTTTCCAATTAATGGTGACATAGATTAATTATCTGATGAGGCAAAGCCAATTGCAATCACTCACCCAGCTAAAATTAGATCATTCCTGACAGCAGCATGAAAGTCACCTGTTTCATTGTTATGGATTGGGCTTGCGAGGAGCAGAGAGGGTGGAGAGAGTGAAGCATGATGCTGAGGGTATAAGTGAGTTGTCTGGGACACAGGTGAGTGTCCAATTACTCTGCCATCTGAACTGCAGCCATCACCCGGTTCGATCCACAGGCCACGCCAACACCAACGCTGTCCGTGCACCTCCGTTCAGCAAACGCGTCAGATTTCAGGGAGTACAGGAAGGCCGAGATGCGGCAGATCGCCCTCGACAGCTCCTCCTGTTCGAACGGGAAAAACAAACGGAATCAACGGAAGCTGACAAAGAAAGTTGGAAACGGAGGCCGGGTCTTGAGGAGCGGCACAGATGCTTTTGCCCTGCGTCCTGCCTTCCCGAGAGCAGTCCCGGGTTCTTTTGTCTTTTGCGGAGGCGGTGCGAAGGGGGGCGTAAATATGACAGCAAGAAACAAAGGCAAGAAAAGAAGAAAGAGACGGCACGAGCCGCTCCTGGTGAACTGGTGTACGCGGGTTCAGTGCACATCTGTTTTAAAAAACCTCAGCGACCAGTTTTTCTATTAAACTGCCTTGCACTGTCAACCAGCTTGGGAATCTGAGCTTGGCCTAGCCATGCAGAAATTCTCTGACTAACAATTATATCAGAAACAAGATCTTGGATTACGCTCCCCCGAGAGCAGCACAGCGGGCATCCGCTCCAATTATTACCGGCCATTCACAACTCTCCACCCTGCTCTCTGTTGTTAGCAATTGTCAATTATGCTATCCCTGGTGTAAACTTGCATAACCCCGAACTGAGTGCCCGATTTGGCAGGAGCGTTACAAGATGACAGCCTCGTGCTCTCCCTCTCTCTCTCTCTCTCTCTCACTCTCACTCCCTCTCTCTCGTTCTCTCTTCTTGTTTCTCTGCACCACAACCCTCCACTCCTGTTGAGCTGGTTGGAAGCAGTCATTTGTGCCTTAGGAAGACACAGTGACAAATCAGTGGCTCTAGTTTGGTGATGGGCGTTCCTCTCCACTGGGCTTGTGGGCGTCTTGCGCCTGTGCAGCCCGTTGAAGAATCCGGCTACTTAAATAAAAGTGGTGTTGATCGAAGTGTTGAAATACTGCAGGAGAAAGCTAATATACGCAAGAGTGCCGGAGACATCTGCTATGCAAGCTCCGCCTTGTTACAGGTACTCATGTCCTATCACTTGGTGTCTAAGGTGGAGGGGGGATTCCTAATGCAGAGGGATTTCACAGAAGAAACTGTAGTAATTTACCATCATACAAACAGGCAAACTTCCCAGAACCCCAACACTGGCCTCGAAAAACATTTCACTTAACTATCAATGACATATATCATTGAGGGAACAAAGTGAATGTTAAAATTGTTAGGTGTGAAAAACAGCAGTGTTCGGAAGTAGCTAACTACAAATTGTGGCACTGTTATCTTAACTACTTCTTTCAGTAGCGTAGTAGTAGTAGTGATGTGAAGTGGTGTTGACTTGGCAGAACAGCCATCTAACAGGCTACTGTACTAGCATCGCATCGCTCATTGTGTCGCAGCATGATGTTTTTGGCAGCTGCAAGATGGAGTTGGAGGATAGGGCAAATGTGGCAGCATGAATTCGTACTCCTTAAATAGCTTTAATGTGGTTGGCTACTTCTTCTCTGTAGCTTGTCATAGCTAAGTGTACTAAAACAGCAGATTGGCTGTTCCTTAGTTACTTTTAATCATTCAGTAGCTTGTAGATTGACAAAGGTAGCTTCACCAATGCTGAAAAACACTGTAGCTGTAAAAAGTCTTTAAAAACAAGACTTTCATCTCTTCAATGCATTCTAATTACAAAGTAATACAAGTCTGTAGTAATGACCTTGTTCAAATTGTGGCAAAGCTGCATTTAATCAAAGACACTCCCGACCTTAGTACATAGAATCCATTTTGGGAAGAAAATAGCTTTCCCAGCAACAAAAGAACCCTACCAGCTTTAATTCTTTATTGTTTTCGTGTTTTAAAGTAACACTAGTAAAGCATAACTTGTGCATGAAATGGTTAAATCAGCAACAACATGCAAATTAACATCATAAACAATTACCCTTGCTGGTTTTATTGATTTGTCTATATCCTACTGTGTACCACACTTATATATCTGATAACTTGTAAACACATACGCACAAAGAGAAAAGGGAGGACATTTCAAAAGGATAGCTCTGTGATGAGCTAAGAAATTGGTCATTTGACATTTGACCTAGTATTAATAAAAACACGGAACACAATAATTACACAATATATTTATATGTAGCTTTTAGTGCTATATGCGTGCACTTGGAGCTTTCCAAGTTTCTTCCAGGGTGGTCAAGACCCTATTAATAAAAAAAATTATATCAAACTAATGTGATTAACACAGTGTCCCCCTAATGCCCCCTGGCAGGCCCTCTTGGGACCTCAGCACCCAGTTTATAAACCTCAGCATTATGCTAATGCAATAAGCAAAAGCTGAGTTGGGTTTCTCCACATCTCACTACAGACGCCGAGTTCCGTATACCATGCAACCTTTAGGCATGATAAGGAGTGACAGCATTTTCAGAATATCTAAACTAGCAATGTTAGAGAAGCTAACGGAAGTTTACCAAGCTACAAGGTACTTTTGATTAAAAGTAGCTGAGCTACAGCTAAGCTACAATTTTAATACAGTAGTTATCTAGACTACAAGTTACAAAAAAAAGTTAACTACATTGAAGCCACTTCACAGCCACAGATTCTTGCTTCTTCCTTCACCTAAGTGGACGCCATCCTCTGAGTCCATTTCATAGCTGCCAAAAGTGTGCTGTAATGTCATGAGCTTACCCCATACAGGCGCAGTAGCCTATCAGATGACACATCTGCAAATTGCACACCAATCAGAAACACCTGCTAGTTGACGATACCTGCCTTTGTAAAGCCAGAAAATGATTTTTTTGAGAAGAAGTTTATGTGGAACACAGTGTGGATCAAGTGAAAGTGAGTGATAATTTGTTATTGTGAACACATCACAGCACAGAGTGCACCACAGCAAAATGTGACCTCTGCATTTGACCCATCTGTGAAGGAGCAGTGGGCAGCTGACATGGACAGCGCCTAGAGAGCCTTGGGGACGGTACCTTGAACATGAGTACCTAAGGAGCACCTTTACTGGTCCAGGATTCAACCTTCCAATCGTAGAGTGAATGCCTCAATGATTATGCTACCAACTGCCAAAGCTCTTTGTAGGTGGGTGAACTAACACTGAACACCATAGTATGATATAAGCTGATGTCTTAGTATAACATTAGCTGGTAAAGAGAACTACAAGAACTGAATTCACATCTTATTCTCTCACACTCTTCAAGAACTACCAACTTGTACTCATGCCAATTGAGAACATGATTTACATTGCCTTATAGCAAGCTGTAGGATCATTCATCACTGGTCAGTTTGTGGTCAGCGTGGCTGCTGACAGAACTGGTTTCTCACCACAGTGGCACTGACATAGTAGTGGCCTAGTAGTGTTTCAGACACGGCTGAGTTGCTCAGGTTTTTAGAAATGTCTGTGTTGATTCTGGTTTGGCATGGACTGTGGTCAAGAACCGACCAGTTAATATATTGAAACCAACTAGTGCATGGCCGTGGATAAGCTTTTAGCGTCTAGCCGTTTCTGCAAGGTGTTTCTATAATAAAGGTGATTTTGTACTTTCTCTGAAATGAAATGTGGTTAACTAGTAGGTCTATGGCTGTACCAGGATGACAAAGGATGTTCCGAGTTGTGCTGTCTTGTGCAGTAGGGCTTTTGTGGTCTGCAAGGTCGCTCTAGAATGAGACGCTCTATGCAGCATTTATTCAATGGATCAAAGTAGTTCAGCTCTGTGGTCAGACTAAGCATTGTCTCCTCTCTGTTTATGCAGTGGCTTTTCCATTGTCCTGAGTTGTGCTATTGCTGGTTTAGATCCCATTTGATCTGAGTACATAGGCTAAAACATTGCAAATTTGGGCACTGGACCCAAAGAAGGCCTCTTCAGTGCTCAGCACTTTTAGCAGCATTACGATAAGCCTGCATGCATATCTACCAGTGCATAAAATCATTCTTGGGCTGTGATGCAGCACAAGTGCCTTACTGAAAAGCACAGCACATGGCATCACAGATTTTAGATTTTGAGCTGGTTTGTGCTCCTTTCCTGGTCAGTTTCAGTATGACACTGGTCAGCTAGTCTGCCAAGTTGGTTTTGGCAAGAAAAACAGCCCAAAGAGGTCCAAAACACAGCTTACGCTGCAAGTAAAACATCTCTGAATGGACATGCTAAGTTAATGATCTGCTAAAGCTATGCTTTTTTCATAACTAGTCATAGGCTGGTGATGTTTGTGAGGCAACAATGCTAAATGCTAAACTTTGAGCTAAACGCTGTGAGTCTAGAATTTGAGTCTAGTATTCTTTCTGTATTCTAGGCCTTTTTGTGGAAACTGCAGCTGGATAGTTACTGCAGTATCGAGTAAGTCAAGTGTGTGTGTGTGTGTGTGTGTATGTGTGCGAGTTCGCGTCCGTGTGTGTTCGTGCATGCGCGTTGAGTTGGGCTGGGGGGAGGAGATCTATGCTAAGCTGTGACAGAGTTGAGTAAGGCTGCTTCTTTGTCCTTCACACTTGGAGGATCCCTAAGAACTCCTCGCCTTCATGCTTCATTCCCCAGACTGACTTCCTGAGCCGGCCTCCCTTGACTGAGCCGCAAACACACCAGGGCTCACCTCATTACAGCGCCCACATCGCGCCCACTGCTGAGAGACCACATTTTCAGTAATAGATCGTATAAAAACCATTGCGGTGTTCCTCGTACGTTCCAAACCCAATGCTCATCGGGGCTAAGACTTTGATGTTCCTCCACAACCGAAGATGTTGTGACACATACTGTACATCTTTTAGCCATAAAATCACATTATTTAACATTATGTGACACATACTGTGTGTTTTTCAGTCACAAAGTCACATTCTTTAAAAGATGGCCAATGTTGATTTCTTCGATGGCACTACAAACTGACCTAAGCTTAACTGAGAGCAACTTAGCTTGGCCTAACAGGCGCTACAAGAGATTTTCGTTACCGAACCTCATACCCATTAGTGTGACACTACCAGAGTAGCTTAGAATAATTCACCCTTAATTCTTCGAGTTAAGTGTCGTGGCTGCATATTCACATTACTTCGGCAACAAATGGTGTCGTGTGTATGTGTATGTCTGTGTGTGCTAAACAGCCCATACCTGGAGGGCTTTCATTTTCTGGTTGTTCTGGTTGGAGAGGGCCTGGAAGCGGGCCAACTCCGCCCGGCTGTACACACTGCGGTGTTTGAAGTATTTCAGCATGGCTTTGTGCATCCTCCTTTGCAACAATGAAATCTGGGGAGGAGAGACAGAGCAAGGGAGAGAGGACAGAACAAGAGAAAAGAAGAGAAAAGAGAGAGAGCGGGAAGGAGAGGGAGAGAAAGAGAGAGAGAGAGAGAATTGGTAAGGCAGGAGAGGAAATTAATGGCAGTGTTCAAGAAGAATGATGGAGGGAAATAGAGAATGCAGTCAATAGCCCATTCTGCAGTACACGGGCCTGACAGGAATTTCACAGTCTCCTGCTCCCCCTGCCCACTCATGTGCACTGGGCGGAATCCAGTCACATCTGGCTGCCAGGATGGGGGGTTAATTTTCTCTAAATGCTTCAGCGGTTTTGTTCTAGCTGAGGCAAACTCTGTGACTGCAAAGCTGATGAGTAAAATATTTCGACTTCACCCACTTTAACTTTATACCAATCCCCTCAAGACATATTTTACACATACACAAAGAGTCATGAACCCCCCGCCGCAATTAGAAATTATTCCGAGTCCACTGGAAGAAGACAATAAAATGGAGTGAGAGAGGGAGAGAGACAGAACAAAAGGGAGGGAGAGAGAAAGAGAGAGAGTGAGAGAGAAAGAGGCGCGACATGCTGTACTCTTTTCAGCATAGTTTTCCAGTAAAAAAAAGGAGGTTTCAATTCTGAAGGATGCTGTGGCTTGCTTCGCCCCATCTCTTCTCTCTTCCTTTAAGCTTATCATTGCTTGGCAATGTGTTCCTCAGAGCATGAAAGAACTAACGAGAATTAGCTCAGCCATCAACTGCTGAAGACGGAGGGGAAAAAAACGGATTTTATTCCTCATGGAACAGTATGTTAAAATGTGTACACTACTCTCGATCGAGCCCATAACAATATTTAAAAGATGTAAAGACAGATGTAGAAGATGTAACAAAAGTATTAACACACCATGTAGTACTTTATCAACAGCATTTTCAGAATATATGTATTTACATTGATCAAGATATTCTGAAAATGCTGTGGATAAAGTGCTAACAGCATTTCTAGAGTATCTGTATTTACGTCTTATCTTACACACTTTTCTCTTCTTTTCTTTTTTTAGCAATACAGTACATGAAATTATGATATCTTGCTTTTCTTATAACCACTTGGAAGGGTTTGTCACTAGTTATTTGAGTATGTGTAGTGTGTGGGTGATTGTGTGTGTGAGAGTGTAGGTTAAGGTACATATCTTTGGGTCGGGGGAGTCTAAACACCACCATAACATAAGAAGAGCAAGACAATAGTAATACAGTAATACACAAATCAATAAACAACATTGAAGTCAATGTGCAATACACAAGTCAAATGAAATACCTCATAAAGCCTTGTACGTGTGTGTGTTAAAAGTTTGATTCTATCTGCAGCTCTCTACCTGAGCTGTGAAGTCAGCTTCACTATGAAGGTTTGTATGCATCCACATCTCACTGGGTTACACACAATTTTATAAAGGCCCATAAAAATACTTTATCCACTATCACATTATTCTATTTTCCTTTTTGTACACCGCTTGCAGAAAATGCTTCTGTCACCTCCTACACATAAAATACATGTACAGAATAATCCCATGGACACAGAGAACTTTACATTATGCTCATAAGCAGCGTCGCTATACATCAGACTTGTGGTCTAAAAGTCTTAAAAATGGTTTTAGTCTCCACCGTAACACGTTCAGATATACCTCACTAAATATCACTTTCATTTTGCTGTCTCTTCCTATAGCGATCTGTAGCTCTCCATATGTTTCTCACACTGTCTATGTGCAGCAAATATGTTCACTCAGACAGGAGCAAAGCCGAATCTTTAGTTTGAAAATAAACAACAAACTGTAAAAGGCTGAATACTGAGTAAAAGAAAATCAGGCTTTGATCATGAGCGTGGAGAATCCCGTCCACAGGATTTGCCTTTTGCATGCATTTCTCACTTGATAACATTCATGTAGTTAGATGAGGAGTTGGGGGAAGTATTAGCCTTTTGGAGAACAAACAGTCTTATGCTTTTCCTCTAAAGTTTGAACTGGCTACTGCTGCCGAGGCTGGAATAATGTTGATAACATTATTGAATTCAAATACTATTATTCTGTTTCATTTAGAATGCGACATATGAATTTATTACATCTTTAGCAGCCTCAGTCCTATACTGTACCAGTATGCACTGGTACATACATGCACTGTGCTGTTAGGTTTATGATCCCAAAATATCCATGTTTGTACATTATTGTAGTCTCATAGCTACTATTTTACAGTTTGTCTGCCTCCTTTCATGGGAATACTGCGGCTGATATTGCTTCATATGCACATGAAATAAAGTTCTTAGATTGTAGTTACATTCCTTCTACTTGCGTTCCAGTTTGGTTGCTAATGCAACATATGCACAAATATATGATGTACAAAATATTTATTACCGAACTTAATAAGTGAGTGATTATTTGTCATTGTAAACACACCACAGCACAGCACAGCACACAGTGCACCAGAAGGAAATGTGACCTCTGCATTTGACCCATCCGTGAAGGAGCAGTGGGCAGCTAACAAGGGCAGCCCCTGGGGAGCAGTGCTTGGGGACGGTACCTTGCTCATCAGTACCTAAGATGTAACTTTACCAGCCCTTGATTCAAACCTGCGACCGTCTGATCATGGGGCGAACACCCTACCGTTACGCCACCAACTGCCCCAGTAATGCTTTATATGTTGATTCTAATTTGCATAATTTTCCTCACTGTTGCTTCTCACAGTATAAGTGTGTAAAGGTGGGATTTTGGTGGCCATGTGGCAAGATCCTCATCAAGTCCAGTTCTGTCCTACCTCCAGCCCTACCAACATTGGGCCCCTGATAAAGACTCTTAACCCCAAGTTGCTCCAAAGAGACTGGCTCTGTAATCAAGAAAAGTCGCTCTGAATAAGAACTCTACAAAATGCCATAAACGTAAAAAAAAAAAAAAAAAAGTTATGTTCATTTTCATTTGAACCTTACTTCAAAGTCAGATTTAAAGGCAGTTTTTTAATATCTTAGGGGTATAAAGGTTCTCTTATTCACAGTTTGTTCATATCCCAGTTTTTGAGCCACAGTTCAGTTATGAAGTTAGCTTTGAAGTAGTTATGCTTTAGAGATGCACTTATTCTGTTTACTCTAGTTATTCGATTTGCTTGCCTCTCTGTGCCTTCTTAATTTTTCTGTATATTTATATATACATCACAGCTTTAAAAAATAACACAACTTTAACACCATAGCATGCCCTACGTAACAAATAATTAAAGTTATTTTTAATAGTGGTCAGGGTTTGGGGCAATGCAGAGGCAGAGTTAAAGCAGGGGTGCTAAGTATCGTAGGTATGTCTTCCCGAACCACAGTCTGTGATCAACTTATACCCTACAGGGTTGCTAAGGCAGACATATACAAATGTGTATATTCTCTCTTTCTCTCTCTGTCTCTCTCCCTCATATATACATATATATGAGGTCTAATTCGGTCGGCTGAGGCTTGTGCCACCAAAGCCTTCAACAAAGTATCTATGTCAAGCGGTGGGTCACCCTCTGGTCCTTCCCTGACGGACATACTGTATGTGATATTAACATTTGCAGAATGTTTCGTGGCGATAAACCGCCCTTTGCTGTGTTCGCGACCAGCCTCTCCTGCTTCCACACTCCAGCAGGTGAGGAATAAACACACAAACACATTAGAGCGTGGCTGTCACACTCCCACGCTAGGCTTATCTCATCATGATTAGATTACTGCAGTGGCCTCCTTCCTGGCTGCCCAACTAAAAGCAGCCACCTCTGACAGCCTGTGTAGTTTGAGACGCTATGCCAGGTTTCTCCAAACCTCCCCCTCCACCACCGTGCCAGGGACACAAACATATGTACCCAGATCATGACCCAAAAAGCCTAGAATCAACCTACATACAGGATGTTGGGTGCTTATACTGTGTTAGGTCTGGGCAATGAATCGAAAATGAATCAAAACCGACATTCGTATCAATGAAGTCTTGCCCATTATCGATTCTGTTACTTTTTTCTAAAGTCTGTTTATACTTTCACTAATGTTTGTTAATGTGCTGTTCCTGTAAATAGACGCTACGGCATGTGTTGTCATGTGACTCCGCCCTGTTCAGTCTGTGACTACATCTGTGTGAGAAAATAAAGTTTTAATAGTTGAGCATAATTATGGTACAAAGCTTGCCAGTGAACAATGAACTCCAAAAAACTTAAAACAAAATAACTGTGATTAATAATAATCAAGGTAAAACGTTCACTTAATTGTGACACTGATTTGAGGTCATACCATCCAGCCCTACTGTGTGTGTAGTGTGTACGTGTGTGTGTGAGTCAGTGTTAGGACTTCAGAATTGTTTTATACCTGCTTGTGGTCATAAAAGCTGGCTTGGACCCTGTTTCTCTCCTCGAACACACGTGCAGCCTCTCGTCGGGCCAGGAGCAGGTTTCTCTGCAGCTCCCTGTATTCTTGAGCCAGCGATGCATTCTCCTTTAGAGCTTTCCCCAGTTTATCCTGTACACTCGAGATCAGAGACATTAGTCACATTAACGTTTAGTATTTTGTATAGACATCCATTTCATAATTACATAGGAGCATTTTGGGGTTAAGGGTCTTGCTCATGATGATAGTAGTTGGCAATAAACATGTGTAAGTGTCCTAACACTAGACCATCACAACTCCAAATATTGATTAAACCCATATAATCATGATTTTAGGAATGATCTGAAAACAGCATGCACGTGTGTAAAAATATGCTATCAGTGCGAAGTTTAATGCAATTATTGCTTGCAAATCAAATATATAACATAAATGGAATTATCACTATTGTTATTATTATGGAAGGCGGCACGGTGGTGCAATGGTTAGCGCTGCCCCCTCACAGCAATAAGGCCCTGGGTTCGATCGCCGGGTCGACCGTAGGGCCTTTCTGTGTGGAGTTTGCATGCTCTCCCAGTGTTCGCGGGGACTCCGGTTTCCTCCCACAGTCCAAAAGCACTCATTATAGGTTAATTGGCCACTCTATATTGGCCCCGTAAGGTGTGACTGGGAGTGTGATTGTGTGTGCCTTGCGGTGTGTTGGCGCCTGCACAGGGTTGGTCCCCGCCTTATGCCCATAGTTCCTGGCATAGGCTCTGGTGCCCCCCGCGACCCCGGTTGGGATTAAGCGGTTCGGATAATGATTGAGTCAATGAACTACTACTACTACTACTACTACTAATAATAATAGTAATTAAGAAATGGTAAATTCTTTAAATAAGAATCTGTCTATATGATCTAACCCGAGTAGACTAGACATCTCAGTAGGCTAATATGAAAGTGTGTAAAATGATGTAAAATGTGCAACATAAAAGACCTTTGTTAAGTTATTTGTCTAAGTGTAAAGTTTAATGCAATTATTGCTTGCAAATCCAATATTCATTCATTCATTTTCCGAACCGCTGAATCCCAACTGGGGTCGCGGGGGGAACGGAGCCAATCCCAGGAACTTATGAGCACAAGGCAGGGACCAACCCCAGCCAGGCGCCAACACACCGCAGGGCACACACACTCACACCGTACGGATCCAATTGAGAGTCGCCAATTAGCCCATAGTGCATGCCTTTGGACTGTGGGAGGAAACCGGAGCACCCGGATGAAACACGGGGAGAGCATGCAAACTCCACACAGAAAGGGGTTCGAACCCTTCACCTTCTCGCTGTGACAATAATAAGTATTATTAGACTTATTATTAAAAATAATAAGTCTAGCTATCATGATTTAATTAAAATTATGTACTAATTCCTTCCTACAACCCTAGGGGCTAAGCCCCCCTTGTCTTTCAATCCTAGTGACGTCCCTGCTACTACTACTACTACTACTAATAATAATAATGATGATGATGATGATGACAAATTCATTAAATAAGAATCTGTCTATAATATAGATCTAAACTGAGTAGACTAGACAGAACAGTAAGCTATTATACTTTTTTATTCATGCACAGAAAAATCTGTACACATTGTCATCTCATCCTTAATCCTAAGTGTCCATAAAATGGACTTCTTGTCTTTTTGTATGGTACACACATGCACACACACACACACACAAATCCAGGCCACCGCTTCAGCATGTCACAACACTCAAGCTGCAATAAAACTCCTTTGCTACAACATGAGCAAACACTAATAATCAGATGGCACTTAGAGAAGCATGTAAACAAATTACAGTAAATAAGTGTCTGATTTGCCTGTCTCGTCTGATCTCCAGGCCGTGAGCGAGCGGGAGTGAGACGGAGTGTGTCTGCGCCGTACCTGTGGAAATAACGGAGTGCGTTTGGACAGTAAAGGAGTGCAGCGCTAACTGATGAGTGGGAATCCAGCGTGGGGACCGGCAGTAAACATGACAAATGCAGCCTATTGATTTAAAGCTTAATTACCGCGTGCCGCACTGACAAAGCCTGTCTGACGCGCCCACAAAGTATAAACGGAACAAATTACGCTTTGTTGGCTGTAAGAAACTGATGGTGTCGGCACTTTGCGCCCTCTTTACTTTTCTTCTCCTTGACGAGAATCAGCCCTGATCGGATAAACAGACAAAATACTGGAGTTGGGGACTGTGTGTTGTGGGGGGTGGATTTGGGATGTCACGGTAGAGTAGGTCTGAAAACCTGCTAGTTATTATACTGGCCTTATGACTGCTCCATATGATGGTGTCTGTTCTTGTTAATACGATTCAGTATGAACAGACTTGCTAGAGATGCTAAGCTAAAACGTTAAAATCAAGGCTTTAAACGAACACAAAACCTGGTTAAAGAGAAGCTCCACCTGATGATGCTACTGCATCTAACGATGTATGAGAGATTACTGAGAAATTCGTTTAAAAAAATTAAACGCAACATGAGCATATAGGGGTAGAGTATCCAATTACCATTCTAATAAACTCTAAATACAATGTAAAAAAAGTTGAGACAACTTAAAATAATAAAGCTACTTACTTCATATTCAGTTTTAGAGAAATCTGACAGGTTTGCGACAAACTAGTGACAAACTGTGGAGTTTGCCAGAATAGGCTGCCACAAGTTTTCCACTGAAGGTGGCGCAGTGGCTAGCAATGCCGCCTCACAGCGAGAAGATTCTACTTTCTATTCGAACCCTGGGAACGGCCGTAGGGCCCTTCTGTGTGGAGTTTGCATGCTCTCCCCATGTTTGCGTGGGTTTCATCTGGGTGCTCCAGTTTCCTCCCACAGTCCAAAGGCTTGCACTATAGGTTAATTAGAGACTCTAAATTGGCCCCGTAAGGTGTGAACGTATATGTGATTGTGTGAGTGTGTGCGCCCTTGTGTGCGTTGTCGCCTGCCCAGGGTTGTTCCCCACCTTGTGCCCGTAAGTTCCCAGGATAGGCTTCGGAACCCCACAACCCCAGTTGGGAATAAGCGGTTCAGATAATGAATGAATGGATGAATGAATGGATGAATGAATGAAGTTTGCCATTGTCAGCCACTAGCGGCAAACTTGAAGTGAACTTTGCATAAGTTTTCCACAAAGTCTTGCCACAAACCTTATCCGCATGTGAAAATATGACCTTGCTACAAATTTGCGGCAGCACTGCCAAAGGTTAACTGTTTGCCAGAAACCGAACATTTTTGGAAGGCAAGTTTACTTTTAGAGTAGGAAGTCGGTTAATTCAAACTAATACATTTAAACAAAACAGGAAATTGACTTGTGATTACTTAAAGAGTTCATAGAACATATTGACAGTCTATCAAACATAATGCTTTATGTTCTGACAACTAAAACTGTTCATCTATTATGCAAGGTCATTACTACTTCATATAGACAAACTCTTCTTGCGAGTCCTCAACACACAAACATCAACATGATGGTGAATGGCATTCCAGAGATGACGAGAGAATAACAACAAACACACCTAACCACTACTTATGAACCTGGCACACATCTATCACAAGATACAACAACTATAATATTAGAGACATACATGCAGCTGCTTGGCATCATGGGTACCTGTCTCTCATTACTGACAGCCCAGCAAAATGCTAAGTGTGTGAACTAAAAAAAATGTGTTTTGAGAAGATAATAAAATATTTAAGAAAACAAAATCATACTAGTGGTTTTGTCTAATTAATTAAACATTATTGGTTAGCTCCTCTAATTTAAACATCTTAGTTAGTTTTACTTAATAATATTCACTTAGACAACATTATACAAGTCGGTATTTTTACAGTGCAGTTCTTTTGTTGTTGCTGTTGTTTTTCTTCCAATTTTTGCCAAATTGCAGTAGTTAGATTTGAGAAAAGCTCATAGCACTAAAGGTTGCACTAGGAGTACAGCAGAGGAGGGGGATGGAGCCTTGAACTTTTTTATGAGTGATCTTAAAGTCATACTGTGACACATCTACCTTGTATCCTATGACGTTTGCCTGCTGTTCGTTTTAATAACGGAAGGAGAAAACAGCTAAACAAACACAAAATCACCATTTTGTAACACATATTATTGTTTTCAGTCACAGCTAAGGCATATGTGTTATTGAACATTTCCAAAAATGCTTCTGAGGGTTTCATGCCCCTTTAATGCTTTTTAAGATCCATGGATATGACTTTTATGTCGCCCAGGCCTCCTGAAGGTGTTAAAGGCCAGTCAGCGGTATATGACTTATGTCTTCTTCTGAGTCATTAGGTAAATTCACTTAAGATTAACAGAACATTAATCCAGCGGATATTCTAAGGCGGACACACTCCTCTATACCTTCAGCGTCATCCTTGTAACACACAACTATTCAGAAGCTGATTGACCTCAAGCTGCTTTCACCAAACTAGTACTTAAAATCACACCGTGTTCATGTACAACAAGCCTACTTTTTATTTTAAGTGGTAAAAGTGGAGAATTTTCTGGTGAGCTTGCATGCTCCCGCTTTATTGTTTTCGGCGCGAGGCCTGAAAAGACGCTCTGCTCTGCTGCCCTGCAGCCAGCTAATGGGAGGCCGACTCTATGAGGGAAGACTTTTAATTCTGCTCCTGTCTCGCACCAACAACTTGTTTGGAGTTTGCTGCACCCGTGCGCGCATGGCGGATTAAGCTCCATTGCCTTTTCTTGTTTTGAACTAATGCATTCTTGATCACCGTTTAATGAAACTATATACCACATGGCGATTTCACATTAGATAAGCCATGTGAGACTCTCTCATCAGGCGCAAGGCTCTGACTGGGACCATAATCCTGAATCTCAACTCCCCCAATAAATGGCTTTTTTTTAAACCGAGGAAAATGAAGTGATAATTCATGGCGTTCATGCAACACATAACATATTATTTCTTACAGAAAATTATAGGAGGCTGCATCGCATTACTAGAACAAACATGTATTAGCCATGTGACACTGGATGACAGCAGAGGCTGTGATGAAAGGAAACAGGAAAAGACGTCCTGATCAATGAAATGACGAAAAGACAAGTGATAAAACAAGCAATGTATGATTATACTACATACATACTGTACTCCAGCTCTTAAAAGATAATCCTTTACATTTAAGGCATTTTTCACACATTCTCTAAGTCTGCAGAGTGAGTTCACCTCTTCCAGGATCTACCTTCTTATAGATCATCATACATTTTCTTCTATTACTTGCTAGATATTTGCATTAAAGTCATCATCATCTGGAAAAGTTCTGAAAAATAAACTAAATGAAATAATTTTTATAAAGTGATTTCAGTAGTGAAACTGGATTGCATGTCGCGGGCCACCTGCAATGCCGCCCCGGACCACTAGGGTTGGAAACCCCCTATATAATCGATTATGGTCTACGGCATCCATGCAGGATCGGCCATGTCTGCATCGCAATGCATCAGTTATGTGATTAATTTCAACACCCTTACGAAACACCTAAAAACTTCTCTTCTATGTTCAGACTTATATTAAACGAAAAACGATTCCATTACATCTAGTATGTTATGGAACCTGACATATGTTGAATTTGCAAAATAAAAAATAAAAAATAAATAAATTAAGCATCAGAGGAATGCTCCATACAGAAGTGCTAATGGGACTAACAATGGTTGAAAGCTGGTGCAAGTCCCATGTGTTTTATGTAACATGCTTTTACGTTCACTCATTAATCACAGCATAAAAAACTTGAAGTATTCCAGTATCTTAGTGCATTAGAAATATGATCTGGGTGATGGCGGTCTAGTGGTAGAATACTTGCCTCTGGATGAGGAGGTTGTGGGTTCAAATCCTATCCTACCTCAGAACTACCACCAATGGGTGCCTGAACAAGACCCAATACCCTAAAATGCAAATCTGCTGCCATTTGACCTCAGTGTCCTGAAGGATGGCCTGTCGCTGGGTGAAAAGCTTGTTGTGGGTCTCCTCAGAGTGTGATGCTCTGTTTCTACAGGTCTCCAAATCCCTCTTCAGGCTGTTCATCAATTCATCAGCCAAACTGTACTTATTTACAATCTTGTCAGATACACTCCTGTAAAAACATATGGGTTTAGTGACATATTTTTAAATGATATTAGGTGAACTTCCCATATATTAAAAGTGTAACTTATTTACATTTAAGGAAGTTAGGAGGCACTTGGGATTCACTTGGTTACAAGGTAGATAGATATCATTTGCTAATACTAATCAGTCATCAATTGTCTTAGCTGAATATATAAAGGCTTTTCCTGGTCGTTTTCACAATGGCTCCAAAGCAAAATTAAATGTGGTCAGAAACAGAATTGATCTTATTGGTCAGCTAACGCAAGGAGACGAGTATGTGTTTGCGTGGTATGCATTTCTGTTTGTTTGGTAAGAGTGAGAATTTCCTAACAACTAGTAAAAGACATTCAGTATTACAGTATTGTGGTTTCAGTAAATGTAACTGCTTTTATTTTGAAATTTTTAAACAGCTTAACTAAAAGGTGTAACTGATACTTGTGTACCCAGCTTTGCAAATGCATGGATTTATCTAATAAATGTAATTTTAAAAAACTAATTTTGCCGTTCCATCCATTTCAACACAGAGGTAACAACACTTTTCACATCACTGTAATTTAGATAAGTTATTATATTTAAAGGTGCAGTTAGTTATATCAATTGCAGTAGGGAATTGGTCAAAAATGCTAACATGCTGTTATGATTTTGGGCATATACTGTATTTGCGGTTAAAAAGGATATGACCAAGGGCATTTCCAGCCTTTAAAGACACTCTGGGCTTAGCCTGGACCAAATGTAAGTTCAAAAAGAAGCCAAGGATTTTTTTCAATTTGTATACGGTATATAAACGGTGTTTAGTAGACTACAGACTATAGTTGACTGCCTAAATTACCATTTAATTTCCAGATGCATGCACGTTAATGAAATAAATAAGCTTAACAACTGTACAGTTATTTTGACTACCCGGGCTAGACTCAAAATACCCTTGGCTAAAACCTCGGTAAAATCAACTGGCGACGCCCCTGGATATGACCCCCTCAATTTATTAATCATAAAATGGTGTTTGTTACTAAAATGCAACATTAATTAGATACTGGTTTAATCTAAATAGCTTCTAATAAGAATATGGAGACCTTCTGATTTTGAGATGCTTTTTTGTGTAGGATTTAAACACACACACACACACACTTGGGGGAAGATATATAAGATATAAAATGCTTTGTACAAACATCTTTTGGTAGAATCTTTTCTGTTTTTTAGCAGATTAAAAACTTTATTTCTGTAAAGTCCACATAAGGTGTTTCTCAGCCTGGCAAAAATTCCTCCAGAATACATCAAGTGTAAAGCCTCTGTCTGCTGTGCCACATCATCTAATCACAAAATCAAGTATTTGGTCTCAAGCAAACAAAACAGTTGAGAGAGTTTTCCAGAGTCTGTACAGCATATTAATGCATTCATTCAATTGCTCAGCCATTCATTATTCATCATTACAAACACCTACCTTAAAGGCACACCCTGAAAAGACTACTAAAGTCTGTCAGAATGTGTTAGTCCACTTTGTGTTAGCCCTCTACTGGCATTTCAACAACTGTCAGCTTTAAACCACAGAAACCTTCTTGTCTGGAGATTGATGGTGTTGCTGACCCTCTTAACTTAGCAGTGACATTGTCTAAAAAGGCCAGCAATGCTGCTACATCTTATACACTTGTAGCAGCATAACACACTAACTACCATGCCATTGTGACTACTGCATATAAAATAAAAATATATATATAATTCCTAAAGAGTTCCTAGGGGTGATGGTGTTCTAGTCGTTTGCACACTCGCCTCTGGACCAAGAGATTGTGGGTACAAGTCCTTCCTCCTGCACTACCATCATCGAGTCCCTGCTCTCCCTGAAATTGGGAAATGGAAGTCCCTCTGGATAAGAGCGCCTGCTAAATGCCGTAAATGTAAATAATAGCAGCTCAGTTGGGTTCCTGTGGTCACAAACTGATCAGTGGTCAATATTCACTGTCCTATACTCTTCCACGTCTGCTTTCTCTGCTTTTGAAAGATATTCAATATCATACTGAGGCTTGTTCAAAGGCTTCACTTACTGTAGTTCTTCTATAACATGTGGCATGGAGTCTACAACTTGTTCCATCATGTCCGATTCCTTCCTGTATTCGTCTGATTTTATCTCCAACTCTATGATTCTTCTGGAAATCTGTTCACATCTGACTGTGGCTGCACTATAAGCATTCTGCAGACAAACAGTTTCACAGTGAACATCTTCACCTTCCAATAATAAATCAATCATTTAAAAGGAGTCTATAAATGCACATACTTTAGCTGAATTCAGATGATCGAGACTGGCGTTCTTCTGCTTTTCAAAGTCATCAGAGAGGATTTTCTGTTCAGTCAGAAGGTCACTCAAGTTCTTTTTCAAGGTGTCAATTTTCTGTATCATGGATATATTTAAACATCAAAACATGAAACTTTTGAAATCTGCAATAAATTACAGTAATCGTGAATGGTTATTTGTCATTGTAAACACAGCATAACAGACAATGAAATGTGACCTCTGCGTCTGACACCTGTGGGCAGCTGACTTATAGCAGTACCTGGGGACAGTACTTTGCTCATGAGTACCTCAGTGGTACCTTTACCAGTCCAGAATTCAAATCATAGGGCGAACACCCTAACCGCTATGGTACCAACAGCCTCTACTAGCATAGATCTAGTATAGCATGTGAAATCAGGTCAGAATCAAGCATTAGGAAATTAAATCAGTTGTTTTTTTGCTAGCGAGCGGGATTTTTCTTTTTGCTTTGTAGATTTGCACTGGTGTTGGTTTGTTTCAGTCCACCCATAATTAGTAATGTTACATTAGCTATGCTAGTTTTGCTAATGTGCTAGTACACTCTAAGAAAAACTGGTTGTTTATTAGTTTATTCACTTTTTATGCTGTTTATGCTTTAAGTTCTTTGGAGAACTGCATGCAAAAACAAGTTCTTTAAGTAACACAATATATAATTTTCAGTGCTTTGAAGAACGCTTTACGTTAAATTGTGACCTTAATGACTACTGACCCTATGCCTAACCTACTGATCTGCTTGTGGCTGTGTGTAGAAATTATTGTTATGGTGCGATCTTTAATAGTAAGGGGTGATATCTCCCACTGCCTTTTAGAGAGAGATCAGTTATTCCAATTTATATAAAGTAATTGATAACTTGACTCAGTTAAGTTACCACGTACACTACATTTGAACAAACTAAACAAATTATTACATATTGCACATAATGCACACAGCTACAAAGATACAAATACAATTTACACTAAATTCTTCATGATCACTTTTGGGTAAAACCAATGGGTAAAAGGGTCTTTGTAGAAGCAACAAAAGTTCCCCTATGGCATCACTGTGAAGAACCACTTTTGGTTCTATTATTTTTAAGAGTATATGCAGTCTCCTAGCATCCTAGCATGGAATGGTAATGGGAACTAAAGAGAGGGTGTTAGCCTCGGTATCAAGAGTTTGTGGGTTAGACCTCAGATGTAACAGAACCGAGTGTCTGCTAAGTGCTGTAAGTGTAAATTGAATCTTTTGCTTTCTGCCAGAACAATTTTCTTAATATAAGTTTTCAACAAAAGCACTTTTACAATATTCACTATAAAAAGAAGCTTTACAGAAACTGAGCTAAGTATCTGGACCACATCAACTATTTTACCAATTCATGGAGTGGGCCCTATGTTCACGGCATCCATATTAATAAATATCATGATCTTGTGGTTGAAAGAGAGAACCAGGTTTGCAGCTCTTCGGGTTAAGGGTTGCAGGTTAACCCGAGTACGAGACCAGACTCTGGTATTATGTTTAATAGTTAGTCATAAGTCATCTTTTACAGATCGGGGTATTAAGCACCTCATTATTCTTAGTTACAGAGGTACCAGCTTTTACTAACACATCCCAGTTTTCCAGAACGCAAATTTGCATTAATTTTTCTTTTTATTTGATTAGAGAACAATATTTGATTTGGATGTGATTTATGAAGTAAACAAGTCTAAATACTACAGCAATATGCAGAATATAAGCAAAATGTTTACCTTAGATTTTGCTGTGTATATCTCTCTCAGTTGAGTCGTCTCTGTATCCAGATGGGCAGTTGCAGTAGATACATCTTCATATTCTCTCATCAGTTTATTTTCCTCTTTCTCACAGTTATCTTGTGTCTGTTTGTAATCTTCGGTAACCGAGGTTATTTTATCCTAATGGTATAAAAATATAAAGAGTATGCCCATAGTAAAGGGGAAATATAATGTAAATGATCTTAATTGTAAAATTACTGTGATTATAAAGCAGAAGTCGGAATTCCAATTTGCTACCACAATTATAAATAGTAAATCATCTAAATTATATGAATAAATTGTGGTAGGGTACAACAGCTACTATATACACACAGATATGAGATAAGTGCACAAGTAGTTTATCATAAAATCCATAACGGGTCTTAAAAAAAATATCTAAAAGGCTGTAAATATTGATATACACCTCACAAACACTCAGAATGGCCTCTAGTCATCTGAAGTAAGAAGTGAAAAAAGGCCAAATTTAGTGAAAGACCTCTTCAAGTTCAGCAATTAAATCTCAATTGATGTTCACTTTTAGAAGACAAACACTTTCAAATTCTTACCTTTATGCTCTTATGCCTCTGGGTTTTATGTTCTTACCTTGAGAACTTCTATCACCTTCCTCTCACTCATCAGTTGTATCTTCAGCTTTTCCATTTCATTCTGACAAACAGCAAAAATATTCTTGAATGTTAAGATCAGTTAACGTCCTGACATCTGGATTGATCTTTATTTTGGTGATTGTCTAGTTATATAAAACATAGGTCCACATGTCTTTAGTTTGGCCAGTAAAGTGACTGCTATTGCTAGTTGCTATGCGAACAAGACTCTAACTTTCAATCTAAGGCAAACAATCACAGTTCCTTGTTGCACGACTGCCACTGTGACTAGTCACAAAACCGGGATACGAAGTAGGATCTCAACAGCTTTAATGTAGGACGATGAGGTGGACTGGCCAGAGGCGAAGGTCCAGAGTGTGTATCTCACCCTCCTGCTTTGCTCCAGCATGGAGCTCTGCTGCTGTAGGTTGTCCAGTCTGGCCTTAGTGCTGGCATGTTGCGCTCTCTCCAGCGAGAACTCGCCCTCGGCCCGCTCCCTCTGCTTCTCATTTTCCCTCATCTTCATCAGCAAACGCTTACAGTCTTTCTGCAGCTGTTTGAACTCCTGCTTGCTAGCATACCAAAAACAAGCTTCCCAGTCACATACATGCACATTACGTAAACATCAATGTCCTTAAAGATGCCAAAAATATCATAATGAAACTATGATTATTCATTAAAATGGAATGAGGAAACTATGTGTTTTGGTAGCTAATACTTTATCTTCTTAAGTACAGACAACTGAAGTTTTGCTTAAGTGCTTTATGTTAAACTAACATCAGAATTAGTCCCAGGAATGTGTCTCAGGAATAAGCTCTGTTCAGTCTTTTCTACGCCTTAAATCTGATCTATAGGTGTTATCCCACAGTATGGCAAAGCTAATTTTCAGTGTTGATTTACATCATACGTTTTTTGTTTCTCAGTAAGAAAAAATAGTAGTAATATAAGACAATGGGTTTGAAGAGGTATAAGCTTTCACTGATTATCATTTTTAATACTTTTGTAAGACAACCAATGGATCAAGAGAGGACTTCACAAAAATAGCGATAGAACATTTCTTATGAAACTCTCAGACAGATTTTTGAGGCTTAATACATCTGTATTTACTGAGATGGAAAAACAACAATGGTGTTAGGCAAACAGTGACTATAGACGCTTTTTGGACTATTCTCTTCATCTGGCTTTGAAAATCAACAGCGTGTAACCGTTATTCAGTATGAAGATTCTTAATTTGGCACTGCTGTGTGTGAGCAGTCTGGAAGCCTTCAGTACGACTGTAGGAAAATTCTGTATGTATCTAGGGAACATGCAGTGGGGAAAGATTTTATAATTGATTGATTTGATTGTTATATTGCTTATTTTAAAAAAAAACGATCAAGATAAAATACTCCTCTGGTAATTAATGACATCTAAATACTAGTAACAACACATTTTAACTGTGATCTTAAATTACAAACATCTTTCAGTTTTCTTGGTATAAAAATTATAGAATTCTAACAGATTTTGGGTACCAGAAGAGGTGTAAAGCAGCCAACCTTTGGTCAATCTTTTTGTTGTAGTCCTGAATTTTCACTTCATGCTCTTCATTTTCATCCCGTAGTTGGAGGACCTCCTGGCGCTTTCTAGTAAAGACCTCTTCAACCTCAGAAATCCTTGCTTCTCCTTCACATTTCTAATATTTTGACAAGTGACATATTTATATTTTGTACATACATTCAATATAAGCAAAAAGATCTGATATTTGTGGAATAAAAAACACATGCATCCAGTATCTATGTTTGTCTCCTCACAAACATTGTGCTAATGAAATCAGATCAACATTGCCTTTTCAATAGTTTATGGTTTAATACACAAAGCAATCTGCGTGCTTATGCTATATAATCCATGAGGGAATAGGGTTAGATTTAATCATGTTTAGGCATAATCTAATTTTAATTATCTCACATTTAAATTTCAGATTTTTTTAGACTGGTAATTGTATTGTTCATGTAGATATTTTTATTTAACCGAGTTTGTTTCTCGTGCTACATGTTTCAAAATGTTGATTAATCATCCATGAGTTGTTTATTGAAATACTAAATATGACAACTGATAATATTGGTTATGGTACATGCACAATGGCTAAAAATCCCAAAGCTTGTAGCTT
The DNA here is from genome assembly GCA_032718565.1 of Distichodus sexfasciatus. Lineage (NCBI taxonomy): Eukaryota > Metazoa > Chordata > Actinopteri > Characiformes > Distichodontidae > Distichodus > Distichodus sexfasciatus. The sequence goes on along the minus strand of JAVGVS010000104.1, from coordinate 304,619 downwards.
TGAAACACACCAACAGATGCTTAGACAGCATATCACAGGAGTGTTTTTACTGTTGAAGTGCTACACCATGTCTAAAACTCAAAAAGATTAATTCAGTACTGTTTTCTACTGTCAGCCGTATATTCTCTTACAAACTTTCTGCACATGAGAGGAGTAAGAACAAAATGGAAGGTGCTGGTGTGATTACGAAGACTATGGACTCGTGACCAAAAGAAATCATGGGCCTTTCCTGCCCTCCAGAGGACATGTGGAACGACAGTATTAACACACTCCCCAATCTAAAACACTACCTCTAATGAGCTCAATCTAAAATATGCCACAATATCATCAATACCTTTAAGCTTTTTACATAAAGTGTAAATACTTACAGTTGCTTGAATCTTTTCCAAAAGAGCTGTAACTTCATCCTGTTTGTGCATCAGTGTTCTGTTCTGAGCCTCCAGTTTTGCCCGTAGTTCCATGACCTTAGACATATTATTTTTCATGTTAGGATATTAGGATTTGCATGATGACTTACCTGTTAGTAATATTTTTATGTACATTTATAGAAAAAAGGTATTGTCGGGATCATGTGTTAATTAGAAGAGGTTTTTATCCAAGGCAAGATACCCAGAGATCATATGGACCTTTGCGACAAATAAGCAATACCTCAGTATTTAGCATTTATTCAGTAGTATGTTCAGTATTAAGCGCATAACTCACATCATGCTTTATTTTAGCCTCGTGTGCTTCCAGAAGGGGGGTCTGCTGAAGCATGGCTTCAAGCTGGTTATCTTTTAACACAACCTTCTCCTCAGACTCGCGGACTTGGGCACAATACATGTCCCAGTGCGACTTCAACTGCTGCAGTTCAGCTCTGTGAAAGTAGAGGATAACGTGACAGTTGTACTTTCAGCATCTTAGCTTACATCCTGCAAATGCGGTCAATGTTACAAGATTCTGTTTAATGGGGACGTTTATGAGACAGTAGTGAAGGCTTTCATTGGTGTGATGATCTTGAATTCACTGGCATGGTCAGCGTTTTTATGGCATTTCAGATGAGTTATTTAATAAGGTGCAGAGTGATGATATTTGCAACTTGTCAGTAGGTTTTCAACAACACTGAACATGCTGCTGAATATTAATGTTAAACTTCCCTCATAACCAGCATTAACCAAGTTTAAGTTGCAATGCTTTATTAGTGGCATGTAAGAAATATCATCTAGTTCTGATAAGACAATAACAAGTTCATGTACAGCTATAAGCAATAGGATTTACGCCTTCTGCTACAAACAGTAACCACAGAATGTTCCATTCTATAACACTACAATGTAAAACAGACAAGAAGCTATTCATATGATAAGCTAATAATAATAATAATAATAATAATAATTATTATTATTATTATTATTATTATTATTACTAAATTTTTCAGTAAAAATTCTAAGTATCTAATATATCTAAATAGTACAGCAACCACAATAACTTAATATTTTATTCTATATTACAATATGAATGTGTAATGGAAATTCTATTAATTCAAACTGATGCTAACAAACGTACAATGTTAACTGCAGTGATAAAAGCAAGACACCTCTTCTTATAAAAGCATGCTTTTTAGCACTTGAATTCCACATCATTTGGTTCTTTAACACAGATCCAGTGTAAGAGGTTCTGAGTAACTTGGAGTGCAAGCAGAGACTGGCATTTTAGTGACCCCCACTGCCTCATCTGCTGAAGTACAAGCAACTGATATTTTTAATGAAATCTGATTTTATCCTTGTGTGTGCGTATGAATCAAAATGATTGCAAAATGGCATTTTTTTCACAGATGTATCATCAATTCATCCTAATTTACTATAATTATTGAAATATGTATCTGTTTCTGCATTAAACAGTCTAAAATGTAAATAATAGTACTTATATGACATCAGTGACTTGCTCATTCTTTGTTACTGACTCACAGGCAGTCTTTAAGCTGAAGGCGTTTGTCTCTGAGCTCTGTGGCCATCGCCTCACTTTCATTTCTTGCCTGCAGCTCCTTACTGCCCAGCTCCTGCTGGGAACTACTCAGCTCCTGGGACAGCCTGGTGAATGTCTCACTTGCCTAAATGGAAATCCATAAAACATACATTACATTTGGTACGGTGTATTCAGATTGGTCTACAGCTCATAAGAGATATCAGATTGACCTACTGATTTAGTTCTGAAGAGAAGCGGCTGCGGACATGAGCTCAGATAGTTCAGTGCCATTTTTAGTGCCATGTGTGTTCTTAATACAACAAGACATTAACAAAACACTCCATAAATAGTTTGGATAATATATGCATATTTGTTTATTGCTAGTCAAATCTAAAAGTCTACTGCTGTCATTTTGATTTCGGAAAATTCAAAATACAAACTTCAGCATTTCTACAGTAAGATATCTTTTCTGTTCTGCATCTTGGGCACAAGTAGATTACCTTTCTAAAAACTGATGAGGAAAAAATAACAACCTATCAGAGAAGCACTGAAACATCAGACTGCAGAAACTCACATTGCTGCTGTAGTGTCCTTCTGATTTAAAAGAGTTTCTTCTCAAGACATCCTAGGTGTCTTGTATCAACCCCTATAGCTTGACCATTTAGAGGAACAATTTTGCCCACACACACACCACTTCTTCCCTCTCCTTAATGCTTCGAAAAATTATCCAATATAGAGCATCCTAGAACAACCCAACATCCATTAAAAGGGCTTCACACTACTCTATTCGGATCAATCAGAATCTTTTAGGGATTTTCCAAATCAGAAGGAACTTTTTCTGGTTCTGGATTCTGATTGTTACCCCTTCCTCAATGGGTTCTGCTATCATTACGAGCGGTTCTTCATAACAAGTGTTTTTCCCGAAAAGAACATATCGATTTTAAGTCGTCCAGAGTAAACAGTGAGCAGGCCTGGTGGTTCTCACCTCGTCCTGGGCTGATTTGATCTGCTTCATGATTTCACTCTCCAGCCACAACTTCTCCTTCACGAGCGGGCCGTGTTTCTTCACAAAATCAATATCCTCGACCAGCCGACAATACCGTGCTTCTGTGCGACTCAGGCTATTTCGCACTTGCTGTGATTGATCTTTCCTCACTTTAAGATGCCACTGAAGCTCAGTGATGTCTCTGGCGCAGACCTCGTACTCTAGGGAGAGGCCAGACATGCACATAAAATACTTTAACAATAATGTGGAGTAGAACTGGAGTAGTCAAATAGGACCATTCACTGTGTACCAACCCTTCCTCTGCACAACACAACTAATGGGCTCAAAGACATTAAGAAGGCAAGTAATTCCACCAATTAACTCTAGACAAGGCACACCTGTCAATTAAAAACCGTTCCAGGACAATACCTCATGAATCCTAATGAAAGAATGCCAAGAGTTTAGAAAGCTGTCATTAAAGAGAAAGGTGGTTATTTTAATCGACAATGTAGAAAATAATAAAAACAAAGAAAAACTACTGAATGAGAAGGTGGGTCCGAACTTTTGACTGGTAGTGTGTATATCTGACTTTGATTAATTATAGTCATCAAACACTTTTCTAAAACTCTAAATTGATTAACTAAAATGTCTAGCGATCTTAAAACACATGGAAGTTTACTCATCTGAAAATTCCACTCTTATTTGTTCCCACTAACCTGATTGCACAGCTACAGAAAAATGCTGCTGTTTCCAGAGGGAGAGACTGTCCTGCTTTCTCCTTAGTCTTTCTGCCTTCTGTCGCTCTACTTGTAGAGCCTCTTTGGCCTCTTGCCGGTCTGACTCCAGATGCTCGATGAGAGACAGAACCTCTAATAGAACACCATTTGCCCCCTTTGTCAGAGGGTCCAAAGTCTCACTTTCTGAAAATAAATGAATATTCAATAATATCTCAAGTAATATTTCAATACAACTTTTCCATGAATATTTTGATTCTTTAAATATAGCTGAATGCATAGTAAATTAACATTACCAAAATTCCTCTGAAGGACAATGCCAATGCCTTCAATGCAGAGTTCAGTCGGTGATACAGACAGTGCAGAATCATCTGAATCAAATCTGGAATATAAACAAACATACACAGATTTAAAATGGTGAAAACAAACTAATCTGTCCAAATTATAATTCTGCAGGTAAGATGCTTACCTCCAGATGCCTTCATTGTGATTTGTATCCTCAGAATGATTATCCGGAATAATATTTTCCTAAAACAAAAAGTGGCCTTTAAAAATTGCTTTCGAGTTATATATGTTTTCAGATGGCCATTAGCATTCATTCAGCCTTTTTAGCCATATTGGCATCTTTGTTTGATATGCCCCAAGGTAAATACAGTTCTCTGCTGAGGTCCGTTTCGACCGACAAATTGAACTGAATGAATTGAACGGGTTTATTAATTAATGCTAGTGCAAACATTTGCCTTCAGCCTGTGATATACTGGGTCTACATCCGGGCTCCTGAAACTGATCAGCGATAAACAGGGGTGAATGACATTGCTCACATAAAAAGTGCAACTATAAGCAACATTTTGTTAAGAGAATTGCCTGTAGGAATAGGTATAATAGGGGTGGCCGGTGAGTGTATAATCACATTCTGGCTGGTCTCTAGATGCTTGTTCTAATCTACCTGCTGGCACCAGCTCTGTAGTTTGTTCTTCAGTTCCTGGATGTGGTGCATTGCTTTGTTCACACATGGTGTTGGACTGACTGCCAAGTCACAACTGCGACTGGGATAGACTGTCTGTGGCTCTTCCTGGTCTGAACGATAAAACAAATCAAAATTAGGAAGTGCTAAAAAGAAAAACAGTCTGGCTGTATGGTCACTAATGTCACTGCACATCCAATTCTCTGCATTTTTATAATACTGTGAAGACCATGATGTTACAGGAGAATAAGTCTGTAACTCTCAACCCTATGAGAGATTTTTACATTAGATATAGAGTCCAGTGATGAAGGAAATCAAACTCAACAAACCGTAGTATTATGCTGCCTACAAACTCCTTTTGAACATCAAGTCTGTCATGACCATTTCGAGATATTTTAAAAAGCTAAAAATTAAACTATTTTCTTTTGCATTTGATTAATCAGGCTCTTTATACGTTCTTTGTAGCTCCTTTTGCTTTATTTATTTTTATGCTATATACTGTACAGAGTATAGTGGGTGATACAGGCATTATAGTATAGTTTCTTTTGTTTCATTTTATTCAGTGACAAATGTTCATGAAAATGTGCAATATTTATAAGCTTGTCTTGCCGTGCTAACATCTCCTACACTTCAAACTCCAGTAATTTACCTTGTGAACTGTCTCCACCTTCCATTGATGGAAATTTCAGCAGTTCAAAGTCAGGCATTTTACAAGATGCACCTAGGTCAGTAAGAAAATACATACTACTTACTTAACGATACACAAAAACTTTAGCTCTAAAACATTTGGATATTATTTCTTTATTAGTTTGCTTAATAATTTAATAAATGAACAAACTTTAAGAAATGTTCTTTTTTTTTTACCTTATGTCCAAGTCCTGAACCTTGAAACCTTATAATAATAATATCAAATTTCATTAATCAGTTTGTCATTAGGACTGCGGTACTGACTAGCTAAGTTAGCAAACACCAAGCGTTAAACTGTGTTGTAAAAAGGTCGCTAGGCAACAGGGAGGCTTGCGCGCGCCAGCCTGGGGCTCGTCTCAACTCGCATACTGTCGCACTTAAATAGGACGCCTTCCTTTGCGTGTGTGACATTTAGGCACACTAAGTAGTGTACAAGTGACTTATTTGGAACACCACCAATACGAGCTACCTGCTACAAAGAGCAAGACGTCAGTTGAAAAGTAAAACATTGAAAACGTTACACTGCGGAGAATATTTGCCTTTTAATCTGTTTTTAATGAAGCGAAAAAATTGCACAGAACTGCGTTTCAAATACTTATTAAACGGACATTTGCAATATTTATAAGAATATTAGATTAGTAGTCTTCAAAAATAATTTAGAATAATTTAGTCATGTTAAAATATTAATTGTTGTGTGTTGTTGTGTACACTGTTAATTTCGGAAGCAAACTCGTTTTATTTGCAGTTTCAGCGCTTTGGGAGTGAACAATGCGTGTGTACGGGTGGCTGGAGAGATTCCGCATTACGTCATTGAGACCGAGGTGCTCGTAGGCGAACGCGAATCTCTCTGGAGACTCAAACCGGGTTTTAATTCTCGTTCCTTCTACATAATGCGGCTGTAATCGGACATTAGCGACATGTCCACGTCGTGCCTATGGACGCTAATGACACCGCGCACAACCGTATCGGCTGGAGACGTTTTTCCCGACGATGCCGCGGAAAGCTGGTGAGTAGCAGCAAGTGCACGGAGGAAAGCCGGAGCCTGGATGTGCAGCACTCGCGATACAGACAACACAAATAAAACTAGTTTATTACAGACGAAAAACAACAGTATGTGTGCTGACACTGAGCGATCAGAACTATGATTTCTCAGTGTTGGGTTCACCAGAGGCGTTTTTGTCTTTATTTGGTAAAAATAGTAATAGAAAAGGCTTGTGGGGGTTGGGGGGAAAATACTAAATGGTGCTTTAGAATCGCTCTCACCGCGTGTTGTCACTTTTACATCTATTACATCGCTGTTAATTTCCATTTTTAGGCCCATTATGTATCTGTGTTCTGTCGTTTTTGCACACTATCATTTATTTCTTTATGTATTGTAAGAAACTTGATGGCTTGTTTTTTTGTTTTTTAAGCTGTGATCAATAGCTAATAATCAATAGTAATGATTGATCATTAATTGACCTTGTTTTTTCGGTTATAAAACAGTTCAGACTGTTCCAAACGACAAAGCTCATGGATTTTTATTATCGACAGTGAACTATTTGTTTAAAATAAATAAATAAGCAAACAAATAAAATAATAAACATTATGTAAAAATAATATATACATCATAGGTTTCACTATACTGTACGTAACACTTTCTATAGAATCCGCTGACCAGGATGCATCAGGCCCATCAACTGTGGGAACATCAGAGATCGGTCAGCCTTCACACAATGGAAATTCCTGTGATTCATCAGAGCACAGATATTATAGACCAGAACACAGTGAACCAGCCTCCCAATAAAATACACACATCATTGTAGTGATCAGGCCCAATCACATTTTCATTAGTAGATTATTCATTTTACTTCCCTTTCTTGACTATGAGGAATTAACTTGTATACTTATCCTTAGGTTGATACGTGTACAGAAATTTGGAGTTTTGTTTGTGGATTAGAAGCCTGATAATTAGGTGAAAGCTTTTGCATTGGGTCAGGAAATAGATGAAAGCTGCAGATATTGATTTTCAGACATCCCTGTGGTCATGCCCCTTGTACATCAGCAGTATGATTGTTAATTATGTCCCTACTAGAACACTCAGATCCTCTAACCGCAGTTAGCTGATTATCTTCACAACCAGACCAAACTGCTGTCTTTTAGTCGTCATGGCAATTTCCTTTCTCAAAAAAGTGATATTGGGTCTTAGAAAATGAATCTCAGGACATACAACTCTGGAAAAAAAATAAGAGACCACTTTATTTCTGATTTATTGATTTTACAATTTGTGGCTATGTGTCTGTGTAAAATATACAAGTCAATGTTCTCTTATAACTTTACCATGCTTATTTCAAAATTCCAAACATTTTTGGAGTAAATTATCTATTATCTTATTATTTTATGGAGTAAATGATCTTAGTCTAATCTGAAAGTTGCAAACTACACATATATTATTTGATGTCATTAAAAGAATACGGTCCACAAGTCCACAGTAACCTCATTCTGTTTCCTCTAATCAGCAAATTGAATCAGGTGTATAAGTGTTGGAATATAACATATGGAATAGCTGCTATAAAAGGAGAAATGCAGTTATGTATTAAAATATGGACTGCTTGCTTATTTTTTCCAGACTTACAACTGCAATAGGTCACAAAAGAAAAGCAACCTGTACACTTTACACTCATGGACACATATTGCAAAGTCAGTGAACAGAAAAAAGTGATGTGGTCTCTTTTTTTTGCCAAAGCTGTGCATATTCAATATTGCGTTTTTACATTTAATGAAAGCAGTATATTAATAAGAATTTGATGTACTTCGTATTTTTATGTATTTGTGTCATTTTATGTAGCATGCTCAGGTTTATACAGTGGGATTTGACAAAACAAGATATATTTCGCAGTACATTTTTTGCTGATAACATGAGATATTTGGAGGCTCTAATAGCTGGGTTTGTACTACCAATAAGAACTGTGGAATGGACAGTCAAAAATCACAGTGAGCTATGAAGGAGGATTGTTTAAAGGTAAGCACATCTTAAACAATTTTATGTAATTGTTTAGGATAGCAAAAAATTGAAAGAAATTTTTATATTAGGAAAAAAAACATCATTCTTCAGTGATTTATGGTGATTTTGTTTCTGCATAGAAAATAAAAAATATAATAAAATAGCCATAAAACTACTTTTTAATCTGACTTGTTTTTTTATACTTCAAATCCTTCTTTTTAAACTTTATTCAAGGATCTGAAACTGGACTGCAGGTTCTAATGTTAGATAAACAGATATTAAACCGATTTGTGTTTTATATTAGTCATAGATAATGAGAAACAGGTGAATATTTTGTATTAAGCAGCTAAAAGTGTTTTATAACCAATTTTATTTCATTTGTGTTGCATAACATTGCATGTCCTGCAGTGTGACAAATTGAGCATTCACACATTGCGATGAAGATGCTGAAACAATATATCATGAAGCTTCATAATGATCAATTTTACTAGACTGTACTCATCCGGGTTGTGACACACATTACTGTCTGGGTTATTAGAGATTGTTAAGTGTAACAGTATTGTACTAAATTTCCAGAAAGGGGAGGTGTGTGGTGATTTCATTGTGTAAACGCTTTGTATAGCTGTGAGCTGTGAACACTATCATGACCAGAGAAATGTCACGTCTAAATATTAGTCCCGCATTGCTACTTTAAATAGCTTCTTAAGCATCAGAACCAAAATCGTGATTGTATTACTTAGTCTTCTGAAATTGGGTCATGGTTCAAGATGGCTTTGAGAATAATCTTTTCTTAGAGAGAGAGAGTGAAAGAGAGAGAGAAAAATCCTGCTTTGTATAATAAGGGTTATTACTATGCCGTAGGTATGTAACATTATAGCTCATAAATTACGACAGTCCTTAACCAGCTATTGCACTGTAACCTCCATTAACTCCATACATTACCCTTGTACAAAGAGAGCGCCGACACTGGAGTGGCCCGAGACAGGCGGGAGCTGAGGGAGCCGGTTGAGCCGAGCAGGAATGTAAGCCTCCCTCGTGTGAAGTTAAAGATAGAGACAGCGCAGGCCGGAGCCTGACTGCTTCTAATTTCAGTTAGCCGAGCGCTCAGCTTTTGTTACGACAGTGGGCCACTTGGGAACAACGGGGGCGTCCACAGCCGTCAACAAAACTCTAGACGCGGTATTAAAACCACAAAGAGGGAACAGGATTGGGCCATGGTGCTGTATGAAGGGTACGTCTTCCTCAATTCCATCTTTGCCAACTTGGAAACAACATTTGATGTGGTTTTAGTGTGTGTGTGTGTTTAGGTCATGGCTTCATTTTGTTGATTTTTTTAATCTTGATTTATTCATTGGAAGTCAGTGGTATTTCATATTGCTGATGGTCTTATATTACTGAAGTCCTGAAGAGTTATCATAAAACTTGTGGTGTTCTCTTTATGGTGTGTTGAGTTGCATATTCAGTAGTGGACCTCCAGTTTGTAAGCGTATTAGTTGCTGGCTTGTGTATCTGCGTTCTTGGACTGGCGACAGCGCATTCTCTAAACCTAATCATGCACTTCAAATGGAGAACTGATGAGACGAGGAGGGTTGGAATGGCCAGAGTTGAATTTGACAGATTGCCAAATCATATCGCACTTCCTTTTGGATGTTTTTATCCAGGTATTGGCAAGTTTGTGGTGGGAAAACAAAACTTGGATCAGATTTCCTTAGTCTTGAGTCACAGAGTTGATTGTTGGCTGTTATTTCCACAACGTGTCTGTTTGTTTGTCAGTGTATATAACATTTTTAAATGATATTTTCATAGTCAATTATTGCAAATATATGTAAAATAAAAGTTGTCAGGTTAAGCAAATGTTCTTTAACTGTGCAGTAGAATGCAGATGTACAAAAACACCCACTGCTATTTCTTTGAAGGCCACCTCCAAATTTGTCCTTCAGGCCTGAATGCTGAGGCAAGATGTAAAAAAAAATATGGACATTATCTGTGAGAAACAAATTTGCAGTTTTCTTGCCATGACATCAGCATTCCTTACTGGAAACATACCAAAAATACATGCCTGTCATAATTTGTTTTTCAGAATATTTTTCTAGTCAAATAAACTAGGTTGGTGCTTCAATAAACTGAGTCACATTCTCCTGCAGTTGTTTTTTTATCCTTGTTATTTTTGGCTGTAATTGTGGCTATAAACATGAGAGTGGCTTAGAACAAGTACAAGACGCTACATAAACTGTGTTTACATTGAACTGTCATGAAAAACATCATTTAATTTTTTATTTTGCAAGGATGGTCTATTAAATCCATATAGTTTATCATCATTTTTTTGGATTGGTCCTTAAGTTACATGATATGAGCAAAATATTGTATGGCTGTCTTTGAGCTGGATGTTATTACAGTGGTTTAAAAAAAAAAAACATTTTGTACCTGTTTGTTCTTAAAGATGTCACTAATATGATATTTAGGGCCAATACTGGTAAAAATATGAATCTGTGATCCTTCATGAAATCAAGGTTGAAATCAGGAAAATTCTGATTGATCTTGAAAATGTTCTGATAAATTTGGCCAAACTGAGGCTGTTGACCTGACACCAGTGTCAGATAAAAACAAACTAATGTCACTGTTAAAAAGAGTGCTGTCAGTAGTAAGGACCGACCGATTATCGGGAGCCGATATTAGACATTTTGCCAATTATCGGTATCTGTGTTTAATTTTGACCATCACCGATATTAAGTAATTAGAAGGTGTATTACTGTGGCTCCACTGCCGTCTCTTCTCTCTGCCATTTGCTCTCAACTTGCTGCTTCATTTAATGTCCCGACCTCTAATCAGTAGTTGCTGTGCACGATCTAACCCTGCTGCCAAATATGAAAGTGAATAGATAAATTCCGAAGCTAGAATATATCTCAGAATGTAGAAACTGTACTGCATATTGACCCTCCAGTTATTTTAACTTACTTGAAATAGATTCATGTTAATATCAGCATGTGCTTTCATGCTAATATCAATAGCAGTTTTATGGCAACTGCCTGACAACTATAAAATGCAGGCAAACTGATAAAAAACAGTTTGCTGAGGCAGATCCCTCACACAGAACCTTGGTGATGCACAACATGTCACATGTGAATTAAAGTGTGCCTTTGTCTTTTGTCCTGACTGGCAGAATGACCGAGGAGGCAGGCTGTGGAAGCAACGCTATGGCAGACAGAAGACAACTGTTTGCCGAGATGCGTAAGTGTCCTATTGTGTTACAGTTAGTACCTAAACACAGTTTATTTCCAGTAATGATGATTAATACTTAATTGATTTTATTGTGCAGAATCGTACCTGATTTGATTAATAAGCCTTAAGGAGATTATAAATTATTAAAGTGGGTCATTATTTGTCATTGTGAACACAGCACAGCACACAATGCACCGTGCAATTTGACCGCATTTGACCTATCCATGAAGGAGCATTGGGCAGCTGACATGGGCAGTGCCCGGGGAGCAGTACTTGGGACGGTACCTTGCTCATGAGGAGCTCAGTGGTATCTTTACTGGTCAAGCACTTGAACCAGTGACCAGCCGATCACGGGGCCAACTATCAGTTGACCTATCCAAACGGTACGATTTGACCCATCTGTGAAGGAGCAGTTGGCAGCTGACATGGGCAGCACCCAGGGAGCAGTGCTTGGGTTGGTAGCTTGCTCATGAGTACCTCTGATCGCAGGTCCAACTCCCTAAACATTACTTTACCAACTGCTCCTTATTAGTGAACAAGGCAAAATCTCACATAAAAAACAGTAAACACTGAGTCCTTAATGCAGCTCATTAAAAAATGTATATTTTAATCTACTGGTTCAACATTTCTGATCCCGTAGGCGCTGTTGAGTTGGATTCCATCAGGTTGTCCACATACAGAACAGCATGCAAGCTCCGGTTCGTTCAGAAGAAGTGTAATCGTGAGTAAAAGCAGCAGTAACACAGACACTGAGACTTGTGGACTCAAGGATTCACAGATTAAGGATGCAGTTTAATTTTTAGTATACACAATGCATCGTAAAGTGTAGTTCTTATCTGCATCCTTATGCACAAGGTAATTCAAAATAAATGGTAAAAAAATAGCAATTTTTGTCCTTTGGAGGTAGGCGAAGGACTCCACTGTACTTACAGCAGTTACAGCAGCCGAGTCACAAACGGCGCCCGCATCGAACATCTGTGAATATCCGTAGCAACTTGGGGGGTTAACCTTTCATGTTATACACTACCAGTCAAACGTTTGGACGCACCTTCCCATTCACTGTTTTTTTCTTTATTTTCATGACTAATTACATTGTAGATTCTCACTAAAGGCATCAAAACTATGAATGAACTGTGTAAAAGCTATATGACCCAGAAGGAGAGTGATGGAGTGCTGCGCCACATGGCCTGGCCTCCACAGTCACCTGACCAAACCCAATCGAGATGGTTTGGGATGAGATGGACCGCAGAGTGAAGGCAAAAGGGCCAGCAAGTGCTCAGCATCTGTGGGAACTCCTTCAAGACTGTTGGAGAACCATTTCAGGTGACTACCTCATGAAGCTCATCGAGAGAATGCCAAGAGTGTGCAAAGCAGTGATCAAAGCAAAGGGTGTTTATTTTCAAGAATCTTGAGATATAAAACATGTTTTGGGTTATTTCACACTTTTTGTTTACTACATAATTCCATACAGTATGTCTTCATTCATAGTGCCTTCCGTGAGAATCTACAATGTCAATAGTCATGATAATAAAGAATAGGAAGGTGTGTCCAAACTTTTGACTGGTAGTGTATCTGTATTTGTGAAATAAATGATATCAACATTATAGCAGTCACAGGTATGTTTTGTACCATTCATTTTGAATTACCCTGTAGACATGAGAATGACAGGGCTGCAGTATGTTCCATACTAACTATACACTTATCAGTGATGGAGAAGCTACTAGCTACGGCCTCCTTATGATTATAAGTAGGTACAATACAAGGCACGGCAAAGCACTGTTTTAAAATAATAGTTAGCTACACTACAAGCAACAGAGAAAAAGTAGCTCATTACGTCCAAGCCATTTCACAGCCACGGATGCTTTCTCCCATCTTCACCAAAGTGGGCTCCATCCTTCAACTCCACCTGGCAGATGCTGAGAGACCGCTGTGATACAGTGCGCATGTCCAGTGGGCATGTGTAACAATGTAGCATTTTGCCATGCTCCATCCCTATTTGTAAAAAAAAAAGGTAGTTTAAAGATACAGCGTTTTCGCCATCGTAAAACTACTGAAAAAAGACAAGATAGAAAAATAAGATCAACCTTTATTTGTCCCACAGATGGGAAATTTGTAGTGTAACAGCAGCTAAGAAGACAATATAAAAAGTAGTTCTATAAAAGTAGAACACCAATAAAGCCAACAACACTAAAAACCAATTAAAGATCCTGTATATATAATAAAGGAAACTATAGAATATTACAGTACATACCACAGCTATAAAATGAAAAGCGGCACGGCGGCTCAGTGGTTAGCGCTGCCGCCTCACAGCGAGAAGGTCCTGGGTTCGGACCCCGGGGATGGTTGTAGAGTCTTTCTGCGTGGAGTTTGCGTTTTCTCCCCGTGTTTGTGTGGGTTTTCTCCCTCTGTGGGTTTTCTCCCAGCGCTCCGGTTTCCTCCCACTGTCCCACAGCTTGCAGTATAGGTTAATTGGTGACTCTAAATTGACCCCGTAAGGTGTGACTGTGAGTGTGTGTGCCCTGCGGTGTGTTGGTGCCTGCCCAGGGTTGGTCCACGCCTTGCGCCCGTAAGATCCCAGGATAGGCTCCGGTCCCCACCCACGACCCCAGTTGGGATTAAGCGGTTCAGATAATGAATGAATGAATGAATGTACGAAAAAAGCAGTAAAGTAGATAAGTAACCTCACTACATTTAATAAACAGTGACACTAATGAACTGCCACAAACAAGTATTATTAAAAATGAGACTTATGTACCACAGAAATATATACCACGTGAGATTATTATGTCTCGTTTGAACAGAAACACAAAATGTATGGTAATACATTTTTAATTATTTAATTGTGGAATATTGTGGAAGATTGTATGGCTAAATTCCAGTATTCTTAATAGTATTTGTAATGTGGCACTGCTGACAGTTACTATTAGGAATCGATGATGGTGGGAGTCTGCAAAAGCATATAATGTACACAACTGGTCTTTAACAAGTATTTTGAGATGCTAGGTCAGATTTTTAGCATGACATCTTTCCCCCTCACAGTCCACCTGGTGGATATCTGGAATGTCATCGAAGCATTCCGGGAGAACGGCCTCAACACCATGGACCTCAACACTGAGTTCTCAGTGGCTCGACTTGAAGCAATACTGTCTACCATCTTCTACCAGCTGAACAAGCGCATGCCCACCACGCACCAGATCAATGTGGAGCAGTCCATCTCCCTGCTGCTCAACTTCCTATTGGCCGCTTATGACCCGTGAGATTTCTTTCTCTGTTCTGCCAGCAGGAATCATGGGCCTCATTCACCAATATTTTAAGTTTGCTCTTTAAAAAGTCAAGACATTGAAATAATATAATATTATATAACAGTAGAATTGAGGAAGTGGACATGAAATAACATTTGTGTAAGAGTGCTCCAAATGAGAAAAAACTGGTGAAGGTCAGAATCTTTGCGGCTTTTAAGAACAAATTTCTTCTTAAGAACAGTTGGTGAATGAGGCCCGTTGCCAAGGATTAGGGTTGATTCAGACAGCTGTTCATGACAATAGGTGGACAACATTTCCCAATAGTCTGTATTTGTAAGAAACTCAGTAAAAGCAAATTCATTGCATACAGTAATGAAAATGTTTGCAATACAGACGTTGTTCCATCATGTCTAGGACACTAATACAGTTGGAATGATGGAAGCAGGGATTAAGGGACTGATTAAACCACAGCAAGAGTGAAGGGTGAAGGACAGTTCTATTTCAGTTGGACTAATTTAGGAAGTAGACTAATATTATATTTACATCATCAAATACACATAGATTTAAGCTCATGAACATAAATCGAATGTGTCTTCTCTTGCAGGGAGGGTCAAGGCAAAATCTCGGTATTTGTTGTAAAGATGACCCTGGCTTCGCTTTGCGGAGGGAAGATTCTGGACAAATTAAGATGTAAGCGCCACCTTGAATTTTATCTCTGGCTTCAGTCATTTGATTTAAAGTAACTTTGATTGATGATAATATAAGGAACTAAATGTGTCCTTTTATCATAATTTGACAAGGTCATGGAAACTGACATTTACTTGAAAGTCGTTTTCGCTTATTAAATAAGACCTTGACCATTTTTGGTCAAGACTTTTCTTGAAGTGTTAAGCCTTTTCTCAGAACCTGCACACTAAGATAATATTCGCAAAAAATTGTATAAGTATAATTATGTACATTTGGCATGAGTCTACTCAGATCTAAAAGTAGTTCAAATGTTAGGTTTAACCCTTTGATGCAAAGCATCCATTTGCATGGACAACAGAGCTGTGATGACACATCAGTCGACTTTGACACATAGATTCAATGATCAACAAGCCCCTGGCATTGATCCAAAATGAAAACACAATCAGACATCTTAAATATTGCCAAGCAAGTGATGCACTAAAAGGTCTATTTTCATTCAAAGAGAAGATTGTTTTTCATTTAAATGTCTGGTTGAGCTCAGAGAAAAAATGGTAAATGATATTTTACTTGTTTATTGAGATTTGATATGAATGAAAGTAGCATATGATTAAAGAAGCATATGATATTGCTTCGTATCGATCACTGACTCATGAATTGAAGTCATATCGTGTCATGAAATCATTGTCAACCTTTGTGATATCAGCAGACAGTGAACAGTTGTCCATTGAACTGATATAATATCACATTGTGTTATGGACAACCATGTATGAGTTGTGACTTGGTGGCTCACAATTCAAACCTCAAAGTGTTAATTCAGCATGAAACACCCTTTACCTTAGAAACACGGAGGGTTGTGCAGCGTTGGGCACCCAAAGACGTTAATGAGGTGAACAGTGAAAGAAAATGGAAAATGATTCATGGCAGGTTGTGCTACATTTGAGCCCTCAAGCCAACTGAATTGGCAGAAAATAAAAAATATGACGTGATAATGGATTTTGTTGACATTTCTAATTATGGACTGTCTTGCAAGAGGCATAAATCAGTAAAATAGAATTCTTATTAAGCTGTAGTCTGATTCTTTAATAAACTATGACCCTCTGTTCCGATGTGTAAATACTTCAGTTTGAAAGCTGCACTAAGTTCTCTGCTCTAAAGTAAGAATCTAAAGATATACTTCTTAATATTCCTTGAGTTTTTGAGCCGTTCTGTTTTCTCGTATTGTTCAGATATCTTTTCTCAGATCTCCGACCCCACCGGCTTAATGATCTACCCACAGTTTGACCGGTTTTTGAGGGAGGTCCTTAAGTTACCTGCTGCTGTTTTTGAAGGACCATCTTTTAGCTACACTGAACAGACCACCAGGACTTGCTTTGCACAACATGTAGGTAAATGTGTATATTGGTGGGCTGGTTTGGAATTACCTGGAATTAATCTCATAGAAATATTTTCATGAGCCTGAAGATGAATTAAGAAGATAAGAATAAACTGTGATGCTAAATCCATTACGATTTGTCACTTTTACCTGATCATTTTTGTGTACTTTAACATATGCAGATCAGAAAGAGTTCAAGGCTTTTGAGACTTGTGTGTTACACTGAGGAAGACACCAAACCACTTCAGATTATGATTAGGCCAGAACAGAGACTCAATAAATTAATACAATCATCTCTGGCTTTGCCAAGACAAAAGAATGTTTTGATGTTTTAATCTCCTAGTTTTTCACAAATGCACGAATTCTTACTAAGACTCTGTGGCTTTTCTAACAGATTTGATTTAATTGCTGGCATTTTTTCCCCTTCAGAAACAGGTTTTTCTAAACACCTTCCTGGATGTCTTCACATCTGATCCTGCCCCTCAGTGTCTTGTGTGGTTGCCGTTAATGCATCGGCTGGCTAATGTGGAGAATGGTGAGAGTTATGGCTCCACAATCACCTCGTTACTATTTGGATACCCTGTTCACAAAGGTCACAAGTTCCCACCCCATGATAACCATGGCTAAATGTCTTGGGAAAAGTTGTAACATTTTATTCTCAACCAGTAGAATTGATAATGTAGTGTTTAGGTTACAAAGGTCAAGTTTTTCAAAGTTAGAATTTTTAAACATAATTATGTAATGATTATGACTGATTGTTCACTGTTTTGACATATCAGTGGTCAGTGTCATATAGTCACATCAATGTTTTTGCATATCAGTGGTCTATAGTTACTAGTCAGTGGTCAGTTTTTTTGGAAAATATCTTTTGGAGGTTTTAGAATGAGATTTTAAATTATTTATCACCACAAACAACCATGGATGCCAATGTGGCTGACAATGAATGAAAACTAAAGCTACAGCATCTGACGTGCTAATTAACGTACCCGTCATTATTAGTCACATTAGCATCTTGGATAAAGTGGCTCATTTCTAGCCTAGTATATGCTCGTAGTGTACTTCTGAGTTTTTAAACCCATTATTATTTTAATGTTTAACTCAATTAGTTAGTGTTCTTACATTGTGCAGTCATCCAATTTTTATTCCACCTACTTTTTCTGACCGCTACTCCTCCTACCATTTTTGTGCAACTTCGTTCCATCTTTTTGCCCATTTTTTCCCCCTCAAATTTTGCCGCATTACTGCATGGGCGGCATTCTTCACAACGCCACCAAATTTTGTGTTATTCGAGGGCTCATGGGCCTCTTCGTATATCTGTAACCGTCACGACCTGCACTCATCCTTTTTCTGTTGTTTATTTTTCTCACAATTCATTTTCTTCCAGTAAGAATATATGGAATTTGGGAATCAAAAGCTTTCTTTTGCCTGGTTCTGTGCGGCTGTCAACTCGGTTCTTATGCCACCTCAGGCCACCTCACTTAACATCGATCTGAACTGGTTCTGACCATCCTGCGTCCTTTCCCCATTCACTTTAAGTCATTTTAATCAAAGTCTTCCTACTCAGCCAGTTTTCATGTCACAGCTGCAAAACTTGAACAGTCACATTGCTGGCATTTTCTTGTGGAAATGCATCGCTAGTTTTCGCTCAAATTTGTGTTAAACGTAAGGACACTACTGTTTATTTTTTGTTAAATCTTCTGGGCAGTGTGTGCAATCCCAAGACGGTGATAAAGGGAAATATTCAGGTTGGGAGTTGGACGTAGTTGGACTGCAAGAAAAGTCAAACACATAAAAACGGTGGCACCCTTTTTCTCTTTTTTATGTCCCCTCCTATAGTATTCCACCCAGTTGAGTGCTCCTACTGCCACAGCCAAAGCATGATGGGATTCCGCTACCGCTGCCAACAGTGTCATAATTACCAGCTCTGTCAGGAGTGTTTCTGGAAGGGCCATGCCTCTGGCTCCCATAGCAACCAGCACCAGATGAAGGAATACACATCATGGGTAAGAGGGGGCGCGTGTGTGTTCTACTACATCCTATAATGTCCATCTGTCGAGTGTTGCCGGAGTTGTTCGTCCAGATGAGGGACCAATTCTGAACTGGATGTGTGTGTGTGAGGAGGTCACTTCTTAGAGGTTCTAGATGTGCTACCAGAAGTATGTTAGATTTTATTCTGACCACTGCTCTGGTGTCCTTGATTGAGCTGGTGTAAATCACTCCAGGCTTGCTGTAGTGTGCTGTAGTGTCCTCACACCACGGCCTTGAGCGCACACACATACACACACTGCTGAACGGCTAATTAAACACAGATAAAAAAGAGACAACCAGCCGTCCAAGGAGGACAAAATTCAAAATTATGCTCTCCACAAAACATGAATGTAAGCCGCAACCTGCAAACAAGGGGTATCCGAATACAGATGTTAAGAGATTTAAAATATAATTGTGTTGAAACTTTTAATTCTGATCTTAACCAGTTAATCAGACACAATTTGACCACATTGGACCAATCTTGGACAGATATGATTCACTTGGTGATTCACTCATAAGCCTTTTTGCAAATGAACCCTTTAAATGACTCTTTCTCACAATGTGTATGTTATGATCCTGAATGTGGCATTTCTCTTGTCTAAAAATCTGCCCAATTTATTCAAGTACATTTGATGCTTAGCCCTTCTACGCACAGTGTCAGTTTGATTAGACTTCTTTTGAGATTTTGACAGTTTTTCTCAGATTTCATGCTTGGATGTTTTAAATATATAAATAGCAAATTAAACAATTTAGAGCTTGTGATATGACTTCAAATGAATATCCCTATTATTTTACAATTTTAGCTTGATTATGATTAATGAACTATTTTTCATTTCCAGTATTTTTGGGTTGGATTGGGCAGATGCATATAATATTGTAGAGTTTGCATGCTCGCCCTGCGGTGTGTTGCTGCCCGTCCAGGGCACCTGGGATAGGCTCCGGTCCCCACGACCCCAATAGGGATTAAGTGGTTCAGTTAATGAATGAATGAATGAGCAAAGTGAAGTCAAAAGAGAGTTTCTAAATGTCATTTTTCTAAATGAATTTTTTAATGAATTCCCCAACTCTGTAATAACTGCAACCAATGTAGGTAGGTATTATTTAGTGTAAAAATCTAAATCTTCGGTGATACTGTTTATGTCTGACAGAAATCTCCTGCCAAGAAGTTGACAAATGCACTGAGTAAGTCTCTGAGTTGTGCTGCGGGCCGAGAATCACTTCACCCCATATATCCAGATGTTCCTGACAAACCTCTAAACCTCGCTCACGTTGTGTAAGTTTTTGTACCAGTCATATTACCACAGCAACATAAAGAATTATGCGACAAGTTGTGTAGATATCAGTTATGAGACTATTTTGCTTATATTGTACAACATATTACAGTAATAGAATTTGTTATTTTTAATGTTGTAAGCCTAAATGTTGGAGCATCTTATGGTTGGTTTCTTGAACTGAGTTAATTTGATTTTAGCCGTGGTAGTGAGCACATTCCCGTTAACTGTGGAATTTCTGATGGATGACAAAATAACTTTGAGTGTCAAAAAAGCTACAGAGAAATGATTTTCTTTTGCCATTTTAATGCATTCTTAACACTGCTGCTTTATGTCTTTTTGCTTTCTGCTACAAAATAGAGACACTTGGTAAGTTGACCACATGCTATTAGCATATTTACAACCTTATTTTCTACCTAATTGATGCTAATTTGAGCTGCAAACCCTTGGATTCTCTCTCTCCCTCTCACACCCCCTCTCTCTCTCGGTTCGTTTTCCTCATGACCTCTCTCATTCCACTCCCTCCTCTCCCTTTTTCACCTCACACCCCTCCACATGCACAAAACCCTGTTCCGTGTCTGCATTCTCTCCTCTAATTGTATCTAAATTGTGTCTGTGCTGCAGGCCTCCGAGGCCAGTGAACATGGGGAATGAGTACACACTGTCCCACACCATGCCCTCCAGCGGTAACCCTTACTCCAGCCGAGTGTGAGCTTCCTCCTCCCAACACATTCCACCATACTGAGTTACTCTCAGACAAAGCCACAGATAACACCATAATTAACTCATAATGCTATATTTAGCAGCTATGTTGCGACAATGTGTCTCTGTATAACGGCCTTATGTTCTCATGCATCACACATGTTAGTGTCGCTATACACATATCTCACCAATTAACAAGCAAATCGTGAAAATGTTCAAATGAGTGTGTTTTAACTGGCATATAATTATATTCGTGGTGTGAACTTTCATTGGGGCGGGACGGTGGTTAGCACTGCCGCCTCACAGCGAGAAGGCCCTGAGTTTGATCCCTGGGGACGGCCGTAGGGTTTTTCTGTGTGGAGTTTGCATGCTCTTCCCGTGTTCGTGTGGGTTTCCTCCAGGTGCTTCGGTTTCCTCCCACAGTCCAAAAGCATGCACTATAGGCTAACTGGCGACTCTAAATTGGCCTGTAAGGTGTGAGTGAGAGTGCGATTGTGTGAGTGTGTGTGCCATGTGGTGTGTTGGTGCCTGTCCTGGGTTGATTCCCGCCCTGCAAACGGGTGATTCGGATAATGAATTAATGAATCTGGTCTCACAATTTGATCTATTACGATTATCCTGTCAATGATTCGATGCGATGCGACGATTATGCGTTTAATTTCAACACCCCTAATAAAGACAAGATATGTTGCTTGCCCAAGTCCCACTGCACACTCAGAATTTTGGCAAAAAAATTACACCATAGCTCTGACATTTCTAAGTTTTGCGAGCATGAAAGCAGACTCGAGCGAGGGCGGAGCCCTTCGAGCGCACATGCAGACTGAGTTGAGTGCGTAAAGACAAGAGGTTTTGCTCGCGAACGTTTCACTGCGTGCATGTTAAGACAGAAGGCGCGGGCCATATAAAGTCCCACCTTGCACTTTGGACTGGGTCTGGGACAAGCGCTGCATTTCCGAAGTCCAGTAAATACAGTACATCATCAAATATCGTCTGGAAACAATGAGCAAATCTAAGTATCGGTTTCATACCGATGGCTTTAAGAAAAGCAAATTTCTGCCAATGCCAATATCATCCTGCATCCTTAATATTAGGTTTAGGTCTAAACATTTACATTTACTTATTATGGGATGGCATTATGAGAGCCTGTGGAAGTACCTCACAGAGATACGTGTATGAGTGTGGGTGATAATTTTCCATGTTTTGACAGCACTCTTTCACTTTCTAATCAGAGGTGAAAATGATGAAGTGAAACAGAAGAAGATGTTGACCCGGGCTCCTCCAGACCTCCTAAAGGGGAAAGGGTAAGTCAATCCTCTTCTGTGTAAAACAATGTCTGCTTTACTTTGACTTCACTCTTTTCCCTCCTACTCCCAACTTTGAATTTTAGGTTCTCAGTTTTAGCATTTATGCAATACAGATGCAGTATGTTTTTAGTGGTCTGTTTCAGCGATGTCTTGTGTAGACTACAGCTGATGCTCCTCAGAGTTCAGTGCGTGTATAGCAGGAATACCAGGATGTTCTATCAGTCTTAATTTTCTCAAGTGTTTTGGTCTGCCCAGGTGTGAAATGTGCCTGTGTTGTAACGTGTGTGTGTGTGTAAATCAATGTTTTCAGGGTTCAGTACAGCCTCGATATTGCGGACAGACTCAGGGATGAACATGTCCTCATTGGGCTTTATGTGAACCTCCTTCAAAAGAGTCGCTCATGGTCAGTGTGTGAGCAGCATGGGTGCAGTTGGCCTGGCCGTTCCTCTCCTCGTGCGCCTCTGTAGTCACCATCTCAGTCTCTTGGTTCTATTCGCAGCAACTGGAAACATGCCGAATCCTGGAAATTCAAAAAATGCAAAAAGTATATATTAGGCATGGGCCGGTTACCGCTATACCGTTATACCACAGTTTAATAAAGCCAGCGTTTTTTGACCTCGTCAAAGATAGAAAGTGAAGGTCTACCCCATGTGGTGTAGATTAACACGTCCCCTTCACCTCACCTCTGACGCCTGTTGTGCAACCCTCACCCACAGACTTAAATCAAACATTTGCAACCTGCAACTATAGTTAGCGTGTCTAGCATTGGTGAAATAAATACTATAAGCTTTCTACCAAGCTCAGTTTTTAACTTACCATTGCTCATAATGTTTATCATGAACGGTGAACTAAATTTTCATAGTTCATAAAGTTCATAAAGAATCTGCTGCTTATACTTCGCTGAAAAGGTCATCACTCTAGTATGCGCACACAACTGGACACGTTTTAAAACCAAATTTGCTGATCAGTACGTCTGCCGTTCGCAGATTTTTCCTCACCAATCCTCTTATTTGTGCCGCTCAGTCAGTAAAGTCTATGGCATTTCATGTGCAATTACGCGGACATAGAGAAAAGGCTTTTTCTCCACAATAAATGTTTACTTTTTGTCTGTAATAAATGTTTACCGGCATAAGTCTAAACGTGTCAAACGAGCAGACACACTCTCTCCCCTGTTACGTACTGTCTATGTGTATCAACGTTAAATAACGTTAGAGACTTATTTAATATTATTCTTATTAGTAGCAGCAGCCTGTGCTTTTACATTAAAATACTAGAGTATGGAATACATTATCTACAGCATCATAATTTGGACTAAATAATAACATACCGTCAGAATTTCGTACCGGCGGCCCATGCCTGGTGTATATATATATATATATATATAAACACATTTCATATTAATGTGGAACTTATGTGGTTCATCAGATTTGGATCTTAGATCAGATGTGGAATGGTGACCGGTTTTGCAGATTTAGACTGATTTATGCAGCTTTCTAATGTGCAAATTGCTTTTTGGGGCACAAACTCAATATATTAACAATATTAAATGTTTACTCCTCTGTTAGATGTAGACGCTTTGCTGAGTGATCATAGTTATAGTTTCATTTTTGTTGCCTATTTTAATATCTTAACTAAAACCTTTGACATGCATATTAAAGCGTATTAAAGGGGCATTCAGCTCAAAGACACTAATGTGGTTAACAGTAAATGAAATTAACTGCAGTAGCATCTTGAGGCAGAATGTCCTTTTAATTCTTAATAATGATGCATGGTGAGCCACCATTTTCCAAGTCCCGTCTGTCTAGTCAGCTCCTCCGGGTTTTTGTGAAGCTGATGAAAGTATAAATTCTGCGCCAGTGTGCTTACACAGAGATGATGTCTGTTCACACACATTCTTATTAGTCCTTTGGTATACATTAGTTATGCCTTTTGGAAGCAAAATGAGTTGTGGCCCAAAGTTTTGAGACTGACAGGAATTTTGTTCTCAAAATTTGCTGCTTCTGTGTTTGTTATACCTTTTTGTCAGACATTTCTATTTCCATTCTCGCTTTATTAGGGCTTGGAGTTTGTCACAATTTATGGGTTTTTGTTTGTCCACCTTTTTTTGGAGGATTGACCACAAGTTCTTAATGGGATTAAGATTTGTAGAGATTCCTGACCATTGACCCCAAAATTCAATGTCTTAATCCCCAAGCCACTTAATTATCACTTTTGTCTTGTGACATGTTCCTACATCGTGCTGAAAAAAGCAATGTTCCATCACCAATTGCTTCTGGATTGTTGGGTAAAGTTCCTCATGTAGGATGTTTTGATACCATTCTTTATTTGTGGCGGTGTTTTTAGGCAACATTATGAGTGAGTTCACTCCCTTGAATGAGAAGCAACTCTACACTTCACTGTGGACATGATACAGGGCTCATGGTAGCGTTGAGCTTTTCTTCTCTGGACAGTTCTTTTTCCAGATCTCCCAAACACACTTAAAGGGACTTTATTGGAGAAAATATGAAATAACTTGACCCCAGTCCTCTGCAGTCCAATCCTAGTACGACCTGCAGAATCTCAGTCTGTTCTTGAGTTAGGGTCAGTCTGTTTTTGGAGAGAAGTGGCTTCTTTGCTACCCTTCTTGACACCAGTCCAGCATCCAAAAGTCTCCGCCTCACTGTGCATGCAGAAAGATTCACATCTGCCTGCTACCTACTACCCGCAGTTGAATCATCTTTAGGAGACGGTCCTGACGCTTGCTGGACTTTCCGGGGCACCCTGGCACTTTCTTCACATCAACAGAGGTTTCTGTGATAAAGTGAATTTTCACAGAAATGCAATTAGTTGCATTTCCATAGTAACCTAGAATTAGTGCCGCCATAAAAACTGACGCAGCAAACTTTGTGAACAACAAAATTTCTGTCAGTCTCAAAATCGTTGGCTATGATTCCATTATAGGATTATAGAAGTCTGTTGTTCCCAATAGCAATGTGTACAACTAGTAAGAAGTCAACAGGAGTAAATTACACACACTGACTGTTCCATACGAAGAAAAAATATAAGTGAATTAAGAGTAGTACTGACATTGTTAATCAGCATAAGATGAGTACATTTTTTAAAAATTATAGATAGATAAACATACAGCTTCAATATGAAGGGTCTATAAGTGTGTATAAACAATATCATGAATTTCTAACACATTTACAGTATTGCAAATAATTTATCTGCTGAGGTTTTTAGTAAAGTACATTCAAATGCTGTTTTTAAATCAACCAAGCACCAACCAAAAAAGAGTTCCCGTCCGTATACTGCAACATTATTAACCATGAAAATCATTGATAAGCGTTGGCAAAGGTCCTGCTGCTTCCTAAATGCATCTGTTCCCTTTAGACACTAAACTATCAGGTGAAACTGGGAAACCCAAACTAGACGTCTTCATGCTGAGGAGAATATATTTAGCACCCGTAGCGCCATCATGTAGAAATGCTCTGTTAAATAGTGAAAATACCATAATGCGTCTTGAAGTCATTCTCCGTAAGGGTTTTTAGTGTGTTGTGCAGAGATCCCTCAGGTAAACTCTTCCATATCAGCTATAACACACTATTGTCTGTCACAGGTCATGGTGCATCTATGAAATCAAAGCCCTATAGCTGTACGGACTATAAATAATTGGACACAATTTGGCCTTCTTCCCTAATTGGCTTTTTAATGGGGAGATCCAACAGCAGCAGAATGGCAAATGACTTGTGTTAACTCTCTTTCGCACATTTGCACAGCTGGTCCAGAAACAACTGAGCAGCCAATTGTCCAATTACTTATAGTCCCCTGGAATTAGGAACTCTGCTCAGAAAGAGCTGTTCGGCTTCCTACGTGGTACAGCCTCACATAATATGGATGTAAAACAGCTTTGAAAAGCTTGGCTTTGGACAGTTGTGTAGTGGACTCTAAACTCTAACTCTGTGTGACATTAAGGTCAAGTATAAGCATCTACAAGTTATTTTTGCTGAAAAATGACGTTGCAGGTTATTGCAGTTTCCTTTCATATTTGATGTAGGCTTTGCGTGACAGCAGTTTCTATGGATGTTATTTCTATGAAATTCTAAATTGCGTGATTTCTTTTAGCAAGAATCTCAACAAACCCTTGCAGGTTTTTCTCATGGTCAGAGTATATCACGGGTAGGATATTAAAGGTACCAAAATACGATTATTAATCATTTTATTAACTAATCTTAACCTGCTTCTGAGCCTTATTTGTCCATATAATGCTACCAGAAATCAAACCATGACCAAATTAATGTGTTCTATAGTCATCAGTGATAATCTCTCAACCACATCAGCAGCTTGGTAAAGTCTTTTCTCAGAATGGAACAGTGCTGCCAAAGTTTCTCCAGGTGAACAGTAAATATTGTCCAGGCTTTGACATTCTGAATCATCCTTACATCATATAGGCTGTGTAGTAAACCAAATAAATTCTTTTAAAGATGACATTACTGTCTTGGTCTTGGTTGGCAGTTTGTTGGAAAGCAGCAGTATCAACCAGGACGAAGAGCACTATCTCATCGCTCGCTACGCTTCCCGACTGGCTGCTGACGGAGCATCAGGGGTAAGACAGACCTCTTTGTTAATATTAAAAATAAAGGTAACACATATAAAAGCTCATTTTACTGTAAATCTTCATGATTTATTTGGATTATATTGAGGTAAACCTAAAAACAACTTTTAGAAACAACTTTTTTCTACTGCAGCAAGCCAGAGTGCCGGGTGACCTCTCACTCTCCTTGGACACCAACAAACAGCAGAGGCAGCTCATCGCTGAACTGGAGAGCAAGAACAAGTAAGAAAACCAAGTCCTGTTAAGTTATGTAACGTTCATTCATAAAAGTTCGTTCATAAGTATGTGCACCACTAAGAAGGTTAAAAGCCTTTGTGTATCAAGGAAAGATTTGTAACTAAAGATGACAAACTCCTTGATTTTTATTACTAACTATAACTTCTAGGGTTAGGGTTAGGGTTAGGAAATAAAAAACTTTGTGTTTTTGGCGGATCTCCGTATTTGACCAATCTAGTGTCTAATGTTACATTTTGTATTGCCATAATTAGCGTGCTAATGTTTGCACTGTTACCACACTGTCTTAGCATAACACAATGCAGATGTTAGCCATCACAAGTCACCGTTTTTGTTTCTCAAACGATTCAGTCGGTTCGATGACCCACCTGCACATGGGGTACAATCTATGATCGAACATGAATAACGTTATTCAACTATTGAAAATATTTTAAATATTCATAAATATTCAAAGAAAAATCGATATTTTTGATGTTTGTCAACATAATCGGCCCGTATCTAAATAAATAGAACGCCGACTTCCGACTCATTACGGCAGATCTGATCACAAATGATTCCTTAATCTCTGGTGACATATTAGGTTCATTTTATGATTACTTGCTATTCATTTCTTACATTTAGCTCCTTTAAATTTGCAAGGTTTTACAAAAATATAAAGATTGCTATTGATATCATTTGAAAAATAAATATCCATGATAATTATGGTTTAAATGATGGAATTATGATATTTTAAAGGCTGTAATTAGACATTAAAAATGTCGCAATCTTGATCATGTTCACTTAGAAACTTAAGAGACTATAAGACAGTACAGAGATGGCTGCTGTGTCTCCACAGAGAGATTTTACAGGAGATCCAGCGGTTAAGACAGCAGCATGATGAGGCATCTCAGGCTCCAGCCGACCAAAGCCAGCAAAACCCAGCGCTGCTTGCAGAACTGCGCCTGCTCCGGTACACACACACACACACACACACACAAGTGTACTGTACAAGCACAAATATTCCGAAATTTTTGCATGTCCTCCAAATTAGATACAACCGGATGTTACAGTAGGAAGTGATTCTCGTATGATCACATCTGTCTATCTCTTTCTTACAGACAGAGGAAAGAGGAGTTGGAACAGAGGATGTCGTCTCTCCAGGAGAGCCGGAGAGAACTGATGGTACAACTGGAGCAGCTTATGCTGTTGTTAAAGGTAAAAACTAGTTTGGCTCTCTCTCGTTCTCTTTCTGATGAACACACACGCACAAAAGTGCAGTGGAGTGTAGAACTATATATAGATTTACTCAAAATAACTTGTGTTTTAACGGGGCGGACGAGGACAGAATAATCTGAAATGTATGGAATTAATTTCTTAATAATACAAAATATCAACAGGACTATTACATCCCTGGAGTTTTTACACCGATTTATTACATTTATTTTTATGTATTTCTCATATGACAGCTGATCGTGGTATTTGCCAAGATGGCAATGTTGCTGCTTGGATTTGATTTCAATATGTGGTTTGCTCAGGATCTATGTTGATGATTATTAGTTAGTATAAAGTGCTATAATTTTGTTCACAGGAGCAGGAGCTGAAGCAAGAAGTAAGTCTGAATCCATTGTATTGATAAGGGCTACAAAAATGTGTGCAGTCCACTGATTATCTGTCATTAATGGCCACTAAAACAGACTCAAGCGGCAACGATTGAGACGTGTGTGCGTGTGAATGCATGGTGTGATACACCGAGTCATAACAGATCCCGTAATGGCACGATACCAAACTAACAGGAGGAATCTGTTCACTGTGGTAATGTTATATAAAGTAGGGGACTTTTAAAGCTGACTCTAAACAGGCTCCCTAATTATAATGCTCATTTGTCACTCCTAAACAGATTCGGTTTTATATCACAGATGTGCGAGAGGCATAATTACATTGGTCCTCTGAGGGATTAAACCATTTAAAATAGCAGCATTTCCAAATTGTTTGATTGCTCAACAACTGTAGGCTGCAGCATCCCTTTGTCTTAATTAGACTGCAAGCTTTCACGTTCCACTAGCGGCAGATATTCTGTTACGTGAACAGATTTAATCGGATAATGACTGGTGTTGATTAGATTGTTGCTGAGGAAATGCTGGCTTACATGACTTTCATTGAATGAGTCACAGTCTTGTGGGTTTTTTCTTTACTACAGACTTGACTTGTTTTTGTGCCTCTGTGACAGAACCAGGGCCCAGGCTCGTCCCCTCGCTCCTCTCCGAGCCACTCCATGAGCAGCTCCATCCCCATGCCTGTGCAGTCAACATCCGGCGCCACGACACCCAACCAGACGCCTCAGGACTCTCTCATGGGCCTGGGGGGAGACGTGCAGCAGGCCTTTGCGCAGAGTAAGTGCTTTAAACTCTACACCTTTTCCGTATGACTTAATAATGCTCACTGTCAAGTGGCCTTGTGGTTGGATGCTCAACTGCATGCTAACTAAGAAGTTGTGGCTCGGGAATCTGGCTCTACCCTACCTCAAAGCACTACCACACTGTTACTCTCAGTACTGGTGATCAAGACTGAACCTCTTGTCATACAGCAGCCAGACTGAGACTTGATCGCCAGACTCAGAAAGATTTGAGATTTTTAAATAATTTTATAACTGTTTTTGTGCTTTTCTGATCATAACAGTGTAGTTTTAAAGTAATTACATTTTTCTTGGCTCTGCTTTAGGCTCTAGACGGAACTTGAGAAACGACCTGCTTGTCGCTGCAGACTCCATCACCAGCACTATGTCCTCACTGGTCAAAGAGCTTCACTCTGGTAAACCTCATGTTAACATCCTTTAAGATTTAGCGAGAGATAGTATGACACACTTCATACACAGTTTTTAATACATTAGCTAAAGTGAAAATGAAAGTGAGTGATTATTTGTCATTGTGAACACAGCACAGCACACAGTGCACCATAATATAATGTGACTTCTGCATTTGACCCATCCGTGAAGGAGAAATGGACACCTGATGGGCAGCGCTCATGGAGCAGTACTTGTGGACAGTTCCTTGCTCATGAATACCTCAGTGGTACCTTTACCTGTCCGGGACTTAAATTCTTCCGATCACGGGGTCAACTGTATAGTTGAAGGAACCCCAATAAGATAATGTTTTGCATACAATAACGTTTTGCGTAAGAGTGCCTTTCACAGTTTGTAGATTCTGTTCTTACCTAAGAACAAATCTCAAATCAGAAAACCTTGGTGAATGTCAGAATCTTGGTGAAGACTACCTATCTTGGTGAAGTGGGTTTTACGGCATGCTGTAAACGTCTGTAAACAGTTCAGAGCTTCGTTTAGCTTACAACCATATATCACAGCTTTTTCTCTTGCAATATTCCCTCCAGAGGTTGGATGTGAGAGCGACGGTAGTGCTGGTGCAGAAGGAGAACTGCTTACATCTCCCATGGCAGGACGGCAGCCTGCAGCGTTCAGACGCTCCAAACCACGGTACACAAATCACTGTACACATCAGTAGAGTAAAAGCAAAACTAAATGTAGTTTATTTGAGGCTCTCTGGATGTTCCCAATTCCGATTCCTTTTGTGGACGGTTAAAATGACTCAAATTTGAGAAAAGTGTCCTGACTAATAACATCATTTAAAACGGTATCAGATAATATCTTGCATTGATATATCTCCAAATTCTTACAAAAATATATAATTAAAAATAATATGTTTCTGTTTATTTATAAGATGAAAGATATGCTCTCCCGGGTCCGCTTAGTTAACCAGGTTAACCAGGTTAGATTGTGAGCCAGCAAATACGTATCCTGCAAAGAACGTGTACGGGCAAATGTTTTCACAAGAGGAAATGGGGAGGTTAACGAAACATAAATATTTGATATAAGATTTATTTATAGACTTAACGTGTAGCAGAAACAAGAGAGGTTCTATAAAGCCACCTTGATATTTCAGTCATTCCTTGGTAGTACTGATAGAAAAGTGTTGAGCTACAAGGAACGTTTTACAGTGGTGTAGAAAAGCTGCACTGACTAGAAATGGCCAGTAGATGTCACCATGCACAAGCTAACGTTATGATTCCTCAGCCTCAGACAAAAACATGTTAATAAGAAGCCATTTTCAGCTGCCTAAATTCACCTTAACAACGGAGAAAATGTGACTTTCCATGTGTTTTGTGTTAAACTGGCAGGATGATGAGCGAGGAAGGCTACGAGAACGAACTGGAGCAGCGGCTGGAGAGGGAGCTCAGAATGGAGGAGAAAACTGCAGCTGGAGAAAATCTACATGGTGAACACACACACACACACACAAACTTGTACAGTTATCTTTGTGGGAACATTGCATAGACTCCCATAAATGATTAGATGTATGTCATTCTACAGCTAATTCTAACCCTAACCTTAACCTCAGTAACCACATGCACATCTTTTACCTCTTTTAGTTTCTCAAATAAAACATGCACATTTTCCTCATTTTTCCTCATTGGGACTTCTCAAATGTCCCCACGAAGTCCTAAAAGATACCCGCAATGCAAAAAAAAAAGTGGTACACACACACAATTACACATGGTAGATGTGTACATTGTTTGCACAAAACATTTTCTTAGGTTAAAAATGTGCTTAAGAAAGTTAACACATTTAAACACTGTAATATACAACTGTAGAACTGAAGAAACCCAAGTAAGCTAATGTTTTGCACAAACAAGGAGGCAGAAAATTTGTATAAGAATTCTTTTTGCCATTTTTAGATTCTGTTCTTACCTAAGGACAAACCTAAGAAAACAGAATCTTCATGAAAACTGTGTGAGTGTGTTTTAAGGGCAAATTTCATGTTAAGAAAGGTTTGTAAATGAGGCTCATTGTATCTGTATTAATTATCACACTTTTTTTGCATTTTCCCACAGGTGATTTTACAACGGTGGCTCTGTTTTAGTAGTGATGGTAAGTATTGCGTAATAAAACACTATACCAGGGGTCGGCAACCTCAGGCATGTCAGTGATGGCAGCGGCAGCACACGGCAGCATAATCATTGGCATGCAAGAGGATTTAAAGAAACCTTCAAGTGATTTCTCAGCTACAAGAACCACATGAATCATTGGTTGTTGCACATCCTGCTTATTTAGTCCGATTGACAAAACCACCTCCTGCTCAGTTTCCACGGCAATCACAGTGCTGCAATCCAGTTGCGTTAAGAGATGGCAACCCTAAGAGATAAAAAGGCTAAAATAGGCCAAAAGGTTCAGGTTTGAGGCCTAATGAATAATGACCTTTCCGTTTTCCAGAAAGATCGTGCTGTCGTGCTGTGTGCACATGCTGTTGCAGGGTGTTGGTGGCCTAGTGGTAGGACACTTGACTCTAGACCAAGAGATTGTGGGTTCAAATCCTACCTCTCGCACTATCATCATTGTGTCCCTGAGCAAGACCCTTAACCCCAAGTTGCTCTCAGGAGCTCTGGATAACAGCTTCTGCTAAAAGGCATAAATGTAAATTATGTCTTGAAAATATGGTTTAACAAACTTCCAGTGTATAATATCATTGTGAGACAAAAATAAGTCACTTGATGGATATCTATACTGGAGATGCCATCTCTGGAATGTTGCTTTAGTCAAGTCAGATAATTTGTCATTTCGAACACACTATATCACAGCACACCACAGCGTAATGTGACTTCTGCATTTGACCCATCTGCGAAGGAGCAGTGAGCAGCTGATACACAGCACCCTGATAGATGTGGTTGGGGATGGTACTTGCTCATGAGTACCTCAGTGGTGCCTTTACCGGTCCAGGATTCGAACTGGTGACCTTCCAATCACAGGGCCAACTCCCTAACCGTTACCCTACTTTCTGCCAACAGTGATCACAGCATCACTGATTGTTGATGTGGTACAATAAATAACAAGCGCATTTCAAATAGACACTTAAGTTCAAAAAGGTTGCCGACCCCTGCACTATACCGTACATTAAAATGAATATTAGTTATTTTCTTGTTAAATAATTCATTATCATTAATTCATATACATTTCCTTTTTGTAATTTTAAAGTACCGTTAGTAATAATACATTTTTGACTGAACAAATTTCTGCCTAAAACTAACTCTCAACCGTTTCCATCTTGTCTTGCAAATGTGTTCTAAATTGGTCAGGGTTTAGATTGTATACCTAAAGTGAGAATTTGTTTCTGTTCTACAAGCAGGAGCAGCTCTGTCCAGCTCATCCGTCAGGAAAACACAGTGCACACCTGCTGACTCGCACTAAGCACCACTTCTGTACAGACAGAAGTGTCTTTATTAGTTTTACAAAATGTTTCCAGAAAATACTGTGAGAACTCAGAGATTATGACAGCCGTCTACACCACCACTAGTGCCATAAACTGTGACATGGACATTTTATTCTTGTTGTTGTGACTTTGTGCTTATTTCCTTTATGACTTTAAGTACTGTATTTTGGGAAGTGGAGGGCAAATCGGGCTCGACAAAGCTGCTATCTCTACAAATAGCCTTCAGATCTGTCTTCACACTGAAAAAAAAAACCCTGGCCAGGTTTGCCCTCCTTCTCCATCCTGCAGTGTCGCATCACACATTAGATCTTAGGTTTATCTGGTGGTTTGCTTTTCATTTTAGGCGCAACGTCATGCTGGAGCGTTGAAATTCCAAATAATGACACTGCCTTAGTAGATCAGGTGAACTCCTAAAAATGACACTGGTTTTAGAATTTAAAGTGTGTTGTGAAGGAAAACTTTTTAGCTTTGGAGTCTTGTTGATCGCCGTGCCATTTTACACTGGAATTTTTTTTTTTGCCTTTTTTGAGAAAATGCCACCTTGCTATTGTTGATACTCCTCGCTGAGAAATTAGATAATGATTACGAACATTCTTAAACAATAACTGTCAACGTTATTTGAACAAATTATTATGTAAAAACAAAAATATGTAATTTTAGATATTGCTTATCAGGTTCTGGATTCAAGTAGAAATTCTGTTCATTTAATTAAGTAATATTATATGTTTATATTTCTTTCCAGGAAAGGTCTGGTCCTGTGTATCAGTCATTCACAATATAATTTGCTAGACACACTCAGGTGTGAGAACACTCCTGCTTTTACATAATTGGCATCATTTTTATGGTTTGAATGATCATAGTTAATCTTAATTGCATTTCTTTTAAAGACATATAAATAGAACACTGATGGCAGTTGTTGCTGATAAATGAATATATTATAAGCTTGTTAGTTTCTGAATTTGGAGTCACCAGAAGGATTTATATTTAAAGTAGATGGCCGAGCGTTTAGAAAGAGCACGATACAGTCAGACAATAGAAGTGTAAAGCAGATTAGCTCCTTTAATCACGTCATGTGCTACATAAACTATTCGCCTTTTTCGTGTGCATTGGTCGCCCACTTTCTCAGCCAAGCAGCTGCTTCTACCATCTTACTCCACTCCCTGTAAACCAGTGTACCGCTCACTCCTTTGTGAAAATGCTGTATATCCAGTGTTTGGATCTGGTTTGTTACATTTTGCATGGTGCAAAGCAAAATAAAGAGATTACATTGTACAAGTACTAGTGTCTCAGAGCATAAATGGTTAATATCTCCCTCTCTCTCTGTCACACACACAAGGCAACACACTATGATAAACTCTTTTCCACTCATTTTCTCATACACACAGACCCAGAAATATCATCTATCAATGACAGAAAAAGAACAAAATATGCATTGTTCATAGAATAAACTGATACAATTTTGCTAGTATGTCTATGATTATATATAAACCCATTTTGATATACAGTGTAAAGAAATTACCTCCAACATGAATAGTAACACTCCATGGTGCCTGCACCAGCTTGCCGTGTCTAGTGTGGCTGAGGCTTACATTTACATTTAGGGCATTTATCAGACTCTTATGCAGAGCAACTTCCATTTCCTTACAAAGAAAGTCTTCCTGAAGCAACTTCAGGAGCTGTGATGCACATGTAGACAACCGATCACAATCACTATCCTTTTGCTTTGCCCCACCATCAAACGTTAACTCCAGTTCCTTTGGTGGATATGGAATACTCTTAAAAAGATACTTCAGCATCTTGCTTTGGTTTCTCCCTCAACTTTTTGTCAGCTACCTATAGCATCTGGCTGGGCAAACAAAGCAGCTCAGTGGTAAAGAAGTTGGATTAACAGTATGTTCAGCCCAAAACATGTGGGTTCGAATTCAGTCAGCATCATAGATTTGGGGCACAGCAGTCTAAGGGACTGAAAGGGAAATAAGATTTAAGATAGGGTGAGAAGATTTAAGTTTGTGAAA
Organism: Distichodus sexfasciatus; assembly: GCA_032718565.1. Classification (NCBI taxonomy): domain Eukaryota; kingdom Metazoa; phylum Chordata; class Actinopteri; order Characiformes; family Distichodontidae; genus Distichodus; species Distichodus sexfasciatus. The sequence continues at coordinate 269,403 of JAVGVS010000104.1, read as the reverse complement.
AAGAGGACACTTGGCAGCAACCCAGGGGTTGGACGGGCGGTAAAGTTGCGGGGGGAGGGGATGTACAGTGGAGCTGCATGTGGCACCATGGCCATGTGAGTAGGGGAAGGCGAAACTAGTTACTTTGTCCTCACCCTACTACTTCCACCCAATTTTCTGAAAGCCTTACTGCATAAATTGAGGCAAAGTGAGTAGAGGGAGGGCAAAATAAATAGTTTGGGAAAGGACCACGGAAACGCAACACAAATCCAATGTAAGATTGTTTGAGGCAGAATGAAATCCCGGATGATTTTAGGTGCCTGGCCGGGCACATTTTTTAGGTCTTAAAAAGAGGACATGTCCGGCGGAAAGAGGACGCCTGGTCACCCTGTTTAAGATGGGGATTTGAATACCAGGAACCACCCTTGCGCCCAAGTTGCTTGAGGGAAACTGTCCTTGTAATTAGGAAATGGAAGCTGCTCTGGATATGAGTATCTGCTAAATTCCATAAATAGAAATGGTCAGTATTGACACTTCATGAATACCTCAAGTCTCTTTGTTTCCACTGGTGTGTGTGTGTGTGTGTGTGTGGCTTGAAACAGTCTTCATGTAGTAGTCTGAGATCAAGGCGTGGCCCCCTTAGGACAAAGCCTTTTGATGTGAGCTCCGCCTTGATCAATGCCTGATGTTTAAACTGTGGCAAAAAATTTCAATCTCTCATTTCTGATGTTTTCAAACGGATCATTGTAGTGTGTTTTCAAAACTGAACCGCAATGTCGCTGATATACATTACAGCAATATATAAGCTGTGCACTAGTTGGTCGAAATACAGCTAAGAATGGGGGGAAAGGCCACGCGTTCACATTCAACAATCGCCAGATTCATGACTGCTGCTCTTTACGTTGAGAGAGGCTTTACATGTAGCGCTGCTGCTCTAAGCGTGACTTCCTCCAGAGGGCGCTCCCGAGAGAGTCCACAAATGAACGCGACGATATGGGTCGTTACGATGTCATAGCGTACTTTTACTTCATTTGCATGCGCATCGTAAAGCATTTTCAAAGACAATTTCTCACTGGCACTTATTTAACAATGCGTCAACATAATAGACTCTTTTAATCGAAGGAATTTGAATCGACGCGAGTAAAGGTTGTAACTAAATACGAAGACACCCCCCCTTTAAACAACGGTATTCAAAAAAGTCACATCTTTTTAATTCCAGAGAAAAACCAAACCCTCGCAGGGTTTGTTTTATCGCCGCAAATTCAAGAATAACCCTGGTTTTTTAGTCAAATTCGTCCCAGTGATAAGAAAAAAAGTCACGCTGATACCATAAATTAATAACAAATACCATAAATGTAACGTCTAATTAATTCTCTCTGTTTCATGCACTCACAGGCCTTATCTAGTGTGGAGTACACTAACGACCGAAAAGTTTTTCTGACCTACGTAGCAAATAAATCTGGTTGTGATTCTCATTATTAGAGCCATATCTGAGACTTCTTCGCGGTGGTGGACTAGCGGTTGCTTGCGGTTTTGCAGCGAATTTCGCGTAACTCTATAGGAGTGGACTGGCTCGCGCCGCTGTCGGCGGCCAGCACGTGTCATTTGACGTGCGAGCACTACGCTGGGCGGGCGCGCGCGCGGGTGTGGCGCGGAGGCGAGGCGCATCTGGGCAGCGGAGAGGAGTTGGGTTTTTACGGGTGAGTCCAGGCTGATCCGAGGCGTCTGTCACATTTCTGCCGTTTTTTTCGTGCCGTGTGCACCGGGGAGCGCGCTGTAGCTTCCCACCGCACGGTCGATCTCGTGTTAAACCGCTCCGTTTCCTCACCGAACCTGTTAAACGCGTCCACTTTAGCCTGTTAGCCGTACTAGCCGAGCACCAGCTGTTCCCGGTCATCTCTGTAGTGATTTGCTGGCGTCATGGTCAGCGTCACTACTTATTATTAATAAAAGAATGATGTTATAATCTATTCTTTTTGTGTGATGACGGGTTTTTTTTCCCCCTTTTGGCTGGAAGCTGTTAACTAATTTACTGATTTGTCTTTACTTCCTGTGAGTAGATCTGTTCGATTTATCGTTTCAGAACCGACGTTGCCATAACTGTTTTGTTGCTTGAGTAAAGGTGCTAAAGTAATTGATTTAAACAACACGAATACTCTTAATGTTAGTTAATCTGATCCACTGTTTCAGTGACAGCATCGTGATGTGCGCATGTGCAATAGTCACACTGCCGGAGGTGCGAAATAATTTAAGACAGATTAAATCAAACATCTCATGCTACAGTTTATTGGCCCTGTTCTCACTTTCCGTGACTGATCTACACGAGAAGTATATCTGATATAACATCACTGATATAAGTGTATTGATGAAGGATGGTTCATTCTCTTAAAGGTTGTTTTTGCCCATTAATTATTTATTTTTTTTAATGTAGATGCACTCCTTTCTTTTCAAAATAGCTTTGCATTGCAGGGAAAATTTATTGCCTTGCATTTGTCCTCTATCGTGCAACCCTATTTGTGTTTCCCTTGCTAATGGACTGTGTGATATAAGGTTAAGACTAATTAAGATTGGTGCAGTATGATCTTTGTTTTGGTATTTTAGTTCTAACATTAACATTTAATAGATTAGATCAAATTGGAAGCAGATTGTAATAATGCTGATAAAAGGATGTTAAAGCACAAAAGGCTCCAGAACTGAGTGGTACAGAGTGTGTATGAAGAGTGTTCTGAATGTTAATGATGCCCTGTGTGGGTTAGTGAGTGATGTAAACTGAGTGTTATGTTGTAATTAGTTTTTATCTTTCTAAACAACAATACAAATGAACTTAAAGTGTTGCATTATAACATGTTGCTTCTGGAACCACATTCTAAATATTTTATCACATTTACCTTGTTCTGTTTATGAGCATAAACTAATGGTGTATATTGTACCTTGTACTTATTCTTAAGTTAGATTCCATACAGGCTAGTTGATTCCAGTAAAAATGAAAACGTGCTAAAATACTATCCACTATTATATATGACATCAGCACCACTTTAAATGCTGTTGATATTTAAGATGGTTAGCCATTATAAGATATATGTGACACAGTTATAAAGTTAAGTGCTTTAATTTGCTTAATACAAATTCAAAAATTCTTTGAATTGCAAAAGGGATGAGAAGCAGACTATAGCGTGAATCATGTTGCCACAAAGCAATTTTAACAAATAGCATTTTGTAGCGGTAGTTGCGTAAAAGCGTGAAGGTGGTGGTATCACCTCTTCAGTAACAGTTTCTAAAATAAATAAAATTAGGATGCAAAGTGTAAAAAAAATGACTGTTGTCTTATGACCAAAATCTCTTGACCAAATCTATGACCAAATTATGTCATTTCATATCCCAGTAACTGCAGTGTATATATCACAATATAGGACATTTCCTGTAAATTCAATGCAACTTTCGCAAGCAAAATCTTGTGTCTGGGCGCACACTCCGTCATGGTCAAATGGAACACCAAATATGCCACAATTCCCCTGTATTTTTATATAGTTAAACACCTGTTTTACGCCAATGTATTTGCCAAAAATTCATTTTTTTTTTGATGCTTTAATATATATTTTACCCTGTTGAAAATGCCACTTTTTGTGGTGACTAAAAGTGGTCAAATATTGTAGTGACTAGTGGTCAAATGTTGCTTTTTACGCTGTAAAATGACTGTAAAAGCGGCACTTTTAAACAGTGCTCTTAAGTGCAAATATAACTCCATAGTGCAAACCGCCTTCCAAATGATGAAAAAATATTACAACAAACTGTTTATTTTGCCTCCATGAAATAAGTGAGAAAAGTATAATATGAAATGATAAACATTTTAATTTCATCAGCTGGTATTTTTGGTCAGTGTTAAAGTACAGTTTATCAGATACTAGTAGACCACTGGCTTAAACAACAGTCCATAACTTTTTTGGTGAAATATAGTTAAAATTTTCACAGTTAATGTAACCGTTTCAAAATATGTTTATTACACGGTTATGTAACATGTAATACTGAAGCTTACTGCAAGTTTTACTTAAACTGTTACAAAGCATTATTTAGTACTTGGTAAATTATGTCAGAACTGGGATCAGCCAGAAAGTACTATCGAAAAGTGTATTGGGAAGTATTGGTATCAGTATTGAAAAAATTCTAACAATAGCCATACCTAATCACATCACACTGTTGGATTTCTGCACTTTGGCCTACAATAGCTGATAAGTCTTTTGGTCACTGCACAGTTGCTGATAGCGGGAGTGAAGATTAGTTAAAGCCATCTGAGGCAAAGTTGTCTATACAGTAATTGTCTTTATGTAAATGATAGGATAACTGTACTTAGGTATTGTGCTAACTAGAGCTGAAACGATTATTCGAATAACTTGAATAATTAAATTACAAAAAAATGGTTGAGGCAATTTTTCTAGAATCAAAGCTTTGTTTACTTATTTTCACTCGCTAGAGTGTGCGGCGCTTGTGTTTTACACGGACTCTTATTAATGATGCACATTTTCAGTAACGCGATCAAGACAAGACCTGATCCCTCTGTATGTGAAAGTATTTGTGAGATTTTCCGTGCACAAACCAGAAGTAAATGCATAAAAACGTGTATATGATGTAAATGTGCACCATTTGTGAGCGTGTGCATGAGCGCCATTACTCGCTAAAACGTCTCCAGTTAAGTCAAAACGTCCCCTTTGTTACAGACAAAACGCATATTTTATTATAAATAACCACAACAACCATCGTTCTACTCACAATACAGCCGTTTATTGAGATTTTTCCCATAGGTTTCCATAGTTTATGGGGGATTGTGAGAAATGTAGTTCTCTTTCAGAAAGCCAAAACCAGCTCATTTTATAGGCCAAACTGGTTCAAAATGACCCAAAACTTCAGTAGTGTAATCAGTAGGAAAAATGAAATATAGAACATTTATTCATCAAAAAAATATTCTATATTCTGATGGATACCATAAAGAAGTGTTTCTGCAATAGAATGTTAAGCCGTAGAATGCATAACAAAAACTCCGCAACTTAGCAATAAAACAATGATCTTGCTATTTCTAGTAGGTATGTCTACAGTTTCAGCACTTATTTTACATAAAGCTAAAAACACTAAACATTTCTACAGGCGCAAGTGAGTTTTCATCAGGAATGTGCTGATTTCATAATTGTGTCAGTATTTACACGTCAAACTATGACAAATTTGAGTAGTGCAGGACGTCCTGAATACAACAACATAAAGTGTTTATGGCTAACCTATACTCACACACTAGAATAAGCCTAAAAACAAAGATATTGTCTATTTTCTGTTTTAAAAAAAAGAATTTCTCCGAATACTCGATTAATCGAAATCGATAGAATACTTGATTACAAAAAGAATCGATAGTTGCAGCTCTAGCGATAACTTATACTTTATGAGGAAAGGCTAAAGTAAACGAGGAAAAGTTTTGGTTAAAATCTTTTGGTGAACTCATAATAATGGACCTTCAGCCGTGGAGTTTTCTGCCTAATGTTAACCCCCGCAAGAATAAATAATTCCATTTGTAGAGTAATGCAGTATTGACATTAATATTTAAAGTGTATGGGATTTGTTTTCACCATAGTGTGTGATCTTCACTTATTAATTGCTACAATACTACCTTTGTACTACTGCAACTGTAGCAGGCAAATATGTACAGTATATGCAAATGTCAGTTGGCAAACTGTTGAGGTGATGATTAAGTCTAGCCAGTATAATACAATGAAAGCGGCTGAGTACCGTACTAACCAGGACTGAAAACTGGTTTTATTGGTGCATTCCATTTTTGAGTATATGATGACTCCCATGTCAAATAGCTGAGCTGGAAGGAGATTTGTGTACCATAATAACAATTCAAAGCCTAAAGAAGAAATAACTGTGAAGGAAACAAAACATGTAATTTCAACAACAGCAATATTATATGTGTGAATAGTTAGTAACCTTATGGAGTTTGCAAAAAAACCTTCAGGATTCCATGAGCAATTGAAAATTGCATCTCTGTGGGTCGGCTACAAGCAAGCTAATAGACTTAATCTAATCAACTTTATCTAGTTTAAAGTACACTCAAGAAAATGTCTAAATTGCCTGTGAAGCTGGCTCTGTGATGGTAAATTGGTTCATTTTTGCAAGAGTAGAAGTTACTTTTACCCATCACTTAAAAATAATGACTGTCTCACCGTACTATGTATGAATGAACATAAAACATTAGAAGTGTATTGAAGTAATGCAAACAGAAGTGAGGCAGTTTGTGATACACCAGTACAACCAGCATATCTTATAAGAAAATATCTAAATGTATAGTAAGTAGTCATAAACGGACAGTAAAGCAGTAAGAAAGTGTCTACTGGGTGTACAGCACTGTTTCGTCTAAATTCAGAGGAAACTTTCATTTCAGTGGACCCAGTTAAGGTTTGTAGCCGTACCAGTGTAAAGAATATTCCTGTCTGAGGAAGGATGAAATACAAAGATAGTATGCTGCATATGGTGCACGCAGTCAAAAAATCAGAGCATCGTTATCCTGCTCAGTGAACTTAACTGTAATGGCCAGTTTTAGTTATTGGGGTGTTGCTACAACTCCCCCTAATTTACATATATGGAGGAAATAAGAGAGCAGATTTCTGCTCCCTTCAGTGTGCCTGATGTTTGTGTTGCTACAGTAACAACCTAACAATGACACAATGCGCCGTAATAGACGTGTAGTACACACAGTGTGCGTTGTGCGACCCCTACCGAAAAGCATCAGTATTGCACATTCGGCCTGCAGTAAGAAACTGCTATAATACTGAAATATTCCCCTCTAAAAACATAATCAAGAAAGAGGATCGCGTCGAGGACGATCTCCGCGATGGAAACATACTGACGTCGAGTGTTTTAAGTCATTTTTAGAAGGTTTTTTGGGGGACCGTGGTTTAGTCGCCACTCCCATGGTCACGTGAGCGCGTAGTCGGAGACTCGCCCCGAATAAAAGCGAGCCGAGGCGCGGCAGAAGCGGAGCGTTGTGCGCGGTGTTTGTCCTCCTTTCCTCGTCCGGAGCGAGCAGGCGAAACTGTTCCAGCTCACAGACCCAATGCCAGGTCCCACTCAAGCACTGTCCCCCAACGGAGAGAACAACAACGACATCCTTCAGGACAATGGAACCAATATCATTCCGTACAGAAAAAACACAGTGCGGGGGGAGCGCGCCTACAGGTAACGCACGCGCCCAGTGTCAGATTAGACGCAAATCTTAAAGCTTGAACTTCAAATTCTATTTCTCCATTTTATATTCATGTGCAACCACGCCTTTTGCATGACTAGGTTTTGAGAAAAAAAAAACCGTGTAGTGCCCTATTCGTCTTATTCTCCTCATGCATCTCGTCTTAAGCATACTCCTAACCCAATAACGGTGCGGTGATTTAGTCATAAAATTCTATTCATCACCTCGCAAAAGACTTGGTTACTGCTTTAACGCCCCATTCAGACGTTATGCTAGATGTTTGCATTGTTAATTAAGGCGTAATTCTAAAACAGTCCGTCATGCCGTGACACTGACAGCTAAACTGCGGGGTTGTAATCCAAAAATCCCGGCAACGTTAGCTGCCGTTCCATTTAGCGCCTATGGCGCAATTTTCCGGCCTCGTTTCTTTGGACTAAAACGTTGCACTTTTTCATATGTGGCGAATGTTAACCCAGCAATGTTGTCATTTAAACCTGTAATCACAGACAGGGTGGTCCGATTGGGGTTAACGCACTATAAATGTGTGAAATCTGGCCGTTAGCATAGCGGCTATCCGGTTTTTGTCCTCGTCTCTCAGGAAGCCGATCCGAAGCTCTATTTTTTTTGAATTTCGGCCCCTTTCCGCTACCACAAAATACTAGGTTAAATCTTCGCTCTCAGTCTTTCATCTTTAAGTGATTAAGATGCACGTTTTTTGTTGTAAATATAGCCGCCTTTAATCACTTTTTTTTTTTCTGTTGGAGCCCGAGTGTAGGCCACTGACCAAAACCTTTTATCTATAAAGCCCGGACACTAATCTAATTAACGGCAAGACGCTTGCTTTGTGAGTTTCGGGGTTAAATTTGTCCTCAAACGGATTAAAAGATACTTGAGCACGATTTGTGGATGTTCTTGAGACCTTTATTAAATGCGAATTGCTTGTTTACACTGTGCTGTTTGTGGTAAATTTGCGTCTGTTTTGTAGTTGAATGAGAGTTGCTTGAACGTTGTCCTCATAGGCGAGCACTATACAAATTTGTGGAACTGCAGGTTTTTTTTTTTTTTTTTTTTTTTAATTCTGGGGTAGTTTCATGTTCAGATACCTGAACATGAACATCAGTTCAAGGACATGATCAGACTCTGTTCTTGAAATGCTCCTCCATTCATCACAGGATGAAAATGGGATCCTGTGGGATTTGATCTGCAGCTGTGGGTTTATAGGAGCTGGTACTGTTCCATATTGCAGCAGCTCATATGAACCTGAGATCATCAAAACCAGGAGCAGTTTAATACTTTAGTTTAAGTATAATTACAGTTGGAATTCAGTTTGGAGTCTTTCTAATATATTTATAAATTATTTATAGATTATTAAACAAAGACTGATTTTGGAAATACAGACACTGCAAGACATTTTTTCTGCAATACATATTGCAATATGAAAAATAGAGGAGCCTTTTACGCACCTGCAGTAAACACTTAATTAGAAATCCTAATTAGAAAACTCTAGAATGAGTGGAATGATTTTGTGAGTGCATCAGCTTAAAGAATGAAAATTATATTAAAGAAGGCAAAAAAAACAACTTTTTACTATGAAGACTTTTTAGTGTATTATTAAATTTGTCTTAACATTGCATATCCTGAATGCCGAAACAGTATTTTTTGCTGCTTAGTCAGAGGTGTTAATATCTTGGTGAAATTACCTTAAAATAAAAGACCTTAGTGACTTTATCTGGTGGGTGTTGACTGTAAAGTCAATTAAGTGTAACTTACCACAACTGGGAGAAACCCCAGTCAGCACATCTTTCTTTGATAAAATCATTATAACTCAAAACAATGTAAGAAAGGTGTGTAAGGTAACTGTGGTAGTGTGTATAACGTTTAGAATTTGCATAAACAAAATGTTCATGCCCAGACATGTTCTACTGATGGCTTTGTTTATTTATTGCTTTATATTTGTTTTACCTTAAAAAAAAAAAAGTTTTTCTACGAAAAAAATTGCTTTCTACAAAGAGTATCTTAGTCCAGCTTTTGGTTAACACCTACCAAAATTGTGCTGATATACAGTGTGAGAGATCAAGCTTAGACTAATATTTACTGAGCAGGAATGAAACTACTTAACACCTTGTTGTTGTGTTTGACCAATAAGACAGTTTTATTACAGTTTTTTGAACTAGTTACTGTTACAGTTTATAAAGTGGCTTCTGTGTTATTTTTATCAAGTCCAAATCTGTTTTAATATATTTTTGAAAATCTTATTTGCAGAGAGTGACATCTTATTGACCCGGAGATGCAGGTTTAATTTATTGAGTTGAGATGAGTATAGTCTGACTTCTGGAGCTCAAGTCAATTCGGTTGAATTGAATTCAAGTCCATTATTTGTTCAGAGTTTTTTATACAGTACTCTTTGACCGGAAAGCTTTAAGGAAATTTCTGGTCTGACCCCAAAGCACAGGATGACTATGGAAAATAAATCTGCTCTGAAGAAGAATGAGGAACAATCCCTGACTCCCATCCACATCTGTACAATTGTGCATTCTTTATCTTGTTTACATTGATTCTGTGCAAATAATATTTTTCCTGTGTTGTTTCTAGCTGGGGCATGGCGGTCAACGTGTATTCTACCTCAATCACCCAGGAGACTATGAGCAGGCATGACATCACGGCCTGGGTGAACGATCTGCTCTGCCTAAATTACACGAAAGTGGAGCAGTTGTCTTCAGGTAAGTTCAGATTTATGCTTAAATTTGGCACGAAATATTACTGGGGTATAAAGGTATTATATACAGGGTCTAATGATGGCCCTCTCTATTTTTGTGAAAGTATTGATAAATAAATTCTTTATGAAAAGTCTTGTACATGAGTATGATATTTCTCATTTATGTTATGGACAGGGCAGCCCAAAAATATTGTATTATTTAAAAGTTATTTCCTGAAACATTTTGTCTCACTTTATTTAGCAGAATTTACTAGGAACATGACTGGAAGTCCATTATCACACGTTTTTTGAGTTCTGTGTTTTGTAAAGACAGATAGTTTTAGATTTATTTCTGAATGATTAATTGACAAAAATGATCATTGATTAGCTCAGAGTGTTCTTCAGAGTTAGTTCCCTCTTTTCAAGTCTAATCTAAGTTATAATGAAAGTTAAAACCATGAATGGCAAATGTTTCAAATGGAATGAACGCATGTTGCTATGCGGTTGTATTTGTCGATACTCAACAATGCAGTGTTTCTTGATGGGTTACAGTTGAAACAATGCAGAAGATTATACAAACCAATCTCACAATGTCTGATCTACATGCAATTCTGCCATACTTTTGACTTATGTTGGACAGCTGTAGCTATGTATATTCAAAGACAAATGTAGTGAAGTGTTTTTAACCTAAAACTGTTTATACATCCTCAGATTATTCTCTTTTTCTGTAAGCAGATGTAGATGTCTGCAGCCACCTCTAACCCGACACAATATTATAAATTGTTAATATCCCCTCACACATGGTGTTTTATGAGTGACTGAGCTCCTTTTAATGTTGAATGAGCGCACTGTTGTTATAATTATTAAACACATACAGTTCTTAAAAGTGGCTTATCTTTACCTGAATCACATGTTGTTTGCAAACACAGGGCTGTGGATTTCTTTTGTATGACACACTGCAGCTTTTTAGCTTTGCTTGTCTGTAGTGCAGGTTTGGGTGCCAGGCAGAGAGGGGTATAAAAAGATCTCCACTGTGGAATATCCCTTGGAACGTGACCAATTCCTCCCAGACATAACTCAGATAAGGCAGTCTGCCCAAACGCTATAGGCAGGAAGAGAGAAAGCTTCAGAGAAAACCCATTATGAGATGTTAAGTGATGTTCCAAGAGTGGTACGATTTACAGTGATTCATATTGCGCTTGGGTGGCATGGCAAATGTTTCTCTCCAACCTTGTTTAGTTAATTACGATGTGTATAAATATTTGGCGTGCTCCATAACCTACCGGCTTGATAACACCCTGGCCTTATGTCCAGAAAAATGTTGCACACACACAAATCCATGTTTTTAATTAAGACTGAGTGAAGCTAAAGGTAATATAATGTGATGGAACAACATTGCCAAGCTTTATTAAAGACCCAGAGTTAAAACTGGTGCACCATTGATGGCCCTTTACTTCTGCTGTATCAGTAACATTATAGTCAAAATAGGTCATAGATTACCCATCTTCTCCTCTGCTTACTCTCTTTCTCCTCTCCTCTCCTCTTCCCTGTTGTCATCTCTTCTCAGGGGCTGCTTATTGCCAGTTCATGGACATGCTGTTTCCTGGCTGTATCAGTCTTAAGAAGGTGAAGTTTCAGGCCAAGCTTGAGCATGAATACATTCACAATTTTAAACTTCTTCAAGCTTCTTTCAAGAGGATGAATGTGGACAAGGTAAGAGGATGACAGTTAGGAACGTGTCTGAAGTAAAATTCGAACCCAAATCGACCTAAACAGATTATTTTCTCTTAAGGAAATAATAATTTGTTCCACAATCCTGCAGATTATACCAGTAGAGAAACTTGTCAAAGGACGATTTCAAGACAACCTGGACTTCATTCAGTGGTTCAAAAAGTTCTTTGATGCCAACTACGATGGTAAGGAGTACGACCCGGTACAGGCGCGACAGGGTCAGGATGCCATTCCTCCTCCTGACCCCGGAGAGCAGATCTTCAACCTGCCAAAGAAATCTCACCACGCAGCCAGCTCACCCACAGCAGGTCACTCTCCTCTTTTGCTTGCCCTTCTGACCTTAATTATCTGACTGTCTGTCTGGTAATAGCCCTGTAATTGTTTCTGGTCATCCACCCCCAAGTTACTAAAACATGATTTTTTGTCAACGGGTGGTTGCATCATCATAACTTTGAGACTAACTCCTAGGTGCATAAACGATACATCAGTACATTGATTCAATGATCAACGAGCTCATAGCATTGATCCAACATGAAAACATGGATCAGAGTGCTTAGCTTAGGGATAAATATGAATAAAAATGATTGATTGTGTTCAGTCAGTATATTATATTGTCTCATATTGATTGCTGACTTCTGAACTGAATCGAATCAAAATTGTATCGTAACAGACTTTTTGACATCATTAGACTTTGCACCGTTGTCCATTGAATTGATATAATATTGTATAGTGATAAAACTTCAGATTTACACCCCTACTAACTGCCATTCCCAACCTTTTTAACCCATGTGTGAACAGGAGCTACTAGATCAGCAGCTTCGACCCCTAAATCGTCCACGTCGACCTCGCGCCCCTCTTCGGCCAAAAAGACGCCTGCGATGTCGTCGCCCCCTGCCAAAGGAGAGAAGGACCTGGAGGCCCAAGTAGCACAGCTTAACGAACAGGTGTACATCAGCAGCCCTATTAACTCATCCTTCTGTTATGTTGATTAACCCATTTCTCAAAAATCTGTCCCAAATCACTAATAACGAGACGTCATATGAAGCTCAGTGAGGGAGTAATGGAAGTGGAACTGGTTGTAGTTTTTGTACTTGTCCTACTGGTGTAGTCCTGCTCCAATTCCCTCTCGTATAATATTATGGTCTGTCCTGGATCTGTGTGTGCAGCTGAACACATTAAAGCTGGCGCTGGAGGGTGTGGAGAAGGAGCGGGACTTTTATTTTGGGAAGCTGAGGGAGGTGGAGGTGCTGTGCCAGGAGCAGGGGCAGGACAACGGGCCCTTCGTGGAGAGACTTATGGAAGTGCTGTACTCCACAGATGAACAGGTCAGTTCTCTCTCCTTCTCCCGTTCCCTCTCCCTCTCTCTCTTTCTGCTCCTCTGTGTTTCTGTGGAGTTCTTGGGAAATATTGCTTTTAGTTAATAAAAGTTTGATGAGATTATGCAACAGCGGGGGGAATTAAAAAAAACAATAGAACTAATTTTGAGTTCTTGATCCCTGTGGTTGCTAAATGTTACATAAGGAAGCTTTTGGAAACCATTTGGAAAATGAACATAATTAAAGTAAGTGTAGCTCCACTTTAATCATGGTTAATGAAGAGAAGCCTTTTGGACTGAAATATGGGTAGAAATTGGTTTGATGGTTGGCTTTAAAGTCAGAAGAAGAAACTGATGTGCGTATGTGTTGTGTGTTGTGTTTTGCTGTGGTGGCTGTTTGTTTGGCCGTCTCTAGGAGGCTGGTGGGGAAGGGGAAGGGGAAGGAGAAGGAGAACACGAGGCCCTGGCACAGGAAGGGGAGGTCCCAGATGACACACAGGATGAGTACTGAGCACCGGCAACTCGCTCGTGTGTTCACACCACACGACACACACACCATACCATTCGTGAATTTATCCCTCAGTCACTTCCCCTTATCAGGTTTTCTCATGTTTTATTTCCCGTTTGAAGATGGCGAAGCGAAAACATCCCAGAATCGCCATTTTTAGTTTTGCTAATTATAACATTTGGCTGAAACTATAAATCCTCTTCCTGTACACACCTCCACGCTGGACAAACACAACGCTACCCATCCGCTTTCACCCCCTTCATACCACACCGGACTCCACCCCAAGGATCCAAAAGCTGAATTAGGATCTAAAGGTTTTCATTTTCTCCACGGTCCCTTTTGCTTTGTGATGTTACAGTTATGAAGGACTCTTGGCCTTCTTTTTGATTTCAGTGGATTGTCAGCTTCATTCTTACTTGTACTGTGCTGTTAAAGTTTAAAAATTGGACATATCAAGCCAAGAATTCGGAAGGAGAGTCTGCAATAAGTCCTATATTCCTGTTCATAATCAGCCTTCCATTGCTTCTGTGTTCTGCATCTGTACCTGATAGTCAACGGTAGCTAAAAAATATTCAGCATTGTTTTTGAAGTGGAAGGATCTGAGAGCGAGCAAGATTGTCAAACAGACCTACTGCTCCCTCTCTGTTTATTATATACAACATATAGGCCTATAGCACTACGCATTTCGGGTAACTTGATGTATCACATTCACAGTTGTAGATCAGTCCGATATTGCAGATAAATAGATAAAAAGAACTCCGTTTCAGACATGTTTATTTTACACTGTCTGGTTATGCCATACTTTATTGTGTTGTTATGTTACGGCCACAATCTGAAGAAAAGCGTGTATATTGAAGCTATTTTTAATATAATTTTAAAGTACAGGTCTTAGCAAAAACTAATGGTCTCTCCACTGAACTATTGGTCAAAAACCCAGTACTCCAGTGCGTTGTATACTGTTTCATGATGTTGCATTTACTTCCATTATTGAACTTCACAGAACAAGTAATTTACTATTGTGTACAATGAAAAGGAATGTAAACATATGTACTGTTAATAATTATAAATAGAAAATGTTTTTTTTTCTCTTGTTATCCCTCGTTATGCATTCCCCTAACTGTGTTGCATGTTTTCATTTTATTTGTGAATAAATTGACCTGCTTTTTACATATTTAATAAAAAGAAATGTTATGTGTTTTTGTATGTTTAACCTGCTATTTTAAATCTCTGGAGAGATGGATGAACTTGCCGTAATAAAAATCTGTCACAAAGGAAGACATGCACTTTTTCCTTAAAACAGGTAATATAGGAATTTAAGCAAGTTTACCAACAATCAGATTAGCTGCAAAATGGATCTTCAATACACAAAAATTCTAAAAAAAAATCATCTGGCTCCTGGCATTAGATTTAAAACCTAAATGCTACATTAAATTTAGCTACAAAATCAAAATGGACAGTCCCTCTGAAGCAATTTGGGGTTACGAGACTTGCTCATGGGCTAAAAGATGATTATGCTGAATGTACTGTATCTAGAGAGAGCCAGACTAGACCCACAACCTCTTGTTCTGTAACTAGGTATCCTACCACATGGCCAGCTTCCTCCCATCAAATGGAATAATTAGTTTGTCATCCCCTTAACCTCTGAAAAAGGTGTATTGTATGTTCTTTATGTGACTCATACTGGAAAAAATGAATCAACTATTCCTCAGGTTGTCAATGTGTTTATCTCTTGATACCACTCTGTCAGGGCACCAGCTGGGTCGCTGCTTCATAACGACTAATAGAAATGTAATGAGTGAGCGATTCCTTACCTCAGTGATTACTAGCTTGGGATATGTATTTTCGTGGCGTATCACAAATCAATTTTGCAAGTCGCTCTGGATACGTAAATGTGATGGCAGTTGGCCCCGTGATCTGGTTGCCGGTAAAGGTACCACTGAGGTACCCATGAGCAAGGTACTGCCCCCAAAGGCTGCCTACTACAAAGCAAATGCGGAGATCACTTTTCGTTGTAGTGCACTGTGGACAGTGCTGTGCTGTGATGTGTTCGCTGTGACAAATACCCACTTAAATACAATCCTATGTAGCAGTACTTCATCAGTTGCTCGCTAGGGTGCAGCAGTGACATGGGGGCGGGGCCAGCGGAAACAGACGATGTAGTGGGCGGGGCCAGCGGAAACAGACGATGTAGTGGGCGGGGCCAGCGGAAACAGACGATGTAGTGGGCGGGGCCAGCGGAAGCAGACGCGGCAGCTCGTGCGCGCGAGGTTACAGTGGCGCTTCCGACAAATTTCATTGTTGGTTCGCTGTCGGCTCTGACTGGATTTCCCTCAAACTAACTGCCATGTGACTAAACAATTACTGCAAAACAGCAAAAATGAATATAATTATCTGAAATAAGAAGTCCTAGTTTAGTGTCAGGCGACACGATGCCCTCTTTTTCAAAGGTAAGTTGTCAGTAAAACAAATACAGCTGTTAAGACAGGGACTAACGAGGGACAAGTTAGACTTTAACGTGTTTAAGTGCCGTTCCCCTCATTGCCGTTCTCTCTCAGCCCCATTTCTATATAAACGCAGCTTCCCCCCCTGATACTACTAAGGTCTGTGTGACAAGATTTTAGATTTGGATAGAAGCTCCGTGCGTGTTTGCAAACTTTATTTTTGCAGTTTGTTATTTACCAGTAAATTTTTTTTTTATTATTGTCGGTGCCACAATATACTTTACAGATATAACAAGTTTGTGTGGTGGTGCTTAATTAATGTCACTTTAAACAGAAGAAGCAAAGAACACACGAAGATAGTTACTTTGCAGCACCTATTTCTTATATAATACCTAATGGGATATTGAAATACTTTAAAACAAATGTCTAAATGAAAAAAATGACTTTTAAATAAACATTGAAGAATGATTGGGTGGTTTGTAGGGGATTGCATCTGCATAGAAAGGGAAAAATATTTTCGAAAAGCAGAAAAAACCCTTTTATTCTGAAGACCTTTTTAAAAAGGTGAACCATCCTTCTTTGATTTTATCCAAGAGCCTTTGAGTGAATTATTTTTATTAGAGATCCCTCTCTCGTAAATTAATTTGAGAAAAGGAGAGCGCCGTGCGTTTTCCTTTTGTATCAGATCACAAAAAAAGTTCTATGTAAAGTGCTACTTTGGTATACCACTGATTTATACCACTGTATTGTATGCTGCTGGCTTTTTAAATTATGTTTACAGGGTAAAAGGAAGTTGAGGGACACAAGATGTGTGCTGTTTCCAGACCATCCCGTAGGAAGCTTTAGCAGGAGGAGACTGTCTGAGCCCTCAAAGGCCACAAAGTCCTGGGAGCGATGTGGCGAGAGCTTTCAGGACTCTGATGTGGTCAAGGTGAGGGATTCGTAAAACACACTGACCCTGTCAGGCCCACATATGTGTGATCACTCTCTCATTTAGATGTGCATGAAAAAGTTCTAATTCTAAAATCACTGTGATCGTCTTCTAGAAGCTCCAGGCAACAGGAAAATCTGGCAGAAGTGTGCAGCGGTTGGTAGAGTCTTCCACCCCAGGTAATTTAGACTTGTTTAGTTGCTTCAGAAGGGAAACAAAAGCACACACTGACATGAAATATAGTCATTGTTTTCAGTGGATACATAGGGGAAAATATGACACTCAGTTCCCCAGAAGTATCTCTCTTGATTCATACTGTATGGTTTTTATCTGTTTTAGGTGTAGACATCTGAGACCTCTGACCTGTATTGATTTATTCAGATGTGTCTGTGTAATGAATACTTACAGTACATTTTGTAGAAGTGTTTAGAAGTATTGATATGTGATAGTCAAAAGACCCATAACCAGTGCAGTATCTTATGTGAATGTGTGTGAGCTACACTGTATGTTAGACTCTCAGTCTAAGTGAGAGAGTCTGATCTAACACTAAGAAGATCATATGGGAAAATATTCTTAGTACACACTTCTAAGTCGTTGTAAGTCATTAATAATAGCTACATATTTTGGGGGGATATACAGTACTGTGCAGAAGTCTTGAGGAATAGCACCAGAATGATACATTAATTTTTTAAGTCTTCTCATTGTAACACATCACTCTGTTCTCCGAGACCATGAATAGAAAATACACAATCACCTTGCATGACAGTTTCTACCTTTTATGTATGTGTGTGTTTGTACAGTGAGGGCTGGTCCAGGAGAGGATGAACTGGTCCACATTGCTTGGAGCACAAGTGAGGAGGAGCAGTCTGATGCTGAAATGCAGCCCCAGCATCCTCTCCCAAGTACTCAAACCACACAGCCGTGCAGACCACAGCGCACTCAGACGGACGTCAGCTTCTCCAACAAATACCTCAGAATGCTCAGTACTGGAGCAGGTACACACATGCTGCTTTAGTTGTCATAGGGGGACTATCACTGCTTTCTTTTAAATATACCTCAGTTAAACTGTTCAGGTAAGCATAAAGTAAATCTATAAAACAACTTGTATTACTATAAAGGCTAAGAGTCTCATGATCAGTTGTGATTATCATGATGCGATCTCGATGCATCATGGTGCATCCCATCCATTTTTCTACATTACCTCATACTGCTATGTTTTCAAATGCAAATGCAATCAGTATTTGGGCTTTGGTGATGTAGTAAAGAGCGGGTATAACCCTTTCTGTAAAGTGATTGTGCGACGAGATCTTGTATCGCAGCTCCCAAAATCTTTAACAGGTGTTGAAGCTCTGCGTTATCAAGTATAGAATATGGCAGTAATTTTTTTGCAATGAAGTCTCCCACAGCCAGGGTTATTTTCTTCCCTTTCCCTTTTTGAGCGGTATTGTAGAAAGAGTCGCATCAGTTCTTGACTGCGCTAGGTTTGCCATTTCTCTCAACCTACCTCTGCTAATTTGTGCCGGGACGTATGTAACGAATGACGGTAGTTAGATGAGACCAGTTACTCTTACATGGAACAGCGTAGTATACATGTTAGCGCTCGTGTACACGGACTGGGCATGGATTGCAGATCAGGCAGCCTTAGTTACTATCGGGATGTTCTTTTTAACTAAAATGTTTATGCAGCAGCCAGAAAATCATCATGCGTTGTCATTATGATCTAATTGATTATGGTCTGCCACTGCATCAATGCAGAATCGTCCACATCTGCATCACAATGCATCAATTAGGCTATGTGATTAATTTCAACAACCCTACAAACACGGACAATAAAGAGACAAGTCAGTCACTAACTCTATATCCGTTTAATATTCATATTAATTCCTGGTTGTTTTCTTGTAGACACAGATGAACTGCCCACTATTGATTCAGAGAGTGAGCATGAGGAGGAAAGTTCTGTCTCCAAGGAGGACATTTCTCATGTGAGTAAATATGCGTCACAGACTGGTTTTGTATGAAATTCATTTGGCACAAATTTTTGACTGGAATGTATTGCCAGTGCCGCCAGAAATTGAGTTTAAAAAAAATGAAGAAGTATAATTTGTGTATCTGTATGATTTAAAATGCAAGAATCAAAAGCCTTCTCACTTAAAACGAACCCAAGTTCGTTGTTTCCCTTGGTTCTGACCTTTTAGGCAGGCGTAAATACATATACCCGAACCAAAAAAGCGTACTGAGACCCAGCTAAAGAGGTGGTCTCAGTTCGGTTCCAAACGAAACTACGGTTTAAGGTGTGAAAGCAGCCCGACCTCCATCCGATCCAGTTGCAAAAAGCATACCTTTTTGGATTTAACAGTCTCCCGTCGTTGCACATTACCGGAAATCATTGTTTGGATAACTACACAACACACACAGACGTGTATAGCCAATGCTAGTAATGAGCCGTGGGTTAACATGGTGCTCCGAGGAGAGCTGTCCTTCACAGCCGTTTTGCAGCACGTCTTCGCCGTCGCAAAATTGCTAGCATTATATTGTAAAACTGACATTGCATCAAATGCTCTTGATGCTCAAACATTTCTGCAAACACATGTAACTGTATAAACCACATCACTATAAGGACAAGGAGAACAGCACGCAAAATCTCCATGATTGTGTACTCTCACTTTGGGATTCACGCTTTCTCCCGCCCAAGACGTTTACAAATTCTGGTCCACTTGCAATGCCTACAATGTGAAAGCGAACAGCACCAAAGAAAAAAAAACCCATTTGATTTGTTCCGGACCAAAGCAGGTGAACTAACGGACTTTACTGGTGTGTATATACCCTAAGGCAGCGTTTCTCAATCCCAGTCCTCGCGGCCCACCGCTCTGCACATATTCGGTATTTCCTGCACTGTCGCACGCTGGTCCTACGTTGCTAATTAGCTAATCAGTAGCATCAGCTGTGCTCCGGGTCGAGAATGTCGAATCTGTGCAGAGCGGTGGTCCGTGAGGACTGGGATTGAGAAACGCTGCCCTAAGGTGCCTATGAGGCACCTCACCTGCACACACACGCGCACACACACTAGGGGGCGCTGTGGCTCCTTATGAACAGTTTTGTCAAACGCTGCCTTACTCAGCACACAAGAATCCTTTAGTTCAGTTTTCAGCTGAATTCTGCATCTGTCCAGTAAATGACGCACTAACACTTTTAATAGAGAGTTGACTGCAAGCCTTAAATGCCTTTTTATATCTGTCTGCTCTATTAAATTTTGTTTTAATGGTTAAACAGTTTTTGTTTAACTAGATGTTTTTTCATGTCTATCTGGCCAAGTAGTTATGTTACTATTTATAACAGGGGTTTTCAACTGGTTCTGTCCCAGCTACCACCACTCACACTAAGCAGTAGTCTGCAGCCCCCTGTGTGGTGTATTTTTTTTAAATAATAATTTTTTCTTTTTAGATATTTGCATTAAATTCATTCTTCATAAAGATGGCCGATGCTCTGGAAATGTTATGAAAAATAAATGAAAAGAAATCGGGTATCGGTGGCATTGGGTCGATCTATGCAGCCGGTCTGTAAACGCTTGCACGCTTGCACAGCCGGTCTGTAAGCTCTCACTCGCAATCCCTGTGTTCCCGATGGTTTTAGCACCACAGGATTAGGGACCGTCACAAAAGTACACAACTGTTTAAAGGAATCATTTTTGAGATGTTATTTTAATAATAAATAATTTAACATATACATATGGCTGTGTAATTATCACATTGTTTTATTTAGGAAACCAATATTTGTCAAGTATTTCCTTAAGCATAACTGAATAGTCTTAGTCATGTATTCAGACATTTTTTGAAGCATTGTTTTCTGTTTAAAAAAGACTCAAAGACTTTATTGGATTTGTATCGTATCGGCAGATATCCAACTTTACAATATGTTTATTTTTAACATTACATCCAAAAATGTGTGGAAATTTGGCGCAGCTAATACGTTGTTGAAACTGATCCAGTTGGTTTTGTTTTAGCTTTTTAGTTCAACACTGTCTGACTGTTATGTTGAAGTGCAAAACATGCGTTTTTAAACTGAGAGACAACCAACACTTTGGTTTTTGTCTGTGGTCATTAGTGCAAATTTACTGTAAGTACACCATACCACTGCTGCATGAAACCGTCAGCACAAAGAACACTGCTGAGTGGCCGTATTTGACTGGTAGAGACCTAGTGGCCTTCACCAGTACCACCCTCGGAATAGGATACTGTAGGATACTGGCTTACAATCCAAGTCCTTCACCACTACCACCCTCAAGCATGACTGCGTAATTAGGATGTAAGTAGCTCTGGATAAGCGCATTTTACATTTTAGAGATAGTGGTGCTCAAATGGTTAGGATACTCACCTCTGGATAAGAGTGTAAATGTAAATGTATAATGTACAAATATATTCAAATGCTGTTAAAGTAAATGAACCAAATTTAAGGTTCTAAACAAATATGAGCTAAATTGAGTATTATGACAAAATGTTCATATCACGAATAGCATAGCACTAATGAGTTCATCTGTGGTGAAACAACTACATTTAAGCAAACTAAAAGCCATTTTGGTGCTTTGGTGTAATCTTGTCTGAGACCATTGTTTTCTTACAGCATAGTTTTT
Organism: Distichodus sexfasciatus; assembly: GCA_032718565.1. NCBI lineage: Eukaryota > Metazoa > Chordata > Actinopteri > Characiformes > Distichodontidae > Distichodus > Distichodus sexfasciatus. The sequence continues at coordinate 247,954 of JAVGVS010000104.1, read as the reverse complement.
TTATTAGGGGTGTAATGATACATCAGTTTACTTCTGTAGGTCAATTCAATGATCATAGTACATGTGGCACTCCATGTGCACTATCTAGTGCTAGAGTTGGGCTCAAGACCACATAAAGCGAGGCCGAGACCATACCAAGACCAGCGTGTGTCGAGACCGAGACAAGACCAAGACTTTGAAGGGCCGAGACCGATACCACGGCAAGGCAAGGCGGAGTCGAGACCAAGACTGGACCAAAGCACGTTTTTCCTATTGATTACTCGGTAACATTATAAAATGGAAATATTTTCCATTTTTATATTTTCTGAGCAATTGAAAATGAAGCAATACTAAAGTTTTGGGTAGTTTTGAGGTGATTTTAAATCATTTTGGCCTATAAAATGAGCTGCTTTTGTCTTTCTGGAAGAGAACTACATTTTTGTGCATGATGGCGTTCCATATTAGAGTCACGAGTGCTAATGCGTGTTTACATCGCGAATAATGTAATTAATGCCTTTTTACGCAATGACTTCGGTTTTGTGCACAGAATTACTCAGTCCGGTAAGTTCAAAGTCTTGTGATTCTGACGGTATGTGTGTGGTTTCTTTAAGTTAAAGGGATTCTGAAGGATTAAAACACCACTTAATAAACAATGCAGATGCCTGCGTCAGTCTCAAAGGGTCAATTTCCCAGTCGGGGATTAATCTTAGTCTAGACTTATCTTTGAGTTTGAATGGTAAATCTCCATTGATACTACAATGTAGTCCAAGACTAGGCTTAATCTACGTTCAGGAAACCAGCCCAAAGAGTTTTAATAGTAATCTTCTCAGAGTTGTTTTCTCGGCTGCTCTCAAAATAAAATCCTCTTTGTCCAAGCCCATGACAAGGCCAAGTAAAAATCATAGCTTCTGCTGTATGTAGTTTACCCCATGCCAATGTTATTCCCCAAAATTATAGTTGACAAAGTAAATTAACACAGAATGGTCATATGGAGTATAGCTCCCCTTTGCTTGTGTATTTTAGACATTTTACCCAAAGTCTTTGGAAACAACTGGTACCAGAATGAGGCGGCCCTTTTAACCCCAAAAACCATGCAGCAAAACCAATGCATAAACTCCTCTAATGGAACACATTCCATAACACTGCATAAAATTGCTGTCAAATGGTGGCTTGGAGTCTTATTTGGGTCTTTAGTTAAGGCTGTGCAGGGAATCAGATATATTTGAAGTCAGTGCCAGAGACAGCTGCGCTGTAGAGCGAGGTGAACACACTCAAGCAAAGCGTAACTGATATTAGATAAGCAGCTAAGAGCCAAGGGTCAGCGTTCAGCAGGCCACGGGCAAGTTGCCATCAGTTATAACACTTTGATCCTGTGCTAATCATCACTGATTTATTGGATTAGAGAACAAAGCTATTGTTAAGTCACTGCTTTTGGTTAAACATCCATGTTGATCTGGGTTAGAAAATACAAACTGGACGTGTTGGATTAGAAAAGAATAGCTTGTAAATCTCAAATCTAGCGTAGTGTGTATATATAGGGGTAAAGAACTGTTGGCCTTGTTTGTCTTAGGTCAGTGATAAGTTTTTTTCTTAAATTTGTTCTTGAAACATTTGAATTTCTCTTGAAACTGTAAAATTGAAGAAAATCCAGTAAACTAATAACAGGTTCTGCACAAACATGCGTGCGATAAAATTTGCGTATGAATGCTGTTCAGCTGTTGTAGATTTGTAACAGTTAGGGAGTTGGCCCCGTAGTTGGAAGGTCATCCGTTCAAGTCCCGCAACAGTAAAGGTACCAATGAGGCTCATGAGCAAGGTGCCATCCCACTGCTCTCTGGGGGCTGTCCACTGCTTCTTCACGGATGGAGGTCACATTTGCAGAGATCACATTTCGTTGTGCTGTGCTGTATAATCACTCACTTTATTAAATAATAATCACACTCACATTGTTGGATGACAGAATCTTTGTGAAAATAGTGTTAGTTTGTTTTAAGAACTGATTTCTTCTTAAATACGGTTGGCCCAGAGACAGGACAAAAATGACATCCATATGAGAATTGTTGAAAATATTGCTCATCAAATAGAACACAAAGTCTCATGTCATCTCTTATTTGCACAGAAACATTTTGATGATGTTTAAAATTCTTGGGATAATTTCGCATGAGTCAAACGTAGAACTCTTGGTAAGATTTGGGGCTCATTTAATCTGGTGTAAAGCTAGCATAACATTGCACAATAAGAAGATCACACCAGCAGTCAAACCCAGTTAGCGAGAACGCACTAATCCGAAGCACACAAGTCCACCTGTCTCTGAATATTTGTATATAGCTGAGGTGACAATAACATTAATTTAGGCAGTGGGCCCTGCCCGCCTTGAAGGTAAAGTTATTACTTTTTAATTTTATGATATTTTCTATATAGCTCTGGATCACAACAGAAGTCATTTAAGGTTGCTGTTCCCATAGAACAGGTCTATACCTTGTCCATTACTTAAAGAAACTTACTGCGCTTATGTTAATTACACAACAGCCTCATTTCTGTCTCCTCATAATCGCACCTTCTGCTCACGGTATCGAGTTCCACCCCGAAGCGTGCGCACACACACACACACACACACACACAGGTGAGCACACTCCCACCAGCGGACAGACAACGCACATCGGAAAATATGTCGCATTAACCAGTTCAGTTCAGTTAAATCTTCCCATTTATTACAGACAAAACTATTTTAGCTGATAAATAACAAAAACAACCAGCGTTCTACTCACAGTACAGCTGTCTACTTGATATTTATTTATTCCCGACGCACGTCCACAGCGCTATTGTGACACGGCTCTCATATAGAACGCCGTTATGGGAAAAATGTACTTCTCTCCTAGAAGTGAGTCAGAAATGAGTTATAGGCCAAAATGAGTCCAAATGTTCCAAATTGGCCAAAACTTCAGTATTTCTTCATTTTCAATTAATCTGATTTTTTTTTCATTCTATAATGTTAGAGAGTAAAAATGCATGATTTGTTATCAGATAATTTTATTCTACTTTCATTTGGTTTCTAAATGGATAAAGAAGTGTTTCCACCTGGCACTAAACTTATTTTTCTTCATAGTACTAAGTCGTGGAATGTCTCTGCATAATAAAAACTCTGAATATGAATGTTTTCATATTCACAGTCTTGTCGAGACATCATTTGGGGAAAAATATAATGGTTGCGGGGGCGGCACGGTGGCGCAGTGGTCGGCGCTGCCGCCTCACAGTGTGAAGATCTTGGGTTCGAACCCCGGGGACGGCCGAAGGGCCTTTCTGTGTGGAGTTTGCATGCTTTCCCCATGTTGGTGTGGGTTTCCTCCGGGTGCTCCAGTTTCCTCCCACAGTCCAGTGGCATGCACTGTATGTTAATTGGCGACTCTAAATTGATCCAGTAATGTGTGAATATGTGTGTGTGTGTGCGTGCCCTGTGGTGTGTTGGCGCCTGCCCAGGTTTGTTCCCCACAGCGATAGGCTCCGGTCCCCCCCACACACACACACAGCACCCCAGTTCGGAAAATGAATGAATGAATTATTAAAATGGTTGCTTTTGGCGCGGAAGATTGTGTAGACTCCTCAAGAATCGATAAGAGAGTTGAACAGGAATTGGATTGATAGGCTGAATCGACAGTGGCATTGATACTGATCAAATCTTATCGATTCCCACCCCTTTGCCTTTGTGTTTGCTCGTTTTCTCTTGTCTTGTATTAAAATTAGCTTCAGAATCTGCAACATTTAAATGCAAGAAATGAGTAGAAAAGAAGAAATAGGGAAGGAACTGGGCAGATACTTTTTTACTGCACTGTAAATCTAGCAGTGTTTTATTGTTGGTGTTTTATATGCACTGAATGCCATCTGTAAGTCCGGGCACTTATCCCGCAAATCATACGATTATCTCCTGCCAGCCCTCCTTCCCCATATGGAAGTTGAGCCCTGCTGTTCCTGCATAGCAAGGAAAGGCCTCTTTTACTATGGCTCTGCCCAGTACACACACACACGCACACGTCCCGCAAAAAACGTGCAAAAAGCGATTTGATAGTGTGTAAAGTTTGTGTACTCCATTCAGGTTTAGTCACTGTAGGGCGAGAGCATTTTTGACCAGTAGCCAGGAACATGGTGTTCTGGAGTGAGACAAGGAAGAACGGAGAGGGTGGGATCGAGCGAGAGGGACGGGAGGAGAGAGGGGGAGGGAGAGAGAAGGAAATACTGGAAGAAACCGATTTGAGGAGGGAAAAAAAAAGAGGAGAGAGGGAGCGAGAGAGCGTGTGTGCAGTGTGACGTCTGCTGGCGGGAGGCCCTGTGGGTGGAAGTTGACAGGGGCCGGCCGGAATGCTGATCGTGCCTCCACATGACACGGAGACAGGCAGCGCGCTGGATTTTTCCACAAGAAACCGGTTCCTTTAACACATCAGCCGTCGTGGTTCTGCCAGCGCATTGAAGCTGTCAAGTTGAAACACATCTGTGACGTACACATACACAAACACACACACACACCTGTCAAACGTGTCCCCTTTCCCACACCTGAATGCTCACTGTTCCGTCTGGGCCCTTTGTGATGGTTGTTTGCCTTTAGCTGAGTCATACATACTTGGGTATTGCTAATTCCCCAAAATGTATGTTTCACCTTTACTATGCTGTTCAGTTTGCTCGCAAACAAAGTTATGCTCTTTGCATTGTTTATGAAGATTTCACACCAAATTTTTGGTTTTCTCTATTTTTTAAGCGAGTGTTTACCTGTCGTCGTGAAAACACCACAGCACAGCACATAGTGCACCACAACGAAATCTGACCTCTGCATTTGACCCATCCGTGAAGGAGAAGTGAACAGCTTTTGGCAGCACCCTGAGAGCAGGACTTGGGGACGGTACCTTGCTTATGAGTTCCTCAGTGATACCTTTACCGGTCCTGGATTCAAACCAGCGACCTTTCGATCACTGGGCCAACTCCCTAACCGTTACTCTACCAACAGCTTCTTGTCACAACAGGCTGTTGTTGTTGTTTTTTTTTCCCATCTATGACTACTGGACTGGACTATCAGTCATTTTATGTGCAAGTATCATATACATAGGCCTGGGCGATATGGCCTAAAAATAATAGTGATATTTTTAAGCTATATTACGATAAACGATATATATAATCTCGATATTTTCTCTTTCTGGGAGAGAACTACATTTCCCACGATTCCCTGTACATGATTTGGAGCCGCGTCACAATAATGTGATGGATGCACGTCCGGAATATCCACTAAAATTATCAGGTAAACAGCTGTATTGTGAGTAGAACACTGGATGCTGTTATTTATCAACTAAAATGTGACCCTCCACGGCAAAACCAGTCGCTTGTCGCAAATTTTCAAAATTGAGTTATGATGTTTTCATGAAAGGGCATAAATCAAATCGATACCTATATCGAATGAATCGGACGACATATGACTGAGATCTCAACATTCAAAGGAGTCGGATTTCTCCTGTCACGGCAAGTGAGAAACGGAGAAATCTGCCTTTGAATTTGACTATCGACGTAGCGCTCACAGACGCTTGGTACAGTCACGGCTACGTTTGTATTTACGGTAGCCTACGCTGCATTCACAGCCACACGGATAGCCTACCTGCGTTAGGTTAACTGAACTCGGGAGACGAAGATGGATTCCGGAGAAATATCTTCACGCTAGTCAACCAGTGGATTTACCGTAAATATTGGAGTAGAGCGGTCAAAACAGAAACTTTTAACATTCTGCTGGAATTGAATTCCTCACCTCAAGAAAGTCACGTTTTTAGGATGGAAAGGGTAAGTTTTTCAGCGCAATTTATTCACAACAGTACAGTATAGACCTTCCACTGTTTCAAAACACTAAAAACAAAAAATCCAAAATTTTACCCCACGCAGCATAAACAGTCTTTTTCTCGGAAACCTCTGTTGCGACAAGCGACTGGTTTTGCTGTGGAGGGTCACATATCTGAGTTTTGTCTGTAATAAAGGCGAAGATCTGACTGAACTGCAGCGTTTTTGGGAGTGATGGCGTTCCACATGAGAGTCGCGAGCGCTCACACACCGTGTGTTTACATCAAGAAGAATCTTATTTACGTGTGCTTGGGCATTTACTTCTGTTTTTGTGCACGGAATAAAAGAACCAGTACTGTTTTTCTTCAGAACCAAGCCGTCCGCTTCCATCTCCAATTAATGCCTGTGAAATAGCAGCATTTATTCACTTCTCTCTGTGCATGCACTTCCGCTGCAGCTACAAAACTGGCGTGCGCCATGGAGAGTTTTCTGTATGGGCGGTGGAGTGAACTGTCCGCTTTGAGAGGGCAGGGAAGTGAAACTCTGAAGGGAAGTACATGTTGTCTGTTCAACATTAACGTGAGGATTTGTACTCGATGGTCACGATATAGACATTTACTACATCGCACGTGGAATAAGCCGAGATACATGTATACACTCATCGTTCATTCCCACCACCACATTGTGGCCTAACTGCAGATTAGCTAGGGCACTAATTCAGAACAGCAAATATTAAATGGGTTTAATATTTACAGCTGAAAATCCTGTATCACGCAACATACAGGATTCTCGAATTCTTCTGTGAAGACAGTTTTAAAAGATCAAAGTCTCGCTCTGCTTTACAGTAAAAACTTATCAGCATTTATCTTTTAACACACTCCACACCTACAGTAAACATTACCACATGTCACATCTTCTCCATTCAGTTGTGAGTGTTGTGATTAAAAATTAGTTGAGGAAATCATAGTTGTTAATATTATCATTTGTAATTTATCGGGGTTCACTTTTCGCGGTGTTTACGTCTGAAAGACTAGAATTGGACTAGAAGTCTTTGCAGCCTTTTGCCCATTTTATTATAAACCAGCTCAGTGAGGTTAAAGGTCACTTGATTGTTCAGGTCTGGCCCTCATCTTTGTCTTTCTTTTAGCTTCCTTATTGTTAAGTTCTCCCAGAGCTTGACGTTATTTCTTAACTACAGTGGAAGCTGTTGGTCAATAACAATGAAACGTAAAAATGTTCAACTTGTATAAATAAGTCTTTTACAGATACGGTGTAAACTTTGTAACATTTTTGTAGGTGTTGTCAAATGCTTGATAATGTCTTAATATACAGTACTGTGCAAAAGTTTTAGGCAGGTGTGAAAAAATGCTGTAAACAAAGAATGCTTTCAGAAATTTTAGTGTTAATCATTTATTTTCATCAATCAACAAAATGCAGTGAATGAAAGAAAATGTGCTTTCAGTCTTTTGCTCGTTTGAAAATTTGAAGCCACATTCAGAATGAAACCAAAACTTGTTTGCAGGCAGTGGGTGAGATCTCGGACTACTACTCGTCTGATGGTGAGGGGGCTTCAGAGGAGAGCAGCCGCCTGTCCTCCTCCACCGTGGATCCGTCCGAGTCCCGGCAGAGGTCCGTAAGCGAGTGGGTTCGAAATGCCCAGGCCCTGCTTCAGACGCCTCGGAAACAAATAGACCGGTCCTCAAAGACACCTGAAGACTCTGGCAAAAAAAGACGAAAGTTTGAGAGGTATGGGCCAGGGGTTGAGTCAGAATCCTCCTTGCATAAAAACCCTTTCAGGTCCTCTTATTAATCAGCATTGTCATCAACATGCGTTATGCTGTATCAGCTTTACTCTTTGTGGCTTGAGGTGTGAAGATTGTTGCGAGTGAAAAAGGCCACAACATACAACTTGTAAATGAGCGGCATTAAGATAATGGTGTAAGTCTTATTTGAAAGGTAATTACATGGTATAATTATAGTTTTTGTCTCTAATTAAGATGAAAACATTCTAATTTAATCCATAAAAATGGGAAAATTTATTCAAGATAAGCAATGAAGAGGTCATTTTATCACAATTTAGGGGCATCATTAGTCACATCAGCTCTATTGTCTAAACACAGACACATAGACTTAATTTGTTGTGTTATAAATAAATGAGCTAATCTAAAATGTCAGACATTCATATTTCATATGCCACTCATAGTTTTGAACAGCAGATATCATGTTCTGTCTGACTTTCACAGTGTTATCTGATCGGAGTCTGTCACTCTCATTAAAATGACCCTTGGAGTGTGTCCTGATAGTAATTTAGAACGGAGTGTAGTGCTGGTGCATGTTCCCTCTTGGTGGAGCTGTGCTCCTGCTTTAGCTGCTGACCTCTGACCCTGCGTAAATCTCACATCTCAGCCATTCCCCATACTGCGAGCTACTCCGAAAGCAAAACATGTGTCCTGACTCTGATTAAAATAAGCTTTAAGAACCACATCGCTCTGGGTTCGATCCTCGGGTCGGCCGTGGGACCTTTCAATGTGGAATTTGCGCGCTCTCCCCGTGTTTCGCGGGGGTTTCCTCCCACAGTCAGAAAGCGTGCACTGTACATTGATGGGTTACCCCACATTGGCCTCTTACGTGTGAATGGGGGTGTGTTTGTGTGTATGCCCTGTGGTGTGTTGGCGGCTGTCCAGGGTTGCTCTCCGCGTCGCGCTCGGGGTCCCGGGATGGGTTCCGGTCCCTGCGACTAAACGATTCAAATAATGAATGAATGAATCACATCGCTCACTGTGAGTGGAGTTTATTCATAAAGCACATTATCCTACAGCGAGGTTTTTAGTGTCAGTAAAAACTAATACAAGAGTAGCTGAATACAGTCTATAGTAAACAATAAGCATGAGAGAACGCACAGTTATTTACTAAATCAAAAGAAAAGCTAGTTTTGTAACTGATGAATCGGAAGCTGCTCAAAAATATTACTGTTTGTGAGCGTCTTGTCAAGGTAGGCTCCAGTTGAGACACTAGTTACAATCATGAGCACTTGGTTCCAGCAGTGGGCAGCATAAATGCCATTTCCCCATGTTTTGTTTCAGCTGACCGACTGCTGCAGACCCAAGAGATGTTCCAGGTTTATTTTCATCAAACATTTCAGAGATATAATTAGGCCCTAAAACATTGAGGGACTTGTAAACAATGAGTAATACTTTGGATTTGGTTCTGTATCTAACTGGGGGGCACGGCAAAGAGCGAAAATTTGGAGTAATGTGAATGGACTCATTGTTTACACAGATGTGAATGATACAGTTCTCTGAAATTACAGGTTTTTGTCGTGTTTTATGCTGGCCTCAAACTACATGCTAACCTGGGTGTTTTTTAGCCAAATGTATCTTACGTCAGTCGAAATCAATATCCCCTATTGTACGGTGAGGGCATATGATGTTCTTAAATGATCCATATGTAAAGATTACTTTAACGCATCGTAGGGCTGCAACTAACTTTTTTGATTAATCAATTATTAATCGGATAAAGGGGGAGCAAAAAAACTTTCATTTCCTACAGTTTTTAATAAACCAAGCTGTCTGTTTCTAGTTTTCTGTATTTATTTTTCGCTCTCTAACATTATAAAATGGAGAAAGAAAATTCTGATTAATTGAAAATTAAGAATTATTGAAGTTTTGGCCATTTTTAGCCAACTTGGACTCATTTTGGCCTACAACTCATTTTTGACTCGTTTCTGGGAGAGAACTACGTTTTTGCACAAGATGGCGTTCCAGATGAGAGTCGCGTCACAGTAACATGGAGGACACGCGTTGGAATAATCACTAAAAATATCACGTGAATGGCACGTATTGTGAGTAGAACGCTGGTTGTTTTTGTTATTTATCAGCTATAAATGAGTTTTGTCTGTAATAAATGGGACGATTGGACTGAACTGGAACGCTTCAGTGAATGACTTTGAGGGAGTCGTGCTCGCTAACAAACGCAGCGTGTGTGTATTTGTAACGGCAAGGCACAATGTTGGTCTTCCCTATGAGAGTTGTGTGCACTAAAAACAGTGCATGTTTTCACGTTGTGAAAAATGTCATTCATGCGTTTCTACGCGATTACTCCGGTTTTTGCAGCGGCGAGGCACTGGTTCTCGTCTCCTCCTCCTTCTTCTTTAATGGCGGTCGGCATCCAGCTTAATGGCGCTTTACTGCCACTGCTGCTTTGGTTAGCTTACTGTCCCCACATTAGGGGGTAGCCACTGTATGTATGTGTATAATAACCTAGACCCAACTAATCGACAACGCCTATTATCGGCCCGACTGATAATCGGTCGACCCTTATACTGTAGTGTAATGTATTATCAGGCGAGGATTCCCCTTCACAAGACTTCTGTACAAGACATGATATCACACTGTGCGGTAAAGTCTCTTCTGCAGACAGCGTATGGTGAAGACTGTGGTGAAAATCTGTGCTTTCCCATGTGGGTGTGCTGTATGTAGAGGGTTATCAATTGCAATACAATTTATTTGTGAATCTTTCTCTGTAGCGGTGGCCTTGCAGAGAGACTGAATAGACTTCAGTGTCGTCAGAGGTCCGCCGTGAGCTTCTGGAGGCATCAGTCCAGCACTACAACACCTGCAGGTGAGGGAAAGGCTGTGTCCATCCGTGTTTGGCTGATATTAGGGTTAAAGACTGGCCAAGAAGCCTCATAATTATATGTGACTCTGCACGGCAAAACCAGTCGCTTGTCGCAACGGAGGTTTCCGAGAAAAACAACCGTTGTGTGGGGTAAAATTTGGGATTTTTTGTTTGTTTTTTGTTATTGTGAATAAATTTCGCTGAAAAACGTACCCTTTCCACCCTAAAAACGTGACTTTCTTGAGGTGAGGAATTCAATTCCAGCAGAATGTTAAAAGTTTCTGTTTTGACCGCTCTACTTCAATATTTACGGTAAATCCACTGGTTGACTAGCGTGAAGATATTTCTCCGGAATCCATCTCCGTCTCCCGAGTTCAGTTAACCTAACGCAGGTAGGCTATCCGTGTGGCTGTGAATGCAGCGTAGGCTACCGTAAATACAAACGTAGCCGCGACCGCACCAAGCGTCTGTGAGTGCTACGTCAATAGTCAACTTCAAAGGCAGATTTCTCCGTTTCTCACTTGGCGTGACAGGAGAAACCCGACTCCTTTGAATGTTGATATCTCAGTCATATGTCGTCCGATTCATTCGATATAGGTATGGTTCTGAAGCTTGATTTATGTCCTTTCATGAAAACATAATAACTCCATTTCGAGAATTTGCGACAAGTGACTGGTTTTGCCGTGGATGGTCACATATTCATACACTGGTTTTGATCTGAAAAGTAGCAAATATTTTTTGTACAGCTGCGGTACTTCTACAATGCTGGTTATATTGAAAGGATGCATGTAAGAATATGCACTTAATATTCGAAATATTACCATATTTTTTTTGTCATATGTCTGTGGAGGAAAGCATTTTTTTTTCTGCCCGTACGTTGTCAGATGAATGCTGTCAGGCTGCCGTTCGCTGCTCAGCAACACTAACCATGAGCGGTGACAGGAAATTACACGCACGTACCCACGCGCGCGCACACACTCCTCTTTCATTTTTTCATTTCCATGGTATAACGATTTTCTGTCTTCACATTCACCTGGCCTTTATGGGCCTTTGTGCATGTGAATTGGAGGGGAGGAGGAGATGTTAACTCTTAGCCTGGCAGTTGAGGATGGAAAGTGAAAAGAGGTGGTGAGTGCATGGGTGGAAAAGTGAAGTGCCCCACAGGTCAGAGATAAACCCGCAGCAGCAGAGATTGTGTAGGAGGCTGCTTTTCCCACACAGATTATACACAGTCTCTGATTAAGATTTTTTGCAGGTAAAAAAAACTCATTGACATGAGATGTAGTTAGACTCTGGAAAACTTGAAGATGTCTCTCGAAGTGGCCTTACTGCCATACCAGTAGATTTAGTTCTGGGAATAGCCATGAATTTCATAAAACAATGTTCTTTTGGTCACAAAAATTATTTTTTTTACTTTTTATTATTATTTATGTTTCTAATTACAGGTGGAAAATGACTTCAGGCAAATGATGTCACTACTAAGACTAATATGAGAGCTGTTAACAAAAACCTTTTTTATTGTTAACTAATATTTTTTTATTCTTAATCATATCCTTGCTGCATTACTGGATCTTGTTTATAGCCTTGCTGGAAATGCTCATTCCAAAGTTGGGTTGCATGATGACATCAGAAACATAACACACTCAGATGACATTGGTTTTTTTTTTAAAGGCATTGACTTCGGACGGATGCTTAAATTTACCCAATATTTTCAGCCGATATTTAAGGAAAGGTGCCAGGCATGTCCAAAGTCTGAGGTGGGATTTTATTAGCCCAGGGCCTTTTGTCTTAAAATATATGACGTTATTTTGTGCCAAAATTCGTTCGCAAGCTAAATCTCTTGTCTTTGCATGCTCAACTTTGCCTGCAAACGCAATTTTTTAAAACTAACTAAATTGCGTGTTTGCCTCACTTAGCGAATGTGGGCTTGTACATGGGCTGTGTCCTGAGCTGCATATTGCCGCACTTAATAGGATGGTAGGTAAGGCTTACCATACATACTCTTCATACTTTTCTACGCGGCAGCGTGCATCTCAGGAAATAGCCGGGGTTGTGGCTTATTTATTAATATATTACTCCCTCATTTATCTGCATCGGTATCAGCATTGGCAGATATAAGCATGAAAAGTATTGGATATCGGCATCGGCTAATAATTCCCGTATCGTGCATCCCTATCTTAAACCCTTTGACCCATATCTGCTCTGTTATAACGCAGAAAGAGGGGGGAAAAAGTCACATTTTTGAAGAACCTTGACTGAGAGGGTTTGAAAAACATGTTCGGAACAGTCTTATAAAATCAGCTATTACAGAACCATCCGCTAAAGTATGAAGTCCTATAACCAGACTCAGAGTTCAAGTCTGATGGGTGCTTTCAATCCTTTTTTATTCATTAATTAAATCAGTAAATGAGGATTTTTGTAAGTAAGACTAATTAGTGTTAATTGATTTGTGTGTGTGTGTTGCAGAGGTTAGGCCCGGCGTGTTGGTGCTGTGTGTGCGGAGTGTGTGGGAGGTTTGTGGGATGCGGGCCGCACTGTGTGACAGAGCTGCAGAGGGAGAGCCGTGTGTCGCTTTGTTCAGCAGGGAGACGGCCGCTCAGCTGGGCCCCGCTGCGGGAGACACCATCCACGTCTACCCGCCGTGGTAAGAATCTACTTTACACGTTCCGATACAGGACGTTATTTACATGGTTACATTTAATTTCTGGGTTCGAACGTTACTAATAAAATGTGTAGTGGCTTATTAGATGTCTTGGTCGTTTGCTTCAGCTAGTAGTTGTCTAATCCGTAGTGATATCACAATATATTATAACTGTATAATTAATATAATTATTTTGGATCATTAAGAAAGCCACATGTGTCCATATTGGTGTGATTATTGTAATAGCTGTAGCTTCGGGCCAAACTGGCTTTTGATGTCTTTAAACTGAAGTTGCAGTTCTGACGTTGTGCATCATTTAGCAATAGAGCTCTTCAGCTGGGGTGGTCGAGGCCTAGTTTTAGGACACTCACCTACAGACCAAGAGGTCATAGGGTCAAACCCAGCTTTATCCTACATCCAGAACTACCACCACTGGTCCCCGGAGCAAGAACCATAACCCCAAGTTGCCCCCGAGAGGTTGTTCCTGTAAATGGAAAGTTAAAGTCACTCTGGATAAGATCATATAAACATTTCATTAAATGATATCACAGCTAATTGTATGTTTCCAATTATGTGTGAAATAATGGCCAAGTGGTAAGGTGTCGGGTCTCGTAAACCAAGGTCCGTTCCCTGTTTGTGCCATGGTTATACATGGGGTAACGTAAAGGTAACATATCGGTTAGAATTGGGGCCGTGATCGTCACCGGTTCAAGTCCTGGACCGATAAAGGTACCACTGAGGTACTGATGAGCAAAGTAACGTCCCCTGCTCCCTAAGTACTACTCCTTCATGGATGGGTCAAATGCAGAGTTTACATTTTGTTATGGTGTAATGTGTGCTGTGGTGTGTTCAAAATGACAAATAATCACTCACTCACCTATGTGACCCTCCACGGCAAAACCAGTCGCTTGTCGCAAATTTTCAAAATTGAGTTTTCATGAAAGGACATAAATCAACCTTCAAAACGATACCTATATCGAATGAATCGGACGACATATGACTGAGATCTCAACATTCAAAGGAGTCGGGTTTCTCCTGTCACGCCAAGTGAGAAACGGAGAAATCCGCCTCTGAAGTTGACTATCGCCATAGCACTCACAGACGCTTGGTGCGGTCGCGGCTATGTTCGTATTTACAGTAGCCTACGCTGCATCCACAGCCACACGGATAGCCTACCTGCGTTAGGTTAACTGAACTCGGGAGACGAAGATGGATTCTGGAGAAATATCTTCACGCTTTACCGTAAATATTGAAGTAGAGCGGTCAAAACAGAAACTTTTAACATTCTGCTGGAATTGAATTTCTCACCTCAAGAAAGTCACGTTTTTAGGATGGAAAGGGTAAGTTTTTCAGCGAAATTTATTCACAACAGTACAGTATAGACCTTCCACTGTTTCAAAACACTAAAAACAAAAAATCCAAAATTTTACCCCCCGCAACAAAAACGGTCGTTTTTCTCGGAAACCTCCGTTGCGAAGAAGCTTAACTCCAAGTTGTTCCAGTGAGACACTTCCAGGAAATAGGAATTTTGTTGCTCTGTATAAGATCATATTAAATGCTCGTATTTTGTGAAGTGCCACAAAAGCACGTTTCACATTTTGATCATTTTAGTGTAGTTAGGGACCGTTATAGAAATTCAGAACCGCTAATCAACATAACCTTGCCCATGATGATTATTTGGCTTATTTATACAATTTCTGTTAATAATTGTCACAGTGTGTGTTCATGTAGTGCCCCTTAAAACATACTATCGTATGTGTTGTCACATGATAAGGGTGCAGGTCTCTTATTACACATCATATAGAACTGATAATGGTAATGGAAGCTCTTCATAGATGTCAGACCTTTTCTATGGAAATGTGTTTTCATACTCATATATCACCCTGTTTACACACCTGAAATAACTTTTTAAAAGAAGTGATTGTGCATAAATTTTCTGTGCAGTCACTTCCTGTGGTTTTCAATGAGAGCATTCATTAAAAAAAAATGAAAACTTTGGCTCACTTTTCACTGGCATGAAAAGACTGATTGTTTCTTCCTGTTTGGGGCAGTTTTATGGTCCGTGTGCCCAGTCGGGGCACAGTTTATGCAAAAAGTGAATACAATTGGGAACAGTGTAATAAATATAATTGAACACAAGCATTTGATAGAGCGCCAGACCTGCTCTGCCTTCTACACTCATCATAACAGGCGGCTGCGGTCAGTTCTGGTTGCGTTTACACCCCATCCCTCTATGTCAGTGACTTCTTTTTGTTCTGACACCGCTGCCATCTCATCACGGCGTGGCATCCGTCCAGCGGTTGGCACGAGACGAGTGGAAAAAGTAACACCGTGGCTTGCACAGCTCTGATAAGAGGGAGGAACAACGGGAGCCAAGCTCCACTCCGGTTTCGGGGGAGGAGATGCTCAGCCCACGCTGGAGCTACCCGGACCGGCTGGAGTCCAGAGGCCCCCCTCTCTGATTTAATCTCTCTTTCTCTTTTTCTCTGTATCTCTCTCTCTCTCTCTCTCTTCCTCCTTTTCCCTCTCTCCCTCCCATTCTCTCTCTCCCACGCTGTATCCACGTCATTGCTCAGCTCCAGGGAATGGCCTGCATTCCTCTTCCTGGCAGTTCTATGCTCATTTCCAGCAAGCCAGGGGGAAAAAACACAGCTGGATTCTTTTTTCCACTTTCTTTTTCTTGTATTCTGTCTCTCTCTCTCTCTCGCTCTCTGTCGAAGAGCAGCAAATCACAATGCCTAAAACTGAGGAGAAAGAATTGGAAACACATGGAGCACATTGTGTTATTGGCAGGGACTGTCTTTACTACTTTGTGTGTGTGTGTGTGTGTGTGTGTGTGGGAGAGAAGGAGCGTGTGTGGCTTTTTTTTTCGGGTTTTTAGGCTGCGTGTAACTGAAAGCTCATTGGCTCGCTTGACTCTGGAAAGTCCGTCATTTTGACATCAGTTTTGACCTGAAAATCTCCACGCAAGTCATCCATTGATTTGAAATCTGCCACGACTTTATTAGCAGTTTTCCAGAAAAAGACTGAACGATTCTGGAAAACAGATGCTGAGTTTGAACCAGTTTCATTATTCCTAGCAGCTGGTTTCATATTTGATTTCGTAGATTTCTGTCTGTTTAAAGAGGAGCAATGTTAACACTTTTCAACTCGGTGTTAGAATAGAAATAAATCGCCAGTTAGCTTTGTAACGAGCTGTTGGACTCGTTGGTGGTGTAACGGTAGGGTGTTCGCCCCGTGATCAGCAGTTTCGAATCCAGGGCCGGTAGAGTTACCACTGAGGTACTCATGAGCAAGATACCGTCCCCAAGCACTGCTCCCCGGGCGCTGCCCTTGTTAGCTGCCCACTGCTCCTTCACGGATGGGTCAAATGCAGAGGTCACATTTCGTTGTGGTGCACTGTGTGCTGCGATGTGGTGTGTTCACAATGACAAGTAATCACTCACTTAAAAGTGCACTGATTTTCACAATGTTAATATTTTCAGAATGCACAGCATAAGCATATCTGTGTGGCCATGCATCCAGCCTCAAGCATTTTATTCTTAAACGTTACTTTTGTCTCCCAGTCTCAGTGTAAAGTGCTTTTTAGTGCAGTACAAACCAAGAAGCTAAGCAACATTTGGCATTTTTTTTGGCCCGTTTCAGTTTGTTTTGCAGTAATGAATTAAACTTCTGGGGTCGTTATCACACACGTAGGGCAGCTGTCTTGTGCCGAGCGGGCGGAAGACAATGCCATATATGTGTGTGTGTGTTTAAGACACACCCTCACCTGAACTGTCGCACTCTTGACGTCATCAATCACTCTGTTTACTTAAGCACAGCCTTTTCCATGGCCCAGAACAGCCAGTAGAGGCTTATCTACAACCCAGATCAGCTCGCAGTTTGACTTGTTCCCTCAAGCTTGTGTGTTCTACATGTGTCTACATTTATTTATACATATATTCTTTAATTTATATATGAGTAATACTTTTATGTAACGTTGAAGCAAGCTTCTACAGCTTTTTATAATATTTATACTCGACATTTTCAATTTAAAGCAAATTCTAACTAATTATTCCAACAAACATCCTTACAATTGTATTTATTTATTTATTTTTAGCCCACCACCGGCCCCCCCCTCTTCGGAGGACAACTTTATTTTTAACTACAAGTTTTATTTGGACACAGTTCCAAATGATGCAACAATTAGAATATATATGCACAATCCGCTCCAAACTAACATCCACATAGAGGGGAGGACAAAAAAACAAAAACAAAAAAAACAATTGTATTTGAATAAATTTAAAATAATTGAACTAAATTTAAAATAATAGGCCAGTTGGGGAGTTGACTCCGTGGTCAGAAGGTCGCCGGTTCAGGTCCCGGACCAGTAATGGTACCACTGAGGTACTCATGGGGAAGGTACCGTCCCCAGGCACTTGCTGCCTATGTCAGCCCCCCACTGCTCCTTCACAGATGGGTCAAATGCAGAGGTCCTGCATTCGAACCTGCGACCTTCTGATCGCGGGGCAAACACCCTACCAACTGCCCCAAGATATTTATTTTCCACAAACAATTTCAAACAAATTTTTACCTTATTGGAAAAGCCTATTGGAGCATGTCTTCTGCAAATTATGTTGTATTTACCTCTAATATTACATTAACCTTTGTAACATCTGGATATGATTAAAAATGACTTTAAAATCTACAAAGTCCTCCACAAGTTTATTTTTCCCCCCCCAATTCTCCTCTACAGAGCGAGGTTTAATTAATAAACTGAGAAGGTTGATAAGGCTTGCTGGAGGTTGGACTCTGCTCTCTGTAAAGTGACAGCGTGAGCTGGTGTGTTTGCGCTGCTGGGGCCGTGGGCCTCCTCCCCTCCTGTGTAAACTTGCCTGAGCTGGATTTGGGCCAGATTCTCTCTTCAGCCTGAGGTTCACTCGGTTCAGCGGGGAGCAGAAATTGCTCAGTTCCCCACTCCGGGCTGCTTGTAGTCATGACGTTCCCGTGTCATTATCTTAGCTACTGCGTCACGCGCAGGCCCTGGCTTGAAGCGACAGTGGCAGGAAGTGAATGTTTTGTGTAGAAATGCTAATCACAATAAAGTCAGCGTGTGATAAGCAACGTAGGCATTCGTTTCCTACTCGTGATTACTTTACGTCAAGGGTCTGCTGCGTTTTTACGGATCACGTTAGGGATCATTCACAATATCTCCAAATCCAAAGCGACAGAAGCGAACATAATGTCTGAAGAGGTGGTGTGTTCTATTTTGGGGGTTGTATCTCTAAGTGTTTTAACCCCTGATATCGTGATATGTGTTTTAACATGCTCTACTGTTGCGCCCCGCATAGGTTTCTCATAGGGGCTTTATTCCACTTCACTGAGTGGGTAAAGGGCATCTCGATCAGTTTATCAGTTTCAGGTTGCTATCTGCCTTTTTTTTCCCATGGAGAGACTAATCACATTTAGATCTACTGGTGATGGGGATATTTCAAGACTCTTCTGCACGTCTGTGGGAGTGTCTTCATGGTGTGCTTTTTTAAGACAGCGAAGACAGCAAACAATGTTCAGGCTTCTACGGTTTACTTACAGTACCGGCTGATCGCTTCACACTCTTTGTTATTGCCCGGAAGCAAATAGTATTCCATGAAGGGATTTTCCCTTAGAAGCATAAATCACATATTTGTCTTAACCAGATTTGACACAGTTTCTTTTTCCATTCTTTCTCTTTGTAGGCAAAATCTGGTTGTTGAAGGTGAGAGACATCCCATAATCCTCAGCACTCATTTCAGCCAAAAAGTGCTAACTAAAGAGGCGCAGACCAGCGACGTGAACAGCCCACAAGTTCCGTTCCTCAAGAAGACCAGACCTTACCCTTTAACTAAGTGTCTATGGCAGAGCATGAAGACCCCCACACCCTCTTCTTTCAGCTCCTGCTCCGACGAACCGGTTTGTGGCTTCCTTCACCTAACTTCTGCTAGACTAAATCCATCTTGTTTTATTAAAAGAAATATTTAAGTCGTCTAAAATGCAACACAAACCATCAAATTGTTGAGTATAAGAAATTCCCTGTTGAAATAACATCTAATTATAAGATTTTTAGGATGTTCATGAAGGGTTTCTGTAGAACAGAATGTAGAGCAAAGTAAATCAGTTTATAGTAGAGGCGTGAACCTTCACTGGTCTCACGATTTGATTAAATTCCGATTATCAGCGATTCGATATGATGCAATATTCAGCGCTACATTACTTCACATTGCACGGAGATTGGGCATGGATCGCAGATCGTGCAGTCATAGTTGCTACTGGGACGTTCTGTTCAACTAGAATTTTTGCAGTGACATTATGATATAATCCATTGTCGTTGGATCGATGCAGAAATTTATATTTTCACATCATAAAATACTGTATTTTTTAAGCAAAAGGCTCTAAATCTACTGAAAACATGTCACTTTCACCACACCACTACAAAATCAGGCTGAAAGCTCTGGACAGCTTAATGTAGCTGAAAGAAGGTTAAATGTAAACTGCGTTCCGTAAAACTAAAATCAATATCACGATTAATTGAACATTTTTCCTCGATTAGGATTAGTGAACAGTTCTTTTGTTTTGGGGGCTTCTTGATTTGCGGTTTGCCCTCATAATTGCCACTATATGTTTGTGCTGTAAATTGCTCACCAATTTAACTATTATATTGTGCAACGCTTGCTGTAGTCTGTTTTTAAGGGGACAGGACATGAACATGCACCGGGGAAAGAACGAGTTGTAATTCTTTTTCTAAATATTAACATAATTTTGAAAATAATTGAAATGATCATCACGGGCAAGAATAAAGATGCAGAATTTTGGTTTAATCGGTCCGAATTTCGATTAATTTTCTATTAATTGCCCACCCCTAGACCTAACCGTTTTCTTTATGTTCAAGGACACAAAAAATGAATTGCTTCTGAAAGTCTTACTGTACAATACTGCAAAAGTTAATTCTTTTGCAGTGACACTGTATTTAGCAGTTACAGTAATGTTCAGTAAATATCAGATACAGTGTTCTTGCTGTAAAAAAATACATAAAATTTGCTGCCAGTATAATACTATACATTTACACTGTGTTTTTGCGGTGCATGTCTTTTCCCTCTGCTGTTAGGCTAAGGCTGATCCTGGAGGTACATTTGAGTCTATCCTGGAGGCAGTAGAAGCTTGTGGTCCATCAGGGTCTGTGTGTGGCCCCGTGGAGGTTGTGGTTCAGAGGGTTTATTTCTGTCCCGTCACGCAGTCCCCATCCACCACCTCCATCAGGAACAAAACAGTCAGCAGGTCACTGCGCTCCTCAGCACAACATCAGCACATTGCCAGGTACTTTGCTCTGCTGGTCATGGCGCTAGTTTTTGTGTGGTGAGTGTCGGCCATCACAGTAAACAAGAAGCGAACTTCACCTTTTGCCATCAGCCATTCGACCCATTAAAGTGTCTGCGTAGGTTCTAGGACGTGGTAGTTTTGAGAGCTTGAATCAAAGGCGAATGGACTTCTTTAAGGTTCTCGAAGTTATGACTGAGGCGATTTTATATCAAAGCAATATCATGACTAGTTGAGCATTTTACTTTGGTTACAAATAATGATTATTGTTATTATTTAATGAAAAACACACAGGTCAGACCCTCCAGGATTTCGAGATGTTGCAGTGACAACTATTAACACAAATTCAGCCAACGCCTGCGAATTCATTACTACCGTGCAATTTTGACCAATTACCCCAACTTCTCCGCAATTTTGTCCCAAACATTGTCGTTTCCCTGCAAAACGTTGAGCCATCGAACTCACTTCCTTGTTACGTTTAGATGACGCAGAAAACGTGTGATGATAACGCCTCACAGTTACCTTCAGAAATGGCTAAATGAATGGCTAAAGGTTAATAAAAATAGTAGCGGTTTTCTTCCCTTCATTTAAATTAATTGTTAAAGAATCACTAAAAAGGGGGACAAACGGCTAAAAACACAGCAATTTTCGCTGTCATTTCTTTTTAGAAAAGCTGCCGCAAAATCAGGCATTTTAGTCCCCAACAATCGGGCATTTTAGGCCCGCGAGATCCTGGAGGAAACGTATTAACAATTTTTTTAAATCATTGAAATAACCTTTAGGATTACTTCGATTAGAGAAAGTTCTGAAAGTTGCTTTTGATTAATTGTTGATTAATTGCCCAGCCCTAATCCAGTTGCATTCGACTCAAGTTCTCAAGAGGCCTATTAAAGGTTTTCAGATTTCAGATAAAGGTTTTAATGATGATGATGATGGTCACTTTAAACCACAATGGTTAATGAATCTGCCACAGGAAGACATGCAAAGATGTTGGTCATTTTAACAGCCATTCAAAACTCACAAACTGGCTGATAAAACTACCGTTGATTGATCGTTGGATATTTGCCCAGTGAACCCGGCTTTGCGGGCAGACCAGCAGCAGTGGCAGTGCATTGCTTGGGAGTTGATGCTCTTTCAGTAAAGGCCTGTCAGTCTGTGCTATCTGTGGTTTTGTTTTGATATGCCACTAATCTCTTTGAAAATTGAAACACGGGTAACGCGGATGCGGGTTTTGTCATGCTGCTGACTTTACACAAAGTTTCATGTTCCGTCTCATTTTCCAGATTAAATAAAAAAACCATGTGGACGTTTAATTGAATCACAGTTGCTTCTATTAGACAGAAGGTGTGGTGTCTGGTTCAGTGCACTTTCGAGGAGCAGGTGAGGAACGCCAAACTGAAATGGCCTTACACCTTTCTAGGAATTAGAGTTGGATATTTTTTGTTAAATATTTCTTCAGTACAATTAGTAGAGTTGTACTGTTAAAGTTCAGTCAAAGTACTAGGGTATTTTAAATGGAGATGTCGCCGATCTGATACGTGGATCAGATATCGGTCTGATAACGACTCAGATAGCCGGCTCGGGTATCGGTGGCATTGGGCCGATCTGTATATGTACGCACGCTCAGTTGGTCACACATGAGAAATGGCACTGCGGTAAAACTGGTTTATTGTTGGACATTTGCACTAATTCCTACATATTGATATGACAGTGAGCAGAACAAGCAACGCAACACACTACAACCCCAAAAGCAAATCAGAAAATTATACTGTTTAATTCCCTTAACAGCACCAGCTCTCGCTCACAATCTCTGTGTTTCTGATGGTTTTAGCACCAAAGGATTAGGGACCGTCACAAAATTACAGAACTGTGTTGAAACGAGTAATTTTTTAAATGTTATTTTAATAATAAATAATTTTGCATGTACATATGGGTGTGTAATTATTACATTGTTTTAATTAGGAAAACAGTATTTATGTCAAGTATTTCCTTAAGCATAACAGAATAATCTCAGTCATGTATTAAGACATTTTTAAAGCATTATTTTCTGTTTTCTGTTTAAAAAAGACTCAGAGACTGTATCAGATTTGTATCATATTGGCAGATATCCAGATTTACAACATCAGTATCGTATCCGACATAAAAAGTGGTACGGGCCCATGTTTAATTTTTAAAGTTCTCAAGAGACCTGGAGTACTTGAGAACTTAACAATACTCCAGTGTTGCCAAAAGTACTTTTTAAATATCAATGCCTTGTTTTATTATTGCCACAGTAAAACAGTGGATGATGATAAACAATGTTTTATTGTTACCACAAAGCATTTTTAGAACCCAGTGATTCTGAAACAACTTACTGATGGTCATATGTGGTAAACACATAATTGTTCCTCTTCTCAAAAATCTCATGCATTGGACACAAATATGGCCATGTTTGATCTGTTGGGAATCTTTAGCTTGATCTTGTGTAGAGGTCGTCATCTTTACTACAGCCAGCTTGGTTGTTCAAACACGCAGCTCTGATCGGTTTAGAAGAACTTCTGTGATTGGTTGTTCTCATGATCAATACAATATTGTATTATAAATGTAATGTGTGGTGTTATTATAACTATAGTATTATATATTAAGTATTACACTTTGTATCTAGGGCTAAAACGATTACTTGAATAATTTGATTACCAAAAAATGGTCGAGGCAATTTGTCTACAATCAAAGCTTTGTGCAATTCATTTCACATGCCCCGCATGTGTTTCAGACGGACGCTTCTTAATGACGCACATTTTCAGATCAAGGCAAGACCCGATTCCTCTGTTTGTGAAAGTATTTGTGAGTAAGTTTGTGCAAAAAACAGAATTGCGTAAACACTCAAAAATGTTTTGTTTTTCAACGAAAGTACACACACTCGCTTGCCATTAATCCCTAAAAAGTTACAGTTCAGTCAAATATCCCACTTTAATACAAGCAAAACTCATTTTTTAGCAGGTAAATAACCACCAGCATTCTACTCACAGTACAGCCTCTTAATTGATATTTTTAGTGTTTTAGTGTTTTTAGCGTGCTTTCATCGCATTATTGTGGGGCGCGGGGGATTGTGGGAAATGTACTGTAGTTCTCTCTCAGAAAGGACGAAAGCAGCTCATTTTAGTCCAAATTGCCTCCTAACGATCCAAAACTTCACCCTTATTTTTCTTAGCATTTATGGCTAACTTCTACACACACTATAATAAGCCTAAAAATAAAGGCGTAGAATTATGGCCCAAATTCTCTTAGGGCTGTAAGGGTTATTTTGTCCGGGTTATTTTTATAAGAATTTATCCGATTTCTCGATTAATCAATGAAAAAATCTATAGAATACTCAGTTACAGAAATAATCGATACTGTAGCTGCAGCTCTGTTTGTATCCATATCCAAATGTAACAAGATTTAATCAAAAATTAATCAGTTTAGATTGACGCTGGATTTTGAATAGTCGTTAACGCATTGATTAAATGAAATTGTGAATGTGAGCGCAGTTTTCCGTTTGGGCAACACTGACCCTAGCTGCTTCAGTGGACTGGGACACATATTTGAGGCCACACACACACACACCAATATCCCCATTATGTACATTTACTTTGTACAAAAGGCTGTTTTTGCTCAAGTCCCAGCAGCTTTTCAAACAATAGACCACAAGAAATCTACACCATCCCCTTTATACAAAAAGGAGTAAGCAGTCAGAACTGAGCTGGAGTTCATCAATACAAGCTTAATGTGGCAAGAGGCAACTTTCTTTGTTTTAAACGCAAGTTGAATACTAATGATACTAATTCAGAACTTTAGAAAAGGATAATCAAAAGCTCATACTATCCAGATGATTCAGTGGCCAGCAAGAGGTCATCTGGAGATGATATTTTTGTGTATGTTTGTGTGTGTGTGAGTTCAGAAGGATGTGTACTCTGACCGGTCAGAACTAGAAACCATGTTTCAGACATTGCCTTTTCTTTTCTGAGGCCATTCCCCTCTCCAGAAAGTGAAAAAAACACACACCCACACACCCACACCCACCCACACACACACACACACACACACTCACTCAGCTCTAGATAATGTCAATGACAAACTAACAAGCCTCTTCAGGACATGGAGTTCTCACTCTCACTGCCCTTGTCCCTGTCTTCCAGCCATATGGCAGAACACGAGAAAGAGCTCGGCATCGACAGTGATCTACTGCTGGGCCCAAGAGTCAGAGAGGCAGATATATCTGAGTCATAAAGCAGTTTTGTAAATAGATTTTATAGATTTGCACGATCAACAAAAACGTCCCAACTCAGTGAAGGGTCATAGTTGAAAAAGCTGAACCTTTTTCTGAAATTGCCTCCTTCCCTCCCTCCCTCCCTCCCTCCCTCCTTCCTTCCCCCTTTCTCCTGACCTCTTCTGTCCTTTCCAGCGTGTTGTTATGTTGCCACGCTGAGTAACATCAGAGGGTCGGGGTTGTTGACGGAACAAGCTCGGATCCACGTGCTGCAGACATGGAAAAAGAGAGCGAGGGATGGTAACGGACAGACAGGAAAGAGGGTAGAGGAAAGTGAGGGTGCAGAAGTCATTTGACTGCTTCCAGTAATTCGAACCCTGTCAGATGCTCTGGGGCCTTGTAAACACGAACACTGAAGGACTGAACGCTAGTGCTTGGTGTGTGTGTGTATGTGGGTGAGAGTTTGTGTGTGTGTGTGTGTTTGTGTTAAAGAGAGAGGGTACAATTTCATCTAGAGTAGCAGGTCTGAACTTGACCTCTTGAAGGTGATGATGGTGCTTGAGTTTAAACAGCACCCAGATATACTCAGCAACCTCATTAGTTGAGCCAGCGACTGGCTCCACACACACACACACACACACACACACCTGACCTGACCGTTATGCCGTGTGTCAAACCCTAGACCTCTTTTGTCTTGTCGATTCCCTATCACTCTTCCCACCTTCATTTTTCTCTGTTTGTCATCCGCATACCTGTCATTACTCGATAAATACAGTGCACAGTAAAGGTCTCGTGGGTTTGAGCTTCTGAGGGAACGGAGCAGCATGCATTCCTCAGGCATTTTACGCCCTGTTTTGTATTTTTGTTTGCATCTAATGATGGAGCTTATGAAAATTAGATGACTTTTAGCCTAGATATGTTTGGTCACTTCTAAAGTTTGTGTATATACGAGAGATGGCACTGACCTGATAGGTAAATCAGATATCGGCCCGATAACTGCTCAAAATAGCTGGATGGGGCGCCGGTGGCATTGGACCGATCTATGGAGCCGATCCGTAAATGTGCCACGCATAATTAGTTACACATGGGAAGTGGCACTGCGGTTAAGCTGGTTTATTGTTTGACATTCACGCTAATTCCTATATGATGATGCAATGATGCAATGAGCAGAACAAGCAACACAGCACACTAACCTCAAAAGCAAATTATGTAATTACACGGTTTTATTTTCTTAACAACACCAGCTCTCGCTCACAATCTCTGATGGTTTTAGCACCGCAGGGTTAGGAACATTCACAACTACAGAACTGCGTTTAAACGAATAATTTTTGAGACGTTATTTTAATAATAAATAATTTAACATATACATATGGGTGTGTAATCATTTCATTGTGTTAGTTGGGAAAGTTAGTATTTCCTTAAGTATAACAGAATAATCTCAGTCATGTATTCAGACATTTATTAAAGCATTATTTCAAAAAGCCTCAGACAATGTATCGGATTTGTATCGTATCGGCAGATATCCAAATTTGCAAAATCAGTATCGTATCGGACGTTAAAAAAGTGGTATCGTGCCATGTCTAGTATATACTTTTCAGCAAATTAAGTTAATAAGTTAGTTAAATAAATGCTCTAACTCTGTACTCATTTCTTTCTACAGTGTTGACCAGACGATTTCTTTTGGGGCAGTTGGTAGCATAACGGTTTGGTTGTTCTCCCCGTAATCAGAAGGTCGCCGGTTTGAATCCCAGACCGTTAAAGGTACCACTGAGGTACTCATGAGCAAGGTACCGTCCCCAAGCACCGCTCCTCGGACGCTGCCCATGTCAGCTGCCAGCTGCCCACTTCTCCTTTACTTTTGGGTCAAATGCAGAGGTCACATTTTGTTGTGGTGCACTGTGTGCTGGCCTGTGGCATGCTCACAATGACAAGTAATCACTCACTTTCACCTAAAGTCAGCTTTTTAAGCAACAAGCGAGTTATGATTACGCTACAAGATACGGTTTTAATATAGTTGTTAACTACACAACAGGTTACAAATAAAAAGTAGATACAGCAAAGCTATTATTTACTAACATTTTTGCTGAGGCGTCACACAAGTAGCAGCCGATCAACGCTGAAGCCTTGTTGTCACTCATACATGAGTGCAGCGTGAAGCTCCGAGAAGGAGAAGAGGAGAGAGAGGAGAGTTTCAGTTGGGCTTGGGGTTTGTAAAATGTAAAATTTTGACAGAGATTTCTTTCTTCCATATCGGTTCCAATTATTGATTATCGGGCCCGTTAACCAACCGGTAATCAGTATCGATATCGGCCCTCAAAGACGAGTATGAACTCTAATATCCACTGTATTGCCGAAAGTATTGGGATCCCCGCCTTTACACACACATGAACTTTAATGAAATCCCATTCTTACTCCATAGGCCTTAATATGGACCCACCTTAATATTGGCCCACCTTTTGCAGCTATAACAGCTTCAGCTCTTCTGGGAAGGCTGTCCACAAGGTTTAGGAGTGTATTTTGGGGAATTTTTGACCATTCTTCCAGGAGAGCCTTTGTGAGGTCAGCCACTGATGTTGGACGAGAAGGCCCGGCTCGCAGTCTCCGCTCTGTTTCATCCCAGAGGTGTTCTGCCGGGTTGAGGTCAGGGCTCAAGCTGTGCAGGCCAGTCAAGTTCCTCCTCACCAAACTTGCACATCTGTGTCTTTATGAACCTTGCTTCGTGCACTGGTGCAGAGTCATGTTGGAACAGGAAGAGGCCATCCACAAACTGTTCCCACAACGTTGGGAGCATGAAATTGTCCAAAATCTCTTGGTATGCTGAGGCATTAAGAGTTCCTTTCACTGGAACTAGGGGTCCAAACACAACGCCCATTGGAACACCTGAATTCAGTCATTTGGAGGGGGTCCCAATACTTTTAGCAATATAGCGTACTTCAGCCAGCTGTTTTATGGGAATTTGATGAGCACTGTTCTTCCTGTTCTTCTGTTTTCCTTCAGCTGCCTGTTTTCCTTACGTGCTGTACTTAAAATGACACAGTCGTCGTCATCATCGCCATCGTCATCGTCATCAAACCGTTGGAATGTGCGTGTGATGTTTATCTTAATTTGCATCTTGAACTATTTTAGGAAAGAGGTATTTGAGAGATAAAATACCTTTATTACAAATTGTGTATATCTTCCTGTGTTAACCCCTTAGCAAACAGATTTTTATGAAGTGTATGGCGTTCACTTGAAAGCACGTGCAGCCGTGGGCGTGGGTTTCATTTGCAAGCACATGCTTCAACAACGTCTCGGTACAGATTGCTTAGCTTGATAGTGGAGCCTCAACCTTCAATCACCAGCTTTCACTTTTTTGTGCTTCGTTGGCTCTCTTTTGGGAGCAAGCTTCAACACATTAATCAGAATTCAGCTCCAAGACAATATTTAGTTCCAGTAAAAACTCTGAGGAGTATAAACAAGCTAAAGAAGTCATTTCAAAGCGAGCAGAGGGGGGGGGGTGTTTTCAAGAAGAGCCTGGAACACAATGTGCTTAAGGTGTCTGATTACAGTCCTGTTTATCACAGGCTGCTGCTTCATTGGTGCGCTCGGTGGCGGAAGGAGTCCCGCCCACTCCGTCCCCTCCAATCCCTTTTTACGCTGGTCTTGAGGTGGGGAGGGCTGCTCTCGGTGGGGTTGTGAGCGAGTGTGCCTCACTGTGTGCGTGTGTGTGTTTGAACAAGCTCAATGGTGCACAGTTCCAGGAAGCGCCCCCAAGTTGCCGTGAATTCCTGCGATTACTCACAATAACAAATTCCTGAAGGTGGCCGGCCGCTGCAGCTGGCCAATGGCAGCCTCACGGCCGAGGCGCCGGCGTCTCCGAACGAGACAGGGACATGAAGTTGGGGTGGGGAGTGGGGGGGGGTGATCGTAGGTAGTTGTTTATGTCGACCTGCTCTAAGCACGAGGTCCCTCGCTCTCGTTCCTGCTCTGTCATCCCCATGATCTCCGGTTTCATGTAGACACACAGGCCTAAACAAGCCTCTGTGTTTGTGACACTGAAACCATTTAACCCCATCCGTCTTTTGCACCGCAGCCCATCACCTCACATGTTCTCCATGCACTCGTCCCCCTTCTCTCTCTCTCTCTCTCTCTCTCTCACTCTCTCTCTCTTTCTCTGCTTTATTAGACTGGTCACGAGTTGCTTTAGATTCGCCGTATTTGTAACCGAGAGCGCACTTGGATGGACGACCTGTAATCGCACGTCGCAGACCTCTTTCGCAGAAAGTGTAAATCCAGTGTTGCTCTGTTATCGTATTACAGGCGGAAGAAAGAGGTGTTGGAGCACCACATGGTGACATTTTGGGATTCATGACAAAACTGACGGAACATGGTCGTGCCACTGTGACCCGGTTTCAAATGTTGACCAGATGTTTTGTGAAGAGAAATATTGCTAAATGGATAGTAAGGAGAAAATGGAGGTGAATTCACCCTGACAAGTTATTTAAGATAAGAACCTAAAGATCCACCTTTTAAGACTGTTAGTTGCCATGGACAGTCTGTTAAATGTCTGATCGCCCAGTCCAAGTTAAGCTGCTGTTATTTTGTAGGGGTGTAACGATACATTGATTCAAAGCCATAACATTGATACAAAATGATAACTATACAAAAGGATAAGACATTATACATATTGTAACATCACTTTATCCTGAACAGTAGATCTATTTTATTAAAAGAGGAGATTGTCTTTCACTTAAATGTATTTTAGAGCTCAGGAATAAAAATGTCAAATGATATTTTAGTTGCTTTTCGTGAGTTGATATGAACTGACTTGATAGCTGACCTTGTGATATAACACTGAATTGTTAATTGTTATAACATTGCACTGTTTACGCCAATATTTTTTCAACGTTTGATGACGCTTGGCAGTAGTCACCAGGGCACCACGTAGATATAGGCACAGAGAACACTATGGCGCTATATTTTTGCCTTAATTCTAAGCTCTCAGATCTGCCTGCCCTCATGCTGAGATCTGTGGAACGCCAAAGGTGCCACAATTCGCCTTAGTGCAGCGTTTTATACAGCCATTTCACAGCGTAGAAAGCGCTGTTTGACCACAAGTCACTAGAGCTAGAGCGTCTTCGATGATTTTTTTAAATGTATAAAACAGTGTTAAAAAACAGGTGTTTTACTGTCAGTTGCACAAAAATATAAGTGATATGTGGCACCTTCAGCGTTCCATATGAGAGAGTGTTTCTAGCAAGTGTGTAGGCAGAGTTATATTGTGATCAGGATATGAAATGACATCAGGATCAGAGATTTTGGTCAAACAGCCGTACAACAATACGATATTGTTATTTAAATGTGATTTTATTTCATTCTTCACATACCAGTGACACAGACATGGTAGTGACGCAGTGGTTTGCTAAAACTGTATAAGACACAGCAGCGTTACTGCCCTTTTTGTTTTCTACGCTTGTTTGTACCAGACATGTAAACAGGCTCATTTATATCCAGCCAAGAGTGTTTCTGTGGCCAGTTATGACTAGTGGAGGCCTCACACGTCCTGTACACGCTAACAGATGAGCTGTAGTCTCTAACTGCATTCCACCAAGGTAGACTGAACGGTAGGTGTTTCTGAAGTGGATGGTAAGTATATTATTAAATCGCTCTAATACTGTAGCATCTGTGTGGAAAAGCAAACACCAGATTCACTCCCCAAAGCGAGGCTCGGTACGTGTTAAAACCTCCAGCCAGCATAGAAACACATATCTCTCTTTCTGTGAAACAAGGTTTTGATAAGTCATCTATATTTAGTCGTGGGTAAACATTTTAACATTAACCAACATCCTAAAATTGCTTCCTGCTGAGCTGACTTTCGAGCAGGATGGTTTTGTAGCTTGGTCATCTTCTGGGATAGAAATATGAAGCTTATTCTTTATAAATAAAAATGCCTACAATGATTTCTGCTTTCTAGAGTCAGTAATATTGGCCTAAAGACACTCATTACAAAAAATAATAATGTAGCATCCAGTTTAAATGAGAGAAAAGTATCTGAAGATTATTTACGGGGAATTATTTTTTTCCTTAAATTTGTTAAAAGTTGAGAAATAGTACAATGTTATATAACTGTTGAATTGTTTTACACAAACGGGCACGCAGTAAAATCTGGGTAAGTTTACTGTTAGAATCTCTTTTTACCCAAGAACAAATCTTAGTGAAATGTCAGAATCTTGGTGAAAACTGCGTACGTGAGTTTTAAAGGTCCCATATTATGAAGAAAATCACTTTCATATTCATTCGGGTCAGTACTGCCTCTACACACACTGTAAGGTTGATAAAAAGTAGCCAGTTGTGTTAGTATTAATTTACTAATGTCAGAAATCGTGTGCTTAAACAAACCGTTTGGATTTCTCCCCTAACTCTACGTCACACTAAGGGACGTTTGAATAACTCCACCCTTCTGTCTGAGAAGCTCCACCCACCAGGTAGAACTGCTAGCGCTTCCTGATCCGCCATGTTTTCTTGCAAGCGCTAGCGTAGGAATCGCAATTAAGAAGTCTACCAGTGGAGTGTTGTGTTGAACATTTATGGATGGCTGTGTGGAGGGTCTCTTAGCAGCAGCCATGTCGATTATTTTCACGTAAGGGAAACACTCGCCGTGTTGTCTACTCCCCAGTTCCGGAGAGGAGCGCATGTGGGCAGCAGCGGCTCATTTGCATTTAGGAATACTAATGAGAAACAGCCTGTTTTGAAAGGGACTGAAATAGAGGGGTAAAAAGCAGGTGAAAATGCCTAATCTGAGAGGTATTTATAGCAAACTACTTCAGAGACATGTTTAGTTTAGTTTTGTTGAAAAAAGGGTATAAAATGGGACCTTACGAACAAATTTCTTCTCAAGAACGACTGGTCAGTGAGGCCCATTGTCAAAACTTGGCAATCAATGCTCTGATACATTTTCTACTTTTTTGCAGTTCCTTTGCATGTAATGTTTCATGAAAAGCAAAACACTTCGTTAGTTCCTGTGCTTAGTCAGATATTACCTTACGCCATAAGACCAGCCTTTCCCTCCCAATGCAACTGGCAGCTGGCCAGAGACCACAACTGACTCTTCTCTCCCATGCTGTACTGTGTAATTAACTACTGCATATCTTTGCCTTTTCTCCATTTGTACAGCAATATTCACATATTTCTATTTTTATCTTGTGCATAAAAACTTTTATAATTTGAAAATATTTTTGCTCTTAGCAAATTCCTGGTATGTGATGGTGTACTTTAGCAGTAAACTGATTCTGATGTTCATTAGATGAGATTTCATATTAAGAATTCTGCTGCTGTCGCTGACGGTTGCCGTGGCGTTTTGCCGTCTGTCTCTCTGCAGGTTTTGTATGCTGGTGCAGGATGCGTGTGGAATGTTCAGCGAGGTGCAGTTGCAATATGCGTCTACAGAGGAAGAGCTAAATCACAGCGCCGAGCTGCTCCAGGGGAGGGCGTGTGTACTGCAGGCCCTAAACGTGACCCAGCGTCTCACCCGCGACAGGTGAAGTTGTTTTTACTCAGTGTCTTTTATGAACGTCTCACAAGTGAATGACAGAAAACTTTCCGCGTCTTCCTATCCACGTCCGCCCCCCTGTTAACCACTGCACTCCACACCCAGCTTTTAGAGTTGTGGTGAGGGGGCCAAGCTTTATGAAACCAGTGTGTTTCATGCAACTTGCATTCAACTTTAATGATCTAAAACCAAAGTAATCAGAGCTGGCACTGAATATGGTTGCAACGCAGGGCTGATGGTGTTAAATGATGTGTATCGCTCGAAAACTGGAGACATGTACTGTGAAGATTTTGTTGGAGTTTTGATGAAATTATTTAAACTCTGTGGTGCCTGTGTGGAGCCTTTTGTAACACAGGAAGCAAGAAAGTTACCAAGAAATGTTGCTTATCTACAGTGATTACACGCAGGGTAGTGTTGGTTACCTATCATAGTATATATAGCTTTAAGATCAAGTGATATCTGATTATGAAGGTTTTGAAAAGTATGCATTAAACTGTTATAAAGTTCGCTGTTACTATGGGTTATCTGTTAATATCTTGTAAAAAATACAAACACCTAAACAAAATGCACATGATACACATTGATAACATGTATAGTAACTGTATTCGCAAATGTGACCCTCCACGGCAAAACCAGTCGCTTGTCGCAACGGAGGTTTCCAAGAAAAATGAGCGTTTATGTTGCGTGGGGTAAAATTTTGGATTTTTTGTTTTTAGTGTTTTGAAACAGTGGAAGGTCTATACTGTACTGTTGTGAATAAATTTGGCTGAAAAACTTACCCTTTCCATCCTAAAAACGTGACTTTCTTGAGGTGAGGAATTCAATTCCAGCAGAATGTTAAAAGTTTCTGTTTTGACCGCTCTACTTCAATATTTACGGTAAATCCACTGGTTGACTAGCGTGAAGATATTTCTCCGGAATCCATCTTCGTCTCCCGAGTTCAGTTAACCTAACGCAGGTAGGCTATCCGTGTGGCTGTGAATGCAGCGTAGGCTACCGTAAATGCAAACATAGCTGCGACCGCACCAAGCGTCCGTGAGTGCTACGTCGATAGTCAACTTCAAAGGCAGATTTCTCCGTTTCTCACTTGCCGTGACAGGAGAAATCCGACTCCTTTGAATGTTGGGATCTCAGTCATATGTCGTCCGATTCATTCGATATTGGTATTGTTTTGAAGGTTGATTTATGCCCTTTCATGAAAACATCATAACTCAATTTTGAAAATTTGCGACAAGTGACTGGTTTTGCCGTGGAGGGTCACATATTTGGAACACCACCGCACTGCACACAGTGCACCACAACGAAATCTGACCTCTGCATTTGACCCATCCGTGAAGGAGCAGTGGGAAGCGTCCATAGAGCAGTGCTTGGGGACGGTACCTCATGTGCTCATGAGTACCTCAATACTTTTACCTGGTCTGGGATTCGAACCGGCGACCTTTCAATCACAAGGCGAACGTCCTAACCGTTACATTACCAACTGCTCATAGGTGTTAATGCTATTACAAAGATGATATATTGTGGAGGCCGATCGATATTGGTATTTCAGAACCGATATCGATACTGGTTATTGCTACATAATGGGGCCAATAACCGATATTTGGAACTGATATGCAAAAAAAAAAAAAAAAAGTGTCTGTCAAAATTTAGAATTTTACAAAACCAAACTCAGCGAAAACTCTTCCTCTCTCCTCTTCTCCTTCTCTGAGTTTCACGCTGCGCTCGTGTGTGATATACAGCCAAGGCTTTGGCGTTAATTGGCTACTGCTCGTGTGACATATAGCCAATCAGAGACTGGTGTAATTTTTATACTGATGGTAAAAAATTAAACACCAATACGATAATCTGCAAAATGCCTAATAGCGGCCCCCGATCCTCGGCCCGGCCAATAATCAGTTGACCTTTTATATACTGTGAGTAGCTTATAGTCTTGAATTATAGCTCACGATAGAAGTGGATGAAGTCTGATCACACTGTCAGGACTTCCTTAACCCCAGAATCAGCAGATGTGTGAGAGCTACAGTAACTAGCCTAACAGCTGTATGCAGATGTGAGATGTGATACCCCAAGATGTTACAGCTGCCTTTCTTCCCTGCCTCCCTGTCAACTTTTGCCGTTCAAAAGCAGTTCCCCAGACTTTTTGAAACAACCAAATCTTCATCACGAAACTGTCTGTGATCGTGTAAGTTTCATTAATCTCTGAAGTGAAGTAAAAAACTAACTTGAGCTCAGCTGCTCCCACCGCCATCCACCCCCAGCTGGTACTGAAATGCAAGATGACCCCTAGCATGTTTCCACTGTCAGTTTCCATCGCCTCCCGCCCAGATTAGCTGTGCTTTTAAAGGCTCGGCAGCGCGGCGCAAGGAAAGCTCCTCAAGCGTGAGATATACGGCCGTGTCTAATATTCCCAGTGTCTGTCTGTCTGAAGCCTCGTTCGTCGTCTGAGGATGTTTATAGCCGGTCGTAGGTGTCAGGATTGTCTAAAGTCATACTGGCACGCGCTTCGGACAGGAAATTCTCTGAACATGCATCAACAAATCTGACCCTGTTTACTTGCCATTAGTGCTACACTGAGACTTAACTTGAGCTGTTCTTTAAAGTAGCGGAGTTGAAATATTGCATATGAGATACTTAATAGTAATTGCTCATTTCTAGTCACGTGTAGTTAAAATTTAACGTGTAGCTAAATTTCTGCCAGCACATCTGCACCGCGCATTGTGTCCCCTTTGTCCCTGTGTACGAGCTAAACTTGGCCAAGTTGAAGGATCCGGACAGACTGGATGAAGCAGTTGAGCGGGTTGAGTATGACTTGGCTTCGGATTAAGAGGCTGCAGAACTGGTTCTGAACAATGAGTCCTTGCTTTGCTGAAACAGACGCAGAGACGTTCTGCGGCCAGCTCGCTCCGAATCCCTGCCGTCTCAGGAGCCCCAGGACCCCCAGCTGCAGGAAGTAAATAGCCACGGTCCAGCCGGGGAGCTCAGCTTTCAAGCCTGCTGTTTCTCAGATTCAAGGCCCCATAATTCCTGATTTTACACAAGCTGGATCCTCATTCCCTACCCCATCGTCCAAAGGTTATCTAAGATCCAAAGTTGGGTTTTGTAGATAAACATGGTTTTGACACCAAAATTCTAGGTAGATTTTTTTTTTACGATGAAGGTTGGCCTACCTGTATATAAAAATAAAAAATGGTAACTAAGCATATGTTTATACACATGTGGAGGAAGTGGGGGAAAATGGCCAAGAAAAGCTGCCTTTTTCATTGATCGTATGAGTTTTAACGGGAAACGGGAAAAACCTTATTGCAAGTGTATTTTTGATCAACCAAGTTGAATTATGAACATTTTGAAAAGTATGAACAAAGTAACCTATTTTTACACAGTATGAACAGTTACTTATTGAAGTCAAAAAACTGTGATTTGGGTTACAGTGTTTTCACTGAGTGTGTCTGTACAAGTTTGTGTGTGTGTGTGTGTGAGAGAGAGAGACAGCACGAGCCCCAGCTTGCAGACGAAACCGACCCTTCACTTGTCACTCGCTATACTGGAGGCATTTTTGGCTGAGTTTCAAACCAAATTTCCCTAATGGAAGTGCCACCTTAAGCACACACATGCACTCAGTGTCTTGTCTCGCCGTCCTGTCTCCACGGGTTTGTGGTCAGCTCCACGCTATTTCAGTACGTTCATGCACAAAGTATCCTATGTATTCCTGGTGTGACTGAGGCCACGTCTGTTATCACCTTTGACTTCAGTTTCTCAATAAAGGCAGCACCTCATACGCATTCTAGTAATCACGTGCTGTTAGTTTAGGAAATAAGCTGATATCAGAGGCTTTTGAGTCTGCTTCTTGTTGTTATCAGCTTTCAAACTGTCCTGTCTGAAGTCACCCCAAGCACTTCATGTCAGGGGCAGATGTTGCAGATGTTGACACGTGAGCTTCTAAATTATGCCCTGTGTTGACTGTCAGTGGCATGCCTGAAATGACAGAAATCATAGAGGTGTTAAAACATTTTGGAAAAAGACATGTGGCTGCTAAATAAACATTGTTTCATTCTGATCCATTCAGTGTGGCTTAAATTCAACACAGAATTTCAGAGAATTTGATCTAAAGCTGAGCACTATATTATAAGAGTGTGAAATGCAAGTTTCATCATTGATTCAGCGGACGTACATTAACAATGGAGGCGTTAGTAGCTCACGCATGTATCGCACTTTGCTCTGGAGGACAACAAACAGTGAATCAGCTGTACATGAGCAGGTCGAAAAGGAGAAAAAAAAGTCAATTAAATCCCCAACTTCTCCATCATTCCACTGACTGTTATCGCCCCTCTCCTCCATTTTCACCTTCCCGCGCTGCCGGTGCAGGCTGATGATGTCAGCGCATGCGTATAAGCAAAAAGCCACATGAATTCCGATCTGAGCGTTCACATTCAGGTCGCATGGCCGCGAATCGGATACGTATCAGATTTAGTACCACATATGAAAGTGACACAAATCCGATTTGAAAAGATCAGATTTGCGTGTCCACACAGCCTTGAAAAGAGCAGATCTGTGTCACATTAAGGCAGAAAATCCGATTTGAGTCACTTCAGCATGGCATTGTGAACGTAGCCAATATCATATGCCGATTTAATACAATCACTTCCACTTCGTATCTAATCGCAAAAATATCATTTGACATTTTCACTCCTGAGCTTAATCTGACATCTGAATGAAAAGCTTTTAATTAAAAATAGACCTCCCGTTTGAATATAAAGTGCCTCGCTTGCTTGGAAAGGAACATTACAATATTGTACAATTACAATACAGTATAATGTCTGATCAGTGTTTTCATTTTTGATCTGGGCTCATTATTCATCGAATTGAAGTAACGTATCCTTACACCCCTACTATATTATCACTACTGATCCAGTAGCTGAAAGCTGATTCCCGATGTGCCTCTTCCCCTGCAGAAGCGCTCATCTCTTCAGCTTGATTGACAGTTTGTGGCCACCTCTGCTTCCCCCGAGGGTATACGGAGGAGCTTCTTCATGCTGTCAGACTGTGCGTACCATTACAACTCCTATAAAATCTCTCATCTGTCAGCTTTACTCTCCACACATTTTCAGCTGTTACAGCACATGACCTTGATCCCAAGTTCACAGTATGTGACAATTGCTCAGAATTTTCACGCTTTACACGTTGCACACTACACATACAGAGCACTACATTTGGACTTATTTGGTCCTGTCTTCTTTCTCTTTTAACATTTATTTAAAAGCTTAAAATAATTCGATTCTGTGTAAAAGTAGGTGTAATAAAATATGCCTACTTCCTGACAGTATAGCCCGGCAAATGTTTTGGAAAAAAATATTTGGAACTTCTGCATAAACTTTGAATAAATAAAATACTCATCCAGGGATGCGTTGACATGAAAATTACTGCCAAATTGGACTAGAAGCTCATGAGCTAATCCTAAAAATGATGGAGTGCAGACCACCTCTGCTCTCGTCTTAATCATTCGTTCTGCTTCTACTACTGATTACTGATGATTGTTGTGATGTTTTATTACAGAGCAGAGTTCAAGCGCCAGGCTTCTGCTACAAGCTGACTGGGCATCAGGACTGTGTGATTCCTCAACATGTTTCTCCGCTCTACCACCCGCCTGTATTCCAGAGCCTTAGGGAGATCTTACAGGTCACACACACACTCCTCACATTCACCAACTCAAGTTCAGCGTGCTAAAGCTTGATCAAATAAAAACCTACACAAATTAGTCATTCATATTCATGTGAAATATACAGCAATAGTTTTTCATGATCTTTTCGTGTTTTATAGGATGAACCCATGAGTCGTCTGTGTAGTTTCAACGCTACAGTCGTGTATAAGAGAGATCAGGTAAATTCATACTAAATCTACGATCGTCTTAAAAAATACTAGTTAGGAGTTTTTGTTCTGATTGTGATCTTTATATTAATATGATTATTAGACAGTTGTGCTGCAAGTGTGTAAAGCAAGCTGTCCGTTTTGTGGAACACGCTTTGTGGAATAAACAGTCAGTACTGACCGTTCAGTTGTCCTGGGATTTGAAACGGACAGGTTTTAACGCAGAGCAAGCTTGTCGGACAACATACATACATTCATTCATTCATTCATTATCTGTACTGCTTAATCCCTGTCGGGGTGGTGGGGACCGGCGCCTACCCCAGGACAAAGGGCA
The DNA here is from genome assembly GCA_032718565.1 of Distichodus sexfasciatus. NCBI lineage: Eukaryota > Metazoa > Chordata > Actinopteri > Characiformes > Distichodontidae > Distichodus > Distichodus sexfasciatus. Next base: position 209,631 of record JAVGVS010000104.1, on the reverse strand, counting down.
CAAGGTGGGGACCAACGCTGGGCGGACACCAACACACCGCATGGCACACACACTTGCACATAAACACACTCACATTCACACTTCACAGGGCCAGTTTAGCCGGTCAACCTATACTACATGCTATTGGACTGTGGGAGGAAACCAGACACCGGGGGGGGCCTTACATGTCCTAATTTCAGAGACAGTTCCCCTGAGAGCAACTTAGGGTTAAAGGTCTTGCTCAGGGACCCAGTGTTGGTAATGCCAGAGGTCGGATTCGAACCCACAACCTCTTGGTCCAGAGTCGAGTGTCCTACCACTAGGCCACCACCAGTTTTCCAACATACAATAAATGCATCATGAAATATTGGCTGAAAATAATGGGCAACCCTAAGCATCGGTCCTATGCAGATGACTAACAAAAGCAATTATCAGCTGATTCCGATATTATTGCGCACCCCAAGTTCAAATAAATTTGGGAATAAAAACCCGAACACCAGATTCGTCTGGAGCGGGTTCAGTCTTTATTAGTAATATTCAATACATTCATTCTGAAATTCATTTGAGTTTATAAGGACATGAGGAAATTTGTGCAACGACTTCCAAAATGAGTGCACATGCATATTATGTCACTTCTTCCCACCTGTGGATGCTGTTATGCGAAATGCTTTTTTGACAGTGCACTTAGGAGCTAATTTGTCATAAAAGCCTAAATGTAGATTTTTTTTTTTCCAGTGGAAATCTGCCACTGACTAGATGATTTATTGGGGCGCTGGATTTAATCTGTATTGCATGTGTGTTTGCAGAGTGTAGGAGGGAAAGATCTCCTGCTGTTTGTGACAGACTCAAGCCTGCAGACCGAGCAGAGTGCTGGAAGCTTCAGCAGAACCCTTCCTGTGTACGTGAGTCCATCCTGCCTGCTCCAGCCCTCCGTCAGCCAAGCCCTCGCCTCCCATCAGCCCCGACCAACGCTGAGCTTCAGAGACGCAGTCCTAGAGCAGAGTAAGAGGCCTTTAAGGGGGTGTCAAACCCTCCCTGGCAAAATGGAGCTTTGATGCCTTTTCAGATGTCTTTGTTTTAGGGCGAACTTCACAGGATATGAGATGTATATATTTGGTTCCTCTCATAGTTTCAGTTTGAGACGTCACTTTTAAAAAAGGCCAAAGTTGAAGCGCTCTTCCTTTATCTCTTTTTCCCTGTGTGTGTCTCTCTTAACCACTGCAGTCCATGCCTAGGATTAATCAGCAGCAAAAGGTGTGATTTACTTTGCAAATCTTGTTAGTGACCTATGAGGACTACTACTAATAATAATAATAATAATTAATAATAATAATAATAAATGGCAGGTGGGGTCCAAGCAAAGGCCACAATAAGCAGCTGGTGCAGTAAATTAATGAAAAAAGGGTCCAGTAGATCTGACTGCGCCATTTATGTAGCATTTTTAGCACCCTATTGTTTCAGATAGTGGCATTGTATAATTAGCACCCTCTATTATAAAACATAAGCTTGGTTCTACTCTAACTGGTCATTTTAAGTGTGGAAATTATAAGCTTGTTGTGATAATATAGGTGAGAACAAATAATTTTTACTGATGCAGTTTTAAAGTGTATCAATTGGAGTCATGCATTAATTGTAATTCTTACATTATGTAATATATAGGTTGGGAATGGTGAGTGTGGACATTTTTATATTGGTCAAACAAAAAGAAAATTACGTTTAAGAGTGTCTGAACATAAATATGCTATTCGCTCAAAAAATATGTTATATCCTATGGCAAGACATTACAATGAAGCTGGTCATGCTAGTGAGAGCTCTCTTAAGGTGACTGGAATTGAATCCATCTCATGTTCAATAATAGGGGGAGATAGATTTATACACTTAAGGGGACTAAGCCTCCTGGAGTTAATGAAGAAATTAATTTTTTACCTTTTTTGTAATTATTTTTGGTATTTGTATTGTTATATACCTGTAGATTTTTATACTTGTGAATAGGAGGAAAGGAGGAAAGTTCTAGCCACTCCCACTGATTTGATTAACCAGCTGCTTGAGATTGCCTACTGATTGTTTAAGAATACTTGTTTGAACTTGTGATGTGTATCCTGAAGAAGGCTGTGTATGCCGAAACGCGTAGATCTACACTTTTAGTCGTTTTAATGATGTAGCCCAGTCTATTAAAGGCTTTTTTCTACACGAGTGCCTTGGAATATTTCGTTTTTTAGCACCCTCTATTGTTCGAATAGCAACATTGTATATTTCCCTCTTCCGTATCTTAGTCTTGATTGTTTATACTAAATTTCAGCAAAATCAGACTTACGGTTCTTAAGATATAGGTATTTAGAATTTATAACACCCCTTATGGTTCAATTGGCGCCACTGATGCTAGCTCGGCCAAAGCTACAGTTGTTTCAGCAAAATAAGACACGCCCCGCTGCAAGTAATTCGCTAAATTCTTAGATTTGCTTTGTGAAATCACCCCAGAAACTTTGTGTTTCCATATCAGGATACATCCGCAGATTCATTTGACAACTCACTTGCCTTAATCAACCAACAAGCCTAAGAGGAGTTCACATACGTTTAGCATATTATACAAATTAGCTAAAGATCTCAAAATGTCCCAATTAGAAAATTGTTTGGCTTAAGCCAAAGAATTAACTAAAGCAGGAATTTTCCTTCTAGGCTACACTGTTAAAGAGTTAGAGGAGTTAGAGGTCAAAATGCATTTTCCTTCACTATAGCGCCAATTATAGGCCGATCACTGCGCTTTTCAGCCTATGTCGAGATGCACGGTATTCCTACTTACCATTGTTCATTAAACAAAATCAAGATGTTCTCGAAATGTTCCATTAATTATTATATTGACTTGAGGTCAGTATCTGTATTGGGGCTGAGAAAGTTGGACCAGTGCCACGCTGGTAACAGCACATTGATGTAAACACAGTGGTCTGTTTACGTAATCTGTAACGCTTATCTGTATCCTTCTCTTCTCTTCTCTTCTCTGTCTCTTGCAGGACAGATATTTTGCTGGGGGCAAACTGTGGTCCTGCTGGACACTGAAGCGACCTTAAACCCAGACCTCTCTCTGCCTCAGTCCATTCTGTTGGACCAGCTGGGTCCACAGAGTCCACCCTGTTCTCTCTGCACGCTCACAGGTCGGTACAGTGCGGATCCCCGCCGCTCTCACGCAGTAGTACAGTTAAATAGACCTAACCTTAGGTCTGGGAGAGCGGGTTGTTCCTTCCTCTAAAGCACACCATTCTGCTGTCTGTCCGAGTCTGTTTTTGCTCTTGTTGCTGTGTAAGGGTCACTCATGTGATTTAGCTTCTGCAGCCCTCAGTTCCTCCTGCACTGATGTGTATATTAGCGCATGCGTAATCTGTGATTGAATTCTCACTGTGAGGTTTTGGGGAGGGATTTCTGTCCTCAGACCATTAAGACTTTTCAAATAGGACATGACACTTCAACTCTAAAACTTTCTTACTAACACATTGAATACATATGACACCATGTACAGAGCATGGGAAGTTGTTCATCACGCTTAACATTTGTACACTGCGCACTGTGTACATATATATATCTGTACCGTCCGGCTTAACTCTGCCTCCATGCGTGAAAAAAAAGTAATTTAATCGTGTGTTTGCCTCACTTAGCGAATGTGAGCTTACATGTGGGCTGTGTCCCGAGCCGCGTACTGCCGCACTTAATAGTATGGTAGGTAAGGCGCTCTTATCGTACTTTTGCTGAGTGATAGTATGCATCTCAGGAAATCAACGGGGTTGTAGCTTAATGGCTCTCTACGAACTAGATAGAGCACATGGAGTGTCACGCGCCCTATGTGTTTTGGCACACTACATAGGGTGGGAAGTGACTTTTTCTTAAGATGATGTTTACATGTTACTACACTCGAAATGTGTGTGTATGTGTGTGTGTATATATACAGTATATAAAACCATAGCCTGCCCAGGGTTGGTTCCCGCCTTGCATCTGTAGTTCTCGGAATAGGCTCCGGTCCCCACGACCCTGCTCGTTGGAGGATGAGTAAATGAATGAATATATAACCATAGTCAGCAAAAGTTTGCATTACCAGACTTTCTTAAATGTAATGTTGTTGCTTAACTTTTGATTTTATTTCAAAAACATTTCTTCACTTGTGTAACCATGTATGTGACAAATGAACTTGAAAACTTGAATATATAGAAAAATCATAAAATATTTAATTAATCAGCAGCATCTTTCCTTACCTTATTTGCCAACCACCATATCTAACACCTTTTAACCTATATTTTAAATACCTTTCTTTTACACTTAGACTACATTTGTATCTGTAGCTTAATTTGGCTATTTTATGTGCACTGTAATTTAAATAAATTACTTTGGTGTGGCATTTGGACAGGTTGTGCGAGCTTAACATTAATATTTTACAAACTATTGTATGTGAACGGTAAAGTTAGATGTCAAGTTGATGTACTGCAGGAAAGAATCAAAAAAGTACATGCTTTGAGGTTCTTACCATTAATCAAATCTACACCATGTGTGCATGTGTTCATGAATAAATGCATGCTGTACAAATTCTCTACTTCCCTTTTTACTTCTCATTCGTGCATGTGCACAGTATTTGATGTGATACTTTGCAGATGAGTTTTTCTTGGTTATTCTGATAGTCAGTGGCTATCCCATGTGGGGTCTGGTTTTTAAGGGCTGCTTGTTAATGTGCTAATAATGAATAATGCTGTTTGTTATTACCATGGTTTGTGCAGGAGTGGTGACTGATGTGGATGAGGTGTCTGCCTTCTCTTGGCCTACCTGCTGCCACTGCGAAAGTGAATCCTTAGAACCTGTACCAAACAACCAGTAAGTCTGATCTGACAGATTATTGAGGCTTTTAGTGTGACTGGGAATTAGAACTGGTTTGAGAGAAAAACCTTTTGTTGAGTAATCAATACTTGATCATAATCTTGAACAAGGCTGCACAATTAATCGTCGTACATTTGTGCTCTCGATTCACACCTCCATGCGATCTCACTTCTAAATAATGAAATTCTTCTACATGCAATTACGTCAACGCAAGCGCGGCTACTTTTCAATGGTGTTATTCTTGTGGCAAAAGGTTTCGTGGAACAGCAAAATTTTCTTGTCGACTCTGAGGCAGAGTCGCGTCCATTTACTCCAGTGCAGCAACGGCGAATCACAAAGCCTCTTAATAGTTGTCAGACGTAAGTAAATACTGTCAGCGCAGAACAGAACTGATCTGCAGCAGAACAGATCGTTTGCCATACACTTTCAAAGGGCGGGACGTTGAAGTAATCAGAATGTACATTATTTACGCATCCACATAAAATGAACATGTTCATTAAAAGATAGAAACACAACATTAATTACAAACAGCCGATTCATTAAAGATTAAAACATATTTTGGGGTAAGATAAATATTAGTAAAATTTAATATTGCAACGTGTCATTGTATCGTGGTATGTGAAGGTGGTGAATTGCTATTTATGTTTCCGAATGTACTAGGGATTTACATTTTTTCTCTGTGTATGTTTTGTTGAATTATGTTACATGAATTATATTATAGGGTGCTGCAGTGGTTAGCGCTGCCGCCTCACAGGAAGAAGGTCCTGGACTTGATAATGAATTAATTATATAATTCGACAGAAGTCGACAAAATATATCGGTCAACATTACACCGAAAATGTTCAAATAACCCAAAACTTGTTGCTCCTTTTGGCTTCATATTGTAAATAATGTGTGTCTAATTTGGCACCCCCTAAATAATGCGTGTTTAAATTTGCCCCTTCTGCTACACTGCATCATGGTATTGCAGGTTAATTACAATAAACATTTAAATTGAAAAGAAGTGTCAGAGAATCGTGATCTCAGTTCTAAGCAAATAATTGTGATTCATAATGTTTTTTGTATGTTTAAAATCTTTCGCACTTTTAGTTGCAGTCCATTGCATTAAAAAAAAGCCTGTGATCCTAAATTGATAGAATTTACGTCTCTCAAAAAGCCAAGTATCCTGCCTCGTTTAACAGGAATCATCATTCTTGAAAACCCATTGCTAACTAATGAGCGCTGAAGACTGGAGAGTTAACGTTTAAAACAATAACGTTTAAAACAATAATTAATCCTTTTCATTGTATTTTACAAGCAGTTATGCATCCAACTTTAAGAAACAGGATGTTATAGGTCTAAAAGTAGTGTATAGAGTAGTTGTGAATGTGATAACGCGTCAGCATCAGGAGAACCTTTGGGCCGCAATGTGTGTTTGTTTACTGGAGCACAGGTGTTTGTAAACAAAACCAAACCTTTTGGATCAAAACAAAACACTGTCCACCAAAAAGATCCTTTAAAGGTATTTTCCAGCTGTGCTGATGTTTTGGATGAGGTTAGCAGGAGTTGGTCACGGTTGAATAAATCACAAGAAAATTCCTCTACTTGTTCACAATCCTAAACTGCAACACATTTACCAGCTTTGATTTATACCCTGATCAAATGTCTGATGTATAACCTTGACTGCACCTGCTAATTTTGTTATTATTGTTGTCATAAAAGATTCTTCACAACATTTAATATCACACCATTGGGTAAAGAATTTATACGTCTACATATGATTTTGTCCATCCCTAGAATGGCATTTCTTTGTGTATCCTGTGGAGTTGTGGAAAAACCAACCACGAAGATGCAGTTGGAAGTGTTCCTCGGCTCATCCACATTAAGTCACTGTACTATAAAAGTGAAGGTGAGCACTGGACGTTACGGTGTTGTGGATTTTTCCACTGAGCAAATAAAACCAAAGTCAGAAGAAGTCCGATCACAAAGTATTTATTCGCATTAACAATAATTTGCCAGGAAAATGAGCAGGTCTCCTTCACAATGTGCTGATCAGAGAGTGCTGATGAGTGAAAGGTGCGTTCTCCTTACGTATTGGCGCTAAACCCCCTCAAACCACAAATTGCCCATTCACCCATTATCACCTCGAGGAGGCATCTGGTGACATACAAGAGTACATTTTGTTTTGTTTCCTTTGGGACAGCGATAACTATATGCTATAAGCATTTTTGCAGTAGATCGTGTGTTGTTCAAGTGCTGCTGATATGTCAGGGAAATGAAAAAATGTTAATTAATCTCATCATCTTTGCAGGGTGGAAGAGCTTTTTCAGAGCCTGATTTTTATCCGTTCTTCCCTTGTAATATGTTGTGTACAACTGCCTTTTCTGAAACTGAGATGAATATAGATTATACATAAAGTGCTCCCAAACATGTAGCATCTGTTAAGTACTGAGCAGATACAGCTCTACTTACGTTATGAAGCTGTAGAGGATTACAGAAACACAAATGAAGTTAGTTTAAAATATTTTTTGCTATAATAGCTGATATTTAGAACTTAGATGCCTGTTTTCACATTTCTCATGTGCTCAACTGGGGCCTGAATACTATAATTATGCGTTTATCTGTACTTAGTCTTCTTTTATCTGTACTTAGTCTACTTCTTTATCTTCTGAGCCATCACTTATGATTTTACACTTTAATGGTGTAAGCAGCTATGAATAGAATAGAGGTTTGTTTCCCATGAAAGCTCTCTAGATATGATGTTCATTGTGTAGAAGAATTCTTATTTCTGTTTCAGTAGTTGTTTTTTTCTGTAAGTTGTCAGGAAACTGAAGCACAAGGTATAGAATTTGTTATATCTACTTATCACTGTGTGTGTGGGCATGTGGGGGTGTGTGTGTGTGTGTGTGTGTGTGTTCGTTCCTTGCTTTATCAGCTACAGCAGAACTCCATCACAGCTCTACTAAACTCAACCGGATGTGCTGAGGTCAGATTCTTGTTTTAAGATGAAACTTTATTCAGATTTTTTTGACATGCAATATGAACTTTTCAACCTGTAGCAGAGGCAGTCACTGTGACCTTGCAAATATTCCAAATTAGTGGCTGTTCATTTGATTGAATCTGTTAACACTGAGTGCTGATACTTTGTGAATATAATATTCCTGTGTGGGTGCAGACTGGGTCACACTGCCCTAGATGAAACAACTCTGAGAAGCGAGTCCATCTGTATGTGCTGGTTATTACCCATGTTACTAAGCCGACAATGCATTGCATCTTGTCAGCTTGTTTTATCTGTGAAACCTTTCATTACTCATTACAGGCGTTTTGTACATCTTACTCCTATACACACTGAGTGGCTTGAATATTTAAGATACGGTTTTTATGTAATCAATGTTATGTCAGTTATATTAGTGGTTATTATATCATTAACCATGAATTACATATAAACCTATGATGTGTGAACTACGTTCAGTTATTTTGGCTTGCTTGCTTGCTCAGCAGTTGTATAAAACATGTATAAACATATTACAGCTGCCTCAGGTTTCTCACCAAACATCTGATCTTTATCACAAGAGCTCATTTTGCTGCAGCGGTGCGCCACTTGCTATTTGTGGTGTTTCAACATGTTATTTTTGATTGCCTCCTCTCTCTTACTGCCAGGGATATGAGGTTGAGAAGGTCCTGGGTAAGAAGCTTGGCCCTTTGAATGCCTTTATCCATGTTATCAGCAGACGGTCCACCCTCTGGATGGGATTGGAGGAGATCACTCTTTGACCCTTCCGCACTGACACACCCGTGTGTCTTACCTGAGTTCCTCCATGTGCCTTTCACACACTCCTGAGTCTCTCTAATGCTGTGGTGCTCAAATCAAACTGAGATTGTGCCTGTCACATGCCACCAGACCCTCCGTTGATGGGACACTGCAGCACAATGTTGTATCCACTTTTTGCATGTTTGCTACATGTATAACTGTTGAAGAACATATTGTCTGATATGTCAGTGTTTATGGATGTAAATAATATGTATTTCTGAACACTACATCTGAAATAAAAAGCTAAGTCCTGCTGTGATTTTACTTGTAAAGGTCAATTTTGTATCCTCTTTACTGGATTGGAGATCATGAGATAAATGATGCTTCTTAATAACAATGTTGTATGATCACACACTGACCCCGCCCCAAAGCCCCACTTTCACCAACACGGACAACACGTGCAACTTTCCTGCATTTTTATTACACATTTACTAACAATATTTCATTTTTTATACAAACTATATAAATTTTTTCCAACATGCTCTGGCATTAATACAAAGTTCGGAATTATAAAACACGTACCATAACATGAAGTGTAATGCAATAATTTAGGATAAAAAAAAAATCTGTATTCACAAAACAATTTGATCAAGGCAGCAACTGGAGATCAAGGCCACAGCTCAGAGTCAAAGTTCAGGTGACGTCACTTATTTCACATATGCTACACAGGTAGAAGACAGTTAAAGTCCAGAGGTGAGGTATGTTGTCCAAACGGAGGGGGGTGGGGGAGTTGTTTATCTTTTGTGTTTTTGGATGGGATTAAGGGAAGGGGGTGTCACCGGGCGTTATTCTCGTATGCCGACTCGGGCATCTGTTTGAAAAAGTTCCTGAGGCTGGTGAGCTCGCGTGTGAGCTGCTCGACGGTTTTGTGGAGTCGCTCATTCTCAGCGCTCAGCTCGATCAGCTTCTGTTGCATCTCCATGTTGCGGCGCTTGGCCTTGTCCCTGCTTTTGCGCACGGCGATGTTATTCCGCTCGCGGCGCTGTCGGTATTCCGGGCTGAAGCGGTCCACCGACTTCTTGCCCCGCTCCTTGCCCGGGCGGCGGGGCTGCGCGGAGGTGGAGGAGGAGGAGGTGGGAGCGCGCGGCGGCGGCGTGCTCGGCGGTGTCGGCTGCAGACTGACGGCGGTCTGTGCGCACGTCTCGATCTGCGACGGCAGCGACGACGACGCGTCACTGTCGCTCCACTCGTCCGTCTCCTGCTTGACCGGGGCGCCGAAGCTCTTTGCGAACTCGTCCTTAGCCGGCGCGCAGGCGGACGTGGAAGTCGGGTAGAAGTCGGTCTTCTCCTGCTTCACAGTGCTGAACAAGTCGGCGAACAGCTCGTCGTGACACAGCTCGAAGCTGGGCGCAGTCGACATGGTGTCAATGTAAACGCTGAAGTCGATGGCGCTCTCGTCGTCGTACATGGCCGGAGCCGTGCTCAGCTCCACCATGTCCTCCCCGCTCCCGTCCCGCTCCCTTTCGCGTTCGCGATCCCGTTCCCGGCTCAGTTTCCCCTCCAGGGGCATGCCGCTCAACTTAGTGTCGTAGAAGTTTGCAGGCTCCATCGCCCAGCTCATGTTGCATGGCGGAGAGACGCACTCAGAGTCCAGATTGTATGTGTCACACATGAAGACGAGCGACACAAACAACTCTTTTTAAAAGTTTGATTAAGTCTGTTTAAAAAAAAATAATAATTAAAGACTCCTGCTGGTGCAGGCAGGCAGCAAAGAGAAACTCCAGCTCACACAAGTCAACACCCAGAACTTTTCTACACCTGCTTATACCCCGTTATTCCCAGTCGGGCCCGTTATGGCGCAGGAATCTCCCGCTTTCGCCTATTAAGACAGGTGGAACGCGCTAGTGGTTGCTCTAAGTCAACCTGTGAAGCGGGCGCGCATAAGTATACGAGCGCCTCTGACGTCATGGCTTCACCACCCCCTTCCTGAAGCCAGTCATGTCCAGAGGAAGTCGTGGGTTCCGCCTCTTTTCCCATTTTGGAGGGGTGTGTGTGTGTGTGTGTGTGAGTGAGTGTGAGTGTACTTACTACGAGTCAACACAGACAAGTCTCAACTGCTTCGGTTTGTTCCGTCACTGTCAACACTGCGGTTGTGGTTTAAGACCCGGTTTGTCTTCATGGCTTCATGGTGGGTTTTGGTGCGATGTGATTCCCGACAGATGCATGACAGTTGTTATTTTTTGCATGTGAATAGATGAAGGGATGCACCAAGCACCAACTTCTCAATGGACCTATTTATATATAAGCTACTTTCGTGCAAAATTGAACCAAATAAGTAGAAACCCCGCTATTAGCAGAACCAGCTGTTTATATGAGTTGTCATGTGGTTGGTTTTGCCACATAAACATCTTACAGCTGTTTACAATACAAGTATTTATACAAAGAAGCCGTGTGCGCTTCAGATAGACTTTCAGGTAAAACTGTCGTCTTGAGTGTGTGGCGTTCTTATAAAATCAGTTTACTTATGAAGTCATCACATTAAAAAAAACCTCTCAAAGCCACAAAAATCTGAAATCTGACAAATTGCAGGTTTTGCTTTCTCTTAAGTGTAACATTAAAACTAACACAGTTTTCCCTAAAACTAACAGATATTTATGGCTTTGTGAGGCCATTGTTGTGTGTGAGGATCTCGCAAATAAAATGCTATTCGCATGAAAAAAAAATCCTATCTTTATTTTATTTTTTTTTCTTTTGGTTAATAAGTCTATGATTTAGGTTTAGCTGTTGTATTATGTACTTCTAGTAATTATGGAAGTGCCTGTGTGCGTATGAAGAGAGTGTTCTGTACTTTCTACTCTGAACATTGCGTCCCACTGCCACTATCACATTGTCGCCCATGTGCGCCATCTGGCGGTCATAAATATATCAACAGCACAATCACGTACGCAGTTATATTTTCATTACATGTTTAGACGAACAGAGGCCGAAGGTGAGATGTACACGCATCAGAATATCTTCAGTGATAAATGTCACTGTTCTTTTCCGTGGCTATTAACTCGTCACGTTGTTTATGAGCACCGCGAGCCTCCAGGCGTCTTGGCCATGTCACGTGACTGACTGCTGTGAACGTTTGGCGCGAAAATGTTGGACGAAACCATTCTGGCGGTGAGCTCCGCGCCTCACTACGGCTCACAAATCAACGTTCAGAGTTTGTACACAGCAGTACTTGGTGTTTGTGTGCCTAAGAATTTTAGAAATGTTTTACTCGACTTCCCGTCGGTTTTATCTTTCTGGGATGTGTAAGTTGAGTGGGTGCCGCGCACGTCTCCCCCCCGCAGACTTCGTGATTCAGTCGCACCGCTTCCGGATTGGCCGAAGCTTTCCCGCGAAAGCTACGTCACGCGGCCCGTTTCGCGCCAGTCAGTGTGTATTTGGGAGTAAGTTCTGTAGCCGGTAAGTGCGATGTTACTGATTGTTATATTAAAATTGAAATTTGAGCTCATGTTGCAGATAATTGTTAATAGTTTCGTTGTGAGGTGCTGAAGCGTCTTGTAGGAGGGTGCAAAGTATTTTGTATGCTCATGGGTTGATATTAGCCTTGGTTTAACGTTTAAACAATGGAGCATGGCAGCCGTCAGTCCATTAATAATAGATATTAAGAAATGCCAATGTTTATCCTGACTGTTGCTTTCAGTAGTTCACCAATTATCATCCCAGTGCTGTTTGATATTTGCTGTGACTATGTTGCTTTGATATGTCAATTAATGCCCTTTGGATCTTATCCAGAGTGCTTTGTAGTTCACAAAGAAAACGTGTTAATTTTAGTAGTAAACATAGAATTGAATCAATAACTTGTGGCTAACGGCGTTTCAACCCATACACAGCAAGTACACTTAAATCACAACTGTTTAAAATGCATTAAACATAGGGATTGGGTTTTATTCCTCTACCTGTTCTTAGAACATGCCTCTTGATAGAATGTGGATTGGTTGACGTCACTTATTTAATGTCTGAGGCCAGTTATATGTGTATATATGTATTACTGGCCGCCAGTTATATGTGTGTTTATATAAGTCTCCTGATAACTAACAACTTAAATGGGCTTTTCAGTGAGTGGTCAAGATGTCTTCACCATCAAGTGCACGCAAGCGTGGCAGGAGCAGCAACCCACCAACTCGTAAGTTGTGTTTATCTCTGCTGGTCAGTGGAAAGTTTCATGCCATTAGTTTGTATGTACACACAGTATTTTTGGGAGGCACAGATCTGGCTTTTAGAGTCATACATAGCGCTTTGGATACCTGTTTATCCTATTGAAACTTATTGAATTATTTATTAATATAATTGTGCACCAGCAACTAAGTTAATCTCAGATGTATTACATTACAAGTCACATAAGAAGCATAAACTGTGATTATCTACTTGAGTCTGTATAGCACCGATATTGGTGCATCACTAATCATTAAATATGATAGAAAAGTTCTGTCCACATCTATTGCATGCACTTTGATGACAAAAATGAAGCAATCATGCATCACCACCATGGCAGCGAAGTGTTGTACCTTTTGTCGGTGTTGCACTATTAAAACAAGAATGTGTGTTTGTGTGTAGCTGGTAGTGAGGACCCTCAGACACCTCGCTCCCGCGGAGGTCATGACGTCTCCACAGGGGAGTTACAGCCCATGCCAACCTCACCGGCCACTGACATGCAGAGTCCCGCCCCACAGGACACATCTCTGTTCTCCAGCCCCGTGGCCCGCAGATCCGGTACCCACATTTGTTTGTTTCTGTGTAGAAATAAATGTTAAAACATCATGGTGTCAGTAAAAATCATTTGTAGACATTGGAGTTTATTGTGATGTCTCTTGTCAGTTCCGCAAAGTGAGGTGGACATGAGCTCTCCTCTGATATACGACACACCCAGCCGTGGAACTCCGGCTCGCCAGAGACCTGACCTGGGCTCTGTCAGAAAGGCCCCACAGGTCGACCTGTCCTCAGAGCCGGTGAGTGATTACATATCGTTGTGTCTTAAAGTCTTGATTAAATGTGGTTTGCCAGAGTTAAAACTGAATTACAAATTATTTTTATAAGACATGTAGTGCAGAACAGAACATGATCGGTGAAGTTGGATCAGTATATATTTTAGTATTAGCTGGGTAATCAGTGTTATTGATTTTTCAGCCATCTGGTGATGCAGCAGCTCCAAGTGAACAGGCTGCTGGGCAGAGGCTGGTCATATGGGGCACTGATGTCAATGTTGGAATCTGCAAGGAGAAGTTTCAGGTAATTACACACATCCAGTACACATTTTTGAAAAACATTTCTAGAGTTAAGGGTGAGTCCTGAGAATTTTGAGTTTAGCTTATAATTGGGCTATATATGAAAATTTAATCTTGTCCTCTTTAATATTTTGGCATATTTCTGAAAACCTGATACCTAATTTGTTCATTAAAAAATTAAATGTGATGTTTGTCTGTCCGCAGCGTTTCCTTCAGCGGTTCATTGACCCCAACTCGCGGGAGGATGAGAATGCCAGTCTGGATCTGAACGAGCCTCTTTACATGCAGAAGCTGGATGAGGTGAGCAGAACAATGTCTTCATGTTTGTTTGTTTGTTTTTCCCCACCACTCATATTCTATGGGATACTCTATGTAGAAAAAGGGTTTATGCTTACTGTCAGTAGGGACGAGAGGTATAACGGTACACTAAGCTGCTGATTTGCTTTGATAGACCATTCCGTACCCCTGGTTTTGATGGTATTGAATGATGTTACAATCACCTATTTGTGTGTTGCAGATCAGCGTTGTTGGAGAGCCTGTGCTGAACGTGAACTGCTGCCATATCCAGACGTTTGATGCTGATCTGTACCGCCAGCTCATCTGTTACCCTCAGGTCAGTCCTCCTTAAAGCAACACGCCACCAAAAACATGAGTATGGCTTATAAAGAAGAATCCAAGCCATTGGGGCCATGACTTGCATACTTTCCTTTTTCTTTTATTCTTTATGATGTTTTGGGGTTTTTCTTGCCCTCAACACAGGAAGTCATCCCAACTTTTGATATGGCAGTGAACGAGCTGTTCTTTGATCGTTACCCCGATTCTGTCCTGGAGCATCAGATCCAAGTGCGTCCCTACAACGCCCTCAAAACCAGGAACATGCGCAGCCTCAATCCTGAGGGTGAGTCGCTCACGTTGGAGCAGATGTGAATTCTGCGTGAACCTAATGCTACTGCTGAGTTACAGCCAAAGTTCCTAACTTAAAGTGACACTGACTAAGAGGCACTCTGGCTAAAAATCTTAGTCAGTCATAAAGAGGCATTCTCTGCCCATTTAAGCCAGTCTTAGAGTGAAAGCCGTCATTTGGAGACCAGTGAAAGTCAAGTCTCCATTCTCTTTTTATTTGCCTAATAAGTCTAATAAGCTTTGAGGATTATTGGAATATTTCATAACTTTGCAATTTAATTACTTCTAGACATCGACCAGCTCATCACTATAAGCGGCATGGTCATTCGCACTTCCCAGCTGATCCCAGAGATGCAGGAGGCGTTTTTCCGCTGCCAGGTGTGCGCCTTTACCATGCGGGTGGAGGTGGACCGCGGCCGCATCGCCGAGCCTGCAGTCTGTCGCAACTGCAACACCACCCACAGCATGGCACTGGTCCACAACCGCTCCGTGTTCTCCGACAAACAGATGGTGAGCGGTACGCCCAGAGTAAGGTGTTACGGGATTGGCGGTGGAGGTTGTCGGAGTTCTGGCAGAGCTGGGCAACATCTGAACATTCATAGCTGGTAAAACTGTAATTCCCAGTTGCAAGCTCATTGCTTTCAAAGGAGCGGTCTTATGTATTCTCCAGTGTTCTTCCACGTAATCCCAAAATTTGATTATGATCCCAATTATTAGGACAATTAGTTCGGAGGTTATCCCTAAAATTTTAATATTTACAGTGCCCAGGTGTTGTACTTTACCCTTCCAACTTTATGTTGGTGTGAAATGATTGAATCTCAACTTTTTCAATCATTTATGTAAAATGACATTGATTTTTAAAACCCTGCTCTACTGGTCAGGTCGTCACTGCACCGTCTTTTCTTAAATGCTGTTTTGATTGTCGCTATCTTATCTCTGTTTCCACTTTCTAAAATCATAGTGGGACTTGCCAGCAAATGAAGCTGATGTCATGCCACAGTGGAGTTATTCTAGGCTCTGCAATTTATAAGAGGCTTCACTTTGAAAAACAAAAGTTTTTTTGCTGGATGTTGAATGTTTTTGGTCTTTTTGTTTTTATTGGCAGATCAAGCTTCAGGAGTCTCCAGAGGACATGCCTGCTGGCCAGACACCCCACACCACTGTGGTGTACGCCCACAATGACCTGGTGGACAAGGTGCAGCCGGGAGATCGGGTCAATGTCACAGGTATACCGCTACCAGCTTTTTACGTCTTCTCCTAACTAAAGTTGACTCCGATGCGTGGGACGATCAGGAACACAGACAGTGAGCGAGAGCTGGTGGTGTTAAGCAGATTGTACAGTATGATTGTGTGGTTTTTGTTTTTGGGATTGTGGTGCGTAGGAAAACAGTATTTAAGTCAAGTATTGTTTTAAGCATAACAGAATAATATTACTCATGTATTCTGACATTTTTAAAAACATGATTTTATGGTTCAGAAAGACTCAGACTTTATCGGATTTGTATCATATCAGCAGATATCCAAATTTACAATATCTGTGTTTATGTAAAGTGGTATCGTGCCATGTTTACTCCTAACACACACACACACCCCTCAGCACTACAGCTCATAAGATACAAATCTCCTTTGCATTGGAATGTATTTGGAGCTAATCGTGTTCATCTTCCTCTTACTGCAGGCATTTACCGTGCGGCCCCCATGCGCATTAATCCCCGCCAGAGCCAGGTCAAGTCCGTCTACAGAACGCACATCGATGCAATCCACTTCCGCAAGACAGACGAGCGACGCCTTCACGGTGTGGATGAGGAGACTGAGCAGAAGCTTTTCACCGAGGAGCGGGTGGCCACGCTGCGAGAGCTGGCAGCCAAACCTGACGTTTACGAGAGGCTCTCCTCTGCCCTCGCACCCAGCATTTACGAGCATGAGGACATCAAGAAGGTGGGTTCAGGCTGGACTGGGGTTTAGCCCCTTAAGCAGTGGACAAAAAGTATTAGGCTCTTAAGTACAATGATGCAATTAAAATAGCTAAATGCAGAAAAAATGCAGATTTTCATAAACTACCATTTTGACAATAATGAATGCATTCAAATATGTTTTGACAAACTGATGGAAAAAGTGGCAAATCTTCCAAAATGTTGAAGACCCCGCTTTAACCTTTAATCAGTATACTCTCTCCAAGATACTAAAAACATTGTATTCAAACATTTTCAGGGAATCCTGCTCCAGCTGTTTGGTGGCACGCGGAAAGACTTCAGCCAGACAGGTCGTGGCAACTTCCGCGCCGAAGTCAACATCCTGCTGTGCGGCGACCCGGGTACCAGCAAATCTCAGCTGCTGCAGTACGTCTACAACCTGGTGCCGCGTGGCCAGTACACCTCGGGCAAGGGCTCCAGCGCTGTGGGTCTCACCGCCTACGTGATGAAGGACCCAGAGACACGGCAGCTGGTGCTGCAGACGGGCGCGCTGGTGCTCAGCGACAACGGCATCTGTTGCATCGACGAGTTCGACAAGATGAGTGACAACACGCGCTCCGTCCTGCACGAGGTCATGGAGCAACAGACCCTCTCCATCGCTAAGGCAAGATCCCTGTTCTCGGCTATAAAAATTATATCCTAAGCTGCAGTTAGCTGAGCACTTGGGAGCTCATTTTGGTTAGGGTAATCCTTTATAAGTGAAATTGAATGTTTATACATGAGATGATTTGTATAATGTGAACTCCTGTCTTGCAGGCTGGAATCATCTGTCAGCTGAACGCGAGGACTTCTATCCTAGCAGCAGCCAATCCGGTAGAGTCCCAGTGGAACCCCAAAAAGACCACTATAGAGAATATTCAGCTTCCTCACACCCTGTTATCCAGGTAAAACCTTCGTAGATGAGATTTGAATGTGGTGGATATATTTTGTCGTCAGAGGTCAATGTTAAGTTTATTTCTAGAACACTGTTACAACAGGATTTTAATCCAAAGTGCTGTTTTGTTCTATATTATGTACTTTTGCATTCTGTTTTTCACGTGGTCCAGTACCAGGCAAGCAATTTTAGTACGTTCAGACGTAAAGTGTTCTGAACCTCATGAAATTGGTCTGTACTTAATCAGATCAGGTGAATAAACTTTATGCTTGTGACTCTGTAAATCTTTTGTCTAGTTGCATTTGTGATTCTGAACGATGTTGAGATGAAAATGTTTTCTGACTTTTCCACCCCCTCGCAGGTTCGATCTGATCTTCCTGATGCTGGACCCTCAGGATGAGGCTTACGACAGGCGTCTGGCTCACCACCTGGTCTCCCTCTACTACCAGAGTGAGGAGCAGATAGAGGAGGAGTACTTGGACATGGCTATGCTGAAGGACTACATCGCCTACGCCCGCACATACATCAGCCCCAGGCTCAGCGAAGAGGCCAGTCAGGCACTTATTGAGGTACAGAAAGAACTGGGCTGTGGTTTGATTAGTGTAAGAGTAAAAATATTTGTATTAAAGATTGGTTCATACTTTAATCAAAGCTCAAACTAAATTAATTAAAAAATCAGGCTGACGAAAACAAGCGTTGATACTTTTAAAAATGCCTTTATTGGCCACTAGAGGGCGCCAAAGAGCTGCTTAATTCAGTACAGCCCGAAATAGACAAAAAGGCTGGTGCATTAAGACATCTTTAGCAATGTGTGCTTAAAATGATTTCATGTTTGTGTTGAAATATGAAGTTCATTAAAACCGTGGGTGGTATGAGAGTGACTAAAAAGTTGTTTGTTGATGTATTGAAGATTTGGCACTTAAAGGAAGGGGCTTAATTTTAACACTGTTCTTTGAAATAGTGAGTTATAGTAGTGAAGTTTTCCTAACTTTGATTTTCATGGTTCACTCACTTTTAAGGCTCTTTACACTTGTTCACACCCGTTAACCCGCTGACCTGAATCTGACTTCCAGGCCTACGTGGACATGAGGAAGATCGGCAGTGGCAGAGGCATGGTCTCTGCTTACCCCCGGCAGCTGGAGTCTCTGATCCGATTGGCTGAGGCCCACGCTAAAGTCCGTTTCTCAGAGAAAGTGGAGACCATCGACGTGGAGGAGGCCAAGAGGCTTCACAGAGAGGCCCTGAAACAGTCGGCCACAGATCCCAGAACAGGATTTGTGGATATCTCCATCCTAACTACAGGTAAGCAAAAGAATGACTAAAGAACATTCATTTTTCCTTCCTCAATTCTGCCTACTCTGTAATGCTGGATTTTGAAGTGCTGCTGTGCTTATTGTGGATTCAGCTCATTAACTCCTTTGTACATTGTAGGTATGAGTGCTACAGCGCGGAAGCGCAAGGAAGAAGTAGCACAGGCACTGAAGAAACTGATCCAAACAAAGGGTAAAACGCCCGCCATGAAGTACCAACAGCTGTTTGATGATCTCCGAAGCCAGTCTGAGGCTGTGAGTAATTTCCATTTTTTGGGGGGCATTATTGACTACTAACCTCAGGGACATATAAAAAAGTAAATATTGTAAATTACGGATCCATTATAAATAAATCTAGCTGTCTCCTTCAATTTGGATGAAATTGTTAAAGATAATCCTTAATTTCCTGTTGTTTTTAAGATATTGATTAAAAGAGACGGCAGTTCAGTTTTTAGATGCTTCTGGAGAGCATGCATCCATCATTTTATCATTAGATGCCACACTTTTGCCACCATCTTATGAGTAATCTGTAATGGTTTGTCATTTCAGGCCATCACCAAGGACATGTTTGATGAGGCGCTCCGAGCTCTGGCTGATGAGGATTTCTTAACGGTCACAGGAAAGACTGTGCGTCTGTTGTAAATAAGCAGTGATAATTAAGTCTGTCTGGAACTGTTTCTTTCTGTCTGTTAATGATTAATGGTTTGTTCATTTTTGATATTGTTCATTTGCATAAAGACTTACTGTGATATGTGACTGTCATCTAGTGTGTTTATACCCAAGACTCCTTCCTGAAATCTGACTTAAAAATAAATGTTAATATGTGATAAGTTTTTGAGAGAACTTGTCTGGTCTTATTGAATATATTATAACATTTGAATTTAACTTATTAAAACCTTGAAATCAGCTGTAAGATCATGTTAAAATGCTATATTGCCTAATTTTGATGACACAAAATTATCCCAAAATATCTTCCACTTACAATCTCAAAGAAATTGGTTGCATCTTGTAGGTAAAAGATGCTTTGCTTATGGAAAAAATTGGTTAAATAGATTTGACTAAAAAGGTTAGTTATCTTTTGATTGTCCCTTTTAGCTACAATTTTATATTAACTTTTAAAATGTATGGTTGAATTTTTACGGTGAAGTTACTTAATGGGTACTGTTAAAATAACTGATTCTCTTTATCATGCATGTTCATCATTATGTATATAGTGCAGATTCAAGTATAATTTGTGGGATTTGGGGTACAGACTTAAGGTTAAACTTATGAGATCTTGTGGTACCTTAACATCTCAACATAAGCAAGTTTTTTTTTAATAAAGTTATGTGAGTTATTTACATTTTACAATGGTGGGACTTGTTTCGTGTTGCATTAGTAGGGTCAGGTGTTTGTTTGATGGCTTCTGTTTGTAGTCATGAGAACAGAGTTGCTTAACTTCTAGGGTCTGAATATTCCATGGCACTATGCATGCAATATGAAGTTAATTACAATTTAAGTCAAAACAATACATTTTGAGATTATTTTTCAGACAGATTGGTGTTAATGGCAGGATGAATGCAACAGATCATCAGAAAATAATGTATGAAAATGTGCTTGAATTTCCTTTATGGTGGCGTGTCTTGAGTGATTGAAATCCTGGATTGGTGACCAAAGGTTGGTATCGATATCGAATCGAATCGAATCGAGAATTGAATCGGATCATGACCTTGTGAATCGGAATCGAATCGATTCAGGAAATCAGCAACGATACCCAGTCTCACTACAAGCTGTTACTGATGCTTGAGAAAAAAAACGTACGATTAAGAACCGGGGGAAGCGTTTGAACACGACGATGTGCGCACGAGTGCAAGGTTTGTGTTTATTTAAGGTAGATAACGAAATAAATGTAGTGTTTCTATTTTATTTTCTATACTTAAAGACATTGTTATCTCTGACCTGTATAGGAGTAAAAGTTACTTTCAGTTATCGTTTGTTGGAGGACGTTGCAGACTTTGTGTGTTTAGGATGGACTTCTTGGCTTTTGTGGCGTGCTTTTGTGGTGCACCTTCTGTGTGTTGTCAGTTTTGATGTATACTATTGAAGCCGTATTACTTTCAAAACAAAAACGTATGGAATGCACCAGAACAGAGGCTTTATTGCATTCATTCACACACACACACGCGTCTCGTTTTTAACGCGCTGCTCGTGTGACGTATTAGTCAAGTGAGCTGATGTCATGAAATCGTGCGCTTCTGGATTCGGCTGGAGAAGATGGCGGCCTCCTCAGGTTTGTCTCACCATATATCAAATTGTAAATAATCTCTCGCCTATTTTTCACACGCAGCTCTTGTGGAAACACGAACGCGGATATTTCGGCCCGGTTTGTACCGGAATTTCCTTACCAGATCGACGCGCGACGGACCGATCATTTTGTTTATTTAGTTCTTCTAAGTCTGTCTGTCTGTCTGCCTGCAAACAGCAGCTTGCAGCTGGCTCGGTCAACATACAGCCGCTTTAGTCTTTCAGTCGCGAACTGTGGCATCTGGCGTTTTGCTGTGTGGGAATCGGTACGATTTTGGGCGTTTATTTGGTTTATGTGTCATACGCGGTGCCGGGTGCGCTGGAAGCACGCGACGCGTTGCTCCATTGGGCGGGTAGCACGAGCCGCAACCTGCGCTTTTAGCTGAGTGGCTAGTTAGCCGTTAGCTTAGCCGCGCGGGCGGCCTGTAAGCGCAACTGTCAGATTGTCAAACATCACTTTATTTGGTTCTTTTCTCTTTTGCTAGTCTATTAAACATCAGGTAGCACATTCTCTCTTTTAAGAGATGCATGTATTGACGTATCTGACCATATCTATTTTTTAACCCTCGGTTAGTTCGTGCTGTTTGTCTCAGCTAGCTCCCGCGGCTAACGCTAGCTAGCGCTGCTCTGCCATGCCGCCCGCCGCTTTGTAGCGCGGTCCGCCTCAATGTGTTCACGCACTTTACATTCATTTGGGCCTCTAGTCGGGACACGACTGTGAACTTCTTGGAAACTAGAACTTCATAACGTGCTGTGGTTGTAAGCCATGGTCTGCCAAACGTGCTTATTTTTGCCTTATTAGTCAAGTTGCGAGGCGCTGTGAGAATTTGAGGAAGTATGGTTACGCCCCTAGTGAGGGTTTATTCCAACCTGTGAGACTGCATTCCGGGCACATATATGCTGGAATATTCCTGTCGTTTTTATGTGAGAGAAGGACAGAAGAATAGAGGTAGACTTCCAAAGATAGTGAAGGAGGGACACAAAAGACGGAGAGACCGAACATTTTAAGAGCAACAGAGAGTGAGAGGGACTGAAAAATACAGAGAGAGAGTGACAAAATAAGAACAGAAACGAAGAGACCGAAAGAGAAAGGGGGGACTGACTGAAAAAGAAATGAAGAAAGTGAAAAAGAGAGGGGGGACTGAAAAAGACAGAAATGAAGAAACTGAAAAATACACAAAAAAAAGGTAGAGTGAGTGAGAGACAAGAAGGACAGAAACGAAGGGGCTGAAGGGGTGGTGACTGAAAAATACAGAAAAAAAGAGTGAGAGAGCAACTGAAAAACACGGAAAGAGTGAGTGACAAGACAGACAGAAACGAACACCCCGAAAGAGAGAAATGTGGGCAGAAAAATACAAAAACAGAAAGCGAGAGGGACTGAAAAATACAGAAAGAGTGAGGGATTGACAAGCAAGACAGAAAGGAAGAGAGCAAAAGGGGAGATTCAGAAAAAGAGAAAGGTACTGAAAAATACAGAAAGAGTGAGTGAGTGGGAAGAAAGACGGAAAGAGAGGGGGGGACTGAAATTTACAGAAAAAGAGAGTGTGAGAGAGGGGCTGGAAAATAGAGAAACATAAAAAGTAATGAGCAACAGAAAAAAGGACAGTGAGATGCACAAAAAGAGTGAGACTAGAAAAAAAGAGAAACAAAAAAGTGAGTGAATGGCAAAAAAGACAGATGTAGGCAGCTAAAAAGAGAGAGAGAGAGAAAGGTACTGAATCAGAGAAACAAAAAGTGAGTGATGGTTTTGAGAGAAAGTATGAGGTGGAAAATAGGCAGAAGGAGCAAATGATGCAAAATGAATGAGTTACTGAAATGAGTAAGTGAATGAAATTAAGAGGGACCATGTGCAGGAGTGAGAGAAAAAGAGAGAGAGAAAAAGAGAATGTCAAAATGTTGCAGAAAGAGAGAGAGAAACAGAAAGATTGAGACAGGAGAAGACATAAGTGTGCAAGAAGAAGAAGAAACCAAGGGAGAGCAGGTTGTGCATTGTGTACTATGGAGTCTCTTTTTCTCACTTTGACTTATTTTATTTCGGATTTGCTTGCTGTTCACTTTCATTAGACTGTTATTGCACACTGCCACTGAGAGTGGATCTTGATCATAACTTGCTTTCTTTTTCTTTCTAGAGACGAGGCAAGTGTTTTAAAGTTGGCAACATGTAAAATCTGTTAGTTATTCTAATCACAGATGATTAAATCATAGGTGTCTAAGAATATAGTGCGGTACCTTTATTTCACAAGGCACATCAGAAATAAAGTGCAGTAAATGATCTCTCTTCTGTTTTTGTCCCACCTTTACATTTTAATGAGCTGTAATTGACTGTGTCTTGATTTGTGTCTGACTCGCACAGGAGTTAAAGTTCCTCGCAATTTCCGCCTGCTGGAGGAGTTGGAAGAGGGTCAGAAGGGTGTTGGCGACGGTACAGTAAGCTGGGGTCTGGAGGATGATGAGGACATGACTTTAACACGGTGGACGGGGATGATCATCGGACCTGCACGAGTATGCTGTCCTCTCTCACCTGCCTGTTAAAAGAAAGCATTAATCAAAAAAGCAGTAAAAATCCAAATGAGCAGTAATCGCTTAAGGGTATTTATTATGCAAGTTGTCAGTTTTCTGGGCTGCAAAATTTTATTGGTTAAAGTGCTTTGCCTCACTTCAGTGTTTATTGATGTTCGGTAAAAGCGCATTTTTAATTTGTGTAGCAGGTCTCTGAGTTTGTATGCCAAAATTCAACACGTGTTAGTTATGCTCATTGTAGAGATGCTTTAAAGTGATAACACTTAAATTTTGTTAACAGGAAAAAAGCATAATCTTCTGCATCTGCATAGTGTAGGTTCATGCAAAACTGCATTAATAAGACTTATAGAGACACCACCTTAAACCTAGTTGAATCAGTAGGTGATAGCATTGCATGTAAAGCTGCATATATTTGACTTTTCTCAGTGATTTTTTTTTTTCTTCTTATTTGCATTAAATAATTCTTGGACTAAAGATCAGCTGATGATTTTTTTCAGGGCTTATACCAATTAGTACTAATCCAGGCGATACTTTGATCCGAGATACAGTACATATGTCTGCTGTAAAATCAAAATGTCAAAATTGGAAACCTACTCCAAAACAAGTTCATGTAAGTGCAAAGTACAAGTTAATTTTAATGGCAAATGATAAATATCAGTGCTGACAATCGGTTGACCCCTACATCGTCACGGTAGAATGACGGTGTGGGGGTAAAAAAGAATGATCATTGATTATTTTTGTCACAGGTATACAGTGTGTCATGAAATGAACTGTGACAAACTTTTTCTTTGTGTCCTGCCCACTTGAGTGTACAGTCGGCCCTCGTTTATCGCGGTTAATCAGTTCCAGACTCTACCGCGATAAGTGAATTTCCGCGAAGTAGGATTTTTTTTTTGTATATAAATCGAATATTTTCGTAGTTAGAGCATAGATGACCTATTTACGACATTCTAAATACGGTTTCTAACATTATTAGAGCCTTCTAGACATGACAGAAACAAACTTGCGTGAGGCTGAGCCAAGGAGTGGCCGAGCGGCTGCACCTGGCGTTGAAAGATTTATGGGGGTGCTCGAATACATAGGCCTACAGTCCATACGTACAGTAATTTTAATTGTAATACAGGGGTGTATAATTGACAAACAACCGAGCGCACGCTGTATCATTTTCACTGTCTCGATCAACTTTTTAATCAATATATTTGGAAAAAACACGATAGAGGGAAGCCGCGATAGAGGGAAGCCGCGATAGAGTGAAGCTGCGAAAGTCGAAGCGCGAAGTGGCGAGGGACGACTGTACAGCTGTTTTAAGTTCAGAGATCTTGTTTGAATCATATTGGAAGCCAGTGTGAATGTTTTTTGAAATTTGTGAAGAAATGCACAAAAAGCTTAATGAATTCTTTACCAAATATTCAACAGTGGGCAATGCTATACGGTGTCTCGCTATCACTTTCCTGCATTGTTTGTGTTGGTTGCATTAGTATTACAGCGAGGAACTTTTTATTCGTGTGCGGTGTCTAATATTTTGAAATGGTAGCTCTCAGCTATTTAGAAACTTGAGCTATAGTCATTACTCATTATGATACATAATCAATTTATGGCTGTAGATAAATGACACCTGAAGTGGACACACACAAACACAGTAAATCGCACTCTGCTATGAAACAAATCGGGCACTGTAGAGGATATATAGAGTGTCTGGTTGTGAGCGTTGGGATTACAGACTGTCAATAAAATATCTGTTTATATTTTGGTCCAATTTTGTAAAAGGAGAGAAGAAATCCATGATGTTTTATCATATTTATCATTCTAGGGATAGTAGAATGATAAATATGATGGAGTTGTTTGTCAGGATTTTGGTCTTCTGTGCTGTCTTTACTCTCAACTGCAAATATGTTTTTGTTTTTGTTTCTTAGACTAACTATGAAAACAGGATATACAGCCTGAAAGTGGAGTGTGGACCTAAATATCCTGAAGTACCACCGAATGTTAGATTTGTAACGAAAATTAGCATGAATGGAATAAATAATTCCAACGGGATGGTGAGTACGATATGCACTTTTAAGCTTGAAAATACTGCACCCAGTGCAGTTTTTAAATCAAAAATTGCATTTTGCACCTTGTGAAGGCATGTGACAATGTGACAAGGATGCTCATGGCGTTAAAAAACTACTTTCAGTTCCCTCTGCAATGTTATTTCTGCAGTAGTCCTTTTTCATTTTTTTGTGCTTTGCTGAAATGACACACAGCCTGTCTCACACCTTCCTCCCTTTTCACTTTGCCTTTCAGGTGGATGCACGTAGCATACCAATTCTAGCAAAATGGCAAAATTCTTATAGCATTAAAGTCGTTCTTCAAGAGCTAAGGCGTCTTATGATGTCCAAAGAAAATATGAAGCTTCCTCAACCGCCGGAAGGACAGACTTACAGCAATTAATTGTAAATGATTGTTTTTGACCCTCTGTCTTAAACCTTACTCTCCTAGAAATGTCTCTTAAGTCATCAGAGAAAAAAAAACGTAAAAAAAGAAAAGAAAACTTGCTCACTCCACACATGAACAGACAGCACTGCAAGGGCAGCATTGGACATTTCGAATAGTTTAGCTTCTCTAAAAATGCCTGTAATGTGAGGCACTTGTGTGAAATTCTATTTTAAGATTGAGTGCACAAATCTTTCTCCTCCAGTAACTTTATGTTGACCGTAAGCTTTACATCTCTCAACCTCGTTTATTCTTCCGTAGGCATAAAAAAGGCACGGCAGAAAGGCTTGCAGATCTGTTTGTTTTATGTTCAAGTGACAACAAAATTAAAGCTAAGATGCGTATTTGACAGCATGCTTAAAAACTGGGGGCAAAAATAAAATCAGTTGTGTTAAAATTAGTTAATTGAGCTTACTTGGAGTGTTGGGAGACCTCACTGATACTGATGATGATGATGATTATAAACGTTACAAAAGTGTGCCTGTAGTCTGCTAGTAGGATCACGACAGGGCAGAAGTAGTGCTTTTTCCCTTTTTTTTAAATTGTTTTTCAATAACTGTATTTGACACAATAGTTTGTTTCAGTACAGTGTGATTCTGACATCTTACAGAGGTTCTGTTCAAAATTAGCTCATACATTTAAACTTCTTCCCTCTTTTCTAACTCTGTCTCTCGAATATATGAGTGTTCAGTACCTTCAGACGTTGCTGATTGTCATGTTGGATTACTGTGTGATGCAGCAAATATTTGAGAAGTCTCTGCATTATGCCTTCTGGCCCTCATGTGCTTTTCTTTTCAGATTCCTTTTCCACACTTCAATTTGTAAATGCGCACTGTGCCGCACAGATTAGAATTAATCATGCATCTGTTCTTCGTTCTGTAACTGCAGCAAGTGCGTTGTACTGAGTTGTGATTAGCCCATGTAACACCTAAGCAGGCCCTCGCTAAACTTTAGTAATCGTTCGCGCTCTTGCCGGCCTATAATTTTCACATTTCGGGAACTATCACGGTAATGATGAATAGGTAACATAGTTATTACATGCGAATGCGTTGTGGTAGTTCAGTGAAAAGTGGAGAATCGTGCTAAAGGCGTTCTTATAGGAATGGATTGTGGAATTTCAAGCCACTCTCACTTAGTCGTTCACAAACGCGGACTTGATTAACACCAGTCTCTAATGTGTCTCGCAAAGCATCATGGTCCCTTTTTATTTTGTCTTTTTTTAAGTATATATTCTGGTTATGTTGAATTTGTGACACGGGGCTGTATCCAGGATAATAAATCAAATATTGTGGATCACAAACTGTTCTCTTGCTCTTACATGTTTGGTCTGCACATGGTTTCTTTTGTGCCTTGTTCCATACTCTGTCCCAATAAAATGTCAGCACTGATTAGGTAAAATTTTATAACAGTATAACAGACAGTTATACTAGCTAAAGTTTGAGTGCAGTTTTGTACTGAGGTTATTCCCCAGGCTTTGGCCTGCAGCACTGGATAAAGCCGCTCCTGATTGGAGATTTAATGCCACTGCAACGCAAGGCTCCCGGATCAGATCATGTGTCAGTCTCACTTCTCTCCTGCAAGACATATCATCCACTCTGTCAGGGATGAAGTGTCCTCGGGTTCTCCTCTCCCACAGCTCTTCAGCAGAGCCTCTGCAGTGTCAGAATTCCTTCTCTTGCGTTAACGTCATTATAAAATGTTTTTTTAAATTTACTGACTTCTTTGGGTAGGTTTGTTAAAAGCTGATTTAAGAGATGGAGTTCAGGGGGAATTATCGATCAGTATATAGTGTAAGTCTTACACTAGGCAGCATGTTTTTCTTGGATTTCATATAAATATAATGCTTTTTTGGCCAAGAAATATTAAAGCAAATTGAAAATATTGCCTTAAAAGCAATGAACAGCTCTAAGTACTATAAAAAGAACCATACTATTAAAAATGTAGTGTGAAAATTATACACAGATCAGCCATAACATTAGGATGGCTGACATGGGAAATGTATAACAATGATTATCTTGTTAAAATGTCACCTGCAGTGAGCTGGATATATTAGACGTCAACTGAACATATCCTTAAAGTTGATGTCAAAGTAAACATTGTCATCTCTGCTATATACATGTATGTAGAGAGAACGAGATGAAGTGGGTCCACTACAAGTACAAAGAATAAATAAGGCGCATACTGTATATATGCAGTAATCAAACCTCAATTTTGATCCTGGAATTGTCTTTTTTGCATTGAATGTGCATAAGATCTGCAGCAGTTCAATATGAAAAGTATATTTCTTTTACAAAGTTTTTAAAGATGTGTTGAAAACATAAACAAATTTTTTTAACACCTTTGACAAGGGCCAAATTGTGATGGTTAGAGCATTTTAAAAATTGAAGTCGCCTTTGTGGGGTGGTCCCAGCCTGCAGTGGTCAATACCTAACAAAAGTGGTCCAAGGACGGCAAGCTGGTGAACTAGTGAGAGGGTCATGGGTAGCCAAGGGCGAACTGATGCACTTGGAGAGCAAAGGCTGGCCTATGTTAGCTGATGTGATAGAGCTATTGTATCTCAGATTACTGTTGATGCTGTTAATACTGTATCTCAAATTACTGAAACTGTTAATGCACGTTCTGACAATAAGGTGTCCGAACACACAGTGCATTGTGAATGGGAGTGCAGTAGATTTATTCAGTGTAAGACATCATAATATTACGTCTGATTGATGTATATGTCTCTATTAAAAAGCAGTCTCACAGGGCTGGTTTCTTGCTCTTGGATTAAGCCTAGTCTTGGACTAAGTTGTAATATCAATGGAGATTTACCATTCAAACTCAAAACTAGTCCAGGACTAGTCTTAATCCTCGCTTGGGAAACTAGCCCACAGTGTATTGTGTAAGGAATATGTCCTGAGGTGGGTAAATGATATCCCACAGTACAGAGGAGTAGGTTAGTATTCAGTTCAATTTGTGTTATTAAAATTGTTAAATATGTGTTATGACTAGTTATGAAGTATTGTGGTCTAAATATAGACTCCTTAGAATTAGATCAACAATGAAATATTTCAGATTACCAATTCCATAATTCCTGCAGTTCTGCTCCTCACCACTGGGTGGCACCATGTGTACAGTGATAACAGCCTTGTTGGGTTAATAAATATATTTTTCCTACTTTTCTGGCCAGCAGGGGCCAGCGGGCTGGATGTGGGACAGTGTCCTAAAAGTGCAGCATAATTCTGTTAGACTTTTCACATGACACATGTCTTACTGACCTTGCCAAAAGGAAGCACCACAGTGGCGCAAGTGTCAGCGGTTGCCTCATGTCCTCTGTTTGTCATGGTTTGTGTGGGTGTGTGCATAATTGAGGCAGTCTTCTACAGACTTGTTTTATTTGTTTTTAACTGAAAAATGCTTTCATCTTAAGTTTGCTAAAACATTTGCCAGCTGACCTAGATTTGTTGACATCAACATCTATAGTATAAAAACTAGTGCATGTGTATTTTTTGGTTTATGATTGGGAACTTGACATAAAAAAGAGACACAAAGTCATTAATACATGATAACTAATAAACTGCAGTATATTGTATCACGTTTATAGTGTAGTTTACGTGTTTGGCAGATGGTAGTTTGTCTCTTCCTCCGGCCTGTGTGGAGTGACAGCAGGGTTTTGTGTTTCAGGAAGGAAAGACATGATGTTTGTATTTACAGTGAAGTACCATCATAAATCTACTGAGAGTGAGAAAAGAATCCAATTGGAAACATCTCACTTTCACTTTCTAAATCTTTCTTTCAATCCCTCTTTCACTGACTCTCTCTCAGTCACTCACTTTCTCAGATTCTTTCTCTCATTCTCTCTTTCACTTACTCCTATCCTCTCTCTCTCTCTCAGTCACTCACTTATTTTCTCCTTTTTATGACTATTCTCTTTCTCAACGTCTCTTTTTCTCACTAGTATTATTTACATCTGACCATCTGGTATTGTTTAGATCTGATCATTCTGGAAGTCAGTGGAAAGACATTGCAAAGGCAGTAAGATAAGGTATCTCTCTATGGTAAATCCACCTGTAAGAAAGAGTGAGAAAAGAATCAAAATTGGTAATAATCCAACCTCTCAGTTTTTCACTGTAATATTCTACAGTCGATCACACAAAGGTAGAGTTGCATTATTGCATCACACAGCAGAGCTACTGGATATTGCTTCAGACCATAACATTCCAGAAGTGAAGTTGCTGTTCTTTCTGTCCATCACTTTGGGCTGTGAACTACACTGTTCGTGTGCATGATAATACCACCGACATGTCGAATTTTTTCCACAACCCTCCACTGAAGGGAAAAACAGATCTGGACGCTTGATTTAGGAAAAGAAAATATTAATCCGCCGAAGCGGGAGGCGGGCTGGGTAAATAATCTGTGTACAGATTCCATTCCGCCTTATTGACTCGGAGGCTGCAGACACCGCGGCTCCGGCGCGTGAGAGGCGCGTAAATTACGGGATGGTTTTAATTATCGCGGCGTTTGCGCGCTCCCGGCATGTCCGCGCGCCTCCGCGCCCTTATTCACACAGGCGGGTGCACGAGTGGAACTGACGTCATTTGGAGTAACGTCAGTAGTGAAGGCTAGCGAACTGACTACATTTCACCTGGTCGAACTGTACTAGTTTAACTTAAATTTAGATTTCATTAAAGTGAGCTAAATCTCTCGCCAGGCGGATAATATTCACGTGTGTGGATTTATTTTTTTTAAATAAACGCATATTTTTATACGTTAATTTTTTTTTATTGCGTTTACACGACATTCGGTTAAAAAAGACGTTTTCCCTAATGCGGATTTTTTTTAATAAACGCATATTTTTTTACGTTATTTCTACATGTATCCACCCAGCGTTTTGAAAAATCTTCACGAAATATGCGTTTGAGGTGGCTAAAACTCCGCTTACGTGTAAACGAAAGGCCCAAACGTATAAAAAAATGCGTTTATTAAAAAATATGCGCATACGTGTAAACAGACAGTGCGCCATCACGACGAACACAAATAAGGCCTCACGTGACTGTAGATGGTTGTGAGGACCCGATTGTTCATCTAAAATATAGGAAAAAATATTTATTTGTCTGATTTTTGGCTTTGGCTATCAAGGAATAAACTTGTTGAAGTCGTTATTGTTGGCAGCCGCCCTTGTGAAGCTTTGTGATCATTCTAGAACACAAAGCAATAAATTCAAGTGGCGAGATACGTATATTTAGTGTTAGTACTACGATTTCCAGTCTGAGGAAAGGGAAGAAAACCGTGGGCGCAGATATAGGCTTTAGACAGGTATTTGAAAGCACCTAAAAATAATAATTATACATTTTCAGATATTTGGGGCTTCGTGAGGACATTTTTGTGAGAACCTGCCTCATAATGACTAACAGGTTTATATTTGAAAAACTAAAATTGATACGTCTAGTCATCCTGGGAGTCAATAGAAGTGCCTCACAAAGATAGCAAGACAAGTTTCTCTTAGAATTTCACATTGCAGGCAGTCAGACTTAAATAATACATACAAAAAAGTTGACCAAACTGATCCTCACAGAGAACAGTATGTGTGGGTGAAAGAGAGAGCGAGAAATGTGATAAAAGTTAAAAGATCTTCCTTTTTTAAGGAGAAACATGAGTATTCTTGCTGCTAGCGCAAGAAAGGAAATGGCTAATAAAACTAGAGACGGCAAGCTGAGGTGGGCAACACAGAAAAAGAGAAAATACAGAAAGAAAAAGCAACTGAAAGGTGAGGAGGAGGGATACTGATCCATTTAACTACTCTCAAATGGGGACATGTTTTGGCTTCATATTCACTGTATCTAAATGCAGTCAAGCTGAATCCCAGATGCTGTGGCGACTAAGCGCTGCTCTCCTGCGGTCACGTAACAAGTTTCCTTCATGGTGCCAGTCTAATAGCACTTATCTACACTGGCACTGCCAAGCCTGATCAATATGTGCTCTAAAATCTCCCAAGTATGTAGCTGCTTTCTTTTTGTCATCATTAGAAAATGTTATTTTACGTCTCAAATCGAAGCTAATTAGTGTTCTCGCCTGACAAACACACATTTTCCATGAGTCGAAGGGACGCAATAATTGCTTGCAAATTCCTTCACCTCGTCAGAACCATTTAGCATTAGGACAGTACAAAAAGTTGTGAAAAGCTCTCACAGCGCAGCATAAAATCTGTACTGGAACACAACAACTGGTCTGTGGGGGGGAAAACTGTTGAACATTTAGGGATTGTAACAGAGATGTTAATATCTGGCTTCAGCGAGTCATTATCCACTTTACTCATTTTAATCAACTCCCCCTGTTTAATCAACCAGCTGAACCAATGAGTAGTTTCAAGTGGAGGAGAGTTTTAAATGGTGAGAACAGAACTCTGGCCATAAGTTTGATCTGATGAACCTGGATGTCACTACCTTAAGTAAACCTTAATAGGCCCCTAGATGATTTTATAGATATTGTAAAAATGAGAAGTATGTACACAGAACTTCTCTTTTCTCATTTAATTATTAAAATAAAGTCATTATAAATAACCCTGTAAGACTTCAAGTTTTAATTACCTACCTTGCAATAGTGGCCTTGAATTTCTGCAGCAGCCTGAGTGACATCCAGGTTTAAGTTCTAGTCAAAATCCTAACCATAGGTTTGTTCTCACCCTTTAAAATCCACTGGGTTAATCCCAGTGAGGTGATCTGGCTAATTGAACCGGTAGAGTGAAAACCTAACTGGACAATGACTCTAAGAACCTACTGTAATCATCTCTGGGCTAAAGTACAGTCATACAGTTTAGTTTGCCTGTCACTGTGCATATTAAATATATATCTCATAAATATACCGTATATATTTATATGTCACAGTTGGATTGGGTTTTTCAGACATGGATCTGTTGATAAATGAAACTGCACATGTTAAAGAGATAATGAGAGCACAAATAAATAAATCTGTCCCACACTGAATGTTGCTGCAGTGGCGTTGGCCATGGTGAAGGTGGCCAGGGCCTACAGGATGTAGGACAATACAGGGAAGGAAAGAGCGGACAGCACTAGCTGGGCAGAGGGAACCTGTCAACCTGCGACGCCCTGACACTGTGAGTATAGATAAATCTTAATATCTTTGAGGCACTGCTGTTCCTATTTAGATCTGTCATCAGCATACCATCTACCTTGTGTCTCCTACCACTAGGCCGTCTCCATCCCAGAAATAATTTATAATGTTAATTTGTAGCCAGTGTCTTTGTACTTTCTGCTTTGATAGTAATCATGGTACTGACATCCATCCAGCAGAACACTGCAAGGTGACCTTTTGTGGACCCCACATTGCAGAGGCCATGTAACATTGAACAATGTTTTTTGGGAATCACTGTGAATAATTTAAAGATGCTGGCGATCAGTCCGTCCTGCGGTTGATTCCTCAGATGCTCAGTGAAGCTTCAGCTGAGCTACCGCATGACCACATGAAAAATGCTGCCATTTAACCCAAGGAGCTGGAGCAGTCCATAGCAGAGACGGGGGAAAAAGAGAGAGAGAGAGCGAGCAGCCAGGATGTTTCCATGGTTTTTGTGGCCTTGGATGAGCATAACTGTGGTGTGAGCTCATCTGTGCGGCCGGTTTGTGCTTTCTCAGCAGTGCTCTGTCCCAGTCTCACAACGTCAATGTCCGACTACAGCGTCATGCTGCCCCACCGCCCCTCCTCACCATGCTCTCCTTCTTTCCTTTCTGTCTGCCTCTCTGTCTCCCTGCCTTGCTCTCTCCCTCTCTCCCCCCTCCCCACCTCCCATTTTTTTAGTCCTGTCTCTCACTCTCGCTGATTTATCTGCAGTGTTTAGTCTGCAGATCTTAAGTGTGGCAATAGTGATGGATACTGTAATTATGAATCAATAGAATGTCAGTCCATTTAGGCTTTTTTCTCTCAATACGAACCAGACTGCATCATGAAGATGAACCATAATGTTAAAGCCACTTTAGACCGAGCTGCATGATTCAGAAGGACAAAAAAGGCTTAAAAAGGGTGTTTAAAAGTTGTGCAAGATATACACCCAAAATTAATAGTGCACAAACCCTGTGGAAAATTAGTGGTAATGTTGTTTTCATTTCCTGTCTAAAAATAGATATCGTAAAAGTAATTCATAAAATTACATGTTTAAAATTTACTTGAGCCCAAAAACCTTTCTTTATTACTCCAGATTCTGGAACCTTTGATTAGAAAAGAAGAGGAACGCAAGCCACAAAAGCAATCGGAAGAAATTTCCGCTTTTCTTGCATGAGAGCATGTGAGTTCTCGTGGAGTCAGAGAGCTTCTGTGGCTTCTAACCAAGCCATCAACTGACATGAAATGTATCCCTGATAATGCAAACACTAGGAACAGAGCACCCCAAAATAACTCCCTCACGCAAGATGTGGAAAAGATTAAGGTTCGGCGTGTCTGTATGTGTGTGTGTTGGGATTGGTGGTTGGTGTTTGTGTGTGTTAAAGGAGGTTGTCGGTCAGCGAAGTCTTAGAACGAACGACGCCAGTGGGAGGGAGAAGTAAGTGTGTGTGTGTGAGTGTGTGTTAGTGAAAGGAGGGCTGGTTCTGTGCATAAGAACTCATAAAAGTCACATTTGTTGGTGATACATTGGGAAGTGGAGGCAGCTTTGGCACATGTGTCTGTGGCGCTAAATTAACTGTTAACACAAATAATCAAAGTGCAAAGGCCCATTGAGCACTGGCGCCAGTCAAATGAGGGAGGGAGGGAGGGATTGGGTGAAGGAAGGAGGGAGGGACGGGTGCTGGGCCCTGCGGCTGAGGCTTCGCTTCAGAGCCTGAGACTCGAGCCTTACTTGTGAGGAATTTCCCCCCACCCCTTGCTGATCCCACACAAGTGCTGTGGCTTCACCTCTGATGCTTAGAGTTGGATTTGGACGATGAAGAACTGACCTCGGATCAGCCAGAACCATGGCTCTTACCAAAGGCTGTTATAATGACCTGATGAGCCCAGCCCAGGCAGGTGGTCCCTCTCTGGACAGGGGACTTTCACAGGATGCGAGTGCTTACAAAAACAGGGCCGTCCGCCCCGCGGATAGAGGAAAAACTCCGGCACGCTCCTGCTTTCCAGCTATTGTGCTCGGCAAGGCGCTTCTCGATATAGACTGCCTCTTTGTAGCCGTGAGCGCCCGCCGGCCAGCGGATGTGGCATTAGAAAAAGGCTCCAAGCCTTCGCTCTTGCTAATCGACGCCGTCTTAGTAGCGCGATTGTGTCTGGCTAATAATAGCTGGGTGTACAGGTGGAACGTGGGGACACCTTGTTCTTTACATCATAGTGTGAATGGCACGGCCTTTACAGCTCTCTGTTAGAGGTGTGTGGGCAGTAGAAAAAAACTTTAAAAAAAAACAAGGGACATCCAAAATGGCCTTCAGACAACCTCTGGACTCGGGGCCATTTCCGCTGTTGAAAGTGGCCCCACACCTCATTTGCTAATGGGTTGTTGAAGGTGGTTCCACAAACACATCGTGTCAAGTCAAGCCTAGACCTTGAACAGGCTGCCGGAGTTGTTGAAGCTCGAGGCATTTCGGAGCCTTCTGCAGATTTTCTCTGAATAATCATGAGTGGTGTCATTTAAACAGCGCCTTTCAGACAAAGAAAACATTACAAGCATAACTTTCCCATGACATTTGAATTGATTTCCACGTGTCTTTGGAAAGGTGATCACATTACATTACTTTAAAACATGGACTTTTCAGATGTCACAGTAAGATTTTTAGGGATTTTTTAAAATCATCTTGGCATTCCTAATATTCCTTATATATGTGTTCAGTTCTAATTCACATTTTAGATACAGTATTGCTCACTTTCTGTGTTAAGTCAGGGTTTTGTCAACTCTTTGGCAAGCGGGCAAAAAAATCCACTATTCAATATTAGTTACTTAATCAAACATTTTATTTAGTGGGTGTTACTAAAAGTCATAGTATATAAACATAGCAAGTTTATATCTATTTAATGTATCTGTATTTATTCGAATATGCTGTTAAAGAGATCTCATTACCCTTGATGCTTAATGCACACTAATGGGGTTTACTAAAAATGTTTGACGTGTTTTAGGAATGCTGTAACATTTTTATTCCGCATCTGATTTTACATTCATGCACGTTTTAAACCCAGATTGACAGTAAAAGTTTGGTCTTTCTCAAGAGACTTTACTAATCGCGGTTATTTGCAGCACAGCTCTGGAATAAAAATGCTTGAGCAGCAAGCGACTTTAGAACACGTTGGCGGAAAGTAGCTAACTCGACCCGCCGCCACGTTCTGTGACATCAGTGTGAAAGCAGCTCGGCCCACCGATGCTTCGTTTCCCATGAAGCCCTAGAGAGTGGGCCGCAGTCGGCGTTCGCCTGGCGCCACAGTCATCATGCGTGTCAGTCCTTTGCGAAAGCCTGTGTTTTCCTTAGAGGATGAGCTAAGCCCCTCCTTCAGCCCTAACGATTTATTTTAGGCTCCTCAGTCCAAGCTAGACCCCCTCCCACCACCTCCTCCAGTCCAGTCCACACACATAGACACACACCAACTCCATCTCTCCTCAAATCAGCGTTTACCCTGGCCATGTTGTTTCAGTGTGGACCAATCGGCGCAGCCGGCGTGAGGAATGTCCCCCGAGAGCGTGCCTGGCTTCCCAATAGACCCATTTATTCCGAGGACACAAGTTGAACATCTGGTTCACATTAATGCTTGTACAATACTCCTCATCCAGGCTAAACACGTCTGCTCACTGGGACAAGTGGGGGATCGCTCCCAGCAGCAGCAGCAGCAGCGGCGGCAACGTTTGAACACACGTCTTTTATGGTCGCTTGTTATAAATGTCGCTTTCGAAACAGGTCCTGCAGTCAGATTAGGGTTCTCCTTATTTCTTTTTGTTGTTTCTTTTTGTTCAGGCTAACTACCTGGGAAGAGGCGTGTGTGTTCTCCGTGCTTTCACAAGCAAAGATTTATAAAAGCGAGGTCACATGAGCAAGGCATTTTACACACGATTATGTGGTCTTACGCTCTTAATGACCTTCGAAGGCATGTCAAGTGTGTGTGGAATGAATGTTACACGAGGTGTTTCAAAATCTTACAGTTAAACACAAAGGCTTTTTTCTGGATGTCCTTTCATCCTTTCACAGACAGTCTATGTTGTGTCAAACACAGGACAATACACTGTGACAGGCCTTGCTACACTTGGCCAGGTAACTTGCTGGGTCAGACATGCCAAGTGTGCAAGTCTTTCTTACTACGATTCACTTGCCAGACAGAAGTAAAGGGTCTACACTGAAAGATGGGTCTTGCTGTATTTGGGAAGATCAGCAAATCTGTCATTTAACTTGTCTATCAAATAATTTATACCATCATCAGCATTACATATAGAGTTGTAGTCAAGACCACCTGAACCGAGACCAAGTCCTGACCAAGACCAGAGTGTGTCGAGACTGAGACAAGACCAATACTCTGAAGGGCCAAGACCGGGTCGAGACCGAGACTGGACCAATGCACGCTTTACACCACATGACGTATAAGTGGAACATGCAAAGCCTAAGCAGCCCTCAAAAGAGCGGAACAAAGCAAACAACATACAGTAAGCAACATTAGCCATGTTTATTAAATATTTCTCTCTGTCATATCTATAATTAGGCTATCGCTGCACTGTAAACAGTTATCCAAACTGGGGCAGTTGGAGGCGTAACGGTAGGGTGTTCGCCCCGTGATCAGAAGGTCGCAGCTTCGAATCCAGGGCCGGTAAAGTTACCACTGAGGTACTCATGAGCAAGGTACCGTCCCCAAGCACTGCTCTCCGGGCGCTTGTTAGCTGCCCCGCTGCTCCTTCATGGATGAGTTAATTGCAGAGGTCACATTTCGTTGTGTGCTGTGCTGTGCTGTGGTGTGGGGTGTTTACAATGACAAACAATCACTCACTTTCAAACTGATCACATCATATGGTAAACTCAACAAACCACAGCGGCAGAACACTCCTCAAGACTAAGCTCACCCCAAAGATAAGGGGGTAGTTGCTAAACACCACACAACATGGCCTGAAACACCAGATACATTACAGTAATTAAAGTAGAGTTTGGTTACATTTTAGAAAAATGAAATTTTGCAACAGTCTGTGACCAAAACGTGCACATTGAAACGGGTCTTGTTATAATGCCCCATCTACTAATCAATGTGAATGATATGAAGGGGCAGGACGAGGTCAGCAGTAACGTCATTGGTTGCACTTGACGTGAGAAGTTATCAAATCAGCTCATTAATAATAATAATATTCTCAGAGTTGTGGTCTCGGCTGGTCTTGAAATAAAATCCTGAGTCCTTCCTTGTCCGAATCTATGACAAGGCTGAGTAAAATACGGCCAATTCCGAGAGAAGACCGAAACCTTCAGAAACGCTGGTCTCCAGTACTACAACACTAGTTGCATAGCAGCAGACCAGGCAGCCACTGTGTTAGATAATAATAAATTACATCTAGTTATCACTGGTTTAATTGAAGTAAGACATGAACGTGAGGTCATGTAAGCCCTATATTTATCACACTTTTATGAGCTCTGATGCTCTGAATACCATGTATTTTTCACATGCATGTAAAGAGATGGAGTGAACATCTCATGAGAAAACGTTTTTAATTCATAAATAATGACTTAAAATCCAAAACCCAATGCTTTATCTTCTCAGTTCTGACAGCTAGGAATAAATGTAAAGTTCATCCTATGTCCTGATAAATATGTCCTTGTAATATGACTCAGTTAACTTGTCTATCAAATATTCATAACAACATCAGCGTTGCATAGCAGCGGACCAGGCATCAGCTGGGTTAGATAATAATAAATCTACTGTACATCTAACATCTAGTTATCGCTGGTTTGTTTGATGTTTTGCATTGGGTTGAGGGTGTGGGCTTAAGGCTCTCACACCCCATTTGTTCTCCTCAGATTTGATGGAGCTTTGCCAGTACTACAGTGAGTGCTATTTGTACAATATACACCCATCTTTCTTCTTCTCTCCTGCCGCATTTTAGTTTGGGGTTTTCTAAAATTATACCACACTCATTATGAGCTGGTTAATTATCTGATGAAATGAATCAGGTATGTTCTGATCAGTGAGGCACTAAAACGTGCCGGACAGGGATGTTATTTGACCAAGATTCAGAAACAGCTATACATAATGAAGTATTCAAGTAAATTAATTTGTATGAAAAAAGACAGGTTACATTTCTCAAATCTATTGGACTGGAGCACAAACGTCTGGAACAACTCTGGCAATGGCCTTCATTAAGAGAGTTTAACGAATTTCAGTACTTTAACAAGCAAAGACATAAACTGAGGTCATGTAAGCTCCATATTTCTCACACTGTTGTTCGCTGTTACGCTTTGAATGACCTTGACATGCATGTAAAGAGATGGAATGAACATCATGAGAAAGCTCTGAACATTTTTTATTCATAATGACTTAAAATCCTAAAATCTTCTCAGTTTTGACAGCGAGGGATAGAATTAAAGTTCACCTATGTACTGATAAATCGTAGTACAGATTGATTGTGACTAATATTAAATTTGCCATGGGTGCTGGTGGTCTAGTGGTTAAGATATTTGCCTCTGGACCTAGAGGTCGTGGTTTCGATTCCTACAGTACCTCCAGCACTACCATCATTGGGTCCCCGAGTAAGACCCTTAGCCCTGAAATGAGTTGCTCTGTCCTTGAAATGTGGAAAATGGAAGCCACTCTGGATAACAGCGTCTTCTAAATGCTGTATGTAAATATGCTGTATGTGATGGACATATAAAGCGTGTATGAAGCGTT
Organism: Distichodus sexfasciatus; assembly: GCA_032718565.1. Lineage (NCBI taxonomy): Eukaryota > Metazoa > Chordata > Actinopteri > Characiformes > Distichodontidae > Distichodus > Distichodus sexfasciatus. The sequence continues at coordinate 169,648 of JAVGVS010000104.1, read as the reverse complement.
GCTATAAATTGTTTAAGTGAGGGCCATGACATGTTTAAAAATATAGATTAATACATTCATCTAGTTTTTAAAATATATTTTTAGATGAAAAATTAACATGTACATCAGAGGGAATAGTGTGTTTTGCAGTACTTTATCACATACAGTATGTTGGGATCAGTAAGATGCTATAAGGTGCAGACCCCCAACAGAGAACCTGCTGTATATAAAACAAGCTATCAAAATAAAGTTAATCAAGTCTAACTTTTAATCTGTAAGTTACAATTCTCATATCTTTTAAACTTTATCGGCACAAGAGTCTGGAACAACTCTAAATTTGACCTTCATTTAGACAACTTCTGGGCCTAACGGAGAGGAACATTCAGTCTGTTGCCTAGACCAGTGGGGTTATAGGAGTTTAAGACAGAGTGTAACAGACATCCGGCCAAATCTGGCACGGCCTGATGCCAAACCAGAGTTCCCTCCCTGATAAAAGTCTGGACAAGCACCCCACTGCCTCCTAATACTTGCTGATGTTGCATCGAAAAAATCTAAATAACCTACAATTATGACTCAGGCCAGGGCCAGCAGCCAGGCGGCCTAACTTGATGGCTATAAAAGGAATCATTCAATTTCTCTTTTACACGTTTGACTTCAGATGTGTTGTGTTGCATTAGAGCTGTGTGTGTGTGTGTTTGTGTGTGTGTGTTTTCTTAGTATGGCCATAGCCTAGTGGTTACTGTTAATGTGGGATTTGAAAATGAACCTTTTTTTGAACAATGAGCGGTTCTCATTTTCATTGGGCCTGTGCAGTTTATTGTAGACGTGGCTTAGCTTGAATGTTGGAGTGTAAATGAACTTTTAGTATGAGTATGTTGCCTCAGGCCTCACGACACAGTGCTGCATGGTGTTGTCTGTATGGTTTAGTTTCTTAGATTTCCAAACGTGGAATATGACATTTTCCAGCTATAAATAAAATCTACATGCAACATTTTTCTTATATTTCCTCAAATAATTTTCATGTAGTGTAATTGTTATTTTCTTTACTCTGGTATAAAATCTTCAGTTTATACCAAAGTCATTCAGTAAGTCATTACTGAGTGACTCGTTGTATTTCTATGTGACACCCCTCTTAGAGAAGTTTGGGGGCTAAGGTTTTTAGGGTTTTTATAGGGGATTTATTTGAGTCATTTTCTGACTTAAGTCGCGTGTTCTGGAATCAATTAACGACGTAAAGTGCGTTATTACTGTAATTTATCCCAAAATGCTAATGTAGCTAATGTCAAATTATGTCAAATAAGATTGCATTATGTTTAGATCCATTCATTGTTTTTATTCATTTGCATTTCAAGTGAAATATTTCGGTAATCAGACCTAATCTAACATCTGAATTCTAGCTCAAGGTTGGAAACAAACTCTGTAGAAACTGTGATCTGATCTACAGCCTTCAACACACTGTATCTGATCTCCTTTGTGCCTAGGGCCCGACTTCACACGTTTAGAGTTCTGGACAAAACAGCCCCGTTAATTCCTACCCACAAACTGTCAGTCTCCCTCACAACGGAAGATGTAAAGATCCGATTAGGCCCCATAATCCAAATGGGCCCCGTCACAGAGCACTCCACTTATTTCTGGGGGTCACAATTAGAGAGGCGTTAATAGCGGGCCGGCCTGAGGAGTGCGAGTGGTTTATGCGTCACCTGGGAGCGACGCGGTGGAGACGGACTCACGGTGGGGGGCTGCAGAACGGCTTGTAAACTGGGCTGGAATCTGCCGCTGGAGAGAGAGAGGGAGAGAGGGAGATGGGGATGGGGGAGCTTAACAGGGCCGGCTTTCAGGACCAGGCAGGAATGTCCGTCAGGGTGGGGGGCGGGGTGGGGAGACTCCTGCGGCCGGAAGTCAAGGAAAGGACAGAGGGATGGTCAAAGGTAGCAGCAGGGGGGCTCAAACTCTCAAAGCACTCTTTGATAAGCTGTTTTGTGGTTTTAGAGTCAATGGTTAAAGATGAGCGTCAAAAGCTGAGCGTTTTCTCTCCAGTCAGGTCTGATGCTGATCAAAATGCCATTTCCACTGATAACAGAACTTTTGGAGCAACTTTTATAATTAGTTTTAAAATGAATGTTTTGTAACAGTGGTTAGAAAGTGTGGTGGAGTAGTGGTTGGATACTTGGGTACAGAACAAAAGCCTCAAGGCTACATGCAGGCCCACCACTATGAGAAAGACCTTTAACCCCAAATTGCTCCATTGACTCTAATTACGAAATGTAAGTTGCTCTGATAAAAGTGACTGATAAGTGTACACACTGTTGCCATGTGACTCCTGATGTATCTGCCCCTTCTTGTAGTGGAAGGGAGTGATTGTCATTGTGAACACACAACAGCACAGCACACAGTGGACCACAACAAAATGTGACCTCTGCATTTGACCCATCCGTGAAGGAACTGACATTATGTGAAATATTTTTTGAGAAATAGATTTAAAAAAAAAAAATGAAATTCCAAACTTTGTATTCCTTGTCACAAACGTCTGTTTCATAATTGTACTCCTGAAAAGCTGTTACCTAATAACTTATTTAAATGTTGGAAGTCATGCTTTCTCTTCATTTTATGCAATGACCACATTTGAAGTGAGGAAATATGTGCAGCTATTTGATTAATCCAAAGTGTATGTAAAAAATTAAATAAGAACATGTGTAAATACCGTGACCCTGATACGGATTAAACGGTTCATAATTCATAATGAATGAATGAATATGTAAATAACGGAATGAAATCAATATGGTGTCTAGTAGATAGATATTAATTGCTGGAAAATCGTGGCAACAACCAGGAATTCTTCACTGCGTAAATTAGCCAACACAAAAAAAAGATGATATGAATGGTGTGCAATTTGCTCGACCAGCAGGTATCCAGCTTTATGACGCTGTTGTTTTCCTCAAGCTATCACAGCCTGGTTTTATAAGCGCTCTAATGGACCATAACTGTGTCCCTAACAAAAGTTAATTGCCGTTATTCATGCCCAATGCTTTAGCACCAATGACGGCGGGTCAGGATGTGTGTAGCAGGTCGAGAGCCACGGCGTTTCTGCGTAAAACTTTCATTAAGTGGACGTCTGTCGAGATACCGGGACTGTAGTGAACTGCAGAAAGTTTGGTATGTAATTCAGAGACGTCACTAATCCCCCACTCCATTGTTATTAAAGGAGCAATAAATAGTGTTTTTTATGGGTCTCAGAGGAGTGTTTCTAATCTCAGTTGGTCATTTTGCTAGTCGGGGTTCAGACGTTAGTACAGGATGTAATCTCCGTGTTAGCTCGGTGTGATGGGGGAAAGTTTTCCTGCCTCGTACATTAACCCGACCCTAACTTGATTAGCATTTCCTGCCAAAAACAAACAGTATTTCAGTATATATATGTATATGTATATGTTGGGCGGCCTATAGAACAAGCATGCACCCTGTCATGCAATGTGCTGAGTTCTGATGTAGTGGCGTTCTATGTTAATATTCAACTGCCTTGCCAAGTGCTGCAGATAGACACAGAGTAATTATTTGTCATTGTGAACACACCACAGCACAGCACACAGTGCACCACAATGAAATGTGGCCTCTGCATTTGACCTGTTAGTAAAGGAGCAGTGAGCAGTGGACACGAGCAGCGCCCGAGGAGCAATGTATGGGGACGGTACCTTGCTCATTAGAGAGAGAGAGTGAGTGAAAGTAAGAGAATAGAGAGAGAGAGAGTGAGAAAACAGAAAGACTGAGTGGCAGAGAGAGAGAGAGCAAGAGAATAGAAAGAGAGAGAGAGAGAGAGAGAGAGAGAGAGAGAGAGAGAGAGAGAGAGCAAGAGAATAGAAAGAGAGAGAGTTGTGTGAGAGAGAGAGCAAGAGAATAGAAAGAGAGAGAGAGAGAGAGAGAGAGAGAGAGAGAGCAAGAGAATAGAAAGAGAGAGAGTTGTGTGAGAGAGAGAGCAAGAGAATAGAAAGAGAGAGAGAGAGAGAGAGAGAGAGAGAGAGAGCAAGAGAATAGAAAGAGAGAGAGTTGTGTGAGAGAGAGAGCAAGAGAATAGAAAGAGAGAGAGAGAGAGAGAGAGAGAGAGAGAGAGGTTACAGGAAAAAGTGTGGGTAAGCTAGAGGCCGAGAGAAAGAAGAGAATAGAAAGAGAATATAGAGAGAATGAAGAACAGTGAAAAGCGACAGAAAAGAGAGAGAGAGAAGAGACTGAGTGAGAGAAGAGGGAGAGATATTGGAATTGTGAAGAGTGGTCTTAGAAGGAGAGAGTTACAAAGTTACAAAGTTACAATGAGAGAGAGACTGTGTTAGAGAGACAGAAAGAGAGAGCAAGAGTGATTAAGAGAGAATTATCCAGAGAGAGAGAGAGAGAGAGAGAAACCAAGAGTGAGAGTTAAGAAGAGGGTATCAGAGAGAGAGAGAGAGTGATTGAGGGTGTCAGAGAGCAGAGTGATTAAGAGAATGTCGAGAGAGAGAAACAAGAAGTGATTAAGAGAGGAGTGTCAGAGAGAGTGATTAAGAGAGGGGTGTCAGAGAGAGAGAGAGAAACAGAGTGATTAAGAGAAGTGTCAGAGAGAAACCCAGAAGTGATTAAGAGAGGGTGTCAGAGAGCAAAGTGATTAAGAGAGGGTGTCAGAGAGAGAGCAAAATTGATTAAGAGAGGGGTGTCAGAGAGAGCAAGAGTGATTAAGAGGGTGTCAGAGAGAGAGAGAGAAAACGCAAGTGATTAAGAGAGGGTGTCAGAGAGAGAGAGAGAGAGCAAGAGTGATTAGAAAGTGTCAGAGAGCAAGAGTGATTAAGAGAGGGTGTCAGAGAGAGCAAGAGTGATTAAGAGAGTGTCAGAGAGAGAAGCAAGAGTGATTAAGAGGGTGTCAGAGAGAGAGAGAGAAAGAGAGCAAGAGTGATTAAGAGGTATCAGAGGAGAGAGCAAGTGATTAAGAGAGGGGTGTCAGAGAGAGAGAGAGAGAGCAAGAGTGATTAGAGAGGGTGTCAGAGAGAGGCAAGTGATTAAGAGAGGGTGTGTCAGAGAGAGAGAGAGAGAGCAAGAGTGATTAAGAGGGAGTATCAGAGAGAGCAAGAAGTGATTAAGAGAGAATTATCAGAGAGAGCAAGAAGTGATTAGAGAGTCAGAGAGAGAAAGAGATATAGATAGAGAAAGAGAGAGGCAAAGAGCGAGAGAGCCGGAGTCAGAGAGCAAGAGTGATTAGAGGGTGTCAGAAGAGAGAGAGAGAGAGAGCAAGAGTGATTAGAGAGGGTGTCAGAGAGAGAGAGAGAGAGCAAGTGATTAAGAGAGTGTCAGAGAGAGAGAGAGAGAGCAAGAGTGATTAGAGAAGGGGGTGTCAGAGAGAGAGAGCAAGAGTGATTAAGAGAGGGAAATCCAGAGAGAGCAAGTGATTAAGAGGGAGTATCAGAGAGAGAGAGAGAGAGAGAAACGGAAGTGATTAAGAGAGAGTGTCAGAGAGAGAGAGAAAAAGAAGAGCAGAGTGATTAAGAGAATTGTCAGAGAGAGCAAGAAGTGATTAAGAGGGAGTGTCAGAAGAGAGAGAGAGCAAGAGTGATTAAGAGGGGTATCAGAGAGAGCAAAGAGTGATTAGAGAGGGAGTATCAGAGGCAAGAGTGATTAAGAGAGTCAGAGAGAGAAAGAGAGAGAGATGAAAAGAGGCAAGAGTGATTAGAGGAGTCAGAGAGAGAGAGATGAAAGAGAGGCAAGAGTGATTAAGGGGTTAGTCAGAGAGCAAGAGTGATTAAGAGGGTGTCGAGTGAGGAGAGAGTGAGAGTGAGAGAGACGCTTTGAAGGGTGAGGCATGTGAGAGAAAATGTGAGTGAAAAAAAGCACTGTGTGGGTGAGTGAGAGACAGAAGGGGCATGAGGAAGCGTATATGAGAAGAGAGGAGAGTTTGGTTACTGGCTGTAGGGAGACTATGGGGTATTGTAGCTGCTCGGCTCAGCTCCAGTGGCAATGATGGTGAAAGCAGTGAACATTCGTCAACCTGCAGTCCCACTCCGCCACACTGGGCAAATCACTCCCTCCCTCCCTCCTTCCACGCACTCACCATCCCGTCCTCCACACTCTATCACTCTATCCCCTCTCCTCCAGAAGACTTTTACTCTTGTTTCCTGCCCTGTATTAATTTACTTACTTTTCTGCGTTTAATCTTTCCCTTTCATTTTATATATTTACTAGTTACATTTCTCTCCCTTCTCTCTCCCTCTCTCTCTACCTCTCTCTCTCTCTCTCTCGTACACACATACAAACATACAGTGTCAATGGCCCTTGAGGAGACAGACATGGGTCAGAGAAAATAATCAGGCGGCTGACGCCTGAGCCGCTCTCTCTCTCTCTCTCTCTCTCCCCCGCTTCTCCTCTCCCCCTTCCACAACTCCAGAATGTGTGATGGGAAACGTGGTCCCACAGGAAGTCTCTGACACAGTTCTCTCCTGTACAAAGGATCAGGCTCCACACACACACCCCACACACACACAGGCAGACCTTACTACATGTTGCTATTTTGGAAAGTTATCCTCATAACCAAGGGCAAGAAAAGCCAAGGTACACACACTGTTTGTTTAACAGTAAGCACATGACTTTACAGGTTTAAATACAGATTCAAAACCCACAGATTTCACCCCAATATCATCATAACAAGTGCTGTTAAATATATATATATATATTCTTCGTGCATTTTTTGATAAATCCTTTGGAAATAAACAGGCAGTTAACTGTTCTAATTATATGTACTGCAAACTAATTCCCATTCCCTTGAAAGTGTGTGTGTTTGCAAGTGTGTGTGAAAGAAAACGGTCTTTCCTCATGCATTCCAGGACTTTCCCTGTGACTAGAGTCTGCGTAAGTCGCTAGAGATTCATGTAAGCCGTAAATGTGAAGTGGTACAGCAAACACATTCATAAGCCAAAACACTCCTTCTCTCTATTTCTGCTTACACTCACACACACACACACACACACAATGTCCACGTCGGCTGACTCTGTCCTCTAACACAATTTTGGCCGTACGTTCGTCTGGCGTCATCCCCGTATGAGTCGGTCTCTGTGTTGACCTTCACCCAGACTGGACTCTGCAGTCTCTTCTCTCTCTCTCTCAAGTCACCCACTTCCACTCTCTCTCACACTTCCAGACCCTCGCTGGTGTTCAGATGTGTCGAAATGGCCGAGCTCTTGTTCCTCCAGTTTATTTTTTGGCCTTTTGGGGAAAACGTTCCCCCTCATTTGCTGCTGCCATGTTTTCTCCTCAACATGATAAAATTTTTCTCATGAGAAGCTAGCGGGGAGCCCACTGAGCTCACAAATAAGTGTGATGCTGACATTAATCACATTGCTCGTTTCAGCACTAAAGTGATGATTTGGATGACAAAAGCGTCATCAGGCATAATGGACTCTTTATTAAAAATGATCATAAAATTCCAGTACAGCTACAAGGAGGAGTTATACTTCAGCTTTTTACTTCCTATACAGGTTGCAGCACATCCTGCTGAACTTTCATTTAAGTATATTGACAAATTCTTGAGTGTTTTTGCCCTTCCAGGTGCCTGTAATTAGTCTGTGGAGGGGAAATCATAAAAGCTAGTGCAGTCATCCATTTAAGGAGTTATTGCTACATACTGTTATGGCTTCGAGGCACAGTGAATTTTGTGAGATTCCAGCTGCACCCCCGGTTGTAGTTTATTCAGCCGTCCCCCTTATCAGAACCACGATTGATTGTGCCGTAAGTCGGATGTTTCTACCTGTTCTTGTACAGCCAAAACAGGGTCAAAAATTGTAAAAAAAAATTATAGTTACACCATTTATCAGATCAAATTTTCTAATTAGAGGGACAGTCTCCCTGAAACAATTTGGACTTAAAAAGCCCAAGGGTGGTTTATGTTTTCTCAAAGTAAAAGTGAGTGGTTATTTGTCATTGTGAACACATCACAGCACACAGCGTACAACTGCATTTGACCCATCCATGAAGGAGCAGTGCTTGGTGACGGTACCTGGCTCATGGGTAACTCAGTGGCACCTTTAAGAAGAAAGTGAGTGATTATTTGTCATTGTCATAGCACACAGTGCACCACAACCAAATGTGACCTCTGCATTGAACCCATCCGTGAAGGAGCAGCGGGCAGCTAACAAGCAGTGCTTGGGGACGGTACCTTGCTCGTGAGTACATCAGTAGTAACTACCGGCCCTGGGCCGGACAACACTACTGGTTGGAGGACCGAACCGGCATCCTTCCTGATCATAAGCGGGCTCAATCTCAATCTTATACGTCATCAAAACAGTCCTTTCGAGTTTGATTCTCTCAGACTGCTGTACCTCGACCTGAATCAGAAATTTGTCACCAATCAAGAAATCAGCACCAACACTATTGTGTTGGCCAGCCTTTAGAGGCTCTTACTCGTCTATTACCAGATGTAATTCATATTATACTTCCAAAATCCATTTATCCATTATCCAGTTTTCAATCCCAGAAATCTTGGCTGGATATTTATGATCTTATTGCCCCTCTCAGTCTAGAAGTACTGACATGTATAAAAGAGTCCAGCAACACTGCTGTGTCTTATACGCTAATAGCAGCACAACACATATCGCTACCTGTCAGTGTCACTGCTGTGTTGACAACGAGCCAAAGTCCAGCAGCTCAACTTCTTGCTTCAGTAGTATTATGGCTGGGCAATTAACGAAATTGTATTTAGAACCGAAGCACGGTGGCCAGTGGTTAAGCGCTGCACTTACTACTCACAGTGAGAAGATCCCAGGTGGGTCTGCTTCATCCTCTCCCGTGTTAAGGGTTGGGTTTCTACCGGGGGCTCCGGTTTCCTCCCACAGTCCAAAAGCACGTAATATCGGTTAATTTGTGACTCTAACTTGGACCCATAAACTGTGACTGTGTATGTGATAGTGTGATTGTATGTGTGCCCTGCAGTGTGTTGTCGCCTGCCCAGGGTTGGTCCCCGCCTTGCGCCCGTAGTTCCCGGGATAGGCTCAGGTCCCTCCCGCGACCCTGGTTAGAACCTTAACATCTAGGTTGATCTTGTTCTGATTAAATACTTGAATTTGATTAATAAATTTCTCAGCTGTAGAAAGTGTGATTGCCATTGTGAACCCACCACAGCACAGCACTCAGTGCACCACAGCAAAATGTGACCTCTGCATTTGATCCACCCGTGAAGGAGCAGTGGGCAGCTTACCTGGGCAGAGCCTAATGAGCAGTGCTTGAGTACGGGATTGGAACTGGCAACCTCCCAATCACAGGACCAACGCCCTAGCCGTTACGCAACCAACTGCTCATTGTGTGGGTTCATGAACTGTCTCAGCAAAAATACTCCATCTTATTTATACCTGAAAAGCGTTTAAAAATAATGGAGTGTGTAAAAACTAAAACCTCATTTATAATGGAGTTGATTAAATTATTTTGGATCTTTTCCATCTTCTTCTATTTTGGACCTTCAATATCTTACTGATGGGGGAGGTATGACCTGATGGCGATGCTTTCAGGACGGCTAAGAAGACTCGCATTGAACTAATACCGCTTGTTTAGATTCATCCTCAGGCACCTTGGGTTTGGGTACACTGTCCCGTGCAGCAACAGGCCTGAAACTGGCCCCAGATCAAGAGAAAGTTCAACGCCCGGTCAGACCAGGCAACATCTGTCTGACAGGTT